>CM053622.1:679747312-679791760 GCA_028646595.1 Phalanger gymnotis | reverse complement strand
CCCTCTCTTCTTTGATAATCTCTTCACTCTGGGTTTTCGGGACACTATTTTCTCCTGGTGTTCTTCATCTGACCCGTCCTCCTCAGTCTCTTTTGCTTGATTCTCATCCAAATCATTCCCTTTATGCATAGGTATTCCATAGGGTTCTGTACTGGGCCTGCATCTCTTTTCCCTCTATACTACTTCACTTGATGATCTCATCAGCTCTCACGAATTTAATGATCATCTCTATCATGATGATTTTCAAATCTACCTATCCTATCTAAGTCTCCAGCTGACCTCCGGTCTGGCATCTCCAACTGCCTTTCAGACATTTTGAACTAGCTATCCAATAGATATTTTAAATTCAACATGTCCGAAACGGGACTCATTATCTATCCCCCTAAACCCTCCCTGATCCTCTTATTATTGTAGAGAGCCACACCATCATCCCAGCCTCCCAGGCTTGTAACCTAGGTGTCATCCTTGACTCCTCACTATTTCTTGGTGCCCCCTCCCACATCTAATCTGTTACCAAATCCTGTTGATTTCACCTCTGCAACCCCTCTCAGAAATGTCCTTTAAAATTACCACCACTCTGGTACAGGCACTTATCGCCTCATGCCTAGACTATTATTGCAACAGCAAACTAGTGAGAATGCCTGCCCCAGTAATCTCCCCACTCCAATCCACCACTGAGGCATCAAAATATTTTTTCTAAAGCACAGGTCTGACCATGTCACCCCTCTCCCTCCCTCAATAAACTAGTGGCTCCTCATCACCTCTAAGATAAAATAAAAAAATCTTCTGCTTATGTTGTAAAGAAGAATTAGAACCAATGGGAGAAACCACTAGGAAGAAGAAACAAGCAAAAAAAGAAAAAGAGAGGGAGAGAGCGCAAATAATATGCTTAAATCTGTATTCAGACTCCATAGTTATTCTTCTGGATGTGGACAGCACTTTCCATCACGAGTCCTTTGGAGTTGTCTTGGGTCCTTGCATTTTTAAGAAGAGTTAAGTCTGTCAGAGTTAGTTATTGCACACTGTGGCTGTTACTAGGTACAACATTCTCCTGGTTCTGCTCACTTCACTCAGCATCAGTTCATATAAGTTTTTCCAGGTTTTTCTAAAGTCCACCTGCTTATCATTTCTTTTAACACAAAAGTAGTCCATTACATCCATATATCACAACTTGTTCAGCCATTTCCCAACTGATGGGCATCCCCTCAATTTCCAAGTCTTTGCCACCACAAAAAGAGCTGCTATAAATATTTTTGTACATGTGGGTCCTATTCCCATTTGTATGATCTCTTTGGGATAAAGATCTAGAAGTGGCATTGCTGGGTCAAAAGGTATGAACATTTTCATAGCCCTTTGGTCATAGTTCCAAATTGCTCTCCAGAATGGCTGGATCAGTTCATAACTCCATCAACATTGCTTCAGTGTTCCAATTATCCCACATCTTCTCCAACATTTATTGTTTTTCTTTTTTGTCATATCAGATAGGTGTGAAGTGGTGCCTCAGAGTTGTTTTAATTTGCATTTCTCTAATCAATAGTGATTTTGAGTACTTTTTCATCTGACTACAGATAGCTTTAATTTCTTCATCTGAAAACTGCCTGTACATATCTTTTGACAGTTTATCAATTGGGGGATGACTGGTATTTTTATACATTTGACTCAGTTCTTTATGCATTTTTAGAAATGAGGCCTTTATCAGAAACACTGGCAATAAAAATCGTTTTCCAGCTTTCTGCTTTCCTTCTAATATTGGTTGCATTGGCTTTATTTGTGCTAAACTTTTTCAATTTAATATAATAAAAAATATCCATTTTGCATTTCATAAGGTTCTCTATCTCTTGTTTGGCCATAAATTCTTCCCTTTTTTATAGATCTGACATGTAAACTATTTCTTGCTCTCCCACTTTGCTTACCGTATCACCCTTTATGTCTAAATCATGTACTCATTTTGATCTTATCTTGGATACAGTGTAAGATGTTGGTGGATGCCTAGTTTCTGCCATGCTGTTTTACTGGTGTCTCTCTTTAACAAACTCCAAAATATATATACATACATACATATATCTATGTATATATGTATGAATATATCTATCCATCTATCTATGTATCTATGTATCTATCTATCGCCTCATTTCCACCTATTGACCTCCTTTTCCTGTTGTAACTCCTCTTAATTCTATATCCTTCCCTGTCTTATTTTCTATTTATCCCATATATAGCTTATTTGTAGATATTTGTTTGCTTATTAACTCTTCCATTAGATTATGAGATCCTCCAGGATAGAGGCTGTCTTTTGCCTCTTTTTGGATCCCTAACATTTAGCACAGAGCCTGGCACATAGTAGGCATTTAATAAATATTTATTGACTATCAACTGGATACTGGCTCATGTCTTTCTCTCTTCACACTAATCTCCTAGGAGCACAAGAACATGACAAAATGCCCTTATGCTAGTGCCAAAATATGTGATCTGCCAGAGTCACAAAGAGACTCATATAAATAGTTAGCTAAAGAGGACATTCTAGGCACCATATAGGCACCTCTTCTAGAAATATAAGATTCTGAAAGCTGAAAAAAAAATTGGTGGAGACAGGACAAGCATCAGATCACCAGTGTCAGGATAGTAGTTGATGCTGGTAAAGATTTCCCTCAGCTAACTAATGGCTTCTAGCAGGGTAGCAATTGACATTGGAGAACAGCCATCATCCCAACTATAGCAAAGGGCATGATTACTCTTAACTCGCTATGTGCCTATGCCTTTGCTCTTTCTTATATGCTCAGTCATGAAAATGAGATGCTATCGTTAAGACTTGTGTCATGAAAATGGTTCTAGAACCTAGCAGGCACCTTTACTGGAGAGCCCCAGAAAATGTTCCTTTTGTCAGTTAGAAGGAATCAAAGGGAATGAGAGGAAGACACTTAAAGTACCCTATCTTTAGGCTGTCCTACCTCATCTGTGTTTGACTATACACTGCCCTGGTCAAATCATTGGAGGACAATGTTCATTTCTGGGTATCAGGTTTTTGGAAGGATATGGAAAAGATGAAATTTTTTGAGGGGAGCCTCACCAGGGCAGTGAAGGGATTCAAAACCATGAGTATAGGCTAACAGAAATATGGAGGTTTGGATCAGAAGAGAAAAGTATTAAAGAGAAAGGACATGATAAATGAAATAGTGCAGGGATGGAGTGCTAGAGCTAGGATTAGGAAGACTTGAATTCAAAATTTGCCACAGATATTTGCTAGCTACATGACCTTGTGCAAGTATCCTAACATCTTTCTGCCTCAGTTTCTTTGCCTGTAAAACAGAGATAATAATAGCACCTATATCCCATTGTTGTTGTGATGATCAAATGTGATAATATTTGTAAGTTCTTAAAGCATTATATAAATGCACTGTTATTATTTTTATTATTTATCATTATGCTAAGTGTTTCCATATATTTGTAGAAAGAAGTAGAATCATGTTGCTTGGTATGGGGAGGCTGAACTATTATTAATAAGGAAGTTACAGAAAGGAAAAAAATAGGCTTGATATATCCAAATGTATTGGTGAGTTCATCCAAGAGGTTATTCTCTTCAATGACACATACAGCAGCCCATTCATATCTAACCTCCCTATGTAGTCCTGACTGTGTTCCATAAGTTTGCCATAGGAGATCCACCCAACGAGCTGAGGATCTTCTTTGAGTTCTGCTGACATTACGTGGATACCAATGTAGAAACAATAGACTATCTATCAGTTATTCCTCACTCTTGCTATGTGACCAACCCACCTTCTTTTTCAGGCAATATATTTCTTTGATAACAGCTTTTATATGACGGCTCCTTCATAATTCCTTATTTGCAATGTGCTATAGTGTCCTCTTGTTCACCATGCCCAACTTCATTGTACTTCTCAATTTCCATTCTTTAAGGCTATAGAGTTCTTAAAATGATAGAGTCAAAGATTTAGAGCTGAAAGAAACTTTAGAAGCCATCTCATCTAACTCCATTGTTTTACAGATGAGAAGCCTTATCTGTAACACAAAAGGTATTTTATGCAACCTAAGCAAGACTGTGATTTGCCCACTGTCACACAGCTAGTATGTATCAAAAGCAGGACTTGAACCCAGGTCTGACTATGAGGCTTGTTCTCCATCTATTATACCATGATGACCTCTCTCAATTCCCTTTTCCTAACTAGTTCTATAAACCATAGACCCACAAAATAACCTGGAAAATACTGATATTAGGAAGACACTTTGTTTTAGTGAAAAAATTGAAGTCATTAAGATAACTTTCTAATTTCTCAATAGCAATTCAGTCTTCTTTCCTCCTCAGTTCCAGGCCCATGAACTCATGGTTCATTTGCAATGTCTTTCTAAGTATTCTTACTTAGGTTGTCTGTCCAAATGAATATTATAGTCTGTGCAATAGCCATCCTTCATCTACTTTTTCTCCCATTTGGATAGGATTTGATCTTCAAGATCAAATGAAATAATGTTTGTGAAGTGCTTAGCACTGTGCCTGATACTGTGCTTAGTAAAAGGTAATTCTCTCCTCTCCCTTTGAGTTTTTATTAATCTCATTTAGGAAGCTCAGCGTTATTCTGGGATTTGATGCTATGCACACAATCTCCAAACAGAAACATTTGGAGGATCTCATTATGGAGATTTTTGCCCACGGCTTCACACTATTTCTCTACTGTTTTCTTCATGTGGATCCATGTTCCATCTCTCACCAACTCTGCTTTCAACATCCTTGTATGTATTTGTATATAGCTGCAATATGGATAGTTGGAAAGAGCATTTGACTATAAATTATCCAATAACTATAATGTCACCTTGGGCATATCATTTATCATTAGGTGCCTCAGTTTTCTCACCAGTAAAAGGACCTGAATTGAAGTAGCTCAAAAGAAATGCAAGATGCACAGATTTAGAGAATCCACCACAAATGTTCACATAGACTATTTGTGCCCAACCAGTGGTAGAATATTTTGAACTCATATTGGTCTGTAAAATGGAGATAGTGATAGCACCTATATCCCATTGTTGTTTTGATGATGTTGCGATCAGCCATAGTCAGACACACTATAACTTGACTCTAGCATAGTGATGTCATTTTGGTCCTCTTTGAGAATGAAGGACAACAACCAACCAATTGTAAAAGAAGACTAGAAGATTTTTAAAAGCCTTTTTTTTTACTTCAACATTGTCAGATTCTAAATCATTCAAGACTTTTGATTAAAGAGAGCAGAACCATATTTCTTCATACCTAACATTAAGTTTGCATTGATATGACTCACTGGATTATAGATTCAGTGCTGAAAGGGATTTTGGAGGTCATCTAGTCCAACTTATTCATTTTATAGAAGAAGAAATTGAGACTCAAAGGGATGAGGAGATTTTCTCAAAGTCACATAGGTGGTATATGAGAAGGACAGAATCAGAACCTAAGACCTCTGACTCTTTTCATCCTACCACTTAGTCTGACTTAAGAATTTATTGATTTTCCTGTAGCTGCATCATTACTTGACTTCTCTTCCTAAGAAACTCTAAGATGGTGGCAGCTAAACACATAGGTGGCAAGCACCTCTGCAGCAGGTTTTATAGCCATGCACATTATAACCTGGCTTAGCCTAGCCATTCCCCAAATGAATCTTGAATTATAGACTCACAAAATATTAGAGTTGAAAGACACTTTAGAGTTCATCTAGTAAACTCTAGTAATACATGAAACCCCTCTACAGAGTGTCTAAGAAGTCAGCAGGTGTCCTCTGCCACACGGTATAGTGAAAAAGATGTTGAATTTGCAATCAGAGGTCCTGGGATTGAATTCTATTTAATGCTACTTACCACCTATGTGACCACAGACAAGTTACTTATTCTCCAAGTTTTGGTTTCCTCATCTGTCAAATGAGGGGGCTGGATCATTTCCAAATTCCCTTTTAGCTCTAAATTCTGGTGACAGGGAACTTATTTTTTATTTGTATGAGAAGTCTAGAAAGAATTTGTCTCTTACATTTTTTGACTCTGAAGAGGACCCTGTTTGGAAATAATGAATTAATACAAGATTAATATTCTTGAAACTGGCACAAAGTAAACTAGGATAATGCCTAGGAATTTCAAGTCTGCTGACAGCCGCTGGAAGTCTCATCCACTAAAACCAAAGCATGTGACAAATTGCCTTGTTGACAATTTCATCTTTCAAAGGACTGAAGAAGCAACAAGGGAAGCAATTGGTATAGACTTAATTCTGACCAATAAGAAATAGGTTTTTTGTTGAAATGGAAGCATCAGGAACTTTGGCAGAAATCAGCCTTATTGTAATAACCAAGGTATTGATAAAAAGATGGTAATGGCCCTCTACTTTAAACAGAAAGATTTCTGTTATTGATCAGAGAAATACAAATTAAAATAACTCTGAGGTACCACCTCACACCTATCAGATTGGCTAATATGACAAAAAAGGAAAATGTTTGATGTTGGAGGGGATGTGCAACTATTGGTAATGCACTATTGGTAGAGTTGTGAACTGATCCAGCCATTCTGGAGAGCAATTTGGAGCTATGTCCAAAAGACTATAAAACTGTGTGTATGCTTTGATTCAGCAATACCACTGCCAGGTCTATATCCCAAAGACATAAAAAAGGGAAAAGCAGCTATTCGTTCAAAAATATTTGTATGCTCTTCTTGTGTTGGCAAAGAACTGGAAAGTAAGAAGATACCCATCAATTGGGGCATGGCTAAAAATGATTGTAATGAAATATTATTGTGCTATAAGAAGTGACAAGCAAGATGATTTCAGAAAAGTCTGGAAAGACTTACATGAACTGATGCATAGTGAAGTGAACCAGGTGAACATTATCCACAGTAACAGCAAAATTGTTTGATGAAGAATTGTGAATGACTTAGCTATTCTCAGCAATACAATGATTCAAGACAACCCCAAAGGACTAATGATGAAGCAGACTATCCATTTCCAGAGAAAGAACTGATATTGATTGAATACGGACTGAAACATATTATTTTTTCTTTTATTCGAACTTTTTTGTACAAAATGATTAATATGGAAATGTTTTACAAAACTGCACATATATAACCTATAAATGACTGCTTACCATCTTAGGGAAAGAGGGGGGAAGGGGAAGAGAGGGAAGGATAGAATTTGGAACTCAAAATTTTAAAAAATGTTTAAAAATTGAAAAAAAAGATTTCAAAAAGTTCATAGCAGTGTATATGTATATATATATATATATATGTATATATATATACACATACATATATACACAGGCATGAACAGACAGATGCATGGGTGCACACACACATGTATCCCATCATCAAGAAGTTCTAAAAGAGATGGTATTTCAAGATGGATTTCAGGCTCAAAAAAAAAAGGAAGAAAAAGAAAATGAAGCCCTAACTGTATGGTCGCAAATGCAGACAAGTGGGAGGCATTTAACAAAATCAATGTGTTTCTCCAAGAAACTTTCTGATGAATTCAGATTTCGAAGAATGTGTCCAAAAGATGGAAGAAGAGGTATGTAATGGATGATGAATACAAAAGAACAGTGTACGCCTATTTTAAAAAAAATGTGCCAGAAAGACTAAGGTTCAGAAGGCAGGGAAGATCTGAAAATTCCTCTGGACAACAAAAGGGTCATTTTATATCATATTTGCAGTGAGAATAAAGAAGGGCTGGACCTCTTGATTAAATACAGAGAATGCAATAGGAAGAGATAAGAGAAAGAGAGAGAGACAGAGAGAATGGTAGTTGATAGAAGTGGAATTCAACTTCCTTTCTTGGTTCTAACTTCTATAAAAGAGAATGATCTTTGGAAAAGAAAAGATGCAATGATCATGGTTGAGTCAATTGAAGTACAAAACAGATGAGGAGATGGTGAGAGTACACAGATGTTTTATCTACAGCCAAAGGCCCAGATGAAATCAAATCATGACTACTGAAAAAGAATGTAGATATGATCTAGGAATTGCTCATGGCAATCACTGAAGTATCTTGGAGAATGAGAGATAATCCAAAAAGACTAAAGGCTTGCAAATGTCCTGATTTTCAAAAAAGATCTAAAAGTTGATTCTGGAAACTGTAGACCAAATGAGTTTGATCTATTTTTAGGAAAAAAAATATAC
Organism: Phalanger gymnotis; assembly: GCA_028646595.1. NCBI lineage: Eukaryota > Metazoa > Chordata > Mammalia > Diprotodontia > Phalangeridae > Phalanger > Phalanger gymnotis. The sequence continues at coordinate 679,783,630 of CM053622.1, read as the reverse complement.
ATATTATTCAACATATGGTTTGTGAATATCCCCCCAAAAAAGCCAGGAGCCAGCAGGGGTTTACTTACAGCAAATCATGCCAAGCTCATCTCTCATTTCCTTTTTGATGCGATTACATCTGGAAATTGCCATTGATTGATGATTTAAGAAAACTTTTTAACAAAAATCCTTATGACATCCTTGTAGACAAAATGGAGAAATGCGGGCTAGGTTGGAAGAAGAAAGTACAATTGGATGGATTATGGCTGGCTGAACAATCACATCCAAAATGCATTCATTAATAGATTAATAGATGTCAGCCCTCTCTCTGATGTCAGAGCTTTAAACATTGGAAGGCTCCACCCAGGCAAGATATGTACTAAGGACCAGATGGAAGGGAGAAACATGCCCATTCAGGGACCACTATTATTCCTATGTCCTGAAGTAGTGCCAGTTCACACCAGGAGGTAAACCAGAGCTGTCAAAAAGAGAACATTGATCACGGTCCTTGTTTACTCCTTGGTATCAGGAAGTATCTGGGGAAGAGAAATCCTACTTTCTGGCTACTGTTTCCATAATTCTAGACATCAGTAACTTTACTCCTTTTCAGGGCAAGTGAATCAAGTCTCAAACTGCCTCTGGAGAGGCTGTATTCTTTCAGAACTCTTCAGTCAAGGTAGAACCATCCTTGAAGTTGTTCAAGGTTCCCCCTACATATTTTCTTTGTGTAAGTTTTTGTCCCTTGCTCAGGGTCAGGGCATTCGGTCACTGATTCAGAACAAGATTATCTCACCTCCATGGAGTTTCTTTTTGAATACTAGCTAATCTGTGTATACTTCTAAGTGTGGGAAGATAGGTGGAAAGGTTTCTCAATATCCGAGTCAGCTTCTAGTGGATGTCAATCAGTGGCATAGTTGGTCCACAGACTGTGTCTGAGATAACACTAATGTCAGACTCCACCTTACTTTGAATTATGGAAGAAAAGGGTAGGTGATTAAAGTGGGGATATTTGATAACTGACACCGGAAGGAGGTTTTCGGGGGTGCCACAGGATGCACCTGGTCTTTGTCTCTGCCTTGTCAAAACGTTTGAATCAATGGCATGGATGAAGACACAGATGGCACCCTTATCAAATTTTGGGATGACACAAAGTTAGAAGAGCTAGATAATATGTTGGATGACAGAATGAGGATTCAAAAAATTCTTGACAGGCTTAGGTGATGTACTAAAACTAACAAGATGAAATTTAATAGGTATAAATGTACAGTCCTACTCTACTTCCCTCAGTTTTTTTTTTTAATGAACTATACAGTTATATGATGGGAGGAGATGTGGCTGTCAGGACCTCATGATAGTTGACTGTCAGAGTCCCACTGTAGCTTACAGAGAAATTAGAGAGTGGTTCAGATAGAAAGTGTTCTGAGGGACCCAACGTCCCCTGATCCTGGACACATCTGTAACATTGCTGCTCCCTGCTGTGTGGACACAGCTAAGACCATGGCAGCTCAAGGCCACAGACTCCACATTTCTACTGATATTGTTGCCAAAGAAAAGTCAATACATACAACTCAGGAATTTCTAAACGAACAGATTGAAGAGTTTTGTTGCTCTGCTATGCTCATAAACTCCATGTGGGTCTTTCCCCACTTTCCCCACTTTACACACACACACACACACACACACACACACACACGCACACACACACGCACACACACACACACACGCACACACACGCTCTCTCTCTCTCTCTCTCTCTCTCTCTCCCTCCAAAACCAGAGTATAATAACCAACTATGTCCAAGACATATTATCGACATATTATCAGTATTCCCTCTCTCTACTTCTTTTAAATACCCTGGTTACAACAGTTCTGGGTATAAATGTAGATGCACTCATCCAATATATCTAGCTTTGCCCCAACCACACCTGGTAGCAGCCTCCAGAGTAGTTTTTTATGAGACTCACATGTTCCCCCTGTTTCTTCGTCCCCACATGCCAGACTACGCTTCTTCCTATCCACTATACTGATTTGGCTAGTTAGTAAGTTTGAAAACTTACCTGGGAGTTTTAGTTAGCTCCAAATTCAGGAGATGACTTCTAAATCTACAAATCCAACTGTCATCTCCTGAGCTCCAGACCTCAGCAATCGCTTGCTGGATATCTTCACCTGTGTATATCCCATTCTCATCTTAAACTTCACATAGTCCAAATAGAATTCCTTACCTTTGCCCTCTTGCCACTGCTCATATTTCAGTCAAGGCCACCACCACGAATCTGGTTGCTGAGGTTTGCAAGTTCAGTAATTCTCTCTCTCTCTTTTTTTTTTTTAAATCTGTGTACAAGTTCTCCTCCACTAGTGGAATACCAGATACTTAAAAATAAAGACCATTTAATTTTCTTTTTTGTGTCGCTGTGCCTAGCACAGTTTCTGGAATATAGTAGGGGATTAACAAATGGCTATTGAACTGAACTGAGGCAATTAAAGTGAGTCACTGAGTTACATAATGTGGCTACCAAAATAGTTGATGCGATCTTAGCTACATTATAGGACAAAGATGAAGATAGTCAAACTGTACTCTGAGCTCTTTGGACCCCACCTTTTATACTGTTTGGGCCTCACATTTCCTCAGGGTCATTGATGAAATGGAACTCATCCAGAAAATGGAAAACAGGATGGTGAGGGGCCTATGGCCATGTGCTATAAAGAATGAGCAAAAGGATTAGGCATGTTTGGCTGCAGAAGAGAAGAATTCAGGGTATACACCAACTATGTCTGAATAGCTGAAGTGCTGACATATGGGTGATGGATTTGAATTATGGGATCAGAGACTTAAGGCCTTCATCTTGTAGATGAGGACTCTGAGGTGCAGAGAACTCGGGCCCTCTGACTCTAGGCCCAGTTTCAGTACTGTTTCCATATTACATGATTTAATTTATTCTATGCCAGTACAGGGAACAGAAATCATTTCAATTGATGGAACTGATCCTAACCCCTTTCTTCTTAGAACTTTCTAGTAATTAGAGCTATTTAAAAGCAGCCGTTTTATGAAAATTTGAGTCTCTTGTCCCTGAAAGTGTTTAAAAAAAGACATCAGATGGTCTATTGTTAGATATGTTGTAGAGGGAATTCCTGAACTTCTAATATTTGTTCCAAATATAAATTTCTTTGACTAGGCCTCTGCCTGTGGTTCTACCACAGGTCTTTAACCTAGAGATGGAAGGGACCTCAGACACTATCTTGTCTAACCTCCATATTTTACAAATGAGGAACCTGAAGACTGTGTTGATGCTAAGCAATCATTAATCAGTATCAGAAGCAGGATTTGAACGCAGGTCCTTTGACCTCAGAGTCACTGTATGACATTGCATCCTAGCACACGTTTAGTATTTCTCTGGAGGGGTTTGGTATGTCACAAAACTCAAGTCACTTTTCTTTCCTAGGTCGTGTAAGTAAACCTATAATGTGTATGTGTGCGTGTGTGTGTTTTAGAATAAAACACAGTAGCTGGAATTTCATAAGACTTAACATACATTATCCCATTGTCAGGATCGCTAAAGCTCAGAAAGAATTTAAGCTAGTAAGGAAAAAGGACAATAGAAAGATTATTGTTCTGCTTTAACTATATTGAGGAAGAGATGACAATTGAGGAAAAGCTAGAACTGGTGCTTGGGGGCAGATGGGATGAACCAATGATAATGGAGGACGATAAGGATGGAGAGCCGTTCAATAAATAATTTTTCTTGCTTTCTCTGTCAAGGAGTATAATAGTTGGACAGGAAATAACAGGCCAAATTAACAAATAGACTTTATTTTTTGCTAATAGGACTTTGAAAACAAAGATTAATTAGGTAATAGTAACAAAATAGCTAGATGTGTTTGATGAGGTTGTCACTAGGGCCAAATGGAATAATATTACTGTTATTATAATATAAGCTAGCCTTTACATAGCACGTTAGGGTTTGCAAAGTGCTTTACAAGTATTATATCATTTGATCCTCACAACAACCCTTTAGGATGGTACTATTACTATCCCCATTTTACGGGTATTGAAATTGAGGCAGAAGCAGGTTAAGTGTTTGGCCCTGAGTCACATAGCTAGGAAATGTTTGATGTTGGATTTGAACTCAGGTCTCCCTGAGTCCAGGTCCAGTCCTCTACTCACTTAGACTACATTCTAAAGTACAGAAAAAACCAACAGACATGATTGCTGAGTCAGAACAATTCTTGTAGAATCGGAGAGGGGCAAATGTTATTCTAGTTTTGTTTTTTTTTTTTAAGAGGAAAGAAATAGTTTGCAAACTACAGACCAGTGAATTTGATTTTAGTTCTGGAAAAAATTATAAAGCATGTTACTAAAAAGGTATTTGGTAAATATTTAGGAAATGAAATAATATGGCTTTATTAAGAATATGACTTGGCCACACTTATCTTATTTCCTTTTTTTTGACAGGGTTATTAGACAGGTACATTAAGGGAAATATGGAATTAGAATTGACCTAGATTTTTGCATTTGATGAAATTGCCATGCTGTGCTTGTGAATTAGTTGAAGAGGTGTGGATTAGACAACATAGCCTACTTTGTATAAGAAGCCTTTCCCAGTCCCCACCACCCCTCCCAGTTAATGCCTTTCCTCTGAGATTACCTCCCATTTACATTATTTATTTACATTACATACTGTAGCTGCATAGTTGTTCCCATGTTGTCTTCCCCCATTAAAATGTGAGCTCCCTGAGAGCAGAGATCTTGTTTTTGCTTTTATCAATAAGTTTACTGCTTAGTACCATTCTTGGCACATAGTAAGTGTTTAAAAAAATGCTTGTTGACTGAGTGAGTGCAGTTAAGTAGAATTTACATTGTTAAAAGGCTGAACCCACAGAGTAACAACCACATTCGATAACTGAGAAAGAGTTCTTTGGTGCACTCCCCCAAAGACCCATGCTCGACCTCACGCTGTTCAACATTTGTAGCAATGACTTGGATAAAGAGCAGGACAACATGCTTATAAGGTTGGAGATGACACAAAATTGGGAGGGACAGTTAGTAAGTTGGGTGGTAGAGTTAAGATCCTAGAAGATATAGAACGTATAGAAATATCAGACTGAATCGTGTATGACAAATTTAATAGTGATAAACGTAAAGTCATATTTTGGTACTAAAAATAAAGTTACAATTGCAGGTTGGGGAAACTGTAGCTAGACGACAAATTCTGAAAAAAATATCTTGGGGTTTCAGTGGAGTACAATCTCAACGTGAATTAATAATGTGTGATATGACAACTAAAAAGCATCAAATGCAATCTTAAGTTGAAACAAAAAGCATAGGGAGGTGATAGTCTTGCTGTATTCTGTCCTTGTCAATCCACATCTAGAGAAAGGTCATTGATAAGTTCAAACGTTGAGAGAGAGAGAGAGAGAGAGAGAGAGAGAGAGAGAGAGAGAGAGAAAGTAGGATGGTGTACCTCAAGTTTATGCCATATGACAATAGATCGAAAAACCTGGGGATGTTAATCTGGAGAAGAGAAAATTGAGTGGGGATGTTCTAGCTATCTTCTCATACATGGAGGGCTGTCATGTGGAAGAAGGATAAGACTTGTTATTTTGGGGTTACTGTGGGAGATAATAGGTTCCTCTTTTCTGGTAGTCTTCAAGGAAGAACTGGATGGCCACTTGTGGGGTATCTGTTAGAGAAGATTCTTTTTTAGGTATGGGTTGAATTAGATGGTCTATGAGATGTCTTCCAGTGATAAGTCTATTATCCCCATTTTACAGAAGCAGAAATTCTGAGTCAGAGATGCTAATTGCTTTGGCCATGGTCAAACAGCTGGTAAGGATTAGAGGCAAGATTCAAATGCAGGCTTCTCACAACTCCGGGTCCAGTATTATTTCCACTATACCATGTTACCTCTCCAGGTCAACAAATGTTGTGACATTCATGTCACATCCTCATGGAGAGAGGTCTATTCATCCAATATGTTGAGAACCTACCTTTAATTCACTTGACATGGCACCCGTAAGTGACCAGCCCATCTTCCTTTCCAAACAGACATCTCTCACATCCTTTCTGATTCTTCTTCTCATACAGTTCTTGGTTGGCAATGTGTTGCAGGTTACTCCTGCCTGTCATATGCTTCTCAATGGTACCTTGGGTGACCCCCTACTTTAATTATTCAGAATGTGGTTTTAAAACATTACCAGAAGAATATTGTGCTTATTCCTGTGAACAATCTACAGACAGAGAATGGGGGAGTATGTATTGAACAGCAGATGTATCTAGGAGTCTGTGATTTGTACTCAAGGCATGACTATTCAGTGCCATGTGGTCATATACAGATATACCTTGGAGATACTGTGGGCTTGGTTCCAGACCACCTCAAGAAAGTGAATACTGCAGTGAGTCACATGAATTTTTTGGTTTCCCAGTATATATAAAAGTTATGTTTACACTATTCTGTAGTCTATTAAGTGTGAAATAGTATTATGGTTAAAAAATGTATATAATTTTTTAAAAATTCTAAAAAAAAGCTATCATCTGAGCCTTCAGTGAATTGTAATCTTATTGCTCGTAGACGGTCTTGCCTTGATATTGATGGTTGCTAACTGATCAGGTAGTGTCTACTGAAGCTTGGGGTGGCTGTGGAAATTTCTGAAAATAAGATAACAATGAAGTTTGCCACACTGATTGACTCTTCCCTTCATGAAACATTCTCTGTAGCATATGATGCTGTTTGCTGGCATTTGACCCACAGCATAACTTCCTTCAAATGGAGTCAATCTTCTCAAACCTTCCCACTGCTGTATCAACTAAGTTTATGTAATATTCTTCAATATTGTTGTGTCTCAGGGAATAGTAAAGCCTGAGAAGAAGAAGAGTGATGGGGGGATTGTCTGGCTGGTCGGTGGAACAGTCAGAACACAGATAACATCTATTAAGTTTGCCATCTTATATGGATGCTGTTTGTAGTGGCCCCAAACAATTACAGTAGTAACATCAAAGATCACCAATCACCATAACAGATATAATAAACATAAAATAGTTTGAAATTACCAAAATGTGACATAGAGACATGATGTGAGCACATGTTGTTGGACAAATGGTACCAATAGGGCCATTGGGGTTACCACAAACTTTCAATTTGTAAAAAAAAAAATGCAGTATCTGCAAATCACAATAAAGCAAAACACAATAAAATGAGGTAAGCCTGTACAGCCAATGTGTAAAGAATCGAAACAAGACAGCTTCCCTCTCATTTTATTATGAATCACATTTCAATGCAATTTCTATGTGAGCTTTGAGGCCAAGGCAGAACAGTTTAGCTCTCTTTGTGTCTCACTAATCTACTGTACTCAGTTGCAAATTGCCTGCCATTAGCCTTGTTGTCAGAAATGGAAAATGTGTGTAATTGCTTAGTAATCTTTTTTCATTTTTGAATGATGTGTATGCATATTGTGGTTGTGCATTGCCCGTCTATCTATAGGCCACCTAATGGGTTCCAATGGGAACACACACTGCATTCTACAAGTCAGGCAACTTGAGAACTCATCAGTGCTTCAGGCATGAGTGGCATTTTAAAGGACCTTTACCATGAGTTGAATTAGCATGTACTGTCCCTCTGGAGCCTGTTAGCTTTTCCATTCAGACCCCCATGGAGAAAAAAATAAATGCATCTAATTTAGTTGAAAAAAAAATCTTGTCTTTAGGGCATTCATGCTATGCATAGTTTTGCTCTATAGGACAGACACTTTCTTATTACTGTCCCCAAAGGGTAGCAGCCAAAAGTAATGTAGGTCATTGCTGGTCTGATAGGAATTTATGGCAGTGTTTGTCAACTATCTTCTACCAGGGAAGATGCAACTGCCCATGGATAGGCGTCCCTGTAATGGAGCTGCTCTTGCTGAAATTTGGTTCTTCTCTCTCCTTTTGTGTGTGCTCCCATCTTCACATCTACTGCCTCACAACTGGAGAGATTTTGGACAAAGACAGATCACAGAAAGAGGGACTCTAGATTTGGAAGCAAGTTCATGTTATTTTTCAAAGATGGCTTAGGGAATTGGTGCAGTCTAGAAGAGGGACTTGCTGGTATGGCTTGAGTGATGGACAGTTGGTTTTGCTTTCCCCTTCCATTTCACCTCATTTTGTTTCCTTGCAATGTGATAGTAATGGCTGATAATAATAGCTAACATTTTCTTAGTGCTTTAAGGTTTGCAAAGCACTTTACATGTTATCTTACCTGGTCTTCATAAAAACTCTCTTTGGGAGGCATCCTTATTGCCATTTTATAGCTAGAGAAACTGAGGTTAAGAAAAGTTAAATGACTTGACCAGTATCACAGGGCTAGTAGTATTCAAACTCAGGTCTTCTTGACTTTAAGTCTAGTGCTATACCCATTGTGACACCTATTTGCCAGAGGTGGCTACCAAGTTAGTTGGGTTTTAGTCCTGCTTTTGGCATATGCTAGCTAAGTGGTCCTGGATCAGTCATTTAAGTTTTCAGTGCCTTGGAGCATGGTCTTTAAGACTACAAGTGGCTGAATAGGTACTGATTTTTATAGATGGAGTTTTCTCATTGGGAATCCCTTATGTGGATGAAATCACAGTTCTGGACAAAAAAAAATCCTACACTCATTATTTATTTCACCTGAACCAAGAGACAGAACAGTTCAGTGGAAAGATCTCTGGTTTTAAATCCAGATGACCTGAATTTGAATATTGGCTCTTATTAGTCACAAGAACACCCTAAAATATGAATTTGTTTTAGAAATAATTTTATTAGGTCATTTGGCAAAGGTGAGAACCAGAAAAAAAATGTGGCTCCCTACTGAGACTCTGCCAGGTTTACATTTTATAGAGTTCAGGCAAAGGTGTAAGGATATTTGTCTGACTGGCAGCATGTAAGTAGTATTTTGGCAGCTCGATGGCTGGATAGAGTGGGTAGAATTCTGGGCCTGAAGTCAGAAAAACTCATCTTCATGCATTCAAATCCAGCCTTAGACACTTATTAGCAGTGTGACTCTGGGCAAGTCACTTAACCCTATTTGCTTCAGTTCCTCATCTGTAAAATGAGCTGGAGAAGGAAATGGCAAACTACTCCAATATCTTTGCCAAAAAGACCCAAATAGGGTCACAAAGAATCAAATATGACTGAAACAACTGAACAACAAATAGTAGTACATAGTTGGTGGTTCTTCAGAGAAAGGCAGTTTAAAATGTATATCAGCAGTTAGGTATAAACACTAAGATTTGATCCAAGCTCAACACATCCTAAGCACTTCACAAATACTTCAATATTTCAACAAATGCTCGTTGAATCATAATAATGGAACAACCAAGAGGTGGCCAAGAGGAAAACAGCTCTTCTTCCTGAAACCCTTGCTCCACTAAGTTCAACATGTCACAAAAACAACCAGAGAATAAACAGCTTCAACCAATAAGAGTATGAGATGGTAGACCTATGGAGTTCTTATGAACTGAAATCTCATTAGCCTGGCCTACCACCACAGATCTTTCACAAGTTATTCCTCAACATCTCACGAAGATTGCACTTCAAGGACTTTCTCCTGCATAGCATTTTATTTTTTATGAATTTTACCAATATTTTTATTACCTTTTCCCTTCCAAATCCCTTTGTCCCATCTGGTTTTTAATGGAGGGAAACAGGGCTAAGATTACAAAGCATCCAGATTTATATCCAAATACAATCTAGTCACATTTGGAGCCCTAGAGAGTCAGTCAAGGCTATTATTGGCTGCCAGGAGTTTTAGAAAATACATAAATCTCCCTTTGTGCCATAAATACATTTCTGCATTCTGAGCTCAGAGAAAGACCTCATTATACCACATCCTGAGAGAGGGAGAAGCACATCTCATTCCGAGTGACAGGTGACATGTTCTCTAGAAGCATGCAAAGAGATTGCAGGTTAATTTAATTCCATTTAAAAAATGTGCTTGAAATAATTATAACCATGTGGATGTTATTTAGCATTGGGTCTGGGATAAAGGTCTTGTGGGCTCATTTCTGTGTCCTTAGCTAAGCTTCATAAGGAGCTCAGGGCTGTAATGTGCCTTTAATCATAAACTGCTTTGAGATCACAGGAGAAAGGATTATCTTCAAGTAATGCTTTAACCCAAGTGGTATATATAGGGCTTTGCACTAAGGGCTGAAATTGCTAAGAGGGACATCTGTGATCCTATGATCTTAGCAATAAATAATGAAATCCCATCCTTCAGGCAGGACACAGTTCCACTGTGCCCACCCTTTACAGTACTCCACCTGTCTGATAGCATTCATCATCTTCCTCACCAGACATCTTGGCCACCCCTCTCCTTCTTTCCCATGTTCTATTTCTGTGACGCCCTCTGCTGGGAGTTGCCATCATCCTCTGGACTTTCTGATGAGTGACAGTACTTCACTGCTATGTGACTTCTACTCCCTCTTCCTGTCTTCCCAATTGCTTTCTGGGCTGCCACTTATCCAACTGGTTTTTTTTTTTTTTGCCAACAGGTAAAAGAATTCCTATTCATAGCTCTAAGTATAAGAAAAAAATTATTGAATCTAAACAACTGAAAATTATTCCATGAATCAGATCTATGTAGGCAACCAAATTTGTGAATTGTTGGGCCTGAATTGCAAAGTTGTCAACTCTGCACTTTGCTTGTATCAGCCTATCCTAGGGAGTCAGCATGGTGCAGTAAAAGGAACATTGGTTATGGATATGGATATATATATATATTATGGATATGTCAACACATATTTAAATTGGTTACTATGTGCTGGGCACTGTGCTTAGCACTGGGGATACAAAGAAAGGTACAAACAATCCTTGCTCTCAAAGAGCTGACATTTTCATGATGGAGACAACATACAATAAACTATGTACATGGAAGAGATATACATGGCAAATTGGAGGCAATCTTAGAGGGAGACAAGGGAAGTCTTGCAGTCAAAAGATCTGGGTTTGAAATCTGCATCTGCCAATTACTAGCTGTGTTTCTTTGGACAAGCCACTTAACTTCTGTGGGCTTCAATTTTTTCCTCTTTAAAATGGGGTGTTTGACTAGAATAGATTGTCTTGAAGGTCCTTTTCATATCTAAATTTGTGATCCTATGGTCTTAACAATCAATAATGAAATCTCATCCTTCTTGAAGCATGGAGTGACCATCTTGAAGGACTCTAGGCTATCAACCATGGAACTCCATGCCTTTTGCTCTACTTGAGATACAATGTTTGTTTTCCTAGAGAAGAGAACTGCCCCTCATCTTGTGAGTTATGATTAACTCCTGTGAATGCCTTGAAAGCCAGTGTGCTTGAAAGCCAGCGTTGAATCAGGGCCCTAGGATAGGAGAGCACATTATCAGCCATGAAATAAAACTCAGAAATGGCTCCTTCTACAAGGTGGTAGGGAGCTTTCTGTGGTGTCCTGGAGATTATGCTTCTATCACTTGGGTGAAGCAATAGTCCCTTACTCTAAAGGCTGGGGTCTTAATTCTCTTTGACACATATCTTGGCAGAGGAATGGTTTATTAGAGCCATCACATTCAGAGAAACCTATTTGTATCTTGCGGCCTGCATATGTTCTCTTGATATTGCCTAGCAGCAGCACAGTCCTCCAGTAATAGGCACCTTCTAACACTGGCCTACAATCATAGCCCTGATCAACATAGCGATGCTTTCAGAAAAGGAGTATGGGGGCTGTGTCAGTCACAAGCAACCAGTTTTGAATGATAGCAAGCTCTGGAATAAAGATTTAAGATAGAACCTTCTGTATATTCCTGAACCCACTGGTATTGAAGTGGGAAGGGAGAAGCCTGAATTTTGAAATCTCTATGAGGAATCCCTGAGCTGATTCCCCATGTAAAACATTTTCATTGTCTTTTGAGTTACCTAACTCACTTTGTATCGGAGCTACAGAGCATGCAGAATCATGGAGTTATTCTACTTATGATGCTCCTTGAAGCCAAACCATGCTTATTCAAGAGGCAGGAGGATTGACTTGAAGAAGGTTCATTTGTGGCTAGAAAATCTCATAGCTTAAAATGGGCTCACAATTATCTATTAGCTCTCCTGTCTTATAAAGGGGAGGACCTGGCATGGAGAAAAAAAAACCTTGAAAATTTAGTATTTCTTGTGTCCATTTGTACAGAATGGAGGTAAGGAGGACTGAAGGAAGGTTGCTACTACAACTAGTCAAGTCAAGCCAAATCAACTAACATTTATTAAATACCTACTATGTGTCAGGCATTGGGCTAGGCACTGGGGATACAAAGAAAGGCAAAAAAACAGTCCGTGCTTTTAAGGAGCTCCATCTAATGTGGGAAGATACCATTCAAACAATGAAATGCAAACAATGTATAATACCAGATAAATTGAGATAATCTTAGAGGGAAGGCATGAAGATTAAGGAAGAACAGAAGAGACTTCCTGCAGAAGGTAGAACTTTAGCTGGGAATTGAAAGAAACCAGGTGGAACGGATGAGAGAGGACAATCCCAATGGGAAATAGTCAACGAAAATAGCTTGAGTCATTGGAGTATCTTGTGGTTGTAACTGATACCTTTTGTGTAGTAGTTTCAAAGTTTTGTTTTTCTGGTAGAATATAAACCTCCCAGAGAGCAGGGATGGTTTTTCAGTTTTTGTTATCCTCAGGGCCTTGTCCAGTGCCTTGTGAAGAATAGGTACTTAGTAAATGCTTTTTGAATGGAATTAATCTGTTTCATCAAACCGAGGTACTCTGTGCAAGAATCTTCCATTCTCTGGTGTAGGAAGTTAGCTCTTGGCTCTTCCTCTTGAGAACCACCATCCTTAATTAGTAATTGCTTTTGTACTTCATGAGTGTTCATGAATGAATGTGCTTAATGAATGTTTGTCGAGTCAATTGGATATTTGTTCTCCCTTCCAAAACATGGACCTAGCACAATCTTCTCCTTGCATTATTCCTACCTAGGTTAAGTGCCTCCTATTTTAGTAATTAGCCAACTTTGATGCAGAAGTAGCAATTGCACAAGCCGAGATTAACTGGAAATAGTGGGAAAAATGATAATAGCAATAGCCCATCTTTCTTCTATTGCACTTTTGTGATTATAAAGTATATATTGTGGGAGAGAAGTTAAGAGCACTGACACTTTCTGTGTCACTTAATTTAATTAACTTCTTTAAGCGTCAGTCTTCTCTCTTATGAAATGGGGATACTACTCACACAACCTTTCCCAAAGGATTGCAAGGAAAACAGTCTGTAAACATTTAGATTCTATGTAGATATGAATTACCTTATTTGATCTTCACAGTAACACTGTGAAATAGATACTATCGCTGTTTTATCACCTGTTTCTTGATAATTCTTTCTTGTTCCAACTGTCTCTCTCTCTCTGCCTTCTGGTTTCTTCCTATTTGTCTGACTCCTTTTTCATGGTATCCTTTGCTGGTTCATATTCCTATTCCCACCCCCACTCCCTCTACCACCCAAGTGTGGGTGTGCTCCTCCTGTTTCTTTTCACTCTACAATTCTTGACTGGGATCTCAGCCACTCTAACACAACAACTGTTAATATAATGACAGAAATTGTTAATGCCAAATATAATATGGACTGCCACTCCCTTAAATGATCCTTGTAATGTCAGAATTTTAATAATGCTGTTAAGATATTTGCTGTTGGTTAGGTTGAGATGAACCAAACCCTAAGTCTGCCAGAAACCTAGCGTAAGCTGGATCTCAACTTCTTATGTCCTTTCTCCCTTCTGTTGGGTTTCATGCTATGAATGGCAAAACAGCCAGAAAGAACCTGACCAGATTGCCAAGGACCATTGGGATCTCATGACCAGGACTTACTGCCTCCTTCTTCTCACTCTCCTCCTCAAGGTATAAGAAGCTTTTGGATGAGTCTCAGAGTTGGAAAATCCACTGGACATCCCCCAGGGTGGCAGGTTTGCTACCCTGTTACCCCAATTAAAGATGCTTTATTCCTCAACTGATGGCTTTGATTTATTTCAGGACTTGACAACTCCCATGGCTCAATTGTTACCTTTCTTCTGTGGATTCCCATATCTGAATTAGATCCAACTTCTCTCCTCTGTGTTACAGCACTAAATTTTCAACCATCTGCTTGACAACATCAAATCAACACATCCTAAACCGAGTTCATTATCACCCATCTCTCCACCCTTCCCTCAACCCTACCCCAACCCTAAATAACCTAGTGTCCCTGCTATTCTTCTTACTTCTGTTCTGATCACCACTTATCTTCAGAGTCACCCATAAGCAATATCTCAAGTTCATCTCTGACTCTTCTCTTCCTTATTCCAATGAATCCAGTACAATCACATTGATTTTGCTTCTCCAATCTCTTTCCCATTCATCTCCTTATTTCCAATCACATTTCCATAACCATAGTTCAGATAAGAAGGTAGACCATAATTCCCATCACCTTTCCTTAGCTACTGGTTCCTTTCTTGTTGCATGCAAATATGGATGCTTCTGCCCCATCCTCAAAAAAACTTGACCTAACTTTATCATTCCTTTTGTCTATTACACTGTATCTCTTCTCCCATTCATAGTCAAACTCCTAGGGGGGAAAAACTTGCCTTCATTCATCGCTTCCTCTTCTCTTCTTATTCACTTCTTAACCTCTTGTAGTCTGGATCCCTACCTTATTCAACTGAAAGTGCTTCTTCTGAAGTGATCTTTAATGATCTTTTTTAAAAAAAGTATTGATATCTTTTGTTTTTATACCACTTACATTTCCCAATGTACCCATCTTCCCCAGAGAACCATTCTTTTTCATAATGTTAAAAAGGAGAAAATAAGTTTAGCCAAACTAATCAACATGTTCAAAAAAGTCTGACTTTATATTTAGTGTTCAACACACAGAGTCCCTCAACTATGCAAAACCATGATTTCTTAATAGCCAAAACAATTTTAAAAAAAATGTTCATCTTTGTTGACTTCTCTGTAGCATGCAGCTCTGTTGACCAGCCTCTCCTCCTGGATATTCTCTCTTCTCAGGATTTTCGTAATAATATTCTCTCTTTATTCTTCTATCTATTTGGCTTCTCCTCAGTCTCCTTTGTTTCTGCCCCTCTAGCTGTGATAGTCCTCCAATGTTCTATCTTAGACTCTCTTTTCTTTTCTTATGTACTCTCTCAATCAACCATTGTGAGTTCAATCATCATATCTATGGGATGACTGCCAAATATATATATCCAGTCCTAGTCTTTCATCTGAGTTTCCATTCCTTACCTACAACTGCATATTGGTATGTTCAAATGGATCTTCAAGAGATATCTCAAACTTAACATGTCCAGTATAAAAGTCATTACCTCTTTTCCCAAATGCACTCAGTTTCTAAACTTCCTTATTATGGTACAGGACATAATCATTTTTTCTAGTCACTAGGCTTGCAGTTTTGATGTAATACTTGATTCCTTACTCTTCCTCATGCCACTTCATAGCCATTTAGTTTCCAAATCTTCTCTCCTTATTCTAAGACATCTCTTGCATCAGTCCCCTTCTTCCCTCGACACAGACACCCCTGTGTTTCAGATCATTTTGTTTTTGCTGTTCAGAACCTGATTTGGGGTTTTCTTGGCAAAGATACTGGAGTGGTTTGCCATTTCCTTCTCCAGCTCATTTTACAGATGAGGAAGCTGAGGCAAACAGGGTTAAATGATTTGCTCTGAGTCACACAGTTAGTAAATATCTAATGTCTGATTTGAACTTGTCTTCCTGACTTCAGGCCTGGTGTTCAATCCACTTCACCTCCTAAATGGTCTCTCTGATCTGTCCCCATTTCAATTTATCATCCACATAGATGCCAAAAAGCTTTTCTTAAAGTTCATATTTGACTATCCCATTCCTCTACTCAGGAATCTACAGTGGCTCCCTATTCTCTCAATAATAAAATACAAAAACTTATATTTGGAATTTAAAGTTATTCACAATATGGCTCTGACCCTACCTTCTCAGACTTATCCTGTTCAGGCACTCCAGGCTGCTTACTCAACATTCCTTTTCATTCCCATGCCTTGGAACAATCTGTCCCCTAAGCTTATAATGCCCTTTGTCTTCTCCTCTGCCTCTAATCCATATGTTCTTTCAAAGCTAAGCTCAAGTATGATTGCTACATAAGACCTTTTTTGATTGTTCTATTTTAGTATACCTCACAAAGCTATTTAGTTTTTATGTTGTGTTTGCTTATATATTGTTTCTCACATTAGAAAAGGAAGCTCCTTAAGAGATATTCTTACTTTGTTTCTGTATCTTTAGCTCCTACCACAGAGCCTAGCTCTTAGATTCTGTTTTTCTTTTAGCATTTAATGATTTAATATTTCCCTCCAAATTACTTGTAAAAACAATTTTTAACATTCTTTAAAAAAAAAAACTTGAATTCCAAATTTTCTCCAATCCTCTCTTTCTTCCCCTCTCCTTCCCTAATAAGAAGGCAAGCAATTTAATTTGATATAGGTTATACATGTGCAGTCATGCAAAACATTTTCATGTTAATTATGTTGTAAAACACGACCAAAAAAAACACAAGAAAAATAAAGTATAGAAAAAATACACTTCGATCTACATTCAGACTCCATCAATTCTTTCTCTGGGGATGGATAACATTTTTCATCATAAGTCCTTTGGAGATGTCTTAGATGGTTGTGTTGCTGAGAATAGCTAAGTCATTAAGAGTTAATGAATATCCAATATTGCTGTTACTGTTTACAATATTTTCATGGTTCTGCTCATTTCACTTTGTATCAGTTCAATTAAGTTTTTCCAGGTTCCTCTGCTAGCTCTCAGATTCTTCATAATTACTCATTAGAGAGAATTGAATTACTCTTATTCCTTTCAATCTCTTCCCTCTCTTATCCATCCTTCATAGAGTGGCCCAATCTTCCTAATACTCAAGTATGATATGACTAAGGTTCTCTCTTGTTTAGACACCTTTGAAGGCTCCCCAGTGTCATCAGGATAAAGTACAAGTTCGCCATAGACATCTCTAACTCAACATAGCCAAAACTCCTCTTTTCCCCAAATCTTCTCCTCTTCCAAACATCCCTTTTTGGTATCAAGGATGCCATGACCCTCACAATCTCCCAGGTTTGCAATCTTGGGATTATTCCTGACTTCTCATTCTCACTCATCCCACAAATCCAATCATTATCCAAATCTTGTCATTTCTAACTCTACAGCATCTCTCTTATGTGTCCTCTTCTCTGTACTCACATAAGCAACAAGCTTAGACCCTTATTTACCCCCATTTGGACTCCTGAAGTAGACTGCTAATTGGTCTCTCTGACTCAAATCTCTGCTCGCTCACCTCCATCCTCCACAGAGCTGCTAAAATGATTTTCCTTAAGCATAGTACATGCCACATCAGTAACCTTCACTGGCTCTCTATTACTTCTAAAATAAAATATTAACTTTTTAAAGCTGTTTTTGACCTGGCCCCTTCTTATTTTTCTGGTTCTCTTATCCTTTACTTCCCTCTAAATACTTAAGTAATTTAAGCACTTAGAGTACTTTCATACTCTTAAGAGCCAATGACATTGGCCTCCTTGCTGTTCCTCCCACCTAACATTCTATCTCCTGACCTTTTAATCTTCACTGGGTGTGCTCCCATGCCTGGTATCTTCCTCCTTATCTTTGCCTCTTGGCTTCGAGTCTTAGCTAAAATCCTGTCTTCTGAATAAAGTCTTTCCTAGTCCCTTTTAATGCTCATGTCTTCCCTCAATATCCACCAGTTGTTTGCATGTTATCTCCCCTAATAGATTGTGAGCTCCATGAAGGAAGAGACCTAAGTAGTTTTTGCCCTTTCTTATATTCTCAGTGCTAAGCATAGTTCTTGGTCCATTGTAGATGCTCCATAAATGTTGTTTGACTTTTCTTTATTTCCCCAGCACTTACACAGTGTCTGGCACATAGTAAACACTTACTAAATGTTTGTTGATTGATGACTCTATGATTGCCCTTGAAAGAGGAGAGTTGCAATGCACTCTCTACTATTCTCCATGACGTCATCATACCAATTCTTAATTCCCATGTCTTTTATTGTGTTCCTTGATAAAGTAATTTTACAGAATCATAGATCTGGAAGGAGTCAGATGTTGGACAGATCTCCTCCCACCTAATCCATTAAAAGGGGGGAAAAAAAGACCATAATCTCCTTGAAGGCAAGGCCTCTGCCTCTTACTGCTTTTGAATCTCTCTCAGGGCCTAGCATAGTGCTGAGTAGGCCTTAAGGGCTCTATTACTTTTTGCTGAATTGAACTGAAAGTCAAAGTTGTCTTTATTTTCCTCTTCTGTGTGTACTGATAGAATTAACATGCCTTCCAAATTCCTCTGAGATCATTCTCTCTAGAGGCAGATCCCGAGAGAAAAATCAATCACAGTCCCCCTCCCCCATGGGGAATTGATGGTTTCCTAAGTATTTCTAGTACTGTGAGCTTTTTCTTCTTCATTGGCATTCTAGTGTGTTCTAAACAAGACTAGGCTGAGAGGCCTTTTATTTTTTTTTTAAAGCAAATAAAAACTAAGTGAAAGATGAGAGATTTCCCAAAGAATCCTATTCTCTAATGGACTGTACATGAGATTACAGTTACCTGAGGTATGATATGGCTATTGCCTTTCTCTACCCTCACCTCTAAATATAGCAGGTTACTCTCTTCTTACATGTCGCTATAACAGCAACCTATAGGTATTATAATATATTAAGTCATTCCATTTGCCAATTTAATTACCTAAATCAGGAAATGCAAAGTTTGAGGTGCTCCTAGATCAGTTAGTTCCTTCATGTGACAGAAGCTTTAGAAAGTTAAGTAAATTGAAAAAGCTGAGACTTGGAGCAGGGTAATCCATACTGTGGGGTGTGGAAGGGTGGTCGTTATTTGAACTGTTATGGATAACTACCTGGGGTTTTAATAATAACTCATATCTTATAATGCTTTTAGGTTTATATAGCACTCTTCTCACAACCACCCTATGGAGCAGAAAGGGTTCATGATACTATTCCCATTTTACAGGTAAGAAAAGTGAGGCACAGAGAGATAGTGACTTGTCAGAGTACTGATTCCAAGAAAGGCTCTCTAATTCCCAAAGCCTCTGCATTTTCAGATTTTTTTAAACCTTATCTAACCCTGACCCCCTCTCCCTACCAGCTAAAGATTTATTCCACCCATATAAGGCAGTTATGATAGTCAGACTGAGTTTACTCTCCTAAGCACAGAGAGTCTTATCACCAAATGTCTGGCCCCTGGTGAGATGTCTTGATAATATTGGCCAACAGGTATCATCTTGTTTAATTTGGTATTCTTGGAGGAGAGATCCTAAATGAATACAAAGCAGTAAAATCATTTCTCACTCTGAGAGGGTAAGAAAATGATCTGATTCCATAGTTATTGATTCATTTTGCAAAATCTTCTCTTTGCTACAATCCTGTGGGGCAGGTGGTACAGTCATTCCTCTCCCTTGCCCCCACTTTTCACAGATGAAGAAATTGAGATTCAGAGATATTAAATACGTTTGCCGTCAGTCACAGTTAGTACATGGAAGGGCTGGGACTGGAGCCCCAGTCTCCTGATTCCAAGCCAGGGTTCTTTATACCAACTCATGAATCTGGGATTGAGAATTTAGTCAATATCTCTCCCTAATAGCTTGGTATTTCTAGGCTAGTGGGTTTCACATTCTCATGCCAGGTCTGACTGGAAGATTACCAAAATCTGATCAGAACTAACTAGTGAATATTCACACAGAAAATGCAAATTCCTTCCAGTGGTATGTGCATGTGTGTGTGTGTGTGTGTGTGTGTGTGTGTGTGTGTGTGTGTTTAAACACATTTATTCGACTCTTTGAAGTGACTACTTCTAATAAAAGATGAATCCCATGGGGAAGCGTGAAGTTTGAAAGTTGAGCTGTGTTTGAATTATTTGCATGTGGAGATCCCTATGGGCGAAACAGAAAATAGCTATTTCCTTGCTTGTTATTAGAAAGGAAGAGCGAACATTTCCCATAAATCAAAAATAAGTGAATGTATTTAAGAACAGAATTTTGGTTTTGGTCAGCTATGGAGTTTCTTAGCAATTTTCCACCATTAATTAACTAAATGGTACATCTTTCATTTTAAATTTTCAGATAGTGGGGGGCCATTCCTCTATGTTTTCAAATTTTGGTTCAGTGCAAAGCTTCCTATAGCTGCTATTTAAGTATTTATTTATGCTGAGAGTTGTAATAATGATGCCAATTAAAAGAAAATTGGACCAGGAGGAAGGAGACATGGGTTCTACTCCCAGTTCTGTATTTGACCTTACAAAAATCATTTCATTTCTCTGAGTGTCAGTTTCCATCTCAATAAAATGAAAAGGTTGGGCTAGATGATTGCAAAGACTTCTCCTAACACTATATTTTTAATCTAGAATGCCAATGGGCATTATAATTAGAGATGACCAAAAGGGCTCCCTTAGATGATTGTGAGTACCCCCTTGCTGGAGATCTTCTAAAAAAGGGTGGCTGATCATTTGTCAGGGATCAGGTTGAGGAGAGCAGAAATATCATACAGTGGATGGGAGTCTGAGGAATACTTGGTTCAAGTCTCACTTCTGACACATACTGACTACGATTCTGGACAATTCAGTTAGCCTCTCGATGCTCTTCAGGAAATGTACTGAATTTACCTGAGTGGCAGAGCAGGTGTAAGTTAGCACTGTTATAGGGAATGTCCTTAACAGGAGTTCCCTAGACCAATGGAATCACAGATATGGTTAAAAACAAACAAACAAATGTCTCCAGGATTCCTATATTAGGTGTAGAAAAGGTAAGTTTGGTTCATAGGATCATAGATTTCCTTAAGTACAACAGCTCTACTTTACAGATGAAGAAACTGGAGCCCAGAGAGTAACTTACCAAAGGTCACATACCTAGTGATTGAAATGGGACTTGAATCAAAAGCTTCCTGAGTTGTAAGTAGAGAACTATGCTATACCATTCTGTCTTTCAATGATATAAGATTATATGAGGTTCCTTCTAATGTGGAGATTCTCAGAATTATTAGGATTGGGGGACCTAGAAATGACCTAGTTGGACAACAGAACAGAGCCAAGTCTGCCTTGAAACAATTTGGATATATCATCTATATTGGTTGGTTGGTTGTTGTACTTCATTCCTGAAGGGGACCAAAATGACATCACTAAGCTAGAGTCGAGTTACAGTGTGTCCAGCTGTGGCTGATCAAACCAATATGTGCTTGGAATGCCCTACCACAGGTCATACACAAATAATCCGAGTGAACGTTTGGGGTGGATTCTCTAAATTCGTGTACCTCATGTTTCTTTTAAGCTACCTCAGTTCTGCTTTGCTCGTAGAACACATCACCTTCTCTGATGAGGGCATGCCCTGCTGGGTGGTCCTGTGCCAGCATGTCACACAATCAATTCCAAAGTTTTTAAGAGAGACCTTAAGGGTATCCTTGTATTGCTTTTCCGACCAGCATGTGAGTACTTGTCCTGTGTGAGTTCTCCATAAAACAGCACAATGGCTTTGTAGACCTTCAGTTTGATAGTTAGTCTAATATTTCTTCTCTCCCACGCTTTGCTTCAGAGCCTCCTAAACACTAAGCTAGCTCTGGCAATGTGTGTGTCAACCTCATTATCGATGTGTATATCTCTGTAAATATACTGCCAAGGTAAGTGAACTTATCCATAGCATTCAAAACTTTTCCATTTGCTGTAAGCGGTGGTTCCATATATGGATGGTGTGGTGCTGGCTGATGGAGCCTGTGTTTTCTCGGTGTTAATTGTTTAGGCCAAAATTAGCACAAGCAGCAGAGAATTGATCCATACTTTGTTGCACCTTATGGTTTATTAGTATGTATGTATGTATGTGTGTATATATTTATGTATATATGTCATATACATATATGTATATCTCCTCCTTTAGCCCAAACATTCAGTAATAATGAGTGCCATAGGCTGTTTGCTTGTAGTGACAGTCAATAGCCAATAACTATTTATTAATCAATCACCTACTATGTGCCAGGCACTGTGTGAAGTGCTAGGGATACAAAAAGAATCAAAAGATGGTCACTGACCTCAAGGAACCCACAATTTAATGGAGGAGCCATCAAACAAACACATATGTGCAATCAAACTCTATGCAGGATAAAGGGAAATAACTAAGAAAGGTAAGGCACTAGAGTTAAGAGAGTTTGAAAAAGATTTTCTGTAAAAGATGGGATTGTAGTTAGGACTTAAGGAAGTGAGGAAGGTCCATAGGTAGAGATGATTCCAGGCAAAAGGATGGTCAGAGAAAATGCCCAGAGCTGAGGCATGGAGTGTCTTGTCTATTAATAT
The DNA here is from genome assembly GCA_028646595.1 of Phalanger gymnotis. Classification (NCBI taxonomy): domain Eukaryota; kingdom Metazoa; phylum Chordata; class Mammalia; order Diprotodontia; family Phalangeridae; genus Phalanger; species Phalanger gymnotis. The sequence goes on along the minus strand of CM053622.1, from coordinate 679,761,329 downwards.
TGGATGGAAACATATGAGGTAAGTGTAAGAAAACTTGAGAGATGTGGGGGTGGGCTGGTGGGGAGGGACTAGGTTATGAAGAGCTTTGCATACCTGATTTTGTATTTGATCCTGGAGGCAATAGGGGTCTACTAAGTTTATTGGGTAGAAGGATGACATGGTCAGCGTATACTTCAGGAAGACCACTTTTGTGGCTGTAAAGAGGATGGATTGGAGTGGGGAGAGACTTGAGGCAGGCAGACCCACCAGCAGGCTATTGCAATAATCCAGGTGTGAGATGATGAAGGCCTTCACAAGCTGATGAGAGGAGAGAAGAGGGCATATTTTAGGGATATTTTAAAGGTGAAATTAATAGGCCTTGGTAACAGATTGGATATGGAGAAGGTGGGGTGAGAGATAGTGAGGAGTGAAGGATGATACCCGGGTTGTGAGGCTGATGGTCTAGGAGGATGCTGTTACCTTTTGACAGCAATAGGAAAGTTAGGAGGTAGGGAGAATTTAGTGGAAAAGAAAATGAGTTCCATTTTGGACATGTTGATTTTAAAATGTCTATTGGACATCTTGCTCAAGATGTCTGAAAGGCAGTTGGAAATGCAAGATTGAAGGTCAGCTGAGAGGTTGAACAGGATGGGCAGTCTTGAGAATCTTAGGCATAGAGATGGTAATTAAATATATTAGCTGATGAGATCACCAAGTGAAGTAGACAGTGTCAGGAGACGAGAGCAAAGGACAGAACTCTATGGAATACCTACAGAGGGCATGAGCTGGATAAGGATCCAGCAAAGGAGACTGAGAAGGAGCAGTCAGATGATTAGGAAGAAATTATTTTTTTATAGACAGTCTATTCTGCATTAATTCATTGGTTAATATTTTGCTTAACTCCCTTGATCAACAATTCTGTGAGGATCTAGAGAACCCCCTCCATGGTATGAGAGGCAGTACTGCAGGCATGTTTGGAACCAGGAGAAACTAGGGTTAAAATTCCATTTCTGGCACTTATTTATTTTGGGACCTTGAGCAAGTCACTTAATTTCTCTGGAAAGCTGCAAAATAATGCTTTCAATACCTACATAAAATGTATATAAGGCATTCTGTAAACTTTAAAGGGCTACAAAAAATGTCTGTTATTATTGTTCCTGTCCAGGTTATTCATTATTACTACTTGTCACATGCTTTCTTGTGCCTTTCACTCCAATTCCAACCCTTTCCTCTTTCTCTCTCCCCTTCATCTCCCCTTTCCTCTCCCTCTCCATCTGTCTCATCCCATCTCTCCCTTCTCCCCGCCCTTCTCTCTCTTTCTCTCTCCTCCTTTCCTTCTCCATACTCTCGTACGCACACACACAATCTTTTATTCTAAATTCATACATGCATACACACATATACATATACACACACATATATATAAATTTGCAAAAACAATTTAGAATCTTCCCTCTTTTAGAAATCAAGAGAAACATTTAAATATGAAAAAGCACAGGGTTATATGTTGTACACTTATGTATTTATAGTATTGCACAAAAAATTCCAAGTCCAAGTGTTTATGTATGTGTACTGCCTTAAGGAAGTGATGCCCTGAATTTATAATTAGATTTCTTTGTTGGCATGAGTATACAGTATCTAGCATGTGACTTATACCCAGGAATATCAAATAGATCTAAATGGTGGAGACAAAGGTCATGTGACCCCTCAATCTAAAGGAAATGATTCTCCTGAGGGAAATACAGAAAAAAAAATTAAGTTATTAAGAAAAGTCTCTTTTGAGGACTCTAAGGAAACAGTGACAAACCAGGGTGGATGAAAGAAATAGTACCTCGTGATTTTTTAAATCTTTTTTTAAAAAAATTCTTTTTTTTAAAATATTTTTAAATTTATTTCATTAAATATTTCTCAATTACATGTACTTTTTTATTTAAACTTAATGTTTAAAAATTGTTTCCAAATTCCCTCCCTCCCTCCTGTCCTCTCCCAACCCCTTAGGAAGGCAAGCAATATAATATAAATTATACATATGAAGCATGCAAAACCTATTTTCATGTTAGCCATTTTGCAAAAGAAACCACATAAAAAAGCAAGAAAAATAAAATTTTTAAAAAGTATGCTTTAATCTGCACTCAGAGTTCATTAGTTCTCTCCCTGGAGGCAGAAAGTCATTTTTCATTATGGGTTTTTGTAATCATCTTGGATTGTTGTTTTGATCAGAGTGGTTAAGTCTTTCACATTTGGTCATCCTTACAAGATTACTATTACTGTGTATAGTGTTCTGGTTCTGCTCACTTCATTTTGCATCAATTTGAATAAGTCTTCCCAGGTTTTTCTGAAGTCATCCTGCTCATCATTTCTTATAGCACAATAGTATTCCATCAGAATCATATACCACAACTTGTTTGGCCATTCCCCAATTGATGAACATCACCTCAATTTCTAATTCTTTGCTACCAGAAAAGAGCTGCTACAAATATTTTTTATATTGGTCCTTTTCCTTCTTGTTTTTTATCTTTTTGGGATGCAGACCTAGTAGTGGTATTGCTGGGTCAAACGGTATGCTCAGTTTTATAGCCTTTTGGACATAGTTCTAAATCACTCTTCAGAATGTTTGGACCAGTTCACAACTCTACCAACAATGCATTAGTCTACCTATTTTCCATATTCTTGCCAGCTTTTGTCATTTTCCTTTTCTGTCATGTTAACTGGTATGATAAATGTGAGGAGGTACCTCAAGTGCTTTAATTTGCATTTAATTTGTATCAATAGTGATTTAGAGCATTGTTTCATGTCACTACTACTGGCTTCAAATTCTTCTGAAAACTGCCTGTTCATATCCTCTGACCATTTATCAATTGAGGAATGGCTCATATTTTTTATAAAGTTGGCTCATTTCCTTATGTATTTGAGAAAAGAGGTCTTTATCAGAGAGGAGTAGGCTCCAAGGAGTAGGCTCCACCCCTGTGTAATAGATTTCTCCTGCCAACCTCTTAAGTTACTTTGGGCTGAAAGAATGTCTCACTCTGACCTTTTGTTAACTCTGCCACTCTAGAATTTGATTTTGGGCATTATTTTAAAGTTGTTTGAAGGGGAATATTGGGAGATCTATTCTTCCATCTGCCCTGGGAAGTCCCTTGTGAAATTTTTCAAAGAACAGTACAACATATAACAAGCCAAAGAACTGAGTTGATTAAGCTTTCTAATAGGCAAGGATCAAGAACAGAAGCCAGCTAGTGGTAGTGTTGCTCCAACCCTAAAGCTAGGTGTTGGAGTATCCCAAAGTTGTGTGCCATTGCAAAGAATGGTTGAATATTGAGTGTAGACCTGTTCAGAGTGATAGCTGTGAATTGTGAATTGTGATACAATATCAGATTGGAGCTGCAAATTCAGTGCACAGACTTAGAATGAGAAGTCTGTAGTTCTGTCACTCTGATTCTGCAGAGCCACCAAGCTAATTGATAGGGGCTAAAGGTAGTAACAGTCTACTGTGATTCTAACTGGGGTGGGGGTGGGGTTATATCTGTAGCTGTTTTGCCCAGAAGAAACCAGTGTAAGAAGCTTGTGAAGGTCAAACAAAGAGATCAGACATCAGACTTTGCCATAGAATATATTACTTAGAGTACAATGAAAATTTGCTGATCCATGTCCTGACCTGCCCTCAAGATCCTTAAAGATCATTGCAATCAGTAGCAAGAGAAAGCAACAGCAAGACCATGGAAAATGCAGACAGGTGCCAAACAAGGTGATATTCCTGTTATCTTCTCCAGAATTATACAAAGCCTGATGCTGATACAAAGTTCCAATTCAGGAAGTAATGCTAGAAAAATGAATTAACAAAAGAAAACAAAAAGACGCTCATAATATTGAATTGTAATGGAATAAGGGACACTAAAGATACAAACCTAGAAGACAATAACATCTATGAGGAAAGCCTCAGTGAAAAATATATATTGGTTTTAAGGTTAATTGAAATTCCTGGAAGAAATGAAGCAAGAGTTTAAAAGAATTATGGCATAAATGGAATTAGATCTCTTTGAGGAGAGAATAGGAAAAAAAAATGAGAGTCCCAAAGGAAAAATATAGAAGGAAAATTAACAGCTTATTAAAAGAGGTACAAAATGTTATCCAAGAAATAGACTCCCTGAAAATTAGAGTGAATAAAACACAAGGATGCCACAGCATAAGAAGAAATATTAAAACAGAGTCAAAGAAATAGATGAAAAATAAGGTACCTCGTATGAAAACCAAACTCTGCTGGTGAACAGGTGAAAGAGAAAAAAATTGTCATTGGATTATGACAGAGAGAGAAAGAGAGAGGGAGACAGAGAGAGAGATTGAGAGAGAGAGAGAGAGAGAGAGAGAGAGAGAGAGAGAGAGAGAGAGAGAGATGCTGGATAGTGTATCTAAAAATTCAAGAATTCAAACTGCCCAGACCTATTAGGATCATAGCACAAAGTAAAATTAGAAAGACTATGCTGGCCACCTTCGGGAAAAAAAAACCCTCAAAAACAAGAACTCCTAGGAATGTAATAGTCAGAATCCAGAGCTTCTTGGTCAAAGGGGGAAAATAAAGATATTTCAAGCAGCCAGGCAGAGCTCATGGGCACACAAAATTTGGCAGAAGAATAAAGTATGTAATATAATATTCCCAAAGGCAAAAGAGACAGGCTTTCAACCAAGAATAACAGCAAATCTGAGTATTACTCTATAGGGGGAAAATGAACCTTTAATGAAATAGAGGACTTCCTAGAATTCTTAACAAAGATACCTGAACTGAAAGAAACTTTGAAATGAAAACATAAGAATAAAGAGAAATATAAAAATGTAAATACATTTGAGAAGTTGAAAGGACTATAAAAGAGGAAATATATACCTTTTAACAGAAAGACAAAAAGCAAGGGGTCTCTCAGAATCTTAATGCCCTCAAGGGCCATACAGGTAGTTAATTAAGACAAAAGGCTTGGTGGTTTAATTATGTTTTGGTGGTCTTAAAAGAAGAAATATAAGAAAGTGGGAAAGGACTACACTGAGGAAGAAAAGGAGAGGTTGGAAAACTTACTATTTCACATAATCTAATGTTGAAATAAAAGACTAGACAAACAAGGAGGAATGATTGGAGACAGTACATTAATGAAACTTCATTTTCATCAGAACCGGTCAAAAGAGAAATGGAGGACATACACACAGAATTTGATATAGAAATACATTCAACTTAATAGGGAAAAGTGAGATATTGGAAGAGGGGGGAATAATAGGGGAGGTAGATATGGTTAATAAACAGCAAAACAAATTCCAGACTCAGAGGTTGGATCATGAAATGGGTTTAATAGGAAGGAATAAAAGGATAAGTACCTCTGATTGGTGTCTGGGCAAATAGAAGAGAAAAAGTATATGGGAGTACAAGTAAAATGCATTAAGCATAGATCAATAGTTCTATGAGTTCACCTCACTATTCTTTTCTTTGTAAAGAGGAGGGCAGGGGACAATAGAGAACAAAAGTATAAAAGAATAAGATTGAGGTAAATACATAATCAACAATCATAACTGAATGTGAATAAGATACAATTATTTACAAAAAGGAAGAGAATAGAAGAATAGAAAGTAAAATCCAACATTAGGTAGTTTTTAGGAAACATGAAACATAGTCATACAGAGCTAAAATAATAGGCTAGAGAACCGGCTATTATGCTTCAGCTAAACTCAAAAAGGCAGGATATTCTGCCTTTAACCTCAAACAAGGCAAAAGAAAAAACAGATTTGATTAAAAGATAAATGAGAAAACTACACGATGATCAAAGGCACTATAGACAACAAATTAATATCAATACTTAACATATATGTACCAATGACGTAGCACCTAAATACTTAAAAGAAAAGTTAAATGATTCACAGGAATAGACAATAAAATGATAATAGTTAGGGTTGTCAATGTACCCCTTTTAGACCTAGATAAATCTAACAACAAAAACAAAAAGATGCTAAAGACCAGATCATAATTTTAGAAAAGTTAGATATGAAGGCTCACTAGTGATTACTGAATAAGATTAAAGCAAAATATATAGTTATACATAGCATCTTTAAACAAATTAACCATATATTTCAGCCTAAAAACCTTACTGAATACATATAAAAGCAAATATTAAACATATATTTCATTGACCACAATGCAATGAAATTATGTTTAATTAAGGGTCATTGAAGATAGGATTAAAAATTAGTTAGGCACTAAATAACTTATCCTAGGGTCACACAACTAGTAAGTGTTAAGGTGAGATTTGAATACAAATCTTTCTCCCTCAAATGCCCATGTCCTATATATTGTACTATGCTATTTCTCAAGTCACAGTGGAGTTAACATCTATGTCACTGGAGTGAGTATCTGCATAACAGACCTTACAGGTGGTTGAAATTTTGAAATAAGTAGACATTGACATAGCAAATAATAAAATAGGAAATTTTGTTGGGTCTGGAGAATTGGAGCTGTTCTTTTATTCTGATTTCAACTGACCCAAAAATTGAGATATTTTTTTGAGAAGCATTCATAGAGTTTAATAAACACCATACGTTATATACACCAGATATACTACATACTATAATTTCTATTCTTCTTTTCATGGATCTCCCTAATCTGTTTCTTTGCCTTCATGGCATCAGTGCTCTTAGAGGGTCCTGGATATTCATCTTTTAGCTAAGTTATGGAACATTTTGGTTTAGAAATACATTCAACCCAATAAAAAATAGGATACTGGGAGAGGAGGAATAAGAGGGAAGGTAGATAAGGTTAATCATAAGCAAAAACAATTCAGACTTGATTTAATTTATTCTTTTGTTGAAGCACCAGACCCTCATTTGCTGCTTTTTGTTTTTCTAGAAAGCAGAGCATTCTTCATGGACTAACAAGTTGACCCTGGGCAAGTTTCTGCCTCATTTACTCCAACCAGAAGAGTTGAAAAAGAACTTTAAGGTCACTGATTTAAAAATATACTGAAATTTCAATATAGTTATTAATGGTGATGATATAAGCACAAGACACACCTGTACTCTGATTACTGTTTACACTTTGAAGTTCCTTTGCTTGGAAGGAAGGAAGGAAGGAAAGAAAGAAAGGATGAAAGAAAGAAAGGAAGGAAGAAGGAAAGAGAGAAAGAAAGGAGGAAGGGAAGAAAAGAAGAAAAGAACAAAGGAAGGAAAGAAAGAGAAAAGAAAGAAGGAAAGGAAAAGAAAAAATCCATTACTTGTTAATAATCAAATCAATTTCAAAGTGATATGATATGGGTTCCTCAAATAAGCATGTGCAGAAATTTATTTTTTTAACCTTTCTTAATGGCTTAGTTCTCTCTCTCTCTCTCTCTCTCTTTCTCTCTCTCTCTCTCTCTCATTTACTATTCTGTGTAGAGCTCTAATCTTTGTAGTACAAAACAGTTCTCTTTAAGATTCAGAACTTGCCAACAGTTGGATAAGATGTAATAAAGTCTCTTGTTGTAACAGTACCCTGCTGACACCAGAGCTGATCTAAAAGGAGTGGGAGCGAATTAAATTCTCCTCATTGAAAGTTGTGCATTCTTCCCCAGAAGAGGGATCTAGTAGCAGAGAAGCTACTGCAAACTATAGCTATCTCTAAAGGGAAAAATTTCTAAGGTATCATTTTTTTGGCAGAGATAAAAAAAATCTCTGAACATAGATTCAATTATGCAGATTAAACCTCTGATCTCGTCATTGCTGTTATTATCTAGCAGTAAAATATCTCCCTTGAAACTAACAAAGGTGGGGGAAGAAAGAGAACCTCAGTGCCCAGCATCCAAGTTGTCTGCCTTGAAGGAAGAATTAGAGAGGATGAATTAAGGAAAACGTCTTGTGTTTCTTAGCCTCCTTGCACTGCAAATGTCCCAAGTCTATTTTGCCCTTGTTCCATCCATTGATGCCAGCAGGTGTTCCTGCCATGAAACAAACATAGGGTATCCTCTTATGATAAATATGCAGACTTTGAGCAATAAGGCAGTCAAAGAAGACAGAGTGGAAGAAGGGTAGATGTGATTGGCATGAATTCCTCCAGTCTCCTCTTACAAATGCAGCTGAATTACCCATTGGCTCCAAACTGCTCAAAGCAGAAATAGAACCACATCTTGGCATTTCTAGCTCCACAACATGCTAGCATCTGTCTTCTTTTCTCTACTCTTATTGACTCTTGCCTGGAATACTACAATATATCGAAAACAGTCTTCCTATCTCAAGTGTCTCCCCTCTCTAATCCATTCTCCCCAAAGTTACCACAGCAATTTTCTTAAAGTGTAGGTCTGACCATGTCATTTCCCTATTTAATAAATTCAAATCACTCCCCATGGCCTCTAGGATGAGAATATAAGTTCATGTTTTGCTATTAAAGCCCCTTACAAACTGGCCCCAATCTACATTTTTAACCTTATTGTAATTACCTTATTATATGTATACTACTGTCCTTTCTATACTCTGTGGTCCAACTAAGCAGACCTTTTGCTGTTCCGTGCACCAAAATTCCATCTTCTATGTTTATACCTTTGTCCTGGGAGCTCCTATGCTTGTTATATACTCCCACATAATATCAGCCTCTTAGAACCTTGTTTCCTTTAAAACTCTGCTGAAATGATAACCTATATGAACTTTTTCCTGATTTCTTCCTCCCTGTCCTCATCTACTAAGTGACCTCTCATCAAAAAAAATTATCTTGAGTTTATTTTGTACATACTTATTTAATTTCATGTTCTTTCCCTTAGTAATATAAAAGATCATTTAGTATGACTTTTTCATTTTGTAGGCAAGGAAACCGAAGCCCCAAAGGCTTAATTCATTTGGATGAGATCACAGAGGTAGCAGAAGCAGGTGTCTAGCTACTTCTTTTCCCCCTATTTCTGCTCAAACTCTTTGTTGTTTGATTACATTCCCATCAGATTCCTGTTCCTGGTACTCTCTTACTCCCAACTCACTGGTGGGATGGAGATAAGAGGAATACATTAGGCCAATAAATGATGGACAGCTTACGTTGATTCTTCTATTGGTTTTAGCCCTCCTATGAACTTCATGGAGCTGGTCAAATTCTCAGTCCTCTCCTCCTCCTCCCCACCTCATCACTTGTGGATATTTGTTCAAAGTTTCATAATAAGAAAAAAATAAACAACATTTGCTGTCCTCCAAGACTGTTCCTTTATGTAACTTAAATGGAGTTCTTATTATGGACACTAATCATTCACTGTTTAGTTTATACATGGTCAGACCTGCACTTTAGGAAAATCACTTTGGTAGTTTGGAGAGGATGGATTAGAGAAGAGAGATATTTGTGAAAGAAATGCTGTTTTGGAGATACTGCAATATTCCAGACAAGAGCTGATAAGCATTTCTTTAGGTTTAGATGGCCTATCTACTTTCCCAAAATAGAATGTAACCTCCTTGATGGCAGGGCCATCGCTTATACCTCTACGTCCCCAAAACTTAGGCCATAAAGAATCATGTATCAAGTATCTTTTGATCAGGGTGAGCTACACAGGGGTTGGGGAAGTTGGCTTTTTTTTTCCTATTAGCCTGTCATCTAAAGTATACTAACAAGACAAGGCTTTGGCACTAGGGGCATAAGATTCTGAGAGGGCTAATGAAGCAAAATTTGTGGAACTCTGGCTCCCTCTTGAAGGTCATTGGTACAAGTTTCCTCTGAATCCTGGGTGTTATTAAACAAGACAGCTGTTTAGGGAGGATGGATAGGAGCTGGGCAATGACTTTAGCTGAACTCCTCCCAGCTCAGCTGGATAGAAAGTCAGCCAAGAATTTTACAGTGAAGCTGCCTCCATGGAGGTCCCTGGCTCAAGCCGTAGTAACAGCAAGAGGGCAGAAAGGGCATACATCCCAAGAAGCTGCTTCTCTTGTTTGCTGGATGGCTAGTCCACTGGGTCAAGTCTGATCAACTGGCAACTCATCAGCCTGCAGGCTTGAAGGAAGCTCAAGGTCAAATGGGTAATAGCAATCCAGTCATGTCCAGCAGAAATGTCTAGATCTATTGGAACAAATCAAATTATCACTAAGGAGATGGAATAAAATAGCTTAAACTTGGGCAGACCTAACAGTTGCCTCTTAGGAAAAGAGATTTCTCCTCTCTTGTATTTCCTTTGTTTTCTTCTGGAGACACTCTACTGTTTCTTCCAAATGGGTCAGGTGATGACTAACCAGGCAAGAGAGCTGGGCTGTGTGTCTGTGCTGTCAGAATAGAAGCCATCTGTCTGTCAAGCTGTCTGCCTTGGAAAAGGTATTACCAAACCAAAGGGCTTTTGTAAGGAAGTGTTCTGGCCGTCGTATGAAAGCCAGTCATGGCCAAGGCTGAATAAAAGAAGTAGCTGGTGGATGGAAGAGAAGATTCACTGTGGCAATTCGCGAAACAAATGACCCTGCCAACTCCAACTTTCTTTCTCAGTCTATCAAACAGCCCATCGCCTTGGCTTGTTTAACACTATAGCTCAACTGCAGGAACACTCTGTCTACTCATCTCCAGCGCCTTTTATCTGCCACTGACTTGTCATAAGTCCTTGGGTTTAAACTCTGTTTCCAGAGGAAGGACATAGCTAAAGACTTCAGATTTTCTTAGGATTCCAATCATATTGCACAATACATAATGCAAATCTTTCTTCTTGGAGCCTAGCCTACCGGTTAGATAATGACTGACATGCACTCTTCCTCCTGCCCATCTATATTTTATACTTATTGACTGAAACCTGAGTTTATACTATAGGGCAAAATGTCCATTTGTTAAAAGAGTGTCTTATACAATGCGGATATGTCTACATTTAAAATCATAAAAATGAACATTTAAAAAGTATAGCCTAAGGGTGGCTAGCAGAACAGCTACAGTGTCTGAATGGATGCACAACTCACCAGGTTTCTGAAGCCTTCGTTTATTCAGGAGGCAGTGTAGTGTGTTGAAGGTATACCAATCTGGAAGGCTTAAGACCTGGGTCCTTGTCTTATTAACCAACCAGCTGTGTGAGCTAGTGCTAATCCCTTAACATTTCTGGGTTTATTTTCTTATCTGTAAAATGATGGGGGTTCAACTAGATTGGGGTTCTTAATATTTTTGTGTCATGGACCCCTTTGTCAGTCTGGGGAAGCCCATGATTCCTTCTCAGAATAGTGTTTTTTAATTAAAAAAATACAAAAGATTACAAAGCAAATTGATTATATTGAAATATAGCTATCAAAATATTCTTTTCAATACAAGTCCATAGATCCCAATGTAAGATCCCTGAACTAGATGGTCTTCATAGTTCCTTTTAGTGTTAACATTCAATGATACTATGACTACCCCTGAACTGCAACATTTATATTCTCAACTATACAATTTATTTTTTAATAACACACTAATTTGCATCATTCCGTAGTCAATTTGCTCATCTGCACTATGGGAACAGTAATATCATCCCTATCTACCTCACAGATTTGTTGCAAGAGCAGATGAGACAACGCTTTATGTCTCTAAAGCACTGTTTACAAAGAGCTTTCATATACTTCATCTCAATGGATCTAAGGACTTCAAATACATAATGATAAGAATGATTTTTGTTATTGTTCAATTCTTTCATTGTGTCTCTTTGTGGCCCCATTTTTGGGGTTTTCTTGGCAAAGATGCTGGAGTAATTTGTTATTTCCTTCTTCAGATCTTTTTACAGATGAAGAACTGAGGCAAACAGGATTAAGGGACTTGCCCAGGGTCACACAGCTAGGAAGTGTCTGAGGTCAGATTTGAACTCAGGGAGATGAGTCTTCCTGATTCCAAGCCCAGTGCTCTACCTACTGTACCACCTATCTGCCCCTAATAATAATAGAATAGTTTGATGTATGGCAATCTTGACTTTTCACATAAATTGCAAGCTAGTAGAGGGCATGGATCTTGTCTTCCACTTTTTCATTATCTCTATAATGTCTAGCACAATGCCAGGCACAGAGTGGGTGCTAAGTACAATCCTTTTTGATCTATTAGTAGTCATGCATGGGCTAAATGAAATTAAGAGTCTAATTCTGCAATATATCTTCTTATTAAAAAGTTAGGTGTTTCAGTTGATACTATAAACTTGGTGGAGTCACCTAATGCATTGGTTTCTGGCCAGAAGTCCTTTCATTAATATATGGTCAATGTTCAATTCATCAATGGGTCCCTTGGCCTCCTTCTGCATTAAGGCTATGGACAGTACCCTGGACACTACCCTTGTGTTTTGGAAATGTGAGCATTTGTTTACAAGGGGGATATGTCAAGTGACCGTGTATAGATAGAAAGGAGAACCTATCATCCCTACTAGCCATGCCATAATGATGGAAGAGAAGACACATTTTCTTTGTTGCCAAATTAAGAGATTTAAAGGATAGGTCTAACCATGTCACTCCCCCAAGCTCTAGTGGCTTCCCATTCCCTCTAGGATAAGATACAAACTCCTCCAGTATTTTTGCCTCCAGCCTACCTGGCCTGGCTTATTACTCACTACTCCCCTTCATGCATTCTATGGTTCAGGCAAACTGGAGTGTTTGTTAGTTTACGTGTTATTTCCTTAACAGAAAGCAAGCTCCTTGATGACAGACATATTGTTTCTCTTTTGTCTTTTGCCTTGGTGCCTAGCACGGTTCCTGGCACTAAAGAATAGCCATCAAATAAATACTTGTTGGTTTGATTACAGCACCTTTTTACACTTCAATGTGCACTGGAGAATATTATGTCGACTAGTTATAACATTATCTGTGTCCTCCTAAAGAATGATACATATTCTTTATAGTAAATGATGTACTAAGAATGCTTATCAATAGCCATATCCCTGTCATTTTGAGTTAATATTCCCAATGACTTTGGTAAACATTAATTTTTAAGACAAGCACACAAAAACTCTTGACATAAAAAATGTCTTTCTGATAGACAGATAAATGAAATCCTCTTGTAAAGTGATTTGCTCAGGGCATATTTACCAGCCTGATGCTAAGAGATGAAGCCAGTAAGTCCTAGTTTTCCACTGAATGAGGCTCTTCTCTTCCACTGAAATTTAACAAAAGGGAAACAATTCTTCACAGTCCTTTCAAAGGTAATAGACTTGAATTGAGGAGCAGGTGATGAATGGTGAAAGTGGGAAAGAGAAAAGATGATATTACCCTTTCTTACAATCCAGCAAAGCATTTGATGAATGTTGAGAAAGGTCAGAAGGACCTAGACCAAAAAGTTTTCCTGATTGAGTCCATCCAGGTCTAGAGCATCTAACTTGAACTAAATCAGTCCCCAGAGAAGAGATGTCATTCCAGAGGGATGGGGGTGGGGAAGAGATTACTAAGATTTCCTCAGCATTGTGGATGAAGAAAAGGACTCAATCTTGAGCAACAGGACAGATTTACAACATTCAGAGAATAGAATGAATTCCACAGTGGCTCATTTACCACTGAGAAAGTCAATATGACTGTCTACTCAATAATGATATCAATACGTCATTTGAACTCAATAAGCAGAAATTGCAAAAGGTTTGTCCAAGAAAACTAAGTATTGAAGGCTTTAAGCCTGAATTTAGTGGTCAAATTGAACAATGACAAATACAATACTTACAAATCCATTGGTCTTCTCCATGCAAAACACACAAAAAATACAGTTTACAAGGAAAAGGGATAGCTGTGTATATCCAAAGACTTACTGTTCAATGGAAATGTAACAGTATCTCCACTCTCACCTTTTTCCTTCCACCATACTTTTCCAGCTAACCATTCCTGTTGGGTGAGTCCCTCGATTGGTGACTTTTGCTACTTTCAATGTTCTAGTGGTAACCTGCAGGTGGCTGTCTGTCTATATACTAGCTTCCATGCCCAAATTGGTGTGCTGTGCCAGTAAGGCAAAAAGGGCTTAGTTTAATGTCCTTGAGGAGTTTGGCTTTTGTTTACTGTGAAAGTACTTTCACCTGTTAAATGCTAAGCCCCAGGCCCAAAGCCCTATCAGGTGTGAAACCTGTGTGGGCATAGATTAATGACTTAAGAGGGGCCAACTCCAGAACCAATGGGTCTC
>CM053622.1:679718576-679746812 GCA_028646595.1 Phalanger gymnotis | reverse complement strand
AGGTTGGTTCGCTAATTTGTTGCTCTGGGCCCTGAATAAATTTTTTGATGCCTTCTGCCTGGAGAATTCTGTATACCCAACAATTTCGAACCATTCAGATATATATACGATCCTTTTTGAGATCATAAATTCAGCCTTCCTACTACATGTGCTTCCCCTTAGTCAGACTCCTTTATTAATTATTATTATTATTGTAATTTTGGTAAAGGCATTACTCTACAACAAAGCAAATATAGTAGTTACAAAGCATTTCCCCCAAAATATCGTGGGAACACTCTTCTAAACATGCACCCAGATGGCAAGAGAGGGAAAGAGTGGGTATGGTAATGAGGCACGTGTTTAGGAGACACATGTGGCTAAGGTAACTCACAACTTTGGTAGTAAAGGCAGGGCCTGAGTGTCCTTTTTCCCTCTAGAGCAGAGGTTCCCAAACTTATTTGGCCTACCACCTCCTTTTCAAAAATAAAATACTCAATGCCCCCCTGGAAATCTACTTTCTTTCACCCTTTAAACATTTTTTTTTGAGATGTGCATGATTTCAAAAAAAATATATATATATATATATAATTTTTTTAAAAAAATGACACATCTTAAATTTAATAATTTATTATAAAATTTTTTTTCCTGCATTAAAATTTTAAATACCCAATATTGTGTCATGTAACTGTATAGTATAGTATCGTACTGTAAATGATTACTTGTATATATTCCTGCCCATGCATTCTGGACTTCCTGACAAGGCGTGACATGTTCCTCTACAAACATTTGCTTGCTAAGATCTGTCTGTAAACTTGAAAGCTGATCTTGAAGACTGATTGGTTATAACTTGCATTTTGTGTATTTATTTGGAAAATAATGTAATCATTACAACTTTAACTGTCACACAACAAATGAAACCTGTACAAACCAGTTTTTTGAAATTTCTTCTCTTCTTATGCTTCCATCATCTCCTATTTTTATTCAATGCCCTCCCCTCCAGTTGCACCCGAGGCTACTACCGACCTCCTCAGATAATTCCAGCGCCCCCCCAGGGGCCAATATCACCCACTTTGGGAACCTATTCTCTAGAGGGTTCTCACTAAGTTCATCCTGACTCAATTCACTATTCAGCTGTGCTGGCTCTTTGCAGGGCACAGTGTTTCTGGTGGGACAGCATCACAGATAGCCTTGAAGAAGTTTGGGGTTGAGGGGTGCTCGACACCCCAAAGTACCAACAGGCTGGGTCCTGCCGAAAGAATTCCACTCAAGCCTTCTCAGCCAAGGGAAAAGACAAAGTTTATTAAAGGTTTACCATAATGGGTTGTCTTAAGAAATCCCACCTTTTGTAATGCCTGTTTTCACAAGCCGGCCAAATTCAGTCTACTGAGCTAGATTGAATCTGAGCGCCTTCATGGAGGCGAGATGAGACTTATATACACAAAGATTGTAGGAGGAATCTAGAGTGGTCTTGAGTAGTCTGGGATGACTAGAGGAGGGGTTTAGAGTGGACTGGGGTGACTGGGGTGAGGTCAAACTCCAGGGTGGGAAATAGCTGAAGGCTACCTGGAGATGAGAGCTAAAGTATAGATATTTTGATAAGGATTAAGGGTGGGAAACAGCCAGAAGGCAATCCAGAGGTAGCCAGACAGTGGAAGGCTAGGCTAGGCTAGGCTATTTGGGCATGAAAAGCCAGATCAAGTGGGAAGACTCAGGGTAGGGCTCAATGGGGTTCCCACAGACTGTACTCCAGATTCAAGGTGCCCGGAGACTGTATCCTCATCAGCCTTACTCCTCCTGAGGTGTGATGTCTATGGTTTGGTCAATCTACTATTGGGAGTGGTAGAACAGGTCTTTTGGTGGCTGTGGTGGCTCCTCACCAGACTCTGCCTCTGTTAGATTTGCCCTGGGAAGCTAATAACTATTCCATTTCTCTCACAGTTCAGTGTCTCTGTTAGACCAGATCTGCTGCTCTCCTGGGTTTGCTCCTTAATGGGCAGCTGCAGTCTTTCTTCTATCCTCCGACTGGACTGGGGGGGGCGGGTATTCAACATTCTTTAGCTACAGAAATGACCCTTAGATTTTTCAACAATTTTTTTCCTTATTAAAAGTCTCTTTCCTCCAAAAATCACTCTGTATGTTTTCAGGGCAATTAATTATCTTTGCTTCCTGTACTGCTGTAGGAATCATATGTAGATGAGTGTCTAGGGACAAAGGTGTGAATGCAGTCTAAGCCTTGGAGGCAAATTAGTCTAGCTGGCCTCTTCCTATGCAATGAAGGTATTCACACCTCCCACCTAGTTCAGTGTGGGGAATATCTATTTTTCGTTTGAAGACTTTCCCCTTTACCTTTCAATGCCTCTGTCATTTACCCTCTGAAGACCTTCAACTTTTGCTGAAGTTTCACTGGATAACCCCTATTATAGAAAGAAAACATTTAGAGTAATTCACAGCTACCCACTACGAGTCTTAACATTCAGTTTTGTAATACTGAAATGGATTATAACCTATTTTAAAGTATTCAATAAAATATAGGGCTCATCACTCCAAGGCAGATAATAAGATGAAAAATTTCAGGTCGAAAAGGATGAAAAAGATTTTTAAAATAGCTTGTGAATTTTTTTCAATTAATAAGCATTTTTTTTTTGTTTATCCCACTACCCCCATATTGAGCAAAAAAAAAAAAAAAGGAAAGAAAAGAAAAGGAAAAAAAGAAAGAAAAAGAAAACCCTTAATACAGAGATGCAAAGTCCAGTAAAACAAATTCCCATGATGGCCATGTCTGAAAATGCATATTTCTCTGCATTTTAAGTTCATGATCCATCTTTTAGAGGTATGTGGCATGTTCTGTCTTCATTCTTTTGAATTCATAGTTTGTCATTGCTTTGATCAGAGTTCTAAAAGCTTTCAAAGTTATTGTTATATATAAGGTTGTTATTATTATATAAATTGTCTTCCTAATTTTGCTGCTAACTTTGTACTTTATTAGTTCATAGAAGTCTTCCTGGTTTCCTCTGAAATTGTCAATTTCATAATTTCTTATGGCACAATAATGTTCCATTATATTCAAACACCAGAATTTATTTAGCCATGACCCTCTCACCCCCTTAGTTTCCAATTTTGGGCCACTGTGAGCTGCTATATATAATTTTGTACATATAAACCCTTTCCCTCTTTCTTTGATTTCCTTGAGGTTTAGACAAACCCAGTAGAAGTATATTCGGGTCAGAGGGTATACACAGTTTGGTAACTTTCTGGGCATAGTTCCCAGTTGTTTTCGAAAAGCATAGCTTTACCAACAGTATACTAGCATATACCTGTTTTCTTGCAGCCCCTCCAAATTCATCATTTGCCTTTTGTGTCATACATGCCAGTCAGACAGATGTGAGATGGAACATCAAAGTTGCTTCAATTTACATTTACCGAATTATTAGTGATTTGAAGAGTTTATTTTTCAAATGGCCATTGGCAGCTTGAATTCCTTTCTTTGAAAATTGCCTGTTTATGTCCTTCAACCATTTATCCACTGGGGAATGGCTCTTAATCTTATAAATTTGAATCGGTTCCTTATATGCCTTGGATACGAGACTTACCAGAGAAACCTGTTGCAAAGATTTTCCAGTTACCCATTTTCCCTATTTTTTTAAACTACATTAGATTTAGGCAAGATTTTTAAAATGATATATGTTCAAAATTGGTCATTTTTTTCTTGTATGATCCTCTGTATCCACTTGTTGCATTATGAATTCTGAGGAAGAGGATCAATGGATCTCAGATCCCATTATAACAAGGTTAAAAACTTAGAGAAGTACATCTGGAGCAAACAGGCATGACTACATAGAGTAATAGGAAAGTCTGACAATTGGTACATCGTACTGGATTTATTGAATATAACCAAAAGGATGGAGCCCCTGAGAGGGCTAAGGTCCAATCGAAAGGCCCTCCACGGATGACATCCAAATGAACTCACTCAACAATGTGCCAGAGAAATATCCAACAAATCACTAGGTTATACAGATTAGTTTACCAAAAAATAGGGGTTTATGACAATGCTTCAAGACCAGGTCACTCACTGTCCCTTGGAATTTCAAAAATATTATTCTTGAGGGGCCTAAAATTATAGATCAATGTGGATCATGCAAAGAAACAGTAGAAAATGTGCAACATATCACTACAGGTTTGAAAAATTTCACATTTACTGAACACATGGAAAGAAATGACTTGGTGGCTAACATTATGCAAGGTATCTCAAAAGTCTTAGGGCAGTTTTAAGCTTAATGCTTCAAGACTTTTGGGATACTTAGTATGTCAGAAGCTCACTGTCTTTCATAAATGAACAAATGATACATCTCCATGATATAAATATATATCTGAAAATGGGCACAAAAATTCAACAAATGAATAGATTTGGAACTAAGACTGTTTTTGCAAATAGAACCATTTCCCACAATCTCCCCAACAGAACATTGATCCTTGAACACTTAAGAACACCTGGCTTTTTAACAAATGTCACTTTACCAAATACTAATAATTTCCAAGCTACCTAGAATGAAAAAACTTTCAAAATATAGAGACCTACTGGAAGAAATTAAATCCATATAGGAATAGGATGAAATATATGTAATCATTGTCTTCCTGTCTGCTGCTGGAGTTTTATCAAAGATCTTTTGTTGAACTTATGGATGATAAGCTTACAACCCAAGCTCTTAGTCAATTACCAAAACAAACAAATAACCTCCCTCCCTCCCATAAAAAAAGAAACCACTCCACTTATTTTTTCTTCCTGGAAAATAGTTTCTAGAACATTCATCATAAAAGAAAGATAAGAAGACATCAATTGCTCCAAGATCATTTCTACCTGAACTCTATTAAAATGAGAATGAAATCACAACACCAGCAAGAATAGCAGTCCTGGCAGAGGGAGTTTCCTCACGAGGAATTCCTTGGGCCAATGAAATTACAGGTTTGGACCAAAAAAACCCCAAAAAACAAACCAAAAAAGAACCCTGATGTTCAAAAACACTTTAAAGTTTGCAAAACACTTTACACATTGCAACCCTTTGAGGAAGTCACTAAAAGTACTAACGGTATACTGATTAGAATGAGAGATTGGCACTAAGGCTCAGAGTGGGTGAGTTAGTTGCCTGTGGTCACACAGCCATTCATGTCCAAATTGAGATTCATCGTCCTTACTGATTTCTTGTTTAGCATTCTCTCCTCTATGCTATTCTGTGTTTAATATGGTAGGTACCTCACTCTAAGTGAGTACATGAAAAGGCCTGAGCCTAAAAGGGCTAGGGTCTCCCACTGCATCCTGGGTCATCTCCAGTCATCCTGTTGAATATCAGGCCACTGGACCCAGATGGCTCTGGAGGAGAAAGTGAGGCTGCTGACTTTGCACAGCCCTCCCTCACTCAAATTCAAGTCAACTGCAAGTCACATCATCATTTCCCTGATGTGGTGGTCCTCTTCGAAAATGAAGGACAAACACAATGGTAGGCAACTGAGTCTGTGTAATTACACTAATTGGAGGCAGGCAGGTGTCTCAGTGGATAAAGTCATGGCCTAGAATCAGGAGCTGAGTTTAAATCTGACCTCAGACACTCACTAGCTGTGTGACTCTGGGCAAGTAACTTAACCTCTGTTTGCCTTATTCAGCTGGAGAAGGAAATGACAAACCATTCCAGTATCTTAGCCAAGAAATCTGCAAGGGCTCAGGAAGAGTCAGACCTACTGACCAACTGAACAACAGTTAGGCTAATTATTTACTGAAAGTAATACCAGGTACTATCCACAAAACAAAATGAAGCATACTACCCCTGAATTCTCTTGCCCTAGGAAAAATACTTTACATTTGAAAAATCTTCCCCCCCCCACGCCCTCCCACCCTGCTTATAACAAATGTCTCCCTGGAGAGATTCCATATAGAATACTGATGTCTTAATTTTCAATGCCTCAGAAAAGTTTGAATTTGAGCTATCAGTGAGAAGGCTGAGAGCATCACTTGTGATTGCAACTTCTGAGAGAGCAATACCACCTCTAACTTTGTCACTTTCCTAGGAGCAATAACAGAATTTCTATAGCCAGTTTCCATAAAGGAGAGCAACCAATCCCTCCACCTCCTCAACCCTCTCCCTTTAAGCAACAGCCAATATCCCACCTTCTCAAAACTAGAACAAAAGAATGAATATCCCTCATTGTTAACTCACCCCAGCAGGTACGGGTGGAGCAGGGCACTCCCCTCAGATGCTTCTCCTCAAACCTAAGATTGCCCTTCCTGGAGCTGCCTTATCCTGTGGCCTATAACTTACTTCAGACCATGGCTCTGTTCTCCACATCTCCATTGGGAAAGAATTATTAAGTCTTAGTGCCATTGGTATGGCAAGAGGTTGAAAAACACCAGTGAAAGCTAAGCACAGGTTTCAAACACTTCCGTGTCTGAATCCCCCCGGAACTTGGAAGCTGCCAATAGGAAGCCAACAAGCCACTTGTGGCCCTGGAGAAGCTGAGTAAACAAGCCTTCTCCCTAGAGCTTTGCCGGCTGAACAGGGCTCCTTTACTGCAGGTTCCCAAAGACTGCTCTTAAATCTAGATCTGAAAGCCTTAGATCTTTTCCTAGTTTGGATATCAGCCAAACTATGCAGCCTCTTCCACAATTCCTCTTTCCTTTAGAAAAACCTTTTAAACGGAAGAAGGCAGGATGGAAGAAGATGGTTCTGTGACTTTCGTATTTTTCCTTCTCTCAAGTTTGGAGGTGAAGAGGGTGGAATGATTGAGAATCCCCAAAGGACATCTTCATTTCTCTGGCAGATGGGAGGGAGAGAGCACCAGGCAGAGCCAAGAGTAGCAGCATCTGCTCTAACTAACCTGAGCTGAGGGTGAATAGGCGTCATCGTGGCACCACCCCAGAAGCTGGTCTCTGTGTTATATATGAGTTCTCATTTACATCTTTAGATGCTACATCAGGGATTTTTCCTGGAACTTTTCTTGCTCGGAGAATTTTTGGCCCATATTTTCAAGAACCTCTTCTGGAAAAGAGCTATATTTCAGAGAATAGAATGGGTGTAGAGGAGGTGCTATCAACGGGGGATGCGTAGGTGGGAGTAGAGGGAGTAGATTGGTTTGAAGAACCTATTCTGGAAAAGAGCCATATTTCAGAGAGAAGAATGGGTGTGAGGGGAGGTACTATCAATGTGGGAGGGGAGAAGTAGTTCAGTTTGGTTTGATGTTTCGTCTTAAAAACTCTAGGCTTTGAGATACATCAATTCATTTTAAGAGGGCTTCATGTAGCTTCTCAGGGAGGCCTAGCAATGAGGAAGGCCTTGAATCTGAAAGATCCAGGAGTGTGTAGGAGCCAGCTCTAACCAAGGAGAGTAGATTATAAAATTTTCATTGTTTACATGTAGAAATCAGCGAGCACTATAAATCAGGAATTGATTCATTGTTTTGTTAATTGTCTACATATTGAAGCAACATAGGCTATGTTAATAATGCAGATTAAATATAAAAATATATTTAGCATATATCCCCCCCCAGCTGATTGTTAAATGTTTACTAGCATGCCACTGGCACAAGATCTATAAGTCTGATCATTGAGCCTGCAATGTTGGGCCACATTCCTGCAAGTTATTGCTAAACACTGTTTCCATATATAAACTGGGTTCATTAATAATAATTACAGTCAGCTCATACACTATTGACAAATATCGTTAGTTTCCTATGTTCCCAATTCAGTTCAGTTCAACAAGCTTTTATTAGGCAACTACTATGTGTTAGATACCAGAGATACCAAAATGAACTCAAAATGGAGTAGTCTCTGCCCTCAAGGAGCTTCCATGTTTGTGGGGTGGGGATGGGGATAACATGTACTTGCTCAGTTCTGTTTCAGTTGTATCCAACTCTTCTTGACCCCATTTGGGGTTTTCTTGGCAGAAATATTGGAGTGAGTTGCCACCTCTTTCTCCAGTTCATTTTACAAATGAGACACTGAGGAAAAAAGGGTTAAAATTAGAATCACTCAACTAATAAGTACCAGAGGTAGGATTTGAACTCAGCAAGATTAGTTTTCCTGACTCTAGACCCTGGACTCTACTGTGACACCTGTGGCAATAAAGTATATAGATAAATAAAAACAAATGATATAAAGAGGAAATGCAAAGTTATTGTGGGCAGCGCTAAAAACCGGGGGCTATTATTAGAAAGATGTCGTATAGGAAGTAGCACTCTGAGTAGGGCAGAGAGGTTGGTAGGCTTGCAGAGAACTAGAGGAGACTCTTCATTGGCTTTGGGGTCTCATGGTGAGAAAATTCCCTGTGCCAGCCCTATTATTACTGCTGTTGTTATTTCATTCTCATCTTAATTCAAGAGAATTCAGATAGAAAATGACCCTGAGTGGTTGCTATCCTTTTATTTTTCTTTTATGTTAGATATTCTGAAGACTTTTTCAGGAAAATAAAATAATTGGGATTTTTTTATGGGAGAGAAGGGGTTAACTTTTTTTTGTCTGTTTTTGGTAATTGACTCAAAGTGTTGGGATATAAGCTCATCTTCTGTAAGTTCAACAAAAGCTTCTTTGGAACAACTCCAGAAGCAGACAGGATGACAGTGATGATAGGCACTTCATCCTATTCCTATGCGGTTTTAATTTCTCTATTTTTTGAAAGCTTCCTGTAGAACCTGAAGGGAAGTTTCTAGGTAACTTTCCATTTTCCATGGGAAACTCTGCTTGCTTTCTACTCTAGGGAATGTCATACCTCCTCCAGGGGAAGCTGATCACCTGAAATCTCATCATCATGCTGATTGACTCAGTGTTTGATACTTAACACCTCTCATCTCCCTCTCTTGCCTCTCTCCTCTGATTGGAAGGCTGGAGGGTGGGAGTAACAAACTCCTCTCAAAGCCTTCCTTTATAGAGGGCTTTGAACTTTGAGAATTTTCCAGGTAACTTTCCATTTATCATCAACATCTCTACTTGGTTTTGACTCCACAGAACACACGTTATTACCTCCTGGTTCCCCCAGCCCTTTCATCTTCCTTTTGTGTATTGTCTTTCCCTGTTAGATTTTAAGCTCCTTGAGGGCAGGGACCATTTTTTTTTCTTTTTAAAATTTGTATCCTCAGCATTTAGCACCATGTCCAGCATATAGTAGGTGCTTAATAAATATTTATTGAATTGTAGAAAGAAGGATTCCAAGGATCAGGGAAAGAGCAGCCGTCTAATAAATGTAACTTAAGAGGCCAGTGTGGATTTATGCTGCTGGGCAAAGTTCTATAAACACACTAAAAACCAGAGAGATTCTGTGCTGAAATCATTGGTCTCAATACAGCCCCAAAGTAAATATCCAAGAGGAATAGGTTTCAAGGGAGTTTCACAGGACTGGTGAATATATCCTCAATTGCAGTTTTTCTCCCTAGAATAACCTCGGCATTAGACCATCTCCAGCTGTGGAATAATTCTCCTCTTCCTTTTTGTAAGTGAGCTTATTGTAGTGCCTTTCCTAAGGGAAAGAGAGAGGGAGAGCAATGGGAGTTTGGTTGTAAAGGCAGTAGGTGTACAAACTGAGAAAAAGGAAAAAAGAGTGCATGAAGGTGTTAGGGATCAAATATCTGACCTTAGTTGTAGAAGTACTTAGATCTTAAAAGTAGAAAAGGCAATGCTTAACATATTTAAAATATATACATACATATAAACATATATAAAATGTTATAATCCACATATATATATAATATACATACAGACACACACACACACACACACACACACACACACACATCTATATCTCTATATCTTTACCAGATCTCATTGGTCTAGCTATTCCTTTAATGAGTGAAAATCACAGCCTTTTCATGCCAGCAGCTGGTACAGAAGAGAGTTGGACTAGAGTCAAGAAATATAGCTTTGAATCTTGGCTTGGATATTTATTAATTGTGTGGCCATGAACAACTCACTTAATTTCTCTGAGACTCAGTTTCCTTCTCTATAAAATAAAGACTAGATGATTCCTAAGGTTCCTTTCTGACACTAAGTCCTATAATCATTCTGCTCTTCATTTTTTGTCTATCTTTCTGTAAACTGAGAATCAAAGATTTGCCCTATAATTCTTGCTCTGGTTCTTTCAATGCTTTAGAATCCGAGCCCAGCACTTGGGCTATCCAGATGTTATCCCTCACTCTCTCTACATGACCAGCCCACTTTCTTTTCTGGGCATACATATCTTTCTTTAAAGATCTCTTTTCCATAGCTTCTCATGCTTAAGTCATCACTAGCAATGTGCTGCCACCTGCTTACCTCCTCCAGTTCCTATCATAAAAGAGAGATATTTTGAGTGAGAGCTCTTCCTAGCATGAATCAAATAATACCATGTAGGTTAAAGTACTTACTCTAGCTATATAAAATGCCAGCTCTAAAAATTGGCCTAACAATCCTCATTAGGGTTGTCCTAGACCCTGTCAGAATGACAGCATGGCCATGGGAGGAATGATTAGAGATGGTCAGGACTTGGAGACCAGACAAGCCCCAGAGGGCAGGAGCAATTCTAAAGGAGGTTCTGTCAACAGGGAGTTGGAAGAAGTACAGATATGGAGACAGTTGATATCAGAGCCAGAACAAGGAAGCAGCCTAAAATACTGACAATTGAGCAGAACAAAGAGTCAGAGGAGACTGGGAGACATTAGACAAAAGATGGAGGTCCCAGTGGGCAAGCAATTGGTATTAGAAAGCTCTAGCAGCAGGTAACCAAAGGAAATGGGCTTCAGGGCAGGACTCTGGTCTCTGGAAGGTTTGGAGAGAAGGAGAAATCAATCAATCGACAAGTATTTATTAAGTGCCTACTGTGTGCCAGGTACTGTGCTAGAGACTAGGAATAGAAATGCAAAAGCAAAACAGTAATATACCTTCAGTGAGGTAATAATTTAAACATGGATGAGAAAAATGTACATATATAGGTACCTCCCACCTAATAGAGAAGAATATGTGAGATAATGGGGAAAGGATGGGAAAGGCACAGCTATCTAGGGGAACAGGAAAGGTTTCATGTGGAACAGAGCACTTGAAGGTGGCAGTGGTGGGCACATCCAGTTCAAAGATGACTGAGGAGATGGAGTGCTATGTGCGAATTAGAGCGAGAAGGTCAATTTGGTTTAACTGTAGCATGTGTGAAGAAGAGTAATATAGGACTACAAACGTAGGTTGAGATAAGGTTGTAGAGAACTTTAAAAGTCAACCAGAGAAATTTTTATTTGAACCTAGAGTTAATAGGGAGATGCTGGAAGTTGTTGAACAGAAGAGAGACTTGAGCTAACCTGCACTTTAGGTAGCTCTGGAGGATGAATTGAAGGGAAGAGGCTTGAGGCAGTGGGAGCAAATTAAAGGTCAGTTCAATAATGCAGGGCCTCAAGAAGAGGCAGAACATGTTATACAGGGGAAAATGGCGTCCTCCTATCCCGATACTGTTGGACCTGAGCTGGGCCCCTCTTGGTCACTTCTGGTGCATCCTGTGGTCTCTGTTTCATCTCTATAGGATGATATGGTAATTCTTTGGTCCCTGTGATGATATCACAGGCAATGGTATACACTGAAGAGGGTTGGTCATTAAGCCAGAAAGTGCTTCTCCCATTCAATAGATTCTAAGAGGAGAAACAACTTCCAATCTCTTTCTTTGAGATTTCCAGTGAAGGGAAAAGAGGGACTCCTCTATATCCCCTTAACACCCATGGCAGCTGTTTGCACGTGGCAGCAGAGCGTATGCATGTCTCAGTGAACCTAAGGCAGGCTCTCAAGGGCCTATGTTTCCTGGCTATCTTTCCTTGAGCATAGGTGACCAAACTATAATGCAAAATCACCATGTGCTGAAACCAGCTTCAGGAACCAAGAGCTAAGAGCCCCTTAGTTGAAAAGGGCAAACTTTTGAGGCCACCTCCCTGGGCTATGTTAGACTCTAAGATGAATATTTAGCTATTAACATTTGCAAAACATTTTACATGCTATCTCATTTGATGGACAGAACAATCCTGTGAGGAAGGTGCTATTATTATCTCTCTTTTACAGATAAGAAAGTAGACTGAGAGGTAAAATAAGTTGCTTAAGGCCACACAACTGAGGGAGGAGCTATTCTTGCTGACTTCAATTTCACTACTCTATCCATTAAAGGAGATGTTATCCTTGATTTCAAGGACTCACAGCATGAAGTAGGGGGAAGTATGCTGGATTTGACAGTCCAGAAACACTGGGATCAAATTCCTGAGTCGGGAGGCAGCAGTGCTAGGAAAGTCAAACCACCACCGCCACCACCACCACCGCCGCCACCAGTGCTGCCACTACCACTATCGCCACCATTGCCACCACTGCTACCATCGTCCCCTCCCTTCAGATCCCAATAAAGACCCCCAAGACCCTGAATCTAAGAGCTTTGGGAGAGCAATTTTCTTTTAGTCCGTTGACCTCAGATATCATCCTAGGAAGCAACCTCTGTAGATTGCAACCTAGCTACTACTCTTACAGGTGCTACACCTACAGCTACTAGAGATTCAGAAAAGAAATTTCTTGCCTCCAAAGTCCTTGGCCCAGTCAGATAGTTCAACATCAGAAATAGTTAGGATTTTGTCAGTAGAAATATCATTAAAGAAGCTGCATTTACCGAATGCTTTGCCACTGTACCTCAAGGACCATGACATGTTTCCATTTTACTCACAGTTAAACCTTCCATGTGTATTGTCTCCTTTAGAATGTGTGCTTCTTGAAAGCAGGGACTATCTTACTTTTTAAAGTTTTATTACCAGAACTTTGTAGAGCATTTTATACATAGTGAGCACTTAAGAAATGTTTTTAATCATTCATTTATTGATAATTCTAGGCAAGCCTCATAACTATAACCTCTCCATGCCTTGGTTTTCCAATCTGTAAAATAAGACTAGTGATATTTCATCAGGCTGATGTAGGGCACAAATGTTATAATGTATATAAAAGTGCTTTGCAAATCTTAAAACCATAGAAATGTTAGTTATTACTAAGGAGCTTACAGTATAATTACAGAGATAGAACATTTGAATAAATATATATATATGTAATGTATATACATACACATATACATACATGTTTATATATACATATACATACACATACATATGTGTATGTATATATGTGTGTGTGTGTAGATACACACACATATATACACACACACACACACACACACACACACACATATAGTCTTAAGAGCAAAGAAAAAAATATTAGCAAACTACTCTAGGAAATTTGAGGAAGGAGAGATCTCTTGGAGCTGTAGTATTGGAAGGCTGCACGAGTGGAAAAGGAGGATAATAAGGCAG
Organism: Phalanger gymnotis; assembly: GCA_028646595.1. Lineage (NCBI taxonomy): Eukaryota > Metazoa > Chordata > Mammalia > Diprotodontia > Phalangeridae > Phalanger > Phalanger gymnotis. Next base: position 679,733,513 of record CM053622.1, on the reverse strand, counting down.
AGACACAGACACAGAGGAGGCAAGACTGGGACCTAGACTCTGGAACTAAGGCATAAGGTCAGAGTAGGATCCAAAGCAAGGCTGACTGGGAGCTGACCATTTGAGCCACCTGCCGAGGGTTGTAAAAGTAAACAAACAAATAAATATTTTTCCCCCTGGAATAGGGACAGGATCTGGGGTGGTATGCCCAGCTTAGAAGTTTAGAGAGACTCAAAATTTGGGAGCTAAGAAGATAATTCCAGATTCATCTGAATATTTAAGGACTACCAGATCCACCTCCAGGGAACAAGTGTCTCTTATCCATTTCTTTACTCAGTTATTTTATCTTCTCTCACTCATTCCTCTTTTGTCTTCTCTCTCTTCTCTCACCCCTCCCTGCACCTGAATCCCAGGAGAGTCTGCAGGAAGCTTTTAGATGCCCTGTATTCTAAGTGGAAGACCTCAGCAAAAAGTAATGCTTGTTTGTCTCCTTTGGCCCTAGTTTTTTGGTCTCTTTAATTCAGTTTAGCACATGCAGGCAGGCGCCAGATTTGCTTCACTTCTTCCCTTCATTCCCTACTTTGTAGGTATTTTCTAGTCAGCCTCATCAACTTCCTTGACACCCAGACAAGAGAAGCAGTAAGGCACAACGGATAGGGCATTAGAATTGGAATTTAATTTAGGAAACCCTAGATTAAAATCCTACCTTAGATCCTTTTGAGCTGTTATAACTAGGAGAGTCACTTAATTTCTCTGTGCCTCAATTTGCTCATTTGTAAAATGAGGGCATTGGACTTCATGGCAACTTCTAGCCCTAAAATTATTATCCTATAAATCCTACCCAGAAGGTTATTCCCCTTTCATCTCTAGAACTTTACCCTGAGGTTCTACTTTACTGATTGATAATTGCTTCACTTGGCCCACTATTTCAGAGAAGACTTAGTTGTGTTTCACTTTATTTTGCCTCCTAATCTCTGACTGCTTTCTCTTACCGCTACCTGCAAATGTTCATGTTTTTCCAATACCCACAACCCTCTATCCAATTATAGAATCGTGATCAAACCAATTCTGACATTGTTTCCAGAAGGGGTGTGTCAGCCTATTTGCCTATGGCCCCAGTCACCATTTGTAATTTTCTGGATCCAAGTGGCTCTTTCCTTGGCCATCATTCCCTTAAATATGCTGATTCCTTCTCTCAGAACTAAGATTGGAGCCAAGATGGTGGATTAAAGGCAGAGACTCAGTTGAACTCTTTCAACATTCTTTTCCAAACAACTTTAAAATAAATGCCTCAAATCAAAATTTGGAGTGGCAGACCCAAAAAAAGGTAAGGGTAAGATTTTTTTTCCATCTAAGAAAATTTAGGAGCTCCACAGGAGAGCTCTTTAACATCAGAGTGGAGACCTGTCTAGAGTGTACACACATATGGTGGCATCAACAGTGGCTGCAGCAACAGCAGCAGATTGGGGAGCTCTCAGCCTAGCTATGGTAAAAGGCTCAGAAAATTGGTCAGAAAGAGATTATAGAAGACCTATTGCTGGCACTGGGTACAGCTGGAGTTAATTGGGGACTCTATTGTTCACTTGCAGTTCTAGGCCATGATTCCAGGGCAGAAAGGAGTCCTTAGGATCAGTCACAAAGGAGCAGGGGCTCCAGTCATAGTTTCAGGGCCAAGGGAAGCACTAGTACTTGTAGCTGCAGGGAAGCAGGGGTCCTTGCTTGGTAAAAACCAGAGCACAGTCCAAAAGAGCATTGACCACACTTCTGGATCACACTAGCGTTAACTTGAAGACCTCCCAGAATTAGCTCTGAAAACAGTAACCCAAAAAAGTCTAGTTTGGAACAGTGCCTCCCTACCCCATGATAAGCAGAGCCCACATACTGTAAAGTTCAAAGTCAAGAAAGAGCCTAGAAAAATGAGCAAATAACAACAACAAAATAACTTGACCTAAAAAAGCTACTATCATAGCAGGAAATACAGATCTGTGAACTCAGCAAGAAGACAATAATGGTAATAGTTACAAGCAAAGTCTCAAAGAACAATACTAATTGGAAGAAGCTTAACAAGAATTCCTGGAAGAGTTAAAGAAAGAGATAGGAGTGGTAGAGGAAAAATTTGGAAAAAAAATAAGAGTGTTACAAGAAAAGAGAACTAATACCTTGGTAAAAGAAGAACAAAAATATTGAAGAAAATAAAGCCTTAAAAAACAGAATTGACCTAATGATAAAAGAGGCACAAAAATTCACTGAAAAAAAGAACTTAAAAAGCAAAATTAGCCAATGGAAAAAGAGGTACAAAACCTTACTGAGAAAAATAATTCTTTAAAAATTAGAATTAGGCAACTGGAAGCTATGGACTTCACGACACAACAAGAAACAGTAAAACAAAGTCAAAAGAAAGGAAAAAAATAGAAGAAAATGTGAAATATCTCATTAGAAAAGTAATTAACCTAGAAAATAGATCAAGAAGAAATAAGAATTATTGGACTACCTGAAAGCCATGATCAAAAAACCAAAAACATACCCTAGACATCATCTTTCAAGATATTATCAAGAAAAAACATGTCAATATCTTTGATCCATAGGGTAAAATTGAAATTGAACTGATCCACTGATCATCTCCTGAAAGACATCTCCAACTGAAAACTCCCAGGAATATTATAGCCAAATTCTAGCACTCTCAGGTCAAGGAGGAAATATTGCAAGCAGCCAGAAAGAAACCATTCAAATATCATGGAGCCACAGTCAGGATCACGCAAGATTTAGTGGCTTTCATGTTAAAAGAGCAGAGGCAGAGGTGGGATTCAGCCGGTTTGCAGTGGCTCGGCAGAACCGATACCTAATTTTATGTTGAGTTTGGTGAACTGGCTGTTAAAATGGGCACTTGTAATCAGGGTTCTCTGTAAGCTGAGCACAAATTTGCATTCCTTACTCTTTTTTAATGTTCATCTGTGCAACAGTGTTTTCTAAGATCTCGTAAAAATGTACACAGGGAAGTATCCTTTGCTTCCCAAGGTGAGAAACTTGTTTGATCTTTTCCACTTTCCATTGTCCCTTCTCCTCCCTGACTTCCCTTCCTATCCTCTCCTTGGGGTAGCTCCTGGCTTCCAGTTGGTCCAGTTGTGGTCACAGCATCTCATTATCCCAGGCACACAGACTCTCATTGGCTGAGCCCAGGTCTCTGCAAGGTGGCTGTTTGGGAAGGGCTGTTCTCCAACTGTGTGTCCTGGGACAGGGGTGCTTTGAGTATTTCAGACTGTGCTGTCACAACCATGCTTGGAGTGGAGAGAGGATTGTTTCCTCTGGCCAAGTGATGGGAGCATTTTTGTCTTGGCAACCATGGGTCAAGGTTCAGAGGAGGCACAAGCATCATTGTTTTCCACTCACCCCACCCTTCTGGTCCCTTCACCAAGCCACAGTGTGGCTGAAAGGCTGCCCTGCCTTGCTTTGTTTCCTCCTTCTCCTCCTCCTCCTTCTCCTTCTCCTCCTTCTCCTTCTCCCCACTCTTCTAAGCAGGCTTTCTGATAGGTGCCAAACAACTCTGAGCTTGATAGATCGCTTAAAAATTGGTGAATCAGTGAAATGTGTTGTGGAATTTTTAGGGCTAATGGTAAAATGTTGTCCTGCTTAACTTTTGGTTTGGTTGATATTTAGAAAGGGAAAAAGATGCCAGGATACTTAGCACCCCCATCCCATCTAAGTAGGCTCTTTCCAATACAAATAGTCTACTTTCTCCCCTTCTTTACTTCTTGCTTGATAGAGTCAGAGTCTATTGTCTCCCAAAAGATGGAGGGCACAAAACAGGCAAAGGGAGGGAGGAAAAGGACTGCTTCAAGAACTCCTAGGATAATTTCTGCTTAAATGAAAGTATCTTAGATGTTCTCAAGAATAGCCTTAACACCAGCTCTCAGTTTCTTCCTTAAGAATCTTGGGCAGGGCTATCTACAGGAGTGAAATCAACAACTAGATATTAAGATATTTGTTATGTGTCCAGGACTGTTGGGGATACAGAAATAGAAAATAATCCCTTACTACAAGAAGTTAAGATTCTAGGTAGTAGAGACAAGACAATGATACCAACGAGATGAATAAAAGATAGTGTATAATCCAGTAGTTAGGTAGGGAACAATGTCACATTTTTAAACAGGGCTAGGGCATGACTTTGAATGAGTCATTCAACTTATCCAGACTTCAGTTTCTTTTCTGAATATGGGAGTTGGAGCTGATGATCTAAGAGGTTCCTTCCAGCTCTAAATCTCTGATCCCATGATGGTAATGACAGCTTAGGAAAGTTGGCTCATTTAGCAGTTTGCAGGATGAATCGGAGGGAAAGAGGTGGGAGAAAAAACTGGCCTGGGAGACTAGTGAGGAAAGAGCTTAACTTCTATCTGTGATGGAGAATGGCTCGAGCATCTGCTTCTGGTGAGATTTCTATGTTTTTTGTTATATTCTGAAGGCATCCAGATTAGCTATCCCCTGAGGTACCTATTAATTCCGAAGTAAGTGTCAGAGCCTGGATGATGTCAAATATAGGATGAGAAAAAATAAAAACCTGAGATCCACTCTCTACTCACATGGTTAGTGACTTATGCATGAATTGGATCAAGGTTGTCCAGTACTTACTAAATGACAGATTCCAGACAAACAAACACATAAACAAACAAAAACAGTCATTAGGGCAGAGAACCAATTGTTAATTTATTTGAATCCCACCACTGAAAAGAGGGCTTAGATTATGATATTCTGGAGGGCAAGGGAGCAAATATTACAACCAATAATCACCTATCCAGAATAATTGAGGATACTTCTTCAAGAGAAAAAGGGCAATTTAATGAAATAGAGAACTTTGAAGCATTCCTGATGAAAAGACCAGAGATGAATAGAAAATTGGACACTCAAACACAAGAATCAAGAGAAGTATAAGAAGGTGAACGTGAAAGACAAATCACAAGAAACTCAATAATGTTATAGACCTTCTCTGAACTCCTCTCATTCTCTCACTATCCATATTTGGATATGTTCTTGAGTCCTGTTGATTCTGCCCCTACAAGCTGTTCTATCTGTCTCTCTCTGTTCATCGAACAGTGGATAGAATACTAGACTTAGAGTCAGGAAGACCAGAGTTCGAATCCCTGAAATAGATACTTAATGCCTGTGCAACCCTGTTCAAGTCACTTAACCTCTGCTTCCTCAACTTAATAATGAAAATAATAATAGCACCTACCTTGCAGGGTTGTTTTGAAGATCAAATAAAACATGTGTAAAGTACTTAGCCAAGTGCCTGACACATGGTAGGCACTGCGTAAATGCGTATTTCTTTTTCTTCCTAATTCACACCCTTATTACCTTTCAACTAGATTCTTTCAATAAATGCCCTAAGTGGCCTGCCTTTAGTTTCTACTCCTTCCATCTATCTTGCCAGACTCATTTTCTTAAGTCACTGCTCAGATCATGTCCTATTGCAAGTAAATTCTTTTTACCCTGGAATTCAGGCAAATTATTTAGTTTCCATTCCCAGAATATACCTTGGTTTTTGTTTCTTTTATCTTGCCTCCCCCCACACCTCCGGCCCTGCCTTTTTTTTTAAATTTAAGGACCAGAGCAGCGTTCTCATAGCACCCTGGGATCTCTATATTTTTTCATTGCCTGGAATCTGAGGATGTTCTCACCATTAGGTGGGGTCTCAGGGTATTTCTAAGAGGGATGGCATCAGAGTATCAGGTTTTCCCTTTACTGCCATTCATTTGAAGGCATGCCAGATACCAAAATTACTTGTTATATTTCTATCTCTTTCCTCTACCCTTCAATTAGGAATGTAAGCTTTTTTAGGGCAAGGACTATTTAGGATTTTTTTTCTTTAATAGCCCCAGGATTTAGCAGAGTATCTGGTGTATAATCGGTTCTCAATAAATGTTTGTTGATTGATTGATTATGTTTTTGTACCCCTCTACATTGACCTTTCGTCTACTCCCAGTTCCTTTCCCAACAGCCCATAGTCACTAGTAAGAAGCACAACATATCTAGATGAAATTGGTGCTTTTAAATTGTCTTCTGGCTTCTGTCTTTTCTCCTATTCCCTCAGGCTTACCCATTCACAAGTACAAGACAAGGTGCTGGTTTCAGTGCCTGAGGCCTTTGGAAAGGAAAAAAATGGCTAAGATATGCTAACAAATTCCTTGTCTAACTCTTTAAGTCTTTGGTCACACACACACACACACATACACACAGAGGCACACATACACACACACACACACCCATGCATTCTTAGCTTCTGCTGTCCCCAGGCCTTTAGGAGGCCCCGACCAATGAGACATTTCTTACTCTGAGCTTGTTTATACCAGGCTGTCAGTTTAATTTTTGGATGTTTTATGGTTTTTGGTGGGCTCAGCCCAGTTTCAGCATCGCATCCGTCACTTGTTATCACTGTGTCCGTGATTATTTCTCTCTCCTCTCCTCCTCCCCCTTTCAGCCTCTCTGCAATCTTGAACCAAAAGCTGTTAAACTTCTTATCCACTGGAGCCTGGATTACATCCAGGCCTTTCCCTCAGATCCACAGAGCTCCCCTAGAACAAATCCAATGTTGCTGAAGAAGAGTGAAATCTTTATAGCTGGAAAGATGGCATGATTTGAAGAAAGAGATGAACTAGTTGGCGTGAAATTAGAAGTGGCCTTATACTATGCACAACTAAATTTGATCTCTAGATGCAGAGAGATCCTGAACATCATTACATACAAGATGTTGCAACTTCCCATTCTGAAGCTTAAAAAGTTAGAAGGGCTTCTCAAAGTGAGGTACCATCATTTTCTTTTAATATGACAAGCTTCAATTCTTTGCTCTGGAAATAAGAATATAATTCTCTCTATCCATTATCAGGGCGGGAAGACTGGACTTTTGCCCCAGGGTGCTGACATCAAGGGGAGCTGTGCTTCCTTCCTGCAAAGGGCCTCCGATGTGTCAGCTCTCAGCTTATGGTGCTCTACTGGTTGCACGTTGATAGGTAACACCCCAAGGGCACTACCTCTCTTTCATGGTCTTCCTTCCCCTAATACTGCCCTCTTTTCCACCACCAACTTTGTCTCATTTCATTGGTGGTTAGAGAGTAGAGATTTAGATGTCGAACATTTCCCAGAGGTACAGGTCAGACACTGGAAGGTGAATTGATCTCTATACTGGATCCAGGATGGACCACTCACTGCAGTTGAATTATCTCCAGGCAATGGAATTCTTCAGTTATTGCTCTGGCTAGATAATGATGACTCAAATGTGACCAAATGTCATTCATTGGCTTCTGTCAACTATGAATTAATTGAAACACTCTTAAATATGTATAAGCATGCCCTGACTAACCAATGTCATTTTCCAGTAACACTATTAGTACATTCTAACCACTCTCCACTATACTGTCAGTAATCCCATGTGTTAAGCTGATTACCAAGATGCAAACTGGATGGTCAGCAACAATTTGGGCTAGCACTGGAGGCTCAGTGGTGATAACTTCAGTATGCATTAGACCGCTTACTTGATATGCGTCACAATTTTTCCTAGGGGGGAAAAAAACTGCTTTCCTTAAACACTGTCACCTATCACTAAGTTTTTTGCAGGAATGATTAATGGTATTAGACAGGATGTGCCTGCATGTTGTTACTACATGTGTGGGTTCATAGTTACTTCATACTTCTACGAAACACACCCAATGTTGTAGTAAATTCAGAGTAGTTATAGTATTATAAGGTCTTAATTCAGATGGAGGAGGAGAGGGGAGGGTATATTTCAATCTCTGGAATAAATTTGTCTTTGGAAAGTTGCTTCCACACTAGTAGTAATCTCATTTTACCATTGTATGTTGTTATTACTTGGAAAAGTGTTAACACAGAAAAACACTCTCCATTAGAATGAGTTGACAATTTTTGTTAAAGGCAGACTCAAGAATGTGGCCAATCCCATGATTTGGTACACATTGATGCACTAGGGCTGCAGGATTCATTGGGTGATTCAGGCTCAGTCTGGTCAGTTATATTATCCTTCATAGCAATACTTTCCAATTCTCAGGCTCTCCCCATACCAATAACCACATGTCATTGCCAGATCATAGACATTTATCTTGGATATGGGAATAGTATGAAGCCAGATCCAACCCCTCAAGCTTTGCTTCCTGCTTCCTCCCAACTTTCAACCTAGTTTAGATCATCACAGATCTACTATCTTTGAATGTAAAATATGCTAATTGATCTGGGCTCTTGATCTGGGCTTATCCTGAAAATCTGATGGATATGAAAAGTGCAAATCAGTTACAATAACACCACATTAGCTCTCAAAGTTCCAAATTCTACAGATGGAATTTACCTAGATCAAGGGCTGCCAGTAAATGGTATAGTATGAAATCTTCATCTTACTGCTTTTTCTAATAGACCTTAAACATAACACCTATTCCTCATTAATCCTATGTTTATATTACAGCATCGAAAAGTGTTGAGTGTCAGAAGAAGGAAAGAGGCAAATAAATAGAGATTATATAGATGCCACTTGATGCAGAAAGCTTTAAAGAATTTAACATAGGGTGGTCTAGGAAGGTATAAAGGTGTGGCAGATTGTAAAACAGTTGTGTGTCTAAAAAGAATTGGCCACAGGTGTGTCAGCTATTGGCAGGTGTAGGACTTGGCAAGGAGTTGGACTTGTGCTTTATAGACCAAAGGTAAATAAATTAAATCAAAACAAACATTTACTAAATGCCTATTACATGCCAAACAATAATCTAGGTGCTGGAGGTACAAAGAGAAAAATTAAAAAAAAATCACCCTGCTTTTTTAAACTTACCTTCTACTTGGGAGATACTACATGTACAAAGATAAACAAATACTAAATACCAAAAACAAAAAAATTAAAGCATTATCAAGAAATAGAATAGACTGCAACTATGGGAATTGGGAAAGTCCTGTGTAATGATAGGCACATGAGCATTGCTCTGAAAGAAAGCGGGGGTTCCAAGATGCAGATATTAAGTCTTTGACAGGCATGAGGGACAATCTGAACAAAGGCAGGGGTGGGAGATCATAGGTCATCAGTGAAAAGCACCAAGTAGGGAATTTTGACTGGAATGAAGACTATGAGAAAGGACCCTGAAGTGGAAGGGCAGAGCAATTTTATTTTTCGGTACAAGGCAAAGTTTGGGCTTCTTATTTGCATCGTTAGCCAAAGTTAATGGGGGAATAGAGAAGGAACAGTTAACAGATGAGCTGGAAATAAGGTAAAGATCCATATAGCACTGGCATCAATACAAAATGACAGGTCTGAAATGTGGGTAAGTTATGCCAACAAAGTCTCCATGAAGATACAATAATTCAACAAAGTGGCTGAGTGGTATCTGGCTAGCATCATCCTTGGTAGGGGTGATGAACGTTGATCTTAAAAGGATCTTATCTGCTAAGAAGCCTCAACTTTCATTTACGACATTCATTACATTACAGGTTGTCTGAAGTACCCTTGGTCTGAGGGTCCTTTGATCCCGGAAACAGGAAGACGTCTTCAGGGGCTTTTCCAGTTTCTTGATGCATGCCATCTTCTCCACCTTTGGAGTTCTCGTCTGAATTATTCCCCAACTGAGCCACCTTAACAGCAGGATATACAGCTGAGCTCTCCTTAAGGTGAAGGAAAGTCTATTTTTTCTTTGCCTGTTTCTCTGAGAACATAATGTTGGGGCATTTTTTTTAATGCTTTTCTATGCTGCTAGTCACAATGTTAGCTCAGGATTGTAAGAAATGGGAGGAGGAGTTTTATTTCCACAGAACTAAAGGTGTACTTCTCCCCCTCCCCCACCCCAGCTTTAGCAGAAACCAGGCCTCAAGGTTGGTCAGGTGAGAGGTCAGAGGCTTGTATGTATGCTTTTTGAGAAGGCAGTCAGGGGAATTAGAGAGGCCAAACTGCTTGAACCAGTTCAAGCTTATCTAGGGTCTGGTCTTGGTCAAGAATCCAGGCCTACTGATATGCATAATTTGCATATGTTAAAGAGGGAAAGTAGGGGAAGTAAAAGAATGTAGTTTAATCCTAAACTAAGACAAGGAAAATCCAATTAACTTCACTTTTGCTTCTGTATCCTTATTATCCTATCTATATAAACTGTATAACCTAGGGAAACTATGTAAAAAATAAAGATTGTAAACTAACCATAACTCTAGCAGGAGTGGAGGGAATGGTTACCCCTGCTCCTGCAGCTGTATCAGCGTGAGTGTTCCAGTGACCACTACACCCCTCTCTTGAGGATCGTAATAAAATGCCTTTCTCTGCCCATTCTGGTCCTGAGTTCTTTGGATGAGAATGGGTAAATCACGTGGATTTTTCTAAGGTTAAGGAAAGGAAAGCAATGAGCAGTGGAAGCTCGTCTCAGGCTTACTTCCTGTTCCTGCCTTGAGCAGTCCTGTGATTCCCCACTGCAGTGTTAAGAGGGTGACTACTCGGGATTTCCGTGGGGAACCCTGTGGTCTGCACAGCCTTCTTAAGGGGACATCACTTGGGACTTCTGGCCCTGTCTTGGGAGACTTGTGATCTTACCGCCATTCCAAGGGGCCATCACTTGGGTCCTCCTTAGGGTCTGACCCCTAGGAGGCCCTGGTATCCCCACAGATTAGAGGAGAGTGGCTACCACTTGGTCTTCCTTGGGGAGTCCTGTGGTCTGCGCAACCTTCCTTAGGGATTATCACAGGGTTCTTCCTCAGGACTTTGGCCTTGCCTAGGAAGTCCAGTGATCCCCAAAACTGTGTTTCTCACAGGATGAAGAGATGTAGGAACCCATTTACCCTCTCTCTTTCTCCAGATTCCATGCCATTTAGTCCCTCTCCAAACTGGCTACAAGAAAAACTCCCTGAAGCTAAGTAATGGCATTGGGGGACAATGGACTCAAGGGATACAACGGAGGTTCTCATAGACCAAGCCTCCAAACTTGAGGGCCTCAGCCAGAACCCCTTGAAAAATAGAGAATAGAAAGAATGAGCCAACTCTCTTGCCTAGGATTTTGCCTAGCTCATTTTAATAATAGCAAAACTGTGTTGTTCAGTCATATTTGACTCTTTGTGACCTCGTGCTGTTCATGGGATTTTCTGGGCAAAGATACTGGAATGGTTTGCCATTTCCTTCTCCAGTGAACTAAGGCAAACAGAGGTTAAGTGTCTTGCCCAGGGTTACGTAGCTATTAAGTGTCTGAGGCAGATTTGAACTCAGTAAGAAGAATCTTCCTGACTGCAGGGCCAGCTCTCTAACCACTGAGCATTTATATATAGCTGTTATATAGAGCATTTATGTAATATGTGCTATATTTATATACATTTATATAGCCAGATTTGATTGGTTGTTGTCCTTTGGGACAGAAGGAACAAAATGACATCATTATGCTAAAGTCAAGTTTCAGTGTATCTGACTGTGGCTGATCAGACCAATACGAGCTCAGAATGCTCTTCCACAGGACAGGCACAAATAGTCCGTGTGAACGTTTGGGGTAGATACTCTAAATCTGCACATCCTGCATTTCCTTTGAGCTGTTTCAATTCTGCTTTGCTCATAGAACACAGCACCCTTTCTGATCTGGGTATACTATGCTGGGCAGTCCTGTGCCAGTATCTCCCATGTCACACAATCAATTCCAAAGTTCTTAAGAGAAACCTTGAGAGTGTCCTTGTATCGCTTCTTCTGACTACCATGTGAACGCTTGCCCTATAAAAACAAAACAAAACTATTTTATGTGCCAGGCGCTGTGCCAAACACTTTACGTATACAATCTCATTTGATCCTCATAACAACCCTGGGAGATAGGTGCTATTATAATCCCAATTTTATAGCTGAGGAAACTGAGGCAAAGAGAAGTTAAATGACTTGCCCAAGGACACAGAAATTTAAAGTTAGTAAGTGTCTGAGGCAGGGTTTGAACTCAACTCTTTCTTACTCCATATCCAGGGCTTTACCCATTACCCTAGCCAGTGGCTGTTATTTTTTACACTGGAGCTTAATCAGACTTAGGCCTTCGGGTTTCACCCAGCCTCTCAATAATTACAGTTCCACTTGGGAGTCCCTAACTCTATATTTCTCAGGTATTCCCCTCTCCCATCTCTGATGGCTTCCCTGCAAGTGGAAGGGGACAGATAGGAGTTTTTCTGACTTCCTGTACAGTGTGTGTGTGTGTGTGTGTGTGTGTGTGTGTGTGTAATTTCATTTGGCTGCTAGTATTCTCATTAGGAAGAATACTCTTTACTAGGCAAAGTTAATACAGTTCAACAGGAAATTTCTACTAACCTAATTTGATTTTCCTATCACATTATTAAGATATTAGAGAAAATGATTAATAATAGAGGATCCTGTAATGTGACAGAAGTCTCAGCTCAGAAGAAATGCTCATACAATAATATTAATCCCTTGATATAGAATGACATCTCTTCTGGAACTGAATGAAAACATTAAAAGGAAGGGCTGTTAATGCTGAACACATAACAAGCATTTATTAAGTATCCAGTGTGTGCAAGGCATGACCTGTACTGTGAAGGTTCAGCCTCTTGGCAGGTCCCAGATGTTTGCATTTCATTGGAAGAACTATATCCATTTAGGATGTTTATTTATCCATTGAGCAGACATTTGTTGAGTCTATACTCTGTGCAGAACCCCATGCTAGCTGCTGAGTGTGTTGGATAGATGAACAAGAAAAATTCTCTGCCCTCAAGGAGCTTGTAGTATACCCGAGGATATAAAACAAATACAAAAGGAACTTTAATACCTGGAAGAATGGGAGAAGGACCATATGACTCATACAAAGTTCTTCAGGGTTCAGAGGAAGGGCAGGTCACTGGGGAGTGGGAGGAGGGGAGGCATTAACTAGGGTCTCTGGTTGGGGCTTTCATCAGCAAAATGATTTAACAGATATTTTCAAATGATCTGTGGTGCCATTGGGGTGGGCTGTGGGGAGTCACGATGGAGAAAAAGGATGAGAAAAGAATTGTACTAGAATTTCTGGGATATAACTCTGTGATTATAGGGTGTATGTAGAGGCTAGCAGTATCTCCACCCCAGGACAAAAACCATGTAGAGAATAACTTGAAGGCTGCCTAAGAAATATAAATTTAAGGGGCACTGAAAAGCCCATTTGCTCCCCTATGTCTCCTACACTGGTCTGACAGTACCTGAAAATTTTATTATTATTTGGATTATGGTATTGTGTTTCCAAAAGGCCCCATTAAATGTTATATGGGAAGAGTAATGAATCAGAGCTATGAACATTCTATCCAGGATTGTTTTATCAGAGGTTAAAGTGATTTGAAAGTTAGGAGATCAGGGATCCTGAGATAATGGACCAGAGGACTGGTAAATTTTGGTGAAGACAGAGGGGAGTCTTAGGTATTCAGAAGTCTTTTCTTAAGCTTTTTGTAATGTATGACATCATTGTCCACCCCTTCCTCCTGGATTCTCTCAGCTATTTATTTTCACCATACAGCTTTCTCATGGTTCTCTGCAACTACAGAACCACTCCTCTGTTTCCTTTGCTGAATCATCATCCGTGCCCCTCCCCTTACATGTGGGTGTACCCCAGAGTTCTGGTTTAGACTTTCTTTCTCTACAAACTCTCTCTCCATGATCTCATCAACTCCCCAAAGTTCAATTATTTCTATGCAGATGAATCCAAAATGTACATATACAGTCCTCCTTTCTCTCCTGAGCTGTAGTCTCTCATTTTCAATTGGATGTCCCATATGAACCTTAAGCTCATTACCTCCAAATGGACATAACAATTATAGAATAGATTTTCTCTACAAAAACAAAACAAAACAAAACAAAACCTTTTTTTCCCGAAATTTCCTATTTCTGTTAAAAGCATAATCATCCTTTGGTCACTCAGGTTCAAAACCTCTGAGTTCTTCCTCCACATTCTTGCATCCATTAATTTCTCTCTGTTCATACCACAGCTACCTCATTTGGGGACTCATCTCTTATTGGTTAGCCAGAGGTGGAGAACTTATGGCCTCAAGGCCACATGTGGCCCTCTAGGTCCTCAAGTACAACCGTTTGACTGAAATGGACTCCATTGAAAGGGGCCACATTTGAGGAACCAGAGGGCCACATGTGGCCTCAAGGCTGTAGGTTTTCTACTCCTGATTTAGATTATTATAATAGGCCCGTCCCTTTTCAGCAAATTTGCCAGTAGTAAAGGACAAATTCCAAAGGAAAAAAAGATATTAAAGACGTATTCTACTTACAAGGTGAGCCCCTTTACAGATGTGAATGGATCATTCTATACTTAATAAAATATGGGAGGCTTTGAGTGATTCATTTGCATATAAAAAGGGAAGTGGAGACAATGCATTTCTTGGAGGAATAGATCATCTCTGGATTTTTTCCTTAACAATTCATTTGCATAGACCAATAGAAGAACCTCATGATTTTAAAATAATGGGGAACACTGAACTCTCTAGCTCTTTGTCGATTATGAGGCAAATATCCATCATCTGGTTCTGACCTAGCCAAAAGAGATGAAGATTTGAACAACGCATTTGTAGTAGGAAGGCCGAATTTACCATCTCAAATATGATCATATATATATTTGAATGGTTTGAAATCGCAAGGTATGAGAGATTCTCTAAGTAGATGGCGTCAAAACATTTATTTAGGCCCCAGAGTGACAGATTCACCAACCAACCTTCCCATTCCGATATTGTGATCACAAGCCTCCAGGCCCAGTAGGCCCGCCTCACAAGAGGAGCCAGGAGGCCACAGAAAAATAAGATGGCATAAATCATATTCACTGGCCTCAAGTCCTCGCTCGAACTCCTGGGTCCACACACACAGGTCGGCTCTGCTTTGGCTTCAACTGTAGTTTCTTGCCTCTCTTCCAGCCAAGCTTCTGGCAAGCCCCACCTCAACAACCAGAGACCAGAGACCATTGGTTCTCGAGTTGGCCCCTCTTAAGTCATTAATCTATGCCCACACAG
>CM053622.1:679700493-679718076 GCA_028646595.1 Phalanger gymnotis | reverse complement strand
GGGCCTGGGGCTTAGCACTTAACAGGTGAAAGTACTTTCAAGGTAAACAAAAGTCAAAATTCCTGAAGTGCCTTTCACTCAAAGTAAACAAAATAAACAAAAGCCAAACTCCTCAAGAGCACCCATTAAACTAAGCCCATTTTGCCTTACTGGCACAGCATTGTATAGTAATGATAAATAAGGATGAAGTGTTTTTACCAAGGGGACTTAGTTGTGCACTAGGAAGAACTGTCAAAAGAAAAGGCTAATCCTGGGATGATCTTTCTCACCTCTTGCCTAGAAGGTGTGAGCCTGTAGCAGAATTGGAGAGGCTTCTGCAAGTCCTGGGCTAAAAATCTCTGTTCCTCGTGTATATATATATACGGGCATGTCAGTACCCCAACCTAGGATTGCATCTGTACCTGAAGTTAGTAGTGGAGACATTTTACCTTGTGAGGAGCAAGCAAGCAGAAAGTCTGTGCCATATGAGAGGCGAGACCAGCTGAGTAATCCATTTAGCAGAATCACTACAGCCGGTAAGGAGCTTTGAGAGAATTCTATGAAGAGAAAAAGACAATGAAACACTGCAATTGTGAATTGTCTTGGACACATGTACTACCTATATTTGTCTCTCACTACCATTGTGCTATAATGTTATACTTACTCTGACCATGAATACTTTTTGTGTAAGATTGTGCTGCAGTGTTTTGGGGTGGGAGGGAATAATATTTTTGTAGTTACTGCTCTTACTGTGGCATCTTAGCCAATGTCTTTACTAAGAGCAAATTGTATCTACTGCCTTATTGTAAAGTGGAAGCATACCTCTTGGGGCTCATACATTAGGAGTAGCCACCCATATAATTACCCCTAGAACAGGTAACATCTGCCCTCTGGTTACCTAATTTGCAAGTGTGAATATAAGTTGGGGTTGAATAGGGTGTTGCCCTATAATTGATCAATAAACACTTACTAAATGCCTACTATGTGCCAAGCACTGTGCTAAGTGCTAGAATACAAACAAAATATTCTTTTAGACTATATTCGTAAATTCTGAATTGCTCATTGACAAGATATTTGGGAAAAAAAAGGAATGGGTTGCCTGGTGACAGTGAGGAGTTGGAACTAGGTTGGTGTAAATGGAGAGGAGCAATGGCAGGGAGAGGCTTTAATGAGTGAATGTTGATTCCATTAGCACATCTGCTAAAACATTTAAGGAAGTCCTACAGTGGAAGCAGAGCTGGTGTGTGACTTATCAGGCTGGCATCTATGTAGTGTTAGTAGAGATTGCTCAGAGTGGAGAGGTAGGCAGGCACAGTGGAAATAGAACTGTGTTGAAAGTCAATGTTTGGGTTCTACTTTCACTTTTACTGTCAGTGTGACCCAAGGCAGATCATATCAATAAACCTGGCCTCATTTAACTCAAGAATAAAATAAGGAGGTTGTACTACATGGCCTCTGAGGTTCCTTTTAGCTCCAAATCCATGATCTTCTAAGTAGTAAGTTTTGGGAAGCAGAGGGCCTTGGTTCTAAAATTCTGCCATCTTGTGACCTCTGATTGTCTTCATTGGTGCTGGTGAAGAGACCCATTGAGTTTTAGAAGGATTGGCAGAGCTGTGGTGCCTGCTGTCTTGTGGCCTGGGGTGCTCTCTCCTTCTTTTTTCATCATGGGGACTGGGACTATTTGTAGTTGCCTTTGTTGGGATTGGGGTTCACACTGTCCCAAATCCCAAATGCAGAATCATAGTAATAAGAAGTGATGAAGACATCATCAGATGCATCCTATTGAAGTTGAGCAAGTAAAATCTACTCCCTGTTCCCTGTCACTGGAATAAAAATGTCCAATAAGAACATGAAATAGGTGCTTTAGCTGGGATCATGTAGAATTCTAGGAAGCAGTTGTAGCAGTCAAGGAACTTAGCACCTCCTTTTTCAGAACGGATATCCATTTCACGTTGTCTCAAGTGAGAGCACTGCTGCCACAGGAGTCCAAAGTGTCCATGTTCTGTGGTTAGTAAAATGGGAAGAGATATTGAACTTCTACACAAAACTTTTCCTGATTCTCCCAGTTGTTGCTAGTTCTATCCCCCAACCCCAATTACCTTATGCTTATTTAGGCATCTAGGTGGCTCAATGGAGAGAGTACTGGTCTTGGAGTCAGGAGGACTGGAGTTCAAATGCAGCCTCAGATACCGACTGGCTGTGCAACCCTGGGTAAAATTATTTAACCCTGTTTGCCTCAGTTTCCTCATCTGCAAAATGAACTGGAGAAAGAAATGGCAAACCATGCCATTATCTTTGCTGAGAAATCCCTAAATGGGATTTGGAGCTATGACACACCAACAACAAAAATCTTATGTATATTTCCCACAATAGAATGAAAGCTCCTTCAGGGCAGGAACTATTGCATTTTAGCCTTTTTGTTCCCAGTATTTGCCATAGTGCCTGGGAGATAGGTGCTTAATAAATTCTTGTTGATTACTTGTTTGATTGGAAATTACTAATTGTTCTTTTGCATATCATACTACATGTTTTTTTCGTCAGATCAGTGATGGGTGGCATTCGTCACTGGGGTTCTGGGCAGTGCTTGTGTCCTTGATGAAGAAGGAAGCCCTTTTCAAGGACTTCAACAGAACTTTGAGATCAAGTTCTAGACTATCTATCTTTCACAAGGATTAACATGTTCCAGTTCATATGTACAAATCAGGGAAAGAGACCAGTGATCAAAGACATCGATACATTTGTCTAGGTAAGATCCACTTTTAAAGAGACGTTTGGAATGAGAAAGTTCAGGCCTAGTTGTCAGAGCACTTCTTTATAGATAGCCTGATGAGTCTGATGGACAGTCCAGTGGAACATGAGAAGAGATTCGGGATGGATAGGAATTTAAGAGGGTCCATATGAACAAGCAAGAGTGTTCTGAGTCCAGTAACCAACTGTCCTGCAATTGTGGGCTTCTCAGCGTTGGGAAGAAAAAACAAGAAAAGCCTTGGAGTTTGTTTTTGCAACAGAGTTCTACATTATGTATCCCAGCAATTCCTGAGTCCAATAGAAGAAGAAAGCCTGTAGCAAGATAAGGGCATTCTGGGATTAAGTTGGTAGAGGTGAACCAGATATTTTTATTCCTTAAAATGTGACATTAGATCCAACAGGGTCTATGTTTTTGGTATAGTGGTCCTGTCTTTCTATCCCAATAATGCTTATCTATGTATAATTTCTTATGGTAGAGGCAACACTCTCTTAATGAGAGATCAATTTGGATCAGAGAGGTGAGTGGAATACCCACAATACATTGCACTACAGTGGAAACTCAATTCCAGGATCACATAGGATAGGAGTTTTTACCATGGGGTCAATGAATTTGGTTCTTAAAAATTATGTATTTTTGATAACTGCATTTCAATATAATTGCCTTCTTTTGTTACCCTATGCATTATATTTTATGCATTTTAAAAAACTGAGAAAGGTGCATGGGCTTCACCAGATTCCCAAAAAAGGTCTATGCCACATACAAAAAAGTTAAGAACTCCATGCATGGGTTGGGTCAGAGAGGAATGTCCAGGTGATACCTAGAGGCAGAGTTGTCTAGCATTCTCCTTCCCCAAGGGGAGGCGGTCTAGACCTTGCATATATAGAGGCAAAGAAGCACTGGTGGGAAAGGCCTTTAAATTCAGGAATCTATCTTAGGTAGAACAACTATCTTAGGTAGAACACACACGCACACACGCACACACACACACACACACACACACACACACAAACATGCACACAGTTTCCCTCCAGTATCTCAGCAGGATACCCTCCTTCCAAAGTACATTTGGAGAAGGACCACACAGGCTGCAGGTTGAGAGATAATAAGTACAGACCCAGTTCAATATTAAGTTTGATTTGCCTCTTATTGGATTTAATAATAATGTCCAATTAATTCCATGTCCATTTCAAATCTGCCGTTGTAATTTCAAAGAGCAAATATAAGTGAGCTGCATTGGCCGTTTTCCCAAAAATGAAGAGAGATTCTTATGATTTAATTGCCCAGTGTTTTCAATGAAAAAGCTACATGAAAGGAGACGATGCTATTGAAGTGGAATGTTACCACATGGGGAACCAAGGAAAGCTTTATCATACCAGGGCTTGGACCTCATTTATTCTTCAGAGGTCAGAAGGGCTGAGCCGTGAGATTGCTGCCTATCATGGGAGGTGAGATTGGAGCAGGAAGTGATTAAAGAGTAGATACACATGAGACTAAGGCCAGTTCTATATACAGTCAAGAGAAGTGAATTTAGCTTGTATAGATCACAAAACAATAATGTTCAAGAGCAAAGGTAAATTATTTGTAAAAATGGCAATTTTCTGCTTTTTCCTATTGCCAAGGAAAAAAGTGATTTATTCTTTTATAGTAGCAATTGAAATGCATAAGTAATTAATAAGCACCTACTACATGCAGTGCATTGTGGTAGGCACTGGGGACACAAAGACAAAATGAAAAACATCTTGTTATCTCAAGGAATTTACATTCTATTGGGAGGATATAATAATAACTGCAAACCTTAAACTATCATATAATTGTCAACTATAATAATTGTTACATTCTGAGGCAGCTAGATGGCATAGCGGTTAGAGTCCTGAGCTGGAGTTGGGAGAGGCTGAATCCAAATCTCACCTCAGTCACTTGCTAGCTATGTGACCTTGGGCAACTCACTTAACCTCTGTTTCCCTTAGATTCCTCACCTTTAAAATGGGTATAATAATAGCACCTACCTCCCAGAGTTGTCCTGAGATCAAATGAGATAATACTTATAAAATACTTGGGAAAGGACCTGTCATATAGTAAGCATTCTATAAATGTTATCTGATATTATTATTATTAATTATTATTATACTAGAATTGCAGGCGGAGGGGCTGCTAACCTGTGGGCTATACTGTCCTCTCCAAAACATGTTTGCACCTGATTATATTGTATTATATATCTCTTTCTGACTGGTTCTTAAATATAAGTATTATTACCTCAAATGGACTGGAGGCACTTCATGGACAAGCAAGGAATATTTCATGTGCAGCCTGAACTGCCGATCACATAGCAGGCATTCTAGTCTACTACGTGTACCTATATAGTAATATGTTGAATTGAATTGGTTAGGAATAGTGCTTTTCAGGGACAGAGTAGAAGCTGGGTATGAAGGAAGATAAAGAACATCTCCATCCTGAGCCCAAATCGGAGAGCTGGCTCAAATGTATTTTAAATGTTTAGAGAAAGGTGCTAGGGAAACACAAATACACCCTACTGATCACAGGAGTGTTGGCTCTGGCCAGATTCCAAGTTGAGTAATTGCATCCTGTCTACCAAAAGCCCCCTGCAGTTCCAATCAGATATGGTACTCAGCTTCATTTCTCTCTTAAAACTTGTGTGCTGATAAACAGTGGCTGCCTGCAAGGAATGGGGGAGAGGCCACAGGAAGACAAGGAATAATGGTGGAGAGGACCAGTGTGTCCCTGTATTTCCTCTCATCCTCACATCTAGATGGTAAGTACTATTTCTCTCATTCTCACACAAGAGAGGTGACTATCACCATTGCCCACTTGAGCTGGAGGACAGAGAGCTGGCTCCTTTGTGAAGGCAAAAACTAAGGGTATCTCTCCTCCACAAGGAATGGGGGTCCTTTGATTATTATGTACCTTTTTAGCTCTGAGTGCTTATCAGTTGAGAAAGAAATGTAGTGGAATACAATTATTTGGTGAGTAGTGGACTAGCTGGCTAGCCAAGTCTTGAAATACTAGCCATAAAGAAATCCACTTTTGTCTGAATTATTTACATTGTCCATCTAGTTCTGGTCACGAAGTTCCTCTCTAAGAGAAGAAAAAGGGAGGGCTGTGGAAGGATGAAGCAGTGGCTCCCCCCAAAACACTCAAGGCCATTAAGAACAAGCTTTTCAATGATTTCCTCTTCTTGGCCCATAATGAAGTCAAATCGACTGCTATCGTCAGCAATAATTAATGAGTCCAATGGTTTTCTGCAGCTTCCAGGCCATTTGGCAGATGGCACTGTCGATTTACTATCAGGCCTGCCATTCCGGAGGCATCTCAAAGTGGTTTACATCGTGAAATCTGGTTACAAAAGGCTTTTCACTGCAGGCACTCCTTGGGTTTTGACATTCTCTATGTCACTTTTTCTTCCTGGGACTATGGCAGAAGAGGAATAACTGTGTTATGTTGTCAGAGTTCATTTTTTTTTCCTGCATTGTGAGGTGAATAAAACAAGAAAACATATATGTATTTATACAGTCGTTGAGAAAATACATTGGTTAAGATAGATGGTGCTGTTGGAAGGTATGAGGCACCCAGTAACCCAATATCAAAAAGAAAGATTTATTTTGAAGGTTGAGACGTGTCCTATGAGCAGCATCCAACCAGGAGAGGCTAAAACACAGAAGTAAAGGGGAGGGGAAAAAAAGCCACCAACTCTGAGCAGAGACAAATGACCTAGGTATTAGCAAGAGCTGGGTAAGCCCAGGTAAAAGTCTAAATTTAAAATAACAAATCGGGAATGGTATAAATAAGGCATTACAGGACCTGATGGAAAATACCTGCCATATCTTTCATCATCGTTAGGGCTGGGTTGGAGCTCCTTGCATGGGGATTTAAAAAATTTTTTTAGCCCTCTCTTAAATTAATTTGATATTAGAAAAAGGGAGTGAGGTTGTTAGACCCAACAAGTAGTCACATAGCATGTGTACACTGCAGTAAAATGTACCCTGGCAATAAAATAGATGCAGATGAGGCTCATATTACAAATAATGACTCACATTTATATAGCACGTTAGCATTTACAAAGCACTTTCCTGATAATGAAGCTCTGAGTTATGGAGCACGGGCATCCCAATAACATGGATGAGGAAAGAAGCTCTAAGTAGTTAAGCGATTGGTTCCATTCATACTATGCTAAAATTTGAGAGGCAGGACTGGAATCCACTTCTCCTGATTTCTAGTTCAGTGTTCTTTCCACTCTACAAGGTAAAAGTCATACTATTCTCCCAAGTGTCATAGGATTGTGATACCTGAGTTAGAAGGAACCTTTAGAGCTCTTCTACTATAACCCATAATTGGGGATTAATTCCTTAGATGACATACTCAGTAAGTGGTTATCCATCCAGCCTTTCCTTAAAGACTCCAAGTGAGGGGAATTTACTTAACACTCATGCCAGACTTTCTAATATAGGATCATATATCAATAGCTGGAATTGACTACAGGGCTGTCTAATCTGACCACCTCAATTTTAAAGTTGAGGGAACTGAGACCAAGAGAAATATAATGACTTGCCCAAGGTCACACAGGTAGGCAGAATCAGATGCAGAATTTGAACCCAGTTCTGCTGACTCCAAAACTGGTGATTTTTTCCCATTTATAATAGTGCTATTATATCCTTTCTAGGTCTTAACTTCCCCAGGCTTAACCATACCCAAATCTTTTACCAGTATTCATATGGCATGCTCTCAAGTCCTTGATATTCCTGATTGGTCTTTTCTGGATACTCTCCATTTATCAGTATCCTTCTTAAAATGGGCCACTTCATACAAATGACTCCAGGTGTGGTTTGACCTGGACTACCACCTTCCAAGTTTGGGACAGGAGTCAATGCAAGCCTGATTTTATTTTCTTTACTTTTTGGCTTCTATATCACCCCATTGGCATGAATTGAGCTTGTAGTTTATCAAAACTCCCAAATCTTTTTCAAATAAACTGCTTTCTATCCATATTTTTCCTTATCAGTGGATTCAATGTTTTTAATCCATATAAGACTTGTACTAATTGTCTCTATTAAATTTCATCAATTGAGATAGTTTTTAATGCTAATTCTGTCATCCATTGTGTTAGCTATTCCAGTTTTTTTTTATCACCTTCAAATCTGTTAAACTTTTCCTTTTATGTTTTATCCAAGTCATTGATACAAATAACAAAATAGCACAGGACAAAGCAGAGATCCCTGGATACTCTCCTAAAGAAGTATTAAGGATTACCCTTCAAGTCTGGCAATTCCACCAGCTCTGAATTAACTTAATTGTATTATATTCTAATCTACACCTCCCCATCTATTCCATAAGACTAGGATGAAATACTTTATTAAGCACTTCAGTAAAATCTCAACATTTCCCTCATCTACCAGCTTAGTGACTCTCTCATAAGAGGAAATATGGTTAGTTTAGCATTATCTGTTCTTGATGAAGCCATTAGTCCATAAAATTCTATTCACCCTTTTCCTGAAGCCTTCAGAATCTGTTATCTCCATCTAAAGTACATTTTAAAGTTTCTTCTTTTGTTCTATTAATAATGCTTACAATGGGATGCTCACTTCTTCACAAAGTTTCTATCATTTTTCATTGCTGAGAATCAGATCCAGAATAAAATCTTTTTGACTCCTCCACATTTTGAAGAAGGAGATTTTCATTAATTGCTGATTTTGGCAGAGATATAGATCCCACTATTTTCTATGTAACTGAAATCCTCTGTCACTGCTAAATTATGCCTCCACACTAGGCTTATGATTTTTTCCTTGAATTCCTTATCTGTTTTCTGTTTCTGGTCCGGTGGTCTGTAGTATACTCAGATGACAATATCATTTCTGTTTTAGCCTCTGTTGATCTTGAATCAAATATTCTTCATTATGCATTCCCTTTTTGGTTCCTAGGTTTTCTCACACGTGTATATTTTCTTAATATACAATGGTAACAAATCTGCTTTTCCCTACTCCTTCCCTACACACATCTTGTTTCTTTTCATTATGTCGAACTCTTATGAAATGATACTCCAGTTATGTGTCTCATTTCATCTGTTCTCAGTGAAGTACATGAGATTAATTTTTTTCCATGCATTAAGATCAGTAGTTCATCTAGCTTTTTCCTCATGCATTTGTGTGTAACTATCTGAAAAGCCGGTTTAATAACTTTCTTGGATTTTGTCTCTTGTGAACTTCTGGGTATCTCTGGTACTATTCTTCCTCCTTATTATAGCTACTCATTAAATTGGTGGATATGTCTGGGAAGTGTTCTCCCTCTCCCATCATTTTCAGCTTAAAGTTCTTTTAATTAGATTTTAAAGGCTACATGCAAATACCACATAGTATCAGATGTTGATGTTAGGAAATGCAATTGGCTAAAATGCTTACTTTAGTTAAAGCAATGAATACATGAGTTTGCTTTGCTCAGAGTAGTCCTTTGTGGCTAAAGAACATAGAGCTGAGGCTAAAATGGTGCTACAGTCCACATTTTGGAATATAGGCTTTGAAAAATAAATCTTCTGGGGTAGAGCCCAAGCTAGACCAAGACAAATAGTAGAGGCTTCCTCTCCACAGCTCTGTGGTGAAAAAGTCAGAGAATAGAAACTCAGAATCTGATTTTTCTTTAGAGCTATTGACTCATTTACCCAGTGCATGGTTTTCTGTGTTTGCTCAACTTTTGAACAAGCCACTCTCTCATAGGAGTCTTATTTGTTATAATTTCCATGGAAATTAGTTCTGCATTTGGATTCTGAGAATTTGAGTTTGATCATTCACTCTGAAGCCTACTTCTTATAACTTTAGATCAGTCACTTAACCTTTCTTGGCCTCAGTTTCCTTATTTAGAAAATAAGGGGTTTGGTTTAGGTAACCTTTAAGATATTCTCCATCTATAAGACTACTGGATCTGGTTGATAGTAGAATGGAAAGTAACAGACTTAGAATAATCACAACCCAGCGGCTAGACCAGAGATGGGGAACCACATGTGGCCCCAAGACTGCAAGTTACCCATCCCTGGACTAAAAGATCCATAAGGATAAGATAGTTGAGTAGGGAGCTCTAAGGAGCAAGAAATTGGAGAAACAGTGGGTTGGTGGCATAGTGGATAAACATGGCTTGGGAGCGAGGACACCTGGCTTTTATTCCCAACTTTGTCAGTTTTCTCATCGTAAATTAAGGGATTGGATGTATCTTCTAGCTCTAATGCAGAATATCTGATTCTAGATACAAACAGGTAAGCAGTTAAGATGAAGTAGATCTGATGACATGTCATCCCTGATCTCCAACCTCCTGCAGGAAGAGAAAAAATGCTATCTTACAAACCAGCTTCTTGCCTTTCAAGTAAGAAGAGTAAATGCCATTCTCTCACACTAGGCCTTCTGCCTAGTCTTCTGTCTCCCTTCAGAAGAGGAAAATATCATTTCATCAAATAACAGACTCCTTCTTTCCAAGGAAGAGGAGAAAAGCCATTCCATGAAGTCTCCAGCCTGGTGTCTAGTCTTATGGAAAGGTAACACCATTCCTTCTGCTTCGAGCATTTGTCTTCCAAACTGCCTAAGGCATGAGAGAATTCTGCCTTGAGACTAAACTACTATGGACGATAGAAACCTACCTAACCTCATTTCTTAAATATATAGAGAACTGGGGCAGCTAGGTGGTGCAGTGAGTAGAGTACTGGCGCTGGAGTCAGGAAGACCTGAGTTCAAATCTGGCCTCAGACACTTGACAAACTTACTAGCTGTGTGACCTCGAGCAAGTCACTTAATCCCAATTGCCCTGCCTTCCCCCTCTAAAAAAAAGATTAAAAAAAATATATAGAGAGAGAACTGAGTCAAATTTATAAGAACACAAGTCATTCCCCAGTTGATAAACGGTCAAAGGATATGAAAAGGCAATTTTCGAGGAAGAAAGAAAAACTATCTATAATCATATGAAAAAATGCTCTAAGTCACTATTGATTAGAGAAATGCAAATTAGAGAAATGCAAATTAAAACAATACTCATCAGTTTGGCTAATATGACAGAAAAGGAAAATGATAAATGTTGGAGAAGATGTGGGAAAATTGTAATACTAATGCATTGTTAGTGGAGTTGTGAACCATTCAGAACCATTCAGAAGAGCAATTTGGAACTATGCCCAAAGGGCAACCAAACTATGCATACCTTTTGATCCAACAACACCACTACTAGGTCTGTATCCTAAAGAGCTCATCAAAAAGGGAAAAGGACCTCATGAGGGTACAGTCTCTGGGAACCCCCTTGAATCTGGAGTACAGTCTCTGGGAGCCCCCTTGAACTCTCCTTGAGTCTTCCAACTGGATCTGGCCTTCCTCTAAGATCATGGCCCTTGCATTGTCATTGGGCCCAAGTCTCTGCTTAGCCTAGCCCTCTATTGTCCAGCTATTTCCCATCCTTAATCCTGATCAAAATATCTATATCCTAGCTCTGTTACCCTAGCCCTCTGTTGTCTGTCATCTCCATGTAGCCTTCAGCTATTTCCCACCCTGGAGTCTGACCTCATCCCAGTCCCATCAAGCTCCTCATTAGACTCCTCTTCAAATCCCTCCCTAAACCCCTCCTCTAGTCACCCTAGACCACCCCTCAATCCCTCCCATACTCTTGTGTATATAATCTCTATCTCACCTCCATGAAGGTGCTCAGATTCAATCTGGCTCAGTAGATTGAATCTGGCCCACTTGTGAAAACAGGTGTCATAAAGGGTGAGATTTCTTAAGACAACTCACTATGGCAAATCCTTAATAAACTTTGTCTTTTCCTTGGCTGAGAAGGCTTGAGTTGAATTCTTTTGTCAGGAACCGGCTTGTCAGTACTTTGGGGTGTCTAGCACCCCTCAACCCCAAACCTCTTCAGACCCACATGTACAAAAAATATTTATGGCAGTTCTTTTTATGGTGGCAAAGAACTGGAAATTGAGGGGATGCCCATCAACTGGGGAATGGCTGAACAAGTGGTGGTATATGAATGTAATAGAATACTATTGTGCTATAAGAAATGATGAGCAGGTGGATATAATGGTAATCAGGGCAGAGCTTTTTGCTGTTCTTCTCTTTTGAGATGCTAAGGTTGTCAAGTCTTTTGTCTTTCTTTGGATCTGTAGCATTTAGTACAATAAATGGCACATATAAGGTGCTTAATGAATGTTTGTTGACTGACTATCCTAATATTCATGTCATATGAACATGGTGAGCAAATAAGGAAGGTTAAAGGATCTCTTTTCCCACAGAATGGCCAAAGCATGAACAATCTCTAAAGCCAGTTAGCCAAGTGAGGACTAGTGGATCTCTAAGAAAAGAACATAAACAATCATGCACTCTGGTTGTCCATTTGTCATCCCTCACATTCATCTTGTGATCAGTCTTTCCATCATACAATTTTTTATAGTATTTTTAGCCCTATTGCTGTTGGTTACATATTGGAGCTTCCCAACTTCCCCTCCTCCATCCCCACATGCCTTTCCATTGCACTTTGTGTAATGCTCACCATCTTCAAATCTTTAGACACAGTGGTGCTCCAGGTTTCATTATCTTATACAACATTGATGAAATGTTTCTATGCTCTTATAGGAAGTTTGGAATTGCAGGAAAATGGCTGACTCAGAGATGTCCCTTGGTGGTTTAGGTTTCATTTTGGAACAAAATGAGGCACTTCTGGAACATTTAGCAGTTAACAAAAGGAAATTTGCTTAGCCATAGCTGGGAAAATACATTCAACAAGGTTGTTCAGCAAGAACTTGATGCAACTGAACATGGCTCCCATGCCTCTTTGTTGCTACAGAATGGTTCACTAGTCAAGCATCAGGGGCCAGCTAAGGCTCCTTGGTGCTTTTTGCACTTAGATGACCAGGAAACCATGCCAACAGCCTGAACCATAGTCCCTGGAGTCAATTAAATCTGAGTTTCAAAATTTTTAACAACAACAAAAATCTCTACTCTAGGATATTACTCCTACCACACTTGAGGGAGAGGAGGAAGTCAATAAAAGTTCTTTGCTGTTTCCTGAAAATCATCTTGGGAGCAAAGATACCTGGGTTATATTCTCAACTCTGTCAGTCTTCTCAACTGTAAATGAAAGGATTGAGTGAAGTAATCATTAATGTCTTTTCTAGTTATTATGCAGAATCTCCGATTCTGCTTTTCTTCTACTCCTTTTCGACTTTTGGTCCAGATCACTATCTATTTATATTGTCTCTTCTAGATGTACACATACTGTTAGACTAGCATTATGTATTTTAGACATTTAAAAACATTATTTTGAGCAGGGGTCCATAGACTACACAAAAATGTTATAAGAGTCTATGGGGTGGGGGGAGTTAAGAGCTCCTGCTCTATAAAGTGTCCATTCAGATATGTGTTGAAATATGGGTAATAGATATTTTTCATCTCTTTGTTCTATCTTGTCCTGGTGGACAGAACAAATTCCTTTGAGTGACATAGATACTACTACTATTACTACTGCTACTACTACTACTGCTGCTACTGCTACTACTACTACTACTAGGCCTACTAGTTCTAGAACAAACTAATATTTATGTATCACTTTAAAGTTTGCAAAGAAAGTACTTTACAAATATTATCGCATTTGATCCTCACCACAAGCCTGAGAGGTGGGTATTCATTTTACAGATGAGGAAACTGAGGTTGAAAGAGGTTAAGTGACTTGCCCAGGGTCACACAGATAGTAAACATCTAAGACTGGATTTGAGCTCGGGTCTTCTTGATACCAGGTCCTATGCTCTATCCATTGCACCAGTTAGGTACCTATGACCTGTACCTTGATCTGTACATTGCACTTTGTCTCCTTTATCATATTTACCTGGCTTTCACTATTCCTTTGCCCATTTACTCTGATAAATTTATTATTGCCCTATAGTATAAAGCTGTTTCTAGGGATGAAAGATCCATGGTCACTTTCAGAAAAACCTGGTGAAAAATACATTTTGCAAATGTTCAAAGACCTACCATGTTCAAGGCTCTGTTTTAGGAGCTGGGGGACACATAAAGATTAAAAACAAAGTGTGGCCTGCCTGAGGGAGCTTGCTTCTACTGTGTTTGGATATGGGGTAGAATTGACATTTATGCAGATAATCATGATACAATTTAGGTAATTACTGGGGTAAAGGAATGATCCAGACAAAATATTCTTGGGAAATATGAAGAATGAGAAGTTACTTTCAAATAGTTGAGTCAGGAAAGGCTTCACAGAGGAAGCAGCACCTGAGTTGAGCCCTGAATGAAGAGAAAGACTATGAAAATTGGGGAGGAGGAAGGACAGATTTATTTAAAACAGGAAGGCAAGACATGGCATATTGAACTCAGGAAACAGGTAGTAGTCCAATTTAACTAAATTGTAGAGGTTTTTAAAGGTAGCACTTTTATATAAGACTAGAAAAATAAGTTAGAACCAAAGTATGGAGGGTCTTAAATGCCAGGCTAATAGGTTGGCATTTTATCCTTGAACCAATGAGGAACTACTAAATATTTTTGACCTAGGAAATGACATAGACAGATTATTTTGTTGGATATATGATATTATTTTGAAAGCTATGTGATTGGAGAGGGGTATAGGCAATAAATAGTAAGACCAGTTAGTAGGCAATTATAAGAACCCATGAGAAAGGTGACATATGGGGGAGGAGGATGAATTAGGATGGTGACTATGTGAGTATAAGTATAAGCTCACATTGGGGGCAGAGTCAAGATAGCAGCTGGAAAGCAGGGACTTGCTTAAGCTCTCACTCAGGTCACTCCAAACACCTGTAAAAATGGCTCAAATCCAAGAGGATAAAATAGAAATTGAAAGAATGCAACGATCACCTCTTGAAAAAGATCCCTAAAAGAAAACTCCTAGGAATATTGTCACCAAATTCCAGAGCTCCCAGATCAAGGAGAAAATACTGCAAGCAGCCAGAAAGAAACAATTTAAGTATTGTGGAAAAACAATCAGGATAACACAAGATCTAGCAGCTTCCACATTAAGTGACTGAAGGGCTTGGAATATGATATTCTGGAAGTCAGAGGAGTTAGGATTAAAACCAAGAATCACCTACCCAGAAAAACTGAGTATAATACTCCAAGGCAAAATATGGATTTTCAATAAAATAGAAGACTTTTAAGCTTTCTCAGTGAAAAGACCATTAAAAAATGGTTCTTTAAGAATCAAGAGAAGCATGAAAAGGTAAACAAGAAAGAGAAATCATAAGACATTACTAAAGTGGAACTGCTTTGTTTACATACCTACAGGGAAAGATGATGTTTGTAATTTATTAGGGTAGTTGAAGGGAATATACATATACATATGCATATACATATGCATATGCATATACATATACAAATACATATACATATACATACATATACATATATATATATATATATATATATATATATATATGTAGACAGAGGGCACAGGGTGAGTTAAATATGAAGGTATGATATTTAAAAAAATCAAATTAAGGGATGAGAGAGGAATATATTGAGAGAGGGAGAAAGGGAGAAATAGAATGGGGTAAATTATCTCACATAAAAGTGGCAAGAAAAAGCAGTTTGTTGGAAGGGAAGAGGCAGGGAAGGTGAAGGGGAATGAGTGAATCTTGCACTCATCGGATTTGACTTGAGGAGGGAATAACATACACACTCAATTGGGTATCTTACCCCACATGAAAGTAGGGGGAAGGGGATAAAAAAGGGGGGCAATCGAAGGGAAGTCAGATAGGGGGAAGAAGTAATCAAAATCAAACACTTTTAAAAAGGGACAGGGTCAAGGGAGAAAGTTGAATAAAGGGGGACAAGATAGGAAGGAGGGAAATATAGTTAGTCTTTCATGACATGACTATTTATGGAAGGGTTTTGCATAATGACACATGTGTGGTCAGTGTTGAATTGCTTGCCTTCTTAGGGAGAGTGGGTGGGGAGGGAGGAGGGGAGAGAATTTGGAACTCAAAGTTTTAAAAGCAGATGCTCAAAGAAAAGGTTGTTTTTGCATGCAATGGGAAAATAAGATATGCATGCAATGATACAATAGGGCGTAGAAATTTATCTTGCCCTATAAGTAAGGGGAAATGTGGGGTGGGGGGAAGGGAAGGGGGTGATAGAAGGGAGGGCTGAGTAGGGAATGGGGCAATCAGAATATATGCCATCTTGGAGTGGGTGGTGGGTAGAAATGGGGAGAAAATTTGTAACTCAAAATCCTGTGGAAATCAATGCTGAAAACTAAAAAATATCAAATAAAGAAAATGATCGCAAAAAAAGTCAAATTCAAGAAGACACCTCTCTCTGCTTCTTTACAGAACTGGAGACCAGGGATATGGAACACTGCATACAATCAGACTTTTTTTTTCAATAGTTTAGGAGATTTTTTTTTGTTTTCCTCTTCATTTAGTCTATTGTGAAGAATAGTCCTCCGGGAAGAGGTGGAGAAGAGATATAATGTGAAATGTAAATGATGTAAAAACCATAAGGTATTGATAAAATTTGTATTTAAGAAGGTAAATTGTTAAACGAAGACCACCGAGAAGGTGACATCTGATAATATATGAAACATTCTACAAACATAGTTACTTCCTTTCAATTCAAAAAATAGAGATATATTTTCTTTTGTTTCTCTTCCAATAACTTTTTTCATTGTAATTATTCAGGGTTTGACTTCATTTTAGCGTTCTTTTCACTTGTACTATTCCAGTCACTGTGTATATTATTCTCCTAGTTCTACCTACTTCATGTGATATGATTTTCTACAAGTCTTTCCATGTTTCCCTGAATTTCTCATATAAAAGTCATTTGTTATAGCTTAACAATATTCCATTGCTCTTATATTCCACGATTTGTTCAGCCATCTCCCAATTGATAGGTACCCATTTTATTCCCAGTCTTTTTGTTATCACAAAGAGCACTGCTATGAATTTCTCAGCTTTCTTTCTATATTTGACCTGGCCGTGAATATTTTAGTAACTTTTCTCAAATGATTCTGAATCATTTTCTAGCTTTACCTATAGTGTATTAGTGTATCTGTCTTTTCTTAGCCCCTTCAACAATGATGATTTCTGTATTTTGTCATATTTGTCAATTTGCTAAAAATAAGATAAAACCTCCGAGTTGATTTAATTTGCATTCCTCTTATTGTACAAGATTTGGAGCAATCTTCTGAACAGTTGTTGATAGTTTGTAATTCTTCTGAAAAATGTTTGTATCATTTGACTGACAACATACACTGGGAAATGGTTCTTAGTAATGTATTAATTCCTGATGTAACTTATGAATCAGATCTTTATCAAAAACATTTAATACAACTATTATTTCTCACTTTTCAATTTCACTTCTTATTTTATGTCTGTTGATTTGCTTCTGAAAGTGTCCTGTCATTCAATTTCTCTTCCGCCTCCTAACCCTATTATCTTTCCTCACCATGACCATTACTGCCTCTACACTGTAACAGCGATACTACTTGTAGCTGCTGTGGACATGTAAAACCAATAAGACCAATACACAGGAGGGCTGCGAGCACAGATTCTTTGATCTGCTTTTCTTTAAGGAAAGGCAGCTTTAAGGGGGTCAACAATCTTAGTTTAATCAATCATAGATAAATCATTCACTAGTTCAAGGGAAAGGTCAGCACCCTGAAAGTGGAGAAAATACAAGCAGAGAAATTAGCACAAAGATCAACAGACAGGGCTCCAACTGTCTGAACAAAGTAATACAACCACCTACGTTTACCACCAGATCAGGGAAGCATTAACATCTGAGTAGTTAGAGGGCTTTTAACAAAACAGCTACTCAGAGTCCCATCCAGGGAATCAAAAGGTCATTTTCAAGAGCAAGCCC
>CM053622.1:679679381-679699993 GCA_028646595.1 Phalanger gymnotis | reverse complement strand
GGGCTGAAGCCCTGCTTCCTTCTGCTAATTCATGGGTTCTGCAGCTCTAGAATTTGTTCAGAGCCATTTTTTATTGGAGTTTGGAGGGACCTGGGGGGAAGGTCACACAAGTCCCTACTTTCCAGCTGCCATCTTGGCTCCACCCCTCTCTTCTTGAATTTCTTTGGGGAGAAGCTTGATTCTTCATTAGAGTTTTCCAGCCTTCAGTTTTTATTTATTTATTTTTTATTGTTATTGTCTATCCATCTTCATTGTTGTAATTATGTTTCACTGGTTCTGCTTGTTTATTTTACATCAGTTCCTGTAGGTCTTTCTCTGATTCTCTATTTTGATCACATTCATCAATTATAAAACAAACAAATGAAAGAGTATAGTGATATTGCA
Organism: Phalanger gymnotis; assembly: GCA_028646595.1. Lineage (NCBI taxonomy): Eukaryota > Metazoa > Chordata > Mammalia > Diprotodontia > Phalangeridae > Phalanger > Phalanger gymnotis. The sequence continues at coordinate 679,699,609 of CM053622.1, read as the reverse complement.
TTGCATTCATGTAACACAAATTGTTTAATCATTTCCCAATAAACAAATATCTTTGTTGTTTCCAGTTCTTAGCTACCACAAAAATTTTTGCTTTCCTCTCAGTCTGGCTTTCAAACTCAGTATTCAATTGAAACTGCTCTCTCTCTCTAAAGTTGCTAATGATCTCTTAATTGCTAAATCTAATAGTCTTTTCTCAGTCTTCATATTTCCTGATCTCTCTGCAACCTTTGACACTCTGTCAATCACTTTCTTCTTTTTTCTATCAAGCTTTCATGACCTTTCTTTCCTACCCATCTGACCATTCCATCTCAGTCTCTTTTGATGGATCTCCATTCAGGTCATATCCACTGACTGTGGATGACTCCCAAGGCTCTTCCCTAGGCCTCCTTCTCTTCTCCCTCTATTTTGATTAGTGATATTATTGGCTTCTTGGAATCAATTGCCATCTCTATGATGACAATTCTCAAATCTAGACTTCTAACTGCTATTAGACATCTTAAACTCAATATAACCAAAACTGAACTGAATTCTTTCTTCTTTCCCATTAACTATTGCTAAGGGTATCAGCATCCTCTCGTTACCCAGCCTCACAACCTAGATTATAGCTTTCACTAGACTTCTCACTCTATTACCCCTCCACCATCCAATCATTTGCTAATTCCTGTCACTTCTCTTTCATAACATCTCTCATATATACCCTCTTGTCTGATAATGTAACTACTTTGATATAGTTCATTATTTCAACCCAGATTATTCCAATATTTTTGTTGGATTATTCTAATAGCCTTCTGATTGGTCTCCCTGTCTAACTTTTCTCCCTACTCCATTCCATCATCCACTCAGCTTTCAAACTGATTTTCCTAAAGCTAAGTCTGACCATGTCATGCTATTTAATAAATTCCATTGGTTTCCTAGTGCCTCCAGGGTCAAATATAAAATTCTGTTTGGTTTTTAAGTCCCTTCATAGCCTGGCCCCTTCCTACATTTCCAGTCTTCTTATACCATACTCACCTCCACATACTCTTTGATCCAATGATTGGACACTGGTCTCCTTGCTGTCTGTCAAATAAGACACTCCATCCCCTGATTCCACGCCTTTTCGTTGGCTGTTCCTCATACCTAGAATTATCTTCCTGCTAATTTTTACCTCCTGGTATCCCCGGCTTCCTTCAAGTCTCAGTTAAAAATCCTACCTTCTACAGGTACATTTCCTCTGACGCTCATCACCAGTTAATCCTGAATATATCTCATTTGTACACAGTTATTTTCATGGTTTTTTTTTCCTCCATTAGATGATGAGTTCCTTGAGAATGAAGAATGTCTTTTGCCTTTCTTTGTATGCTTAGTGCAAATCCTAGCATTCAGTATGTACCTAATAAATGCTTGCTGACTATAAAAATTTACATGTATATCAAGACATCTGTTTTTGTAACTATCTTCCTTGGGGGTATGGGCCTAGTGTTATTTTTATTTGTCCCAAGAAAGGGCTTATTAAGGTTGTTTATGGCAGTGTATTCAGAAATGACTTTGATACAAAAAAGGTATCAATAAAACTTTAAAAAAAGTTTCCTTAGCAGACATAACAGAACAATTTTTTATCACTCTTTAATTATCAGTAAGTGGGGAGAAATGCTCTACAAAAATATTTGCAGTCATTATAGAGGAAGTCCAGCATAGATTCCAAGTCAAAGAAAACTTCACTATCAATGGTGATTTCAAACATCCCTATTTGTAGTTGGTGAAATGCTGATCTTATAAAGCCTTAGAATATTGCAGAACCCCCAAATGAACTTTATAACCATTCCAAAAAGTTTGATCTATCTGTCTCCACAGAGAAAAATTAAGTGGATAAAAACCTATTGTCTAGACTAGGAATATAGTTGGTTAAATAACCTAACAGAACTTGTCCCCATCCCCCCACACCCTCAAATCCCCATGTACTCACATACTCTCACAGATGTGTGTGCACACATGCATGTACCCATGTTGGCCAGACATAGAAAATGCCCAATGAGCAGGACCCAGGATTGAACAAGAAGAAAAGAGCATCAGAAAATGGTAAAATTATTTCTATTAACTCGATTATCCCTGAACTAAAGATCCATTTTTTTAAACAATGCTCTTCTTCTGGTGGTGTTATATGGCTTGAGTAATATCACTCTGTAGCCTCTGATGAGATGAATTTGAAAGTGACCCAAAGGACAATGCAGAGGGACTTGATGAGTTTGTACTGACTGCAATACATTACAAAAGAAAAATTATGCAGGAAAAGTGGTGCAAAAGATGTCAAAAAAGTGCATAACTGAAAAGGATAAGTCTTTTCCAGGTCAAGAGGGAAGGGTTTTCTTCTGTAACGGGCAGGCCTGATTCAGGCTGCTCCCCTGTTAATTTATATTTGGTGCTAGAACTGAATGAGAAACTTGGTCATTCATAATTTAACAAAATATTTACTTAACCATAGTATAGAAAGGATATTTAATGAGAATATTGCACCTACCAAGGCACCCTTGGTGAATTCCACAGCCTTGAGATATCCTCACAATCTGAAGAAACTTGTATTCCCTTTGGTAACCTGGAAGTCATTGGGGTCAGAAGTCACCAGAAAGCAGAGTCAAGAAAGGTCCAGATTGGGCCTTAGTCCCCTAGTTCAATCAAGTACCAAAGACAACTTTGTTGCCTGTCAGGCAAAAGCAAATAAAAAAACAAACAAGCAAACAATCTAACAAACACCTCCTCAAAAAACCAAACAAACAAAACTAGACTAACCCATGTGGTGGAAGGATAGTGAATCTTAGTACATAGTGGTGCTATCATATCTACTGACAGTTCATGTGCCCCATTAGTATCCACAGGATATTGACAGAATGCAAAGAAGGGCCCTGTCATATTGGGTGGATTCCCCTCTGATGAACTCCTGGAAGGACATGGAATTGAGCTGCATGGGATGAGCAGGCATGGATGGGTTATGACCTGAATCTCTGGAGTAAATACTTCCCAGTAGGGGGGGCGGGTGGCTCAGAGAAGCCTAACGCTTTCCTGAGGGGTGGGGGAAGGATCAGACAAGGTTAGGCAGCACCCCTGGCCAAGGGCATGAAAGAGAGATAACATGAGAATAATGTATTTTTAATGTATTAAAATGTCCTAAGGGCATATTAACTTAAAAGTTTTCACTTTTTAAAAATTGAGGAGAATTTTATTGATTAAAGACCAGTCATCTTACACATTTTCATTGAAGATTACATTTCTATTAGACATCCCTCTGAGCTGGGGCCTGAGGCAAAGTTTTACTTGCTGATGAAGGCGGCAAAGTGAATCAATCATGCTATAACCAAGGAGGATCTAAATAGGCTTCTGAATATGTGACCTGATGGGCCCACCCCTTGCTGCTTAGTCAACTGGCTGCCTGACCTCTGGTGGAGGTTGCAGACCCAAGATTCAGAGACATGGCTCCCTCTTTCTTTGCCCAGTGGCTAATAAGCAAATTGATCTAATCCTAGACTCTGACATGAATGCTTTTGCTGAGGAGAGAGGGTATATAAATCGACCACCACATGACCAGTGAGGACCCAAAGATGTAACCTCTTAATAATCTCGCAATTCCTTTCAACTCAAATAAATTTCTTGGGTGGGGCCTAGGGCAGTTTCTTTTCTTATTGGGAAAGCTGCAACTATCTGCCATCTAATGACTATCAAAATCTTTTATCTGAGTCATTTGAAACCAAGGCTGCCTTAGATGAAGACTCCCTTTTCCTGCTTCCACTTTCTGCTGTAATTCCCATCAACCTCAGCTCTAATTCTCCCATGATCACATACAGCTCCCTCCTTTTCCTTCCCTTTACTCTCAAATCCTATTCTATTGTTAAACAACCTCTTTTTCACACTAGGCTTGTTTCTCTTACACTTTCATCTTTTTTCAATAATGAAAATTTGGATACCTTCAAAGACATTGTATCTCTGGCCACCCTGCCCAGTAATGGGTCACTCCAGTCAGAAAAAGTAGTCAGATTCTTTCTGCCTCACTGCTACTTCCAAACCCCTTTGCATGCTTCCAACATTCATCAACCTTTCTTCTTTTAAGAATTACTTCATCTACCTCTATAATCCAGTCTGATTTCTTGTTGCAATCATTGACCAACTTGCAGAGTATTTTCCCTCCATTCTCAAGTTCAATACCTGACTTATAATCTTTCTGTATACAATCACACGATTACAATGCACATGTTGATATCCATTCCAAAAACTTGAATTACTCCTTGACTTTCACAATCTTAACTCCACACACAGAGGTAGTCATACCCTTGATCTTGCCATTGCCCACAAATGTTTCATGTCTATTATCCAATTCTCTGAAATTTCTCTTTTTAACTATAACTCCTTTCATTCACAGGATCACACATTTAGAGGAAGAAGGGAGTTTAGATGTCACTAAGACCAGACTCCTTCTTTTATAGATGGGGAAACTGAGCCCAAAATGTTAAGTGCCTTTCTGATAGTGGGTCTCATGGCTGGGTCATATAGCTGGTAGGTATCTGAGTCAGGATTCAAACTCTTCCTGATTCTGTTGAGGGGGAAAAAACCAGGGATTCAGGAATCCCCAAATGAAAGTTCCCAGGACTAGAGTTCCCAGTTGAGGGGGAGTGCCCTTCAAGGACCCAAGTACTGGAGAGGGTTGGGGCCATCTGGAATGAATTCATGATCTCAAGCATTCTTTATGTTAAGGTGGCAAATATTTATTATGTTTTACAGTGGGCAAGAGTTCTTAGGGAACCTGCAACCTTAGAGGGGTACAGGGAGAGCTTTTATACAAGATTTGTGGGTGAAACATGTCAATTAGGTACTTTGGGGTGGGATTAGGGAGTGGTTAAGGGGTGGTCAGTTCTTAAAGCAACATGCACTTTTTGATCTATTGTGCAGGCATATTACCCAGAGTTCACTGGGAAATAGCCCATGGAGAGGTTACTAGGCGGTGTAGTTTTCACTGTGAAATGTCACTATGTTAACTAGTGGTCAGGGCTAACAAGGAATATCTAGGTGGCTTTCATCAAATGTCTTGTTAGACAAAATAAATGTAAGGGAGTATACATTTGACTATATCTAGGATATGTATCAGTAAGGTCAGTAAGTAGTGAATATGGTAATGACTCAGTGTACCGCCAATTATCAGTACACAGGGAGTCAGCACAGCTGCCTGCTATGAAAGGAGTAGAGATAAGTATGTTGCTGGGGCATGCTGCCCTTGAGCTAGAGAGAGACAGTATTTTGAAGCTAGGGAGAGATGTGATTTTAGTACTGGCTGTGGTTTTGGAATTGGGGTTCAGGAAAAGGCAGCCAAGCAGAGGCTATTAGAATTGGGGTTCAAACACAAGCACCCAAGCACCCCATCAATTCTGAGTCCATTTTGCTACCTACTCAATGCTTAGTCACCAAATTCTCTGCTGTCACATTCCTAAATCTATGTCCATCCCCATTGCATCATTCAATAACTCCTCCTCTAATTGTATCTTCAGGTTCTTCTCATCTCTGCTCCAGTCTCATACTCATTTCTTTGAAATCTTTTAACTGTCGTTAACTAATTCAACTAAGTTGTCCTCCATTTTCAAATCCCTTGATCCCTTGTCCTGTTTTTCCTCAGTTCTTTCCAAACCCCCACCTTATATTATCAGCTCTATTTGCCTTCTCTGTTCCTACTTACATAATGCTGAATACTGCATACAAATGGATACTATCGAATTACAACTGGATTCTGGCTGTTGCATGGCAATTTTTTAATTCCTCCCTTAACTGCCTATCAAACTTTTCTCATTGACTACATCAGAGCTTTTCTTTTCTCCTCAGATTCCCTATGACTTTTTCCTCCTTCTTTCTCAGTAGATCACAAGTCTGACTATGTCATTATACTGATCAAGAAGCTTCAATGGCTCCTTCTTGCCATCCCTTCTGACTTTCATCTTCTCCCCAACTTATACTTCAAATCTCCCAACATCACTCTCAACATTTCCTTTGTTTTAATCTCAGAGAAAGATGTGGAACTTGTTTTTGCAAAGCTACCTACTCTACCTGTGCCCACAATCCCCCACCTTCACATCTGCTCATTACAGTCCTTGCTCATTCCTTGTCATTCATCTTTCAATTCCCTTTCTGTTGTCTAGATACAAAAAACCAAAACCAAACACCCCTTACTTGACCCTGCCATTCTTAAGCTATATCTCTTCTTGTTGTCATTCCCAAATTCTTAGAAAGTATGATCTATACTCATCTCCATTGTTTTACTTTTCAATCTTTTGTAATCTGGCTTCCCATCCTTTCCCTCCATTGATACTGATCTTTCCTATGTCAGCATCAGTTTCTCAAGTGATAAATGTAGCAGCTTTTTTTTTTCAATCAGAATCCTTATTGAGCTCTTTGTAGTATTTGACATGTTGACTATTCTCTCCCTCCTGGATACTTTCTCTTTCTTGTATTTTCAGGACATTGCTCTCTTCTGACTTTCCCCCTACTTGTATAAATGGCCTTCCTCCTTGGTTGGATTACCATCCATGTCCTGTGTGGGTATACCCTAGAGGTCTTTCCTGGGTCTTCTTTTCTCTCTTCTTCTTACCCTCATTTATAAGCAATCTCATCAGCTCCCATAGGTTCAATGCTCATATCTATTCATATTTCTTTGAAATCCATGCACACAGGCCTCATCTCTCTCCTGAGCTTCTGTACTAAATCACCAATGGCACCAAAAATTCAGCATATCTGAAATAGAACTCATGACCTTTTTCTAAAAAAAACCCCATTTTTCTTCCTGACTTCCCTGTATGTTACCATCACCCCTGTCATAAACTCCAAGTGATCTTTTACTCTTCCCTCTCCCTCAATCCTCATATCCAATGGATTACCAAATCTTTTAATTTTCCCACCACAACATCTCTCCAATCTCTCCCCTTCTCACCCTTCATAACGCAAATATTCAACTTAGAGTATGGTCAGACATCAAAGACACCAAGGTCATCCTCTGCATCCCAGGCCATTGCCAGTCATCTTTACTTTTGTCTTGCCACTGGACTTCAATAACTCTGGAGAAGAGAATGAGGCTGATGGCTTTATGCAGCTCTGCCTCACTTAAATTTCACTTACTCACTGGGCAAGACATTATCCCATGCTATCGTTGATCCTCTTCAACAACAACAACAAGCCTAACTCGGGTCCTCTTTACCCTTTGCCTAAAATTCCAAGAGCCTAGTATTTGCTCACTTTAGTCTTTTTCTTCTCCAAAAGGTCATCCATACCAAAAAGACATTCCTAAAGCAGAGTCATTCCACCAACCAAGAAGTTTTAGTGGCTTCCTCTTGCCTCTAGGGTTCCTTCTTCATCTGACATTTCACTCAAAATCTGCTTCCAATTATCTTTCTGTATTCTTTTTACATTAGTCCTTCTCATGTTCTCTACATTAAAAAAAACTGTTACTTATTCTTAACCTATAACATTCCATCTCCTACCCCAATAATTGTACAGACTTTCCCTCATGCCTAGAATGGTCTCTATTTTTACATCTGTCCCAGATTACTTTTGTTGTTCAGTCATTTTAGTCACGTGTGACTCTTTGTGATCCCATTTGGGGTTTTCTTGGCAAAGATATTGGTGTGGTTTGCCATTTCTTTCTCTAGCTCATTTTATATATGAGTAAAACTGAAGCAAACAAGGGTTAAGTGACTTGCCCAGGGCCATCCAGCTAATAAGTGCCTAAGGCCAGATTTGAACTTGGAAAGATGAATCTTCTTGACTCCAGGCCTGTTACTCTCTCCACTGTGCCACCTAGCTGCCTCTCCTAGATCACAAGGCTTTCTCAGCCTTTTCCTTGTGGCCTTCCTTAATCTTCCCAGCTGTTAGTGCTCTCTCTACTCATCCCATTTTTTGTACTTATTTTGTATATATTTGGAATTTATTTACCTGTAGAAGGAGGCGGCATGGTTATAGTCATAAAGAGATGGCTCAGGAGCTAGGAAGATGTGTTTGAATCTGGCCTCTGACATATACTACACGGGAAGTAAATTCTATTTCTCAGTGTCCTAGGAAACTTTGTAGAACAGTGGTGTCAAACTTAAGTAGAAATGGGGGCCACTAAATTGTATCAAGGCCCTGATATGTTAATATTATGTATAGTTTATTATATTTTATTTTTGTTAAATAGTTCACAATTACATGTTAATCTGGTTTGGTGAACATTCAGGAGTATTGCGGGCTTCCTGCTTCCTGTAGCCTGTCTGACACCTGTGCTCTAGAATTGATGATAAATTACAGAGAAGGTGTTGACCCACCTTGATGGTAGAAGGAATTTCTTCTTCTGGGAGTTTCTTATATTAATGAAATCCCAGGCATAGCTCCTATCCTGAAGCTGTGTACATGAGGTTTCCCTACAATAGAAGGTAGGCACTTCAAAGGCAGAGACTGTTACCTTTTTGCCTTTTTTATTATCATAAGCACCTAGCATAATACCCAGAATTTGGTATGTTACAGATGGTGCCTCCTAGGTGGAGCACTCTCTATTGACTGTGAAACTCCTCATGTAGTTGGACATCTTTCCCCTTTGATCAGTACTCTAAATTCCAGGGGTCACCTCTCCCACCAGCTCCTCCGTTGCTAAGATTATTCAGTGTCTCCTCCCAGGTTGGAAAACTACACTTCCCAGCAGCCTTCTCTGCTCACATTGAGCTATAATTGGAACAAGGATTTGTAAAGTAGAGGGTAATGGTGGCCAATGGTTCTGAGGGAAACCTGTTTCTGTAGTGTCCTTCCCTAGGTAAATCTCCACTCAATTGACTGGGGCAGGAGATAAAGAAGGCTGAGGCTAATAGAGACGAGTAGAGATGGAAAGACTTCTGTTAACAATGAAAAAGGTGGAAAAAAAGAAGTGGAAATAAGGAAAAGGAAAGAGGAGACTATGGAATTGGAGGAAAGAGAGAAAGGGAGTGTCAACAAAGGCAGGTGAATAGAAAATGTGGTTGATTAAGAGGGAGAGGCAATGAATAAAAGTAAAAGATGAAAGCATGGGGGGGAATAAGAGGCACTCCTTTAAAAAATATCTCATTGCTCTGAGCCCTGAGTTATTTTTGTTGTTATATTTTGATGGGTTTAGGCTCCTCTCTCCCTCTCTCCCTCTCTCTCTCTCTCTCTGCATTAGTGGCACCATTCAGATGGGAAAGAGAAAATACGAAAATGCTAATAGTATGTTGGGGAGGGAGGGGAAGAGAAGAAGCCACACGCAGAAAGGGGAAAAAATCACCAGACACCAGCACAATGATGCACTCACCTTTTCAGCTGGGTATCTCGACAGCTGGGATGGCGCTGACACAGCTCTCCACAAAGAGCAGGCAGCAGCAGGAGAGAGGGCCTGCAAGGTGAGAAAAGAAGGAAGGAATGGGAGAGGGGGAGAGAGCAGAGCAAGGGAGATAAGGGAAAAGAGAGAGCCAGGGATCAGAGATCAGAAAAAAAAAGACCCTGCCCAGTTTCACAACGCCATTTGGATTTTTGATCGTCTGCCAAGTGGGATAACATGTGAGAAATGGGGGAAGCAAGGGGTGATTCCCTCCTATTCTAATAGGATGGATCTTCTCTCTGATTCCCTGGTGGTTGTCACTGACCCATCTTCCCTACTGACTTTATTATTATCATTTTCATCACCTTCTGGCTCCCCTGCCAGGAACATTCTCAGCACCAGCTGGAGGGGCTTCATCTAGCCCCCCAGGATGCCCTGCACTACACAATTCCCATGGTGTTCAAGGTCTTGTAGTTAATTCTGGCAGTTTACAAATAAATGTTATTGTTAGTCATCAGTATTATTAGTATCCTTTCTGTTACTTTATTTGTAAAATTTGGCTTCATTCTTAGAAACTCATTAGAATGCGATAGGCTCTATTTATTACTTATGCACATATCTTGTATTATAAGAAGAGAAATCTCCTGGTGATAAGTGTCTATAAATATACTATATTGTTGCCACAATATATTAGAATCCCATTTTGATAAGAATGATATTTGTTTTGGTCAAGCCCGAATGGGGAAAATCTCAATATAAGCCACCTTCCTTTCCCCAAATATAGCTCACCCTTCCTATTCTTTAATTTACAATTTTCCAGAGGTGTCGGGAGTCGATTAGAGGCTGTGACATGCTCAGGGTCACACAGCTAGTATTTTTTAGAAGGAGGACTTGAACCCAAGTCGTCTTAATTCAAAGGTCAGCCTTCTAACCCTTATATCATTGTTACTGTTAGTAATGTTACCTTTTTTGCTTATCAATATCACAATCTAAAGCCAGACACAGCCTAATCATCATAAAACATTACCCACCTATAGGAAACCTATCTAGAGGTATTCCTTAATTGATGCCATTAAATAATGAATCCCTACTTCTTCCTTCTGTTTTGCACACGTTGAACCACCTCAAATGTTAGAATTACTGACTTTGCTTCAACATCCTCAAATCTTTACTTTTATGTCTCTTATATTTATAGGTCTTCAGCTCACCTTGTCTCACCTTCTTCTCTATCCTGTCTTTGTCTTCTTTGCTAGAGACAGTGGCTTGCTTTGAGCAAAAGCTCAGAAATTCTGGCGCCAGGCTAAGGCACCTGCTTTAGGATGTCTGAATTGTTCCATATCTACTGATTGCTCTATTAACCTCTTCACATTAATGGCCATTGGTTCTCTGGATAGCCTGACATATTCTGTATGGCATGGATTGTACCAAAGATAACAAGCATCTCTATCTACCATAAAAGGACCCATTTCTGAGACAGATGCCTTTGTATTTTTTTCTCCTATAAGGAACATATGTAGCCAACATACTGTGTTTCCTTACACTGCATATTGTCAGCAACTTATATGGTCCAAGTGTGAAGCCTGTGGGTTTGCCTTTATCGTGGAAAGACCACTTAAGGCTGACCATGTCACGTGTCTCTGTGACAAGTGGACTTGATTTACAGGAATAAATCAGGGGTCATGCATAAGGCACATGGGATGTCCATGTTCCTTGGGCTGCATTTTGGCTCCTGTTCATATGGACATTTCATACTAGAGCTTCCTATGGATTTCTCCATTGCTAGTGTGAAGCACAGCTTAAACAAAGAAGCACAAAGCTGTGGGGCAAAGCTAAAACTGAGAACACAAATGTATTGCAAAGAAATACTGCTGGGAGCAGCTGTTACTATAATACCAAGTGCCACTTATTTTAATTGAGGGGCAATAGAATAATAATACTTTGCAATAATAGAGCACCTTTGTGGGAGGCCCTTGGAGGGCTTCCCAGAAATGATGTAATGGGCCCCCTGCCCTAGACCCAAGATGTCATTTGTAACTAGCCCCATTTTTGGCCAACCATGTGGCACTAAGACACAAACCAAGTCAATGTATTGCTCAAAGATTCTCTAAGGGCACTTGCACATTCGACTTGTGGGCAGCAGGATTCCAGGGCTCACCAGGTAGATTAAGAAAACCAACAGAAAGAATTATGGCAGTGATTAATTAAAGAGATCATATCACACAGGAAGTCAGGAACCCAGGGTGATAAAATGAAAAGCAAGGAACATGTAATTGTAGGAGCTCAGGAATTCAGATCAGAACTTCATGGGCTGCCATTCTGGGATCATAGAATTTAAACTAAGAAGGGTCATTGAAAATAATCTGTTTTGAATCCCTTTTTTTAATAGTTTGGGGAACTGAAGGCCTAGAAATCATTTGACTTCTGCTAGGTTGCACAAATAATACATGGTAGAAGTGGGGATTGAACCCATGTCCCTTGACTCAAAACACAGCTCTCTTTCTACTTCATCATGCTGGGCAGGTGAAAGGTCTAAAATCTATACAGACAAATAAATGCTGTCAAGGTACTGGATTTGACCAATGATGCAAATCTGAGGTGAAGTCAGTCTTACTTATAAGCTCTTTCTTTTTCAATAGAGACTTGAGTCGGTTAGAGCCTACAAGTGGGACTAGGGAAGTAGAGTTATTTGATTCCCAAGGGGACTAGAAAATAGCTTCTGAAAAGAAGGGGAAATTTATTTGCACATGATGTTTTTAGTTATACATACACATGCACATATATACACATAGACACACATATTATATATGTACATGTCTATATGATGTACATATATATATATAACTATATATACACAGTTATAGATAATTATAACAGTCTTTTAGAAAACTAGAAATGGCTAAGAGGAATCATGTCCAGATGCCTAGGGTTGCTTTCCTGTTTTGTGAGAAAAAATGGGGTACAGTGGAAACAGCATACTATATTGTATGGATCTCATTTCTGGAAAATGTTTTAGAGTCAGGGGACCTTTGTTTAAATTCTAGCTCACTTGTTATTTCAATAGCCATGGGCAAATCACTCAATAATTTTCCTAGTTTGTAATACGAGGTGTTAGAGTAGATAACTAAGATCATTTCTAGTTTTAAATCTGTAATCTTATAATTTTCCTTCATTTTTTTCAATTCTTATTAATGTATTATTTCAAATATTTATTAATAATCTACTTTGTATAAAGCACAGTGCTAGATTCTGCTGGTAATTTTTTAAAAATGTGAATACCACAGTACCTGCTTTCAAGAAGCCTACAGTCTGCTAGAGAGGTTATGGCCTATATACAAATTGATATGATCTAAGGTAGGATGTACTAAGGATATAGGCAAGCTGAAGTGTTCAGGAAAACATTGAGAAAGAGGTCACCTTTAATAGCTAGGATGAGATAAGGTTTCATTGAGTAGATGACCCTGAGATGGGGCTACAGAAAGATCTCAACAAGCTGAGAAGATTGGGGGGGGGTGTGGAAAAGTTCCATGTCTGGGAATTCAAGAACGTAGAAGAACACAAGACATGATTAGAAAACAGTAGTTGGAAAATTATGCGTGTGTATATGTGTGTGTGTGTATGCATGTGCGCATGTGCTAGAAAAGTAGAATTATGTCCAATTGTGGAGGCTTTTGAATTATACAAGTAATAATGTGTAGAGAGAGACAATACAAGAGAAAGGACTTCTGAGGTCATGAAATCCAGTTTATACCTCACCCCTTCCCCTGATTCCCAACATTGTAACATCTCTCTTAATTTCATTTCCCAAAAGCCTTCTTCACCCATGTTTTCTTTTTTTATTTCTCCCTCCTGTGTTTATGGATTTTCTTTTCTTCCCATTAAGGTAAATTCCACTAGCAAGTTTCACTCACTGCTTTTAATAAAAAGACCATTTCACAGGTCTGTTTAGATAAGGATTGCCAAGTCATTCAGGGTAGCAACTTGGAAAGACTTCGGGTTCTTAGATGGTTTCCAAAATAGGTGGAAATGACACTTCAGAAAAGCTCCTTAGATTTAAATGGCACAATTAAAGTAAACTTGGTTAGCAGAGGAGATTCAGATTTTACTTTCCAATTCAAAAGACAATCATCTTAGTTCAAGAAACTTGACTGAAGACCTCAACACCTCTTTGGAGGAAGGGTAGATCATATTGTGACATCTATATCTCTGACTATGTCTATGTGTCTATTTCTATGACTACATATTTATACAAATATGCACAACATGTACACATACACACACATATATATGTGTATATATATTTATATAAAACACATATATTGGATTCCATTGTGTATATACATGCATATGTGTATGTGTATAGGACCTAAACCGATGCTTTTACTGGTTTAGAGTCAGTACCTTTTCTGCTATCTATAGTCTTAGAGAATTGTGACCCTCAAAAATCAAGTGGCTTGCCCAGGATCACAGCTAGTATGTATCAGAGGTGAGACTTCAACCCACGTTGTCTGGCTCTGTGAGGCTTTTTCTTTTGAGAGAGAGAGCCAGAGACAGATAGACAGACAGACAGACAGACGGACACACACACACACACACACACACACACACACACACACAGGTGGGGAGGAAATAGGCAACCAGTCTGGATCCCATATAATAATGGTTCTTAATTCTGGAGTCTTAATCTGGAGGTTTAAGGTTCTTAAATCTGGAGGTTCTTAATCTGGAGTCCATAAATTTAAAAAAGTGAAAACTGTATTTCTTTCAATATAAACATTTTCCTTTGTAGTCCTATATGTTTTATGTATTTAAAACATTTTGCAGAAATGGGATCCATAGCTTTCAGTAGGCTGAGAAAGAGGTCCTTGCCTTGACTCAGAAAGGAGAGAGAGAGAGAGAGAGAGAGAGAGAGAGAGAGAGAGAGAGAGAGAGAGAGAGAGAGAGAGAGAGAGAGAAATTAGAATACCTTTATCTAGAGCATCTGTAGTCAGAACATGCCAGGTATTTGACCTTGCACAGCAATGCATTTTTGAACTTTCTCAGAAATCAAGATCTGAAGGAAGGCAAGGGGTCTTTAGTTTGGCTTTGATATCATTTCCTTCATGATGCTCAGGAAAGGAAAATGGGGATGGTGAGAGTGAAGGGTTAAGGCAGATTGGAGAGAAGAGTTATGAGTGGATTGAAATGCCTGGAAAAGTGTTTGTATTTGATCCTAGAGAAAAAGAGGAGCAAAAAAAGGTTATTGAGCAGAGGAGTAATTTGATTGGAGCATAAAGAAGGTTCTAGGCCAGCTATGGGGAAGTTGGATTGGGCAGGGAGTATATTAGAGGAGGAGAGATCAATTAGGAATCTATTACAATTGTTTGTGTGACAAAGAGCTGAATTAAGTTGACATGTGTGAGAGGTCAGAAGGGAAGGGATACAAGAGATGTTGTAGAGAGAATGAATAGGACTTGATAACTAATTAGATACAGGAGGTGAGAGAGCAGAGTCAAAGGGGGCTTCTTCCCCTCTTTTCTGGCCACAAAATCATGTGATAGTATGATCATGGAACTTAGGCTATTCCACATGTTTTGTGGAGGTTTAGTGACAGCTAAGCTGTGTATACTTGACTTTCAAGTCTGCCCAAAAGACAGACATAAAGACAGGAATTAATTTGATCGATATGAGAAGGGTTGCCCTTAAGCAAAACATTGACATCCTGCCCCTTGACTTCCATGTACTTAGGATCCACCTTTTTCCTTTCAATATTGGCCCCCTTAGGTATCCAAGCATCCTCCTCTGGACTCTCCCTATCAGTTCTCAATGTGCTAGAATTTACCCCGCCTGCCATCGAAATATAGCTGTCTAATGCCCTATTATCCCAGGACTCAAATCTATTCTAAATGGTCAATGTGTTATCCATACTAGGTATCATGTTTACATATTTTGGGAGAAGAGTAGGGTCAAAGGCTTGACCCTCAGGTGATTGTGGCAAGGTAGCAAAGGAGATATGATGGAATAGATGGGTGTACTATTTGCCTCCACACAGGGTAGGGACCTTGGGTTGGATATGGGAAAGAAATGGCCTTGATTTCTCCCAGGGAGAAGTTATCAGGAACAGAAAGATTCTGAGTTTTTCTCTCTCTCCCATGGGGGCTGAGCACAGCTGTCACCTGCAGAGTAAATGAGAGCTGCTATCAGCCAGAGGAGCAGTGACCTCCGATCTTACACGGAATAAAAAGAGACTGGGAACAAGCAGAGAGGCATAGTTTAGGGAAATACATGTAAATTGGATTCCCCATGGAAGGCAGGGACGGTCAGTGTTATTCTGGGTATTTATCTTCCTAACAGTCGTTTTTATCCTTGTCATGATATCTGTATTTGTTAGTCACACTGTATTTGTCTTACTCTGGCTGCTTCAGTTTGGGGGACATGGTTTATTCCCCATAATTCTCGGAAGTGTTGTTTCTGTGATTTATTGCCTTTTGGCGTTTATCTTATTCTCCCAGTTTCACCTTATTTTTCCCTCCAACCATTGTCTTACATTTCAAAGTTTCACTTTCTATATGGCCCAAATTTGTCTTCTTTTCATATTTATTTCAGTATTTGTCTTGTTCTCTCAGCATGTTTTATTCTCAGAATTTATCTTTCTTATTTCAAGAATGCGTCTCAGAATATGGTCTTTTTCTTTTCCCCACTTGGTCTTTATTTGTTTAATATTTTACATCTTTTCTGTGTTCTGCTGTTAGCCTGGAATCTAGGCTTTTGGAAAAAGGGTGCTCCCTTGGGGGAGAAGAGGCTGCTAGAACAGCAGGTTGAAGTGTTTCTGGGCAACTTGGATTTGGGACAAGCTGCTTATAACTCGTCATGCCTCAACTTTTTGATCAGGAGAAATGGGGGAGATGAAAGCCCTGGAGACTCATCATGGTCTCTGCTTTGCCTCAGAATAGCTGTGAGATTCAAAAAAATGGAAGGAATGAATATTTAGCATGAAGAGGGTAAAAAGGGGAAGTTTTTGCTAAGGATACAGCTAGTTTTCTCATTTTTCTTATCAGCATTGCAGGGAAGGTAAGTCTACGGGAGTCATTTATACTCCCTTTCTCCTTCTTGGATGTAAACTACTGCAGGTTTTTCACTGTGGATACATTTCTTAAATTTTCATTTTGATAGTTTCAATGGAGAAGCAGATCTACGTAGGAGAATGCAGACTTTGGTTGAAACATATGCATTTGGTTCTTCAATCATTGCTGATGTTCTTTGTAACTCAAGCTTTCTTTTTAAAGCATTCACCTCTTGAGTTTTAGCCTGACTTCCTTTTTCACTAGCCTCCTTTTCTTTCCTACCAACATCCTCCAACTCCAACTTATTCTGTGCTAATATGACTGACAAAAGGTAAATGAGATAGCTTTGGTTAGCCAATGTTTCCACTTCCATTTCTTTCCCATTTCACTTCCTACTTTTGCCTTCCTAGAAGCTCCTTTTCTCCTAAAGGCAGTGAAATGATCAAGAAGGGGAGAGTTGGTGAAATGAATCTCACCAAAGAGCAACACTATGTTCTGAAAGGTTTTCAATTAAAGCCAATTGAACGTAAGAAATTAGGTCAACTTCAGGGTCACTGTAATTGTACACACCTGGGCTGGAGGGCTTCTTTTGTCTAGTAGCTCTGTCTAGACCGAGGCCTGAGGTTAGCAACTGCTTGGTTCTGCGCTGGAGACATTGCTGATGCTCAGGGGTCCGGAGTCTGGATATTCCTTAACTTTCCAAAGGGCTTCCTTCTCAGGCATTATTAGATGGTTACATCCTAGATAACACATGAGCTTACCAGGGACAGCTGTTAGCAAATTTCCATCATCGTTCCAGATGTGGAGGTGATGTTCATGTCTTTACCACATTTGGCTCTTCTCCTCGCCATTTGAGAGAGGTCTATGATTATAAATACCTTAAGGCTGATTCTTCTAGACAGAGCCATTAACATTATTGGCTGAATATGATACCCTGACATGAGATGTGGGCAGTTTTTAAAAGATCTCTTCTTACCTTTCCCCACTCCTATACTCCCTCTCTCTTTCTCTCCTTTTGGTTTTTCTTTCCTTCTCTCCCTAGTTTTCCTTTCTACTTCACTGTTTTCCAAGACAGGGGAGAGATGAAGAAAACAATGTATCATAAGTAAAGAAACCTCATCACACTTAGTACACTCCAAGCTACCCAGCCAAAGGCTTGCTTCTCCAAATTAATCGTCTAAAGATATTGTCTCATTCTCTTGCTCTAGGGGTCAGCGCTATATCTCCCTCCCTGCATCATCTGTCACCTTCATTGACTCCCTATCCCTTTTTTAAATCCAATTCAAAATTTTCCCCTAGGATCACACAACTCTCCACAGGCATATTCTCACTATTTATTTCTCCAAGCTTAAATTCTTCTATACTCTCAAGTCACCTGCTTGCTTGATTCTTTTCGTCTTTCTTTGGTTTTCTTTCTGGAGTATTCTTCACTTAGTATTCTTCTTGTATAGCTCTTTTGTATAGATGCAGAAGGCATTATGGTAAAGTATCACTTACTCATAACAGACCAAGGATATGTTTGAACACACATTGGGAAAACAGAAGCAGGCAACCATTAAAATAGCAGAAAACAAACTGGTGTTTGCTAGGTCTGGATTCCACATTTCCAAAGCAATGTGCCTTTGGCATTTAGTCAGATCACTTTCTTCCAGTAATTAATACAATCCTAGAAATTGGCTGCATACCTGAAGCTGGCTAGATTTTGCGTGAATTCTAGAATGGTCTTTGCTCAGGAGCTCCCACCCTCCCCCAAAACAAAACTTAGACATATTAAGTCTACTTTTCTGCAGCAAACTTTTGGTTTCAGTGTGGACAACTTTGTTCCCTTAATGCAAGAAGCATGAGAAGAGAGCTGAGATCTCTGCTTCTATTTCTGTGTCTTTTTCCCTCTCAGTGCTCGCTCTCACCAAGGGATGATCTCTTGACCAACTTCAAGTAACCAGTGCCATTATACTCTCTCTATTCTCCCTTTATATGAGCTTACTCCAAAAATAATAAAAGCAACTAGCATTTACATGGCACATTAAGGTTTGCAAAGTGCATTACATGTTTTCTTATTTAGTCCTCCAAATTCCACTAGGTAGGTGCTATTATTTCCCCCCATTTTACAGATGAGACAGAAAGAGGTTAAGGGAATTTCCTTGGGTCACATACAGACAGGACTTCAACTCAAATCAGGTCTTCCTGATTCCAGGTCTTGTGTTCAATCTACTACCTAGCTGCCCTGGAAGAAAGGAAAGATGTAATACCATTTATTTACAATTTAGCATAAATTTGAGCTGCTGTGCTACTTGGTGTGGGTGTGAGGGAAGGGTTGCAGCATTTTAAAATTGTGGAATGAGAGGGTTTCATTTCTGCTAAACTAACTGTTGACAACAAGAAGGGGATTTTTAGGGGGTTATGAGAGCTCATGATGTGAAATCAGGTATATAGTTACTACTCTCCTGTGTATAAGTTAGATTCCACTGATTTAGGCTGAGACATTGAGGTCTGTGGTAGTGATGCATCACTCCTGATAAAGTTCTGGTGGGGTTGGCTAGGTGACAGTGTTTTACAGTGACAATCTGCATGTTCCAAGTACAAATATGGCTTAATGTGGGAGGGGAACAAGCTTATCTAGATTAATTTTTTTTCTCTTTACTTCTTCCTTGACAGCTCCTGACAGTTGAGAGAATCTACCTCCTGTAGTATTTATTCTCCTTTCCCACACCTTCCATTAGCTATTTTCAGGGCTTTTCATGGGTTTGGGGGTACTGGCTTTTTTCTTTTTAGCTGACAATTTTCAGTACTATAGATTGCAGATCCTCTTTTAGCCAAGACTTAATCACATCAGGGTTTAGATTGAGTGGGATTTTCCAAGGTTTCATAACTGGCATCTATAGGGATGTATATGTGGGCTGGCTTCATGTGACTATGGGTGAATCAGGGGTGGAATTCTCACCTGCTGTATGACAGTATCCATTCATTTCTTGACACAGGCATATACTTGGAAAGTAATGTGGTACAATGCTAAGAGATCTGGATTTGGAGCTAAAGCACTTGGGTTCAAATCATGGATCTACTGCTTACTACAGATGTGACACGGGATGACTCATTTGATTTCTCTGTGCTTTGGTTTCCTCATTTATAAAGAGAAAATATTGAGCCAGATAAGGTCACTTCTAAATACTAATCTATGATCCAGTGGCATAATCAGTTTGATATATCAAGCACCTAATATGTGCCACATACTATACTAAGCTAGTTGTTTGTTGTCTCTTGACCAAGTAAACTCAGGGATAAGAAAGGACAAAAATAACATAGCCTCTGTTCTCAAGGAACTTATATTCTACAAGGGGTAGGATGACATGCACACAGATAAGCAAATACCAGATATTCATATATTTACAGAATAAATGCCAAATATTTAGAGGGTGGCACTAAAAACTCTGGGAATCACAAAAGACCTTTCACAGGAAGTATCGCTTGAGTTGCCCTTGGAGGGACCTAGAGATTCTAAAATGTGGAAGGAAAGTAATCATGGGGAATACCTTATAAAAGCTCAGAGATAGGAAGTAGAGTGTTATGTCTTTGGAACAGGAAGTAGGCCAATTTGGCTGGCATGTGAAGTGCATGACGGGGAGTAATGCATAGCTTGTCTGGAAATATAGTTTGGAGCCAGACTGAAATGCTTTGAGTGCCAAATAGTGGAGTTTGTATTTTATCCTAGGAGCAATAGGCAGTCCTGAAGCTTCTTGAACAGAGGAATGATTTGGTCAGAGCTGTAAATTAACAATATTACTTTGGTAGCTGTGTGGCTATGGTTTGGAAAGGGAAGAATCTGGGTTGAGGGAGTCTAACAAGGAAGCTATTGACAATGATAAGAAGCAGAGCTAAGATGGTGGACT
>CM053622.1:679644854-679678881 GCA_028646595.1 Phalanger gymnotis | reverse complement strand
TGCCCTCCCTTCTATCATCCCCTCTTTTTTATCCTCTTCTCCTTACTTTCCTGTGGGATAAGATACCCAATTGAGTGTGTATGTTATTCCCTCCTCAAGTCAAATCTGATGAGAGCAAGATTCACTCATTCTCCCTCACCTGCCCCCTCTTCACTTCCAACAGAACTGCTTTTTCTTGTCATTTTTAGGGGAGATAATCTACTCCATTCTATCTCTCCTTTTCTCCCTCTCTCAATATATTCCTCTCTCACCTCTTAATTTAGTTTTATTTTTTAGATATCATCCTTTTATATTCAAATAACCCTGTGCCCTCTGTCTATATATACATATATATATATATATATATATATATATATATATATATATATATATATATATGTATGTATATTTCATTCAACTACCCTAATACTGAGAAAGGTGTCATGAATTATAAACATCATCTTTCCTATCTTTCCTTGTAGGAATATAAACAAAACAGTTCAACTTTAGTAAGTCCCTTATTATTTCTCTTTCTTGTTTACCTTTTCATGCTTCTCTTGATTGTTGTATTTGAAAGTCAAATTTTCCATTCAGCTCAGGTCTTTTCATCTAGGAAGCTTGAAAATATTCCATTTTATTTAAAGTCTATATTTTGCCTTGGAGCATTATACTCAGTTTTGCTGGGTAGGTGATTCTTGGTTTTAATCCTAGCTCCTTTGACCTCCAGAATATCATATTCCAAGCCCTTCAGTCTCTTAATGTAGAAGCTGCTAGGTCTTGTGTTATCCTATTGTGTTTCCACAATACTCAAATTGTTTCTTTCTGGCTGCTTGTGGCATTTTCTCCTGCACCTGGAACTGGGAACTCTGGAATTTGGTGACAATATTCCTAGGAGTTTTCTTTTTGGGATCTTTTTTAAGAGGTGACTTGTGAATTCTTTTAATTTCTGTTTTACCCTCTAGTTCTAGAATATCAGGGAAGTTTTCCTTGATAATTTCTTGAAAGATGATGTCAAGGCTCTTTTGTTGATCATGGCTTTCAGGTAGTCCAATAATTTTTAAATTATCTCTCCTGGATCTATTTTCCAGGTCAGTGGTTTTCCCAATGAGATATTTGACATTGTCTTCTATTTTTTCATTCCTTTTGTTCTGTTTTATAATATCTTGATTTCTCATAAAGACTCTAGCTTCCACTTGCTCCAATCTAATTTTTAAGGTAGTATTTTCTTCAGTGATCTTTTGGACCTCCTTTTCCATTTGGCTAATTCTTCCTTTCAAGGCATTGTTCTCATTGACTTTTTTGGAGCTCTTTTGCCGTTTGGATTAGTCTATTTTTTAAGGTGTTATTTTCTTCAGTAATTTTTGGGTCTCCTTTAGCAAGTCATTGACTTATTTTTCATGTTTTTCTTTGTTTTTCTTTTTTTTCAGGTGGGAAGGCAGGGAAATTGGGGTTAATTGCCTTGCCTGAGGTCACACAGCTAGTAATTATGTCAAGTGTCTGAGGGCGGATTTGAACTCAGGTCCTCCTGACTTCAGGGCCAGTGCTCTACTCACTGCGCCACCTAGCTGCTCCTGATTTTCTTGCATCACTCTCATTTTTCTTCCCAATTTTTCCTCTACTTCTCTTACTTGCTTTTCCAAATCCATATTTTTCTTGGAGGCTTTTGATGTAGGCTCTGTGATTTTGTTGACTTCTGGCTGTATGTTTTGATGCTTGTCACTGAAAAAAGATTCTAAAGTCTGAGTCTGAGTTTGAGCCCATTTTTGCTGCCTCTTCACATTCCCAGCCAACTACTTGACCCTTGAGCTTTTTGTCAGGGTATGACTGCTTGTAGAGTAGAGAGTACTTTGTGCCAAGCTTTAGGGGCTGTGCTGCTGTTTTCAGAGCTACTTCTACCATCATCTCCACAAGCTCTGCTACAGCAGCACTCCTCCTCCCCCAAGAACTGCCATCCAGGACCTCAACCCAGATCCAAGCAGAGCAAAGTGCTCCCTGTACTCCTGCTTTGATCCCTGGCTTGATTCCTCCCACCATTTAGGCCAGGGACTCCTGAAGCAACTGATGCTGGAGTTCTGGAAGTAGCCACAGGAGCTTCCTGCTGCTGCCATTGCCACTGCCCATGCTGCCTTTGCTGCCCCCAGGGCTGGCTGGACCACTCTCACCCCAATCCAGCAGCTTTTCCACTAACCTGCTCCATGGTCTTTGGCGTTTGCATGTTGAGAAAGTCTGGTAATTGCTACAGCTCAGTGGTTCATGGCCCTAAGGCCTGCTCTGGCTGACTCTTGTTCTGATCTGTCCTGGTGCGGCCCAGGCTGGGCTGTGCTCCACTTGCAGCACTGGGCAATAGCCCCTTCCTAGTGACCATCCAAGCTGTCCTGGGCTGGAGACCTGTTTCCCTCTGCTACTTCATGGGTGTCACAGCTCTAGAATTTGTTCAGAGCCATTTTTTACAGGTGTTTGGAGAGATTTGGGGGAGAGCTTAAGCAAGTCCCTGCTTTCCAGCTGCCATCTTGGCTCTGCCCCTGATACTGTGCTTCTCAATGACGACTAAGGTTATGTTAGCTTTTTTGTTGTCATTCTGTCCTTCTAGCTCATATAGAACTAGAAATTCATTAAATTTCCCGGATCTGGATAAATTTATCCAATCATACTTTCTTCCTGGTTTCCCTTCTCCATTTCGTGAATTCAATTTGTGAATTCTGAAATTACTGCTCTCTAAATAGTATTTGAGAAGTGCTGTAGTATAGAGGGAATAACACTGACTTCAGAGTCATGAGATTTGGATATAAGTCCTACTTTGCCAATAGCTATATGTCTATAAGCAAAATAATTTCACTTTTAATTAATTTCTTCCTTTGTCAGATGGGGGTAATACTTGTACTAACCATATCAGAGGGTTGTTAAAATGAAAGTTCCATGTAAAAATAGAAATTCCTGTACTGAAAATAATCTAATTTATTGATGGTTTAGGTTACCCTGCCACAGAAAAAAGAGACTAGGGGCACCTGGAAGAGGTAAGCAGGAGATCTGAGAACTTTTAAAGAAGTTAAAAAAACCAGCCTTGATAATCAATCTCCCTAATTTGCAAATCAGTCTTTTCTCTAATAAGACATTTAGTAGATCTACAGCAATTTGGATGAGCTCGGAGCCAGCCAGCCAGCCTTGAAACTTCGAAGCGATTCTGGATTACTCCCTCACCTTCCCTTCCAACAATGAAGCAGTTATCGAATTACTTTGATTCTTTCACTGAAATTCATAATATCTGTGTCCTCTATTTATTTTCTACTTCACCCACCGAAGTTCATGCTGTCATCCCTTTCTTGGGCTACTTCTGTCACATCTTAAGTGGCCTATCTGCCTGAAGTCTCCCCTCTGGGCAGTCCATCCTTCTCACCATTGCCAGACACACTTTCCTAATGTAGAGTTGTGAGTCAGTCCACTTCCCTAAACTCTTCGGTGGCATTCCCCTTCCTGTGGAATAAACTATAAACCCCTTAGCTTGGCACTCAAGGCCTTTCACAATAGTGCTAGAGCTAGAATCCTAAGAGAACTGAGTTCAAGCTCTGCCTCTAAGTCTTCCTAGATGACTGTGGGAAGTCACTTAACCTCCCTTTGCTTCATATGAGGATAAGTTACCTAACAGAGTTGTTGTAAGGATCAAATAAGATAATATATGTAAAGCATGCTGCGAATTGTAAAATTCCATGTAAGTGTTGATTATTATTGTTTCATGGCATTAAGTTCAATTCAATTTAATGCAATAAGCATTTGTTACATGTTGGCTGTGTAAAAAGATCTATGCTAGGTGCTGGGGTTAAAAGGTACGTATAGAGGCAGTTAGATGGCATAGAGTATGAAACTTTGGACCTAGAGTCAGGAAGACCTGTATTCAAATCCTACCTTAGACATTTACTAGCTGTATGACCCAGGGGAAATCATTTAAATTTGGTTTGTGACAGTTTTATCATCTGTAAAGTGAGGATGACAATAGTATTTACCTCCTAGGGTTGCAGAATGGGTAAAATGGAATAATGTTTGGGGCAGCTAGGTGGCACAATGAGTACAGCACCGGCCCTAGAGTTAGGAGGACCTGAGTTCAAATCTGGCGTCAGACACTTGACACATTTATTAGCTGTGTGACCTTGGTCAAGTTACTTAACCTCAATTGTACTGCCTTCCCTCCTGCAAAAAAAAAAGAAAGAAATAATACTTGTAAGACATTTTGCAAATCTTAAAGCCTTATAAAATGGTGGTAATTTTTAATATAGTAATTAGTTTGTATTTTAGTCAAGTTGGACTGCCTTTTCTTCCCCCTAGATGTTGTTCTTCCCCTTCCATCTTCTCTTTTTTGTTCAGTCATTTGCAGTCATGTCTGACTCTTCATGAGCCTCTTTGGGGTTTCCTCGGCAAGGATGCTGGAGTGGTTTGCCATTTCCTTCTCCAGCAACAGGGTTAAGTGACTTACCCTGGTTACACAGCTAGTAAGTGTCTATACTTGAACCATAAGTAGGAATTCTTACAAATGGGGTCAAATCAATTGTGCTGGGTGTGGTATTGCCCTGTTCCCAAAAGATTGTGACTGATAGTCTTGTATGGTCAAGCAGCATAGAGTAATGAGAGCCCAGGAGAGGACAGTGTCATAGCAATGGTGTCTTAGGAGCAGCTTCACCCTGCAGCAGTGTTAGAAAACCAGAAAGCTGGGGATGGTTATCATCATGAAGAGGGGGTGCTTTCTTCCCATTGTCAAATGGCTGAGGCAAAGCCATCTTCAGGCCCTGGTAGTTCAGAGCTCTGTTATTTACATCTGTGCACTCTATTTTGGAAGTCTGGAATAGACTCCCTCTGATTTCTGCATATTGATCCAACCCAGCTCAAGGTCTACTTCCTCTGTGAAGACTTTGCAGATCCCAATAGAAGACATTTCTCCATACTGAAATCTCTGAGTGTGCTCTACTTTACTTCTCCTGTACGCTTTTCAGCATGTTAATGTTATTTTATGCATGTATCTCATTCCACCCAAAAAAAGATTATGATTTTTATCAAGGCAGGGCTCATATCATTTTTCTTCCTTATAGCTCCAGGGTCTAGTGTACAGCAGTGCTGTACGTTGAGTGGGTGCTTAAGAAATACCTCTCGAACTAAGTTAAAATACTGATGGCCAACTTAGTGACAATACGAAGCATATCTTCTTCAATCATTTTCTTATCTCCCTGAAGAACTTATCACAATGCTCCACATGTATTGGCAACTCATGTGGGTATTGTCAAATTCGGAGTATGGAACATTTTAAAATAAATTCAGTTTTACAATCATCAAACATTCACTGAGTGCCTGCTAAATGCAGGGCATGAAGGGCTAATAGCTGGGACACAAGAAGACATAGATAAGGTTTTCGCATTCTAGTGACTTAACTGCAAAGTTAGACAGACAGAAGAACACAAATAAAATAATGGAGGCTTCTCAAGGGCAAGACCTCTTTCAGCTATTACATTTCTGTCTCCAGTACTGGAATGAGGTTTTACACATAGTTGAAATTTAACCAATGTTGAATTAAATTGAAGGAACATACAAAGAAAACTAACAATGGAAGGCAAAATGACTGCTATTGACTATACCTAGTGAGAGAATTCAGAGAAGAACCTGAGATAGTATGATGAAGGCTTCTGGGAGAAGAAACTAGAGCTAGGCCTTGAAGGGATGGCATGCCTTGGATGGACAGAGAGGAGTAAGGAGGAAGTCAGGAGTTGGGCTGATTGATGCCTCGGAGGCAGGCATGTGCATGAGGTAAATGGGGAAATAATGAGTGGATCCTTTTTGTCTGGAGGGTTCTATAGACACATAGTAGGTTAGGTAGGACAAGACTGTGGACCACTTCAAATGCCTGGCTGAAAGACAGTCCTATAGGCAATTGGGAGCTATTGTAGGTATTTGAATTTGAACTGGGGATTGGGATGTCATATTAGAGGAGGGGCTGTTCAAAGCAATGTTTATTTTCAAGTGCCATAATTTGGAACTAATTACTCAAGTGTTTATAAGATGAATATTTGAATGTCATTTGCATGCAAAAAGATGCAAATATCCTTAAAATTATTTGTTCCCTTAAGCAGGTTAAATGTGCTCCTTTCAATCTTGCAAATATTATCCATTTGGTTAATAAATTATTTTTAGATAAAGTAAAAGTTATCTGCAGTCTGGTCCGGGTTAGGGTCATAACAGATTCTGCTTGATTAGGTAGAGTTCAGACTTAGAGATTTAACTACTATAAAAGAAACCAGGATTCCAAATTTTGCCACACTAGGAATTAGGTGAGATGGCTTTTGATCTCTCTTTGTTACTAACTAGCTGTGGAATTTTGGATCAGTCACTTGTCTTTGGTCCTTAGACCCTACAAGACTGGTAGTTGGATATGATTTCTATAGACCCTTCCATGCCTAACATTCTATAACAATTAACATTTCCCTCTTCTTGGTAAGTGGTGGTTTGCAAGTCTTCCATTTCCCTGCAGCTAGGGGACCATAGCAGCAAATGCCCTGCCTCTATCTTTCTGATTCCCTGACAAACCCTGGAGCATCCAGTATAGAGGCTTGTCTTTCTATTCCATCAGCTCTGAAGTGGCAGACATGTGCCACAGGCTCACAAGAATCTCATTGAAAATCTCTGGAGAAGCTCAGAACCTCATAATGGTCCTATTCTGCTTGCTGCCATCTCTGATATTTTCCAACTAGTTAGATACAAATTCTTGTTCCCCATTGACATTCCCCCCAAATCTCTTCAGCCCATTCAGGGCCTTCCTTTTATATTTAATTCTTAAACTTTTCACCCTCATTAAATTAAGCTCCATTTTTTGGCAAAACTCTGCTCCTGGGGGAATTCTTTAAAAGTCCCACATGGCGATGAAATAAAACATTTCTTCAGCAAGTACCACAGAAGCAGGGCTTGTCAGCATTAAAAGATCCAGAGAACAAAATTATGTATGTACCGTACCTGCTTTTGTTTCATGTCCTAAATGACCTCCCCCCATCACACACACGTGCGTGCACACACACACACACGCACACACACAGCAGGGAGGCTGGTTTGAAATCAGTAGGCATCCTTAAATTTGCTCAACTTCTTAGAAATACCTCATTATAAATCTATTCCTTGTCTAGCATTTGAGTGTCAGAGTGAGTGGGAGATCACACCTCTCAGACAAAAGCATAGCCCCTTCATTCAGTCATTCGCAACTCTCTGATGTCTTCTGTTTGCACCAGTTCTAGCTAGAGATGTCTCTAAAGATTGTCTCTTAAAGGTCTGACTGTGAAAACACTGCTCCCTGCTCTCATTCATCATCAACCTCTTTCTTATTTCTTTGGCCTTTCTTCTCTTTTCTAGCAACTATGATTAGAATACTGGGTTAGCTGAATTTAATCTTTTATTTATTGCATTTTCTCTAACATCTATACATTTTGTTGAGTGGACACTACTAGTCAGTTATTACATAACATTGCCTTATCTTATAATAAAGATAGTGGCAGTCTCTTTGATTATTAAGAATGGAGTAGTGACCAGATGTTTACTGGTAAATGTTTAACAACCAGCTCTTGTGGGGAGGGAGGGAGAGTATGTCTGAATTACTTTTAAGTTTAATCTGTATTGTCAACTTTTTCTCCATTGCTTTCTTATATGTAGACAATCAACAAAACAATAAAGCAAACCCTGATTTGTAGCATTTGTTGATTTCTGAGGTATAAATGCTTACATTGAAAATTTAACAACTGGCTCTTGCAGCCTTACAAGCTGGCTCCAGCATACCCCTGCTAGTAACCCTGGAACACTTGGAGTTGGAATGCATTGCAGTAATATTGAATTTGAAGCTATTTGTCCATATGTTAGGGCTTCTGCATCCGGCCATGTTGCCTGTTCTGTGATACATGTGAGAAGTCTTAGCTTTTTCTCCTTGTCCTGAAATTCACCTGCCAAGTCTAACTCCAACTATCACTTATAAGTTTCCTAGGACTCAAAAGATGGGAGGTACTTTAAGAGATCATTGAGTTGGAGGATCAAAGTTCTATAACTGGGAAGAACCTCTGAAACTATCTAGTCTTAACCCCTTTTACAGGAGAGGAAATTGATTAAATATCAATTAGGTTAACAGTGAAGTTAAATGAATAGTAAGATAAGGTAGATTTGAACTCATGTCTTTTGACTCCAAATTGAGTCTTCTTTCTATCACATTCCTTGATGGGTCAACGAATTTGAATATTGCTAAAATTTCCATTCTTCTGGAGTTAATAAGATAAAAGCAGAAGAAAATGAGAGATGGAGTAGGAAAGAAAAAGGGGGAAAAGAATTGTGAAAAGAAAGGGGTAGGAGTGAGAATTAAGTTAAGAAATCTGCCTGTGCCACTCAGAGGGAGGGTGAAACTTATGCATAGAGGAACACAGAGGACCCTTACCCTCTTCCCCTCCCAGCCATTTATGTTCTATACTCCCTGAAAACAAGTATCTGTTAAAAAAAATGGAAATATTCCTGACAAGGGCAACATGTCTGGTTACTAACAGCTAAGTGTGAATTAGTTTATGAGATTCAATTTATTCTGCAAGAGGAAGAAAAGGGGCATCTGGAGAGACCTGGGTATCTGACAGAGTCCCCAAAATGGAAGGTATAGTTACAGAAAGGTGAGTGAGGGTAGGAAAAAATTCCTGCCTCTCCAGTTACTTTTGGTTCCCATCTCAGCATTGATGTTGTAGATACAGGTTCAAAGGGGTTGTTGAACCCCTAAAGAATTTGCCAACTGTTTTCCCTTTAAAGAGGAGGGGTCTAATTAATGGGAACCCTCCTAGAGATTGAGGTCTGAAATCAGTCCTTAGTGGTCCAAGTTCTGAGCCACGAGGTTAAGCAAATCCAAAGGGCTGTGAGAAATGAGAAAAGAAATGTGTAAGCTTTAAAGCTGGAAGCTGAGCACTCTACAAAAGGAATCAATATGCATTGGGCAACTTCTTTGCCCATGAGGAAGTTTTTTTATGGTGGCAGTCTGATAACCATGTCCCATCTTCGCTCCACTATGCTGATGCTGCTATGTTTTGGACAGATTTGAGGTGTAATGAAACCTGTCAGCAAACCAGTCAGAGGTAAGCTGTGCATAGGAAGGCAAGAACCTGCATTCCAGGCAGATCCATAGAATTAAGTAAAGACCAGAGTCAGAACATATAAATAGGTCCAGGGATGAACTAATGGGAGAAGTAAATTCAATTCAAAAAGCATATATTAAGCACCTACCATAAGCTAAATGTTAGGTATAAAAATAAAAATTAAACAGTTCCTACCCTCAAGGGTCTGAAGATAAATCTGAAACTGGGATATTAGTCTGCAAGGGAAAGAACAGGCATAAAATTCATGTATCGTTAGGTTAAGGTCTATATTCAGCCCAAGATGTAAGTCTGATAAAGAATATGGGCCCCATATTAGTATTGTATTTATAAATTATTGAAGGAAATGCTAAATTTCAATTAGAGGTAAGTGAAAATGAATATGTGATTTTTTTATCCCATCCAAGGTGATGGACCCCCTATATTAGACACACAGATGCTTTGGAGTATATGGACCCCAGGTTAAGAACCACTATTTTACTATGTGCCAAGGACTTTGCTAAATGCTGGGGACATAAATAAAAAAGGAAGGCAGTCCCTGTTCTCAGCAAGCTTATATTTTAATTAGGGGAGGCAACACTTATACGAAAGCTCAGCTACAATTCAGATGGAAAGGCTCAGGAATCTAGGGCCCAGGAGGCCAGAGGGCAAATTGGTAGGGCAGAAGGCATGGTTCAGTGGCTTTTTGGGAGCAATGAGAGGACAGAGGGTGCCTGGACAAAGACTCTTGGGAAGGGGTAACTGGCCCTAGGGTTAGGGTGGAACTTTGAGTTACCTTAGGGAGAGGCAGGTATCAAGTGTGACCATCTAAATGGGAGGGTACACACAGCGTCTGTTTGGAACAGGACCATAGTGATTGGGGCAGAGGAAGAGAAGGGTTCCTCAAAGCCTGCTCCTACTTTGCCACTGTGTCTTCTGATGTTTGTTATCCAAATATAGGGATCTACCAAAGCTGAAGTTTCAAGTAATTTACTCTGCAATAGAAAGAAATTATATTATAAATTATATTTGTGGTCAGTACTGAAGAGATACAGTAGCAATAAGGTGTGTTGGGAGTTTAAATTTTATGGGCAGAAAATCCATTCTCTAAGAGGACTTTGTCCCAGGGGAGCAAGGCAAGAATCTAGTTACTGGGAAACTGAGAAACAAGGCACATTTCATTAGGGGTAAAGGCAAGAACCAAAGATGCTGAGGAATGAAGATCAGGATGGGACCAGCTGTAAGGCTGGTTTGATGGTGAGTTGAGCATCCGATAAGCCACAGAACCGAACCTCTTTAAATTCTCACAGAATAAGGACAGCACCCCACAGTGTTAGAGGCAGAAGTACCCTTAGAAACCACCTAGTTTTACTCTCTCATTTTATAGATGGGGAAATTGTATCCTGAGAAGGTGAAGCTCCTTGGTTCAAGTCATCCAATGTGTAAATGGGAAGATTTAGGCCCAAATTCATTTCCCCTGCTTCTATAGGTACAATGTTCTTCCCATTACTTCACACCGATTGTTAGCATCAGCTTTAAAAATCTGGGGAAAAACTCAATCTCTCAGAGGAAATTGAGCGGCCTTTCCCTCACAGGTTTAGAGGGTTGCAAAGGTAGGGATCCAAGGGGACCATTATGAAGACCCACACATGCAAAGATATTTAGTTAGGGCTG
The DNA here is from genome assembly GCA_028646595.1 of Phalanger gymnotis. NCBI lineage: Eukaryota > Metazoa > Chordata > Mammalia > Diprotodontia > Phalangeridae > Phalanger > Phalanger gymnotis. The sequence goes on along the minus strand of CM053622.1, from coordinate 679,668,118 downwards.
ATCCACACATGTGCAGCATGGATTTCCATTTGTGCTCTTTGTCTTCCATCCAATGTGGCTGATAGAAAATGCAGGGGTGACAATAGCAACATTCTAACAGTGGTGCTATAAGAACTGCTTCTAACTCTACCAGCTTGTCATGAGAGTAAACTTCCTGCCAGTTTAAAGAGAAGCACAATGGAAAACAGTTTTGATCAAAGCCTGGATCTCTTTGTGGAAGGCATTTCCTCTGCAACGCACCCAAAGGCATTTTGTAAAATAGCAGCAGTCTCTGAAAGAAAAATGTGTTAATAGCATACAGTTTGGGTGTCATCGGCTCATTCCCAGAATGGATTTCTTGTTGAGACAGATGTCTATCAAAATGGAGAGTGGAGAGGAATTCAGCCACACATTGACACTTGATGGACCCGAGGTGTTTGAGTGGCCTGGATAAAATGCGAGATAGCCCATACATCATCCCAGCTGTTTTCAGCTCCAATTAGCTTCCTAAAAGCAGTAAGGTGATAAAATCATCGGGTGGGAGTGACACCATTACTGGATGTAGTCCTATTCTTTCTTGGAGCTTGGTGTGATATGAATGACCAAATATTTATTAAGTATCTACTATGTGCCCAACAGCATGTTAAGCACAGTTGGGGAAACAAGGATGACTAAAACACAATCCAGGACCTCGAGGAGCTTACAAACTATTTCAAGAAACAAAGAGTTTGCTGCATTGGAGAAAATGCTGCGTTTAGAATTAGAATACCTGGGTTCAGATCTGGCCTTTGAACTTAATTAGTTATGATCTTGGATAAGTCACAGCCTTTCTGCACCTCAGTTTCTTCATTTGTAAAATGAAAGAGGTCCACCAAAAGATCTCTCAAGGCTCCTTTCAGTTCAAAATCTATGAAACTGTGAAAAACAATTAATCAGAAAAGACAATACAAATTGAGCATTGATGGAAGGATAATCACATGTAATACATAATTTCTGGAAATTAGTTTGGTGTTTAGGAATATTAGTGCATTTTATAAAGGGAATGACAATCCTATGATCAATTTCGATGGAATCCCAGAAAAGTAGTGGCCACTTTAGTACTAGAACTCAGGTATCCTTATGTCCAGTCTGAAAATTTTGTCTTTAATTCTCATTTTCAAAAGCAGTTGATGCTCCCTTCTCAGTTCTGTTTTGTTGTTTAGTTGTTTCAGTTGTGTCCAATTCTTTGTGAAACCCATTTGGAGTTTTCTTGGCAAAGATACCAGAAAGCTTTACCATTTCCTTTTCCAGTTCATTTTATAGATGAAGAACTGAGGAAAACAGGCTTAAGCGACTTGCTCAGGGTCACATAAGCTAGTAAGTATCTGAGGTGAGATTTGAACTCAGGAAAAGAAGTCTTCCTGACTCCAGGTCTGGCAATCTAACCCACTGTGCCACCAATCGGCCCCTTCTCAGCTCTGTAGAATGGGCTGTTTACTTTCTGGAAGCCTGCATCCAGTACAAATTGTGCCCGGGGTATTTCATTTGAATTCCCTGGGCCATAGCACAGAGAAGGCCAACTTCATTACTCATTGAACCTGGCCTGCCCCCCTGCCAAAGCTCCTCCAGGTAGGGAAAACAAAACAGTCTCCCCTCACCAGAGAATGACTGTCTGCATCAATGTAGACAGAGCAAAAACTCTGGTCCAAAACCACTTGTTGGGGAATTGATGTCTTCCATTTATTCCCTGTACAAAGAGGAACAGGGACAGGGCTGGCATTCCTTCCTCCCTTCAGTATCTGCCTTCTCTTCCCTCCTGCCATGGCGTGTAGGGGCTTGCTGCAGGGAGACATTGGGTTGGTGTGTCTGGGCTGATTTGCTGAGGGGCAGGGCTCAGAGACAGAGCATTTCAGCTCAGGAGGTGACAAGAGAAGCATGTTGAGGAGCTGTGGTGGTGACATACTGCTGTCCAATGAATTTATCACAGGGCATCTTGTTCCTATTTCCAGAGAAAAGAAATGCTAAGCACCAGGCAAAGAGAGTTAATCTGTGTCCAGAGCACTTTGAAATAATAAAATGAAAGCAGGCTCACTGGCTCCCATCCATTTCCATTTCATGCTCTCAGAACCTGAAGACAGACCAATGGGTTTGCCTGGCATGCTTCTTTATTTATTTAGCTAGCTAGCTAAGTTAGTTTGTTCACTCTACCTAAATAGTATGGAAAGGGTGGATATCTTGAAAGTTTACTTTAGCAAAGTGCTGGCTTGGGTATTAAGACTTAACTCCATAGATCACCCCAAACTTGATAAATCCACTCTGAAATTACTTTAGAATACAAAACCCAACCTCCTTGCTGTCTGTATTGTTTAGAAGTATAATGGTATAGCACATGTCTCTGAAGAGAGAGGAAATGAGTTCAAATCCTGATTCAAATGGTTACAATGTACATGACCTAGAGAATCTTGGTTAGTCTCCTTGGGTCTCAGTTTCCTCATCTGTAAAATGGAGACATTTGGGAAGTATATTGGTTTAGTGGTTAGAATACTGGACATGGAGACTGAAAATGCTGGGTCTGAATTTATCTGTGTCACCCTGGGTAAGTCAAGTTACCTCATTTATAAGATCAGGGGGTTGGATTCCAAGACCTATAAAGTCCCTTCCAGCCCCCAAATCCATGATCCTATTCTTAAATTATTAAATAGCATAGTGCTGTAGATAGAGCACTGGGCTTGGAATCAGGAAGACTCCTCTACATGAGTTCAAATCAGGCCTCAGACACTTAATAACTGTGTGACCCTGGGCAAGTCACTTAACCCTGTTTGCCTCAGTTCCTCACCTATAAAATGAGCTGGAGAAGGAAACAGCAAACTATTCCTTATCTTTGTCAAAAAAACCCCCCAAATGGAATCATGGAGAGTGAGATGTGATTTAAAAGACTCAACAACAACAACGACAACAAATGGTCTCTGAGATCTCTTCAACTCTAAATCTATGATCCTTTCAGTTTGTGTAGGAAGACCCTATCTCTCTAAGAATGATTGCATTTGACTTTGTTTTACGGATGCCACTGTCAGGCTGTCAGGTGGGAGCCTTGTTAGAGAAGGGCTCCTAGAGCTAATGCAAGAACTTGAGTTTCTGTTGCTACCTTTGTCTCTAGATGTGATGCTGAGATTCCAGTCTTCTTGCTCTAGGCACACAATCTTTTGGTCTCTCAGGGACAGAAGAATACATGGACACCCAGGACATCTTGTTTGGGGTCTCAGCTTCTGTCCTGGTTTGCCTGGTACCCTTCTGCTTTTGCTCCACAGCCTAGGAGGACTGGAACTAGAAAAAAAAATGAAATCTGAATCCTCCTTAATCAGAGCACTTGAAAAGGCCTGACATGCAGTCATTGTGCTTCCAATTTATTACTACAACAGGACCACAGTAATGCTAATGAAATAGCAATCTGCTGAAACACAATAGGCTATTTATGGAAATGCAGCTCAGCTGGAACAAGGGGAATACAAAAGGGACCCAGTTTGTACGGGAAGGATGATTATGTTTCTAGGTTTGCTATTGTCCTGTAGTAATTATTGGGCCCAGAGCAACAACAACAAAAAATAGTTTGAGGGAAAACACCCATTTTCCAAGTCCTTGGAAAATGGCAATGTGTATGATTAGGCTTGGGTTTTAGCGGCTCCTATATATGTCATTTCTTAAGGCTTCTATTTCTTTAATCATTGGTGTAGGAAAGAGGAAGAAAGGAGGGGTAGAGGAAGCATAGGATTCCAGGTCGACTTGTCCTTCTCAGAAAACGATTGAAGGGTTCCCAGAGAAAACACTATCATTTGCAGCTATTTTTCTCCATAGATTAGGGAGGAAGTTTCATTTTCCCAAATTTGATTTTGTCCTGATATCCACCTGGAATATACATAGATTTATGTATTATAGGTTAACGAGTTCAACTCCCTCATAACATGAGGAAATGGAGGACAAAAATCGAAAGTGAGGTCACTTAGCTAAAACCAGTCAGGTTTAGAACTCAGGTCTTTCTTGACTTCTAGTCCTCTCTTCCTGCTTCCTTCTTTCCTTCCTTCCCTTCTTTCCCTCCTTCCCTTCCTTCCTTCTTTCCTCCCTTCCTTCCTTCTTTTCTCCCTTCCTTCCTTCCTTCCTTCCTTCCTTCCTTCCTTCCTTCCTTCCTTCCTTCCTTCCTTCCTTCCTTCCTTCCTTCCTTCCTTCTTTCCTCCTTTCTTTCCTTTCTTCTCCATCCTTAAAGCACACACACACACACACACACACATTATAGTCATTTCTAGATCTCATGCTAATTCTCTTTATCTGCTCCCTCCTCTCACCTTTTTTCTTGTAATAACAACAAAAAGGTTATGAAAAACCAATGCATTCAGAGACATGGGTCTGACAATATAGGAAACTTTCTACACACATAGATCTCTTAGTCTCTGAAAGAAGGGAGGTACAACTGTGCTAATGATGCCCTGAATTCATCACCTCTGCTTTTCCCTGAAACCTTTTCCTCTTCTTGACTCTTCTAAATCTGTTTATGTTGCCAATATTCTTATGGTCACCCATGCTTAAAATCTGAACTTTCTTTGATATCCTTATTACTAATCCCAATTGATTAGATCTGTCTAATGACTCTTGCATCTAACACCCTCTTTCCTTTTTCACTGTCTGTGAATTCTACAAATGAATTCTACAAATATTTATTAAGCACTTAATATGTTCAGAGTATTGTTGTTAGGCTCTTGGAGATTCAAGGATGAATAAAATGTGGTCCTTGACCTTAAATCCATCAATCAACATTTATTAAGGGTTTAGAATGTTCCAGGCACTGCGCTGGGCTCTTAGAATACAAAGACAAGAGTGAAACAGTCTTTAAGGTAAGAAGAAGTTTATGATCTAGCTGAAGGAGGCAAAAGATACATATATAGGTGCATTCAAAATAGATAAATGGTAATTTGTGGGGATAAACACTGGTTTCTGAGAGGAAATGGAAAGGCTTCATGTAGAAAGTAGTATTTGAGCTGATCCTTGAAGGAAACTAGAATTTCTCAGAAGTAGAGGTGAAAAGGGAATCAGTTCCAGGCATATGGAACATGTGCAGAGATATGAGAGAATTATGCACGAAGAACAGTCAGGGGGATATTTAGGCCATATGATGGTATACACAGGAATAGGAGAAATATGTAATAAGGCTGGAAAGACATGTTGGGACCAGGATGCAAAGGGACTTAAGTTCCCTAAAGAGGATCTTAAATTTGATTCTTAAAGTAATAGGAAATCCATTTGAATATATTGTATAGAGTAGGGGAATGACAGTGGTTAGACCTGCATTTTAAGATTGCTTTAGTAGTTGGGTAGAAGAGAGATTAGAGTAAGGAGAAACTTCAGGGAGGATGTTGTAAAAATCCAGACAAAATGTGATGAGGGCCTTTATCTAAGTGAGTGGCTGAGTGATTAAGGAGAAGGCAACAGATACTAGAGATAGAGTGGAAATAAGAATGCCATGTTTGGCAACGAAGTGGATATGTGAGGTAAATGAAAGAAGTCTGGGATAATAGCATGGTAGCAAATCTGGGCGACTAAGAAGATGACATTATCCTAGAAAGAAAAGGAAAGTTGGAGGTGTGTCAGTTTCACTGGAAAGAGAATTTCTCTTTAAGTTCTCTTAAGTTTAAGATGATTATGGCACATCCAGCGAAGATGGCCATTTGGCAGTTAGTGTTCCCAGGAAGCAGGGGTTGGGTCTCTAGACCAGAAAGAGACTCTGGAAAGAGACTAGGGCTGGACATATAGATGGGTGAATAAGCTGGGCAAAGGTGATAATTAAATCCATGTTACTGGATGGGTTCACCAAGAGAGACAGTGTTGAATTCAATCAAAATACTTTTATTAAAGACCAATGTGCCAAGAACTGTTCCAGTCATATGGGCTATAAATTTAAAAATAACAATAATGATAAGACAATCTTTACTCATAAGGATATTACATTCTATTGGAGAGACAACTTGTATAAGTATATGAGGAATATTTTTTTTAAAGCAAGATCATTAAGGAGGGTTAACTAGCATTTGGGAGACCAAAAAAAGGCTTCGTGTTAAAAATGGCACTTGAGGTGTTTCTTGAAAGAACTAAGGCATTGTATGAAGTGGAGCCATGAAAAAAAATCCATTCCGAGCAGGGACAGAAATCTGTAATTTGTAAAATGGAGAAGATAATAATAGTGGGTATTTACACAGGACTTTAATGTTTGTAAAGCATTTCACATATTTTCTTGTTTGGTCCTCTAAATAAGCTTCTGTATGTATGGGGTAGTGTTACTGTTATCATTTTACAGATGAGGAAACAGAAGTTGAGAGAATTTTGATGACTTGGCCAGGGTCAAACAGCTGGTAAGTTTTTCAGTCAGGATTTGAACCCTGGCCTTCCTGATGTCAAGTCCAGTGCTCTAACCACACTACCTCTTACTTGTAACACCTATATCACACAATTCTTGTAAAGATCAAATGAGATAATGCATATAAAACATATATACACAATGCATATACATGTATACACACCTATATGTATATGCATACATATAGGTGTGTATACATATACATACATATACATTTACATATGCACACATACATACATACATACATACATATATATACATATATATATACATATACATATATATATATATACATATATATATACTCTTATTCAAGCAATCCACGTATGGTATGAGCCTAGCTTCTCCCATGAATGTTTTTTAGGTTGTCATTAAACTTCCAAAATTGTGATGTCAGAATTAAAGATAATATTACAAATATAGTCCGGCCAGAAAAGAATAGAGGTGGAAAAGAACTTACCTCATCTTGGACATTATGCACAATTAAAATAGTCCAACATCTTATTAGCTTCCGTCTTTCCTGCCCCTCCCCCTGCTATATCACAGTCTTGATTCACATTAAGCTTGCTATCCAAAAATTAACAGCTTACCCTTAGATATGTTTTTAATGAATTGCTATTTAGCTAATTTTCATCTGCACTAACTTTTCCTTGTGCTGTTGATTTTTTAACCTAAAGAACTTTACATTTACTCCTATTCAGTTTCAGTTTATTGTGTTAATATTTTATTATATTTTAATCTGTAAAGGTTTTTTTTTGGGGGGGCAGTGATCCTGCATCTGTAGTCTTGTGTGTTAACTATTCCTTCATCTATGAAACTTGATATGCAAGCCATTTATGGTCTAATGTTGGTAGAGCTCTGGGGTACTCCTTTAGAACTCAGTCTAGTCTGCCACAGTATTCCACAGTCCTCAGTCTAGATTGACAGAGATTAACTTCTACTCTTTTTCTTTTGTCAATTCAACCAGGTCCAAATCTACCTAACCATGCCGTTATCCAAATCACATCTCTCCCATTAATTCACAAAGATACTACATCACATTATACAACATCACTACATTAATTAAATGTCAGTGATACTGGGCCCGTGGAATTCCATGATATCCCAGTGTAGTGACCCTCTGGAAAAAAGGAAATGTTTACTTGGCACGACTTGGTTTTGAATGAACCGTAATGATCACAGTGTGTTTTCAGAGAGTATGGTACATAAGGTGTGGACTTTGAGTCAGGAAGACCTGGAACCAAATCCCACATTAAACCTCGCTAGTTGTGCGACTCTGGTTAGATCACATAAACTCTCTGGGCCTTAGTTTCTTTATTTGTGAAAAAGGAATAATTGTATCAGTAATAAATATGTTACAGGGTTTAACAAGGCTCTAATGATGTACTGTGCATGTAACACATGCTTTGGAGCTATTCTTCCAAACCCCCAAATCACTAGCAGACTGAGTGCCCACAGCAAGGCTACTAGGTCTCCTTAGAGCTCTAGAAGTTTCCCTGAAGGACTGGGTGTAGGGAATACTTTCTCAATACTGTGTCTCATGATACCCCTATCATTGTGCTTTCCTGTGATTATCCATGATTTAAATTAGACAGACATACTTAATTAACTTTTGGAAATGGGCATTTCCTAATCTTAGTATAGCTACTGTGAAACATCTCCCCAAAAGTCTCTGTTATACTCTGTCACCAGTACAGAGTTCAGGAGAAAGTGGTCTCAAGCTAAGAAAGCACATGTAGCAAAGAGGGTAATTCACAGCTCCTGGAAGTCCTTTCATTGGCATCCTCAAGCTTGAATGTAGCGTAGCTTTTGTGCTAGGCTCCTCGTAGGGCCTTGGATATGCCTTTTCTCATCCTATTCAGTCCCGTTGCAGGCATAGTGATGAAAATGATATAAATACAATCTTCTTTTTTTATGAAGTTCACACGCCTGTTTTCAACCAAAAGTGGTGAGGTGGAGGAGGAAGTTAAGGCGTTCTCCTTCCCCACAAAGTGGATCCTTTTCAGGGGCTTGGCTGGAATTTTCTATCACTAAGCTCCCAGATGCTCAATTCCTGGCTTCCAAATTAGCTTCCTGGTTTCATACACACCCCACAGGGCATGATCCAGCACCAAACTGAAATGCCTTGATTGAATGATTGAACAGTATATGGCCACACCTTGTTCATACCTAGTTCACATTCTGATTGATTGATTCAATTGCTATGTATTCTCACCTGACAAAGGTATTAAGGCTTAGTGTTTTATCAGTTACTTTAAGGTGGGTGGAGGTAATTTGATTGATTGATTCAGTCAACCTGCTTACTCATATATCTACAAGAATTTGAAAAATTTTAAAGCGCTAAAGAGAGTGAGCATCATAATTATCACTACTACCCTTTCTAAGTACTCACAAATCATCCCGTTCATTTTGTATTCTGGAATTTTGCCAGGAATCAATGCAAATTGGTTTGTAGTTTGAAAAATCTAACTTTTTTTTTTTCCATTTTGAAAATAAGGTTAATAGATCCCTGGATGTTCTGTCCCTATCTTAGTTTATCACCTTTGCCTTTCACTTTTTATACTATACTCTCTCCAAATTGGATTACTCACTATTCCCTAAACGTGTTTCTTGCTTCTCCACCTTAGATTATACTACTCTTAACACCTAGGATATAGTTATCATTATTTACACCTGTGTAATTGTTGTTCCTGTCCTTTGAGGCCTAATTCAAATGTTTCCTTTTACAGGAAGTCTTCCTTGACATTCCCCGTAAGGGTTTGACCCTTTTATTTCTATGAAATCCCCTAGTATTTTGTATGCATGTAACTCAATACCATTTACTTATTATTGTGCATCCTATAGTTATTTGTAGATATGTACCTACCTTTCTAGACTTCAATCATGCATATTATTCTCCTCTAGGAACTCTGCTCTGGTCAAATTGCTTTGCTCTCTACCCTTTAAATCTGTACTGTATTCTATTGCCTCTGAACAATATTAATTATGGCTATCATTTATATAGAATTTAAGGTTTGCAAAGAACTTTCCATATTCATCCCATTTGTTATCTCACTGTTATTTCTGAACCCTTGCTCATGTTGTTCCCTGTATCAGGAAAGCCATTTATCTCTTTCTTTCAATTGTTGAATTCCAACCTATCCTTTAAAAGTTAGCTGAAATTTTCCTTACTTCCCATGATTAGTAATGACTTTTGCTCTTGGACCTAATGCCAACCTTTTTTGTAGGTTTTTTCCTCTTGGACCTTTATTTATAATGAATTTTGCCCATAGGATTTCAGAATTACACAGTAGCTAGATTTTCCTTTTGCTTTGTCTATTAGTTCATTCATTCATTTATAGTTCTATTGATGCCTCTTTAAAAACATCAATCATTTCTGTATATATACCTACTCCAACCTGTCATGAAAAGTATATTTCTGAATCCAAATATAAAAACTGAGAAGGAAAAAAGAGTCAGATGAGAGAGTATGGCATTCTGTGAGTAATAAAATAATAGAGACTTAAAATTGGAAAGGATCCTAGGGGGTCATATACTATAAGATAGACAAGTAGTTATCAACACACAAAATACTAAAAGCTCAGGAATATGGGATACATAAAGGTAATGTCAATTTTCAGTGTAACTGTAGAAAAATAGCATCACTTTTCTATGTCACAATCTTCTTACTTGAGGTAAATAATATGCTTAGTCTCTCAAAATGTTCCCTCACATGAAGTTTAAAGTCAATACCTATAGAAACGCATGCAAACTTCACTTGATGAGAAAACCTGGGAACTGCAGTGCCCATCTGTCAGGTTGTGTGTGCCTCTGTCCACGTTCCATTTCTTTCCCCCATTCATTTTACATGCATTCTCTGTTGTTGCTATTTCCCAGGCCTTTGGCTAATGCAAGCAGCAGCAGCTGTGACCATCCAGCTCATGTCACTAATTAAATGGAATTTATGTTTCAAATTTGGAAACGAATGTTTTCCTGCCAAGGTGTAACTGCTATCTGAAATCAGGCAGCTGGACCTCCTTGTGCAGGGAAAGCTTCAAATAATCTTCCTTCTGGTCCTCCTCTTTCCTTTTTTCCTACTTCTATTCTTCTTCCTCTTTCTCTTCTCTCCTTCTTTCTAATGCTCTCCTTGCAGCTCTTCTTTTCCTCCTGACACTCTTTCTATTCTTCCTCCTCTTTTCACCCCTTTCTCTTGCTTCTTCCATTCATTTTATTCCTCCTTTCCTTCTTTTTCCTCTACTTTCCTCATTTCTATGTTCATCACTAGTGAATATTTACCGAGCATCCAAAGATTGTATATTGCCATATTGTGTACCAACTTGAGCCGGCTAGGTGCTGCTGTTAATAGAGTGCTGGGCCCAGAGTCAAGAAGACCCGAGTTGAAATGTGACCTCAGACACCTACTGGCTGTGTGTGTGACCTTAGGCAAATAATTTAACCTCTGTTTGCCTCAGTTTCCTTAACTGTAATAAGGATATAATAAGCACCTACCTCCCAAGATTATAGTAAGAATCAAATGAGATAATATTTGTAAAGTGTGTAGCAGAGTACCTGGCTCATAGTAGGTATTATATAAATGCTAGCTATTATTATAACCTTTGTCCACTTCAGTTTCCTCATCTATAAAATGGGGATAGTAATAGCATCTACTTCCAAGTTCTATTATGAAAATAAAATGAGCTATTTGCAAAGCACTTTACAAACCCTAAAGCATGATATAAATGCTATTATTTGTTATTATTTTCCCATAGTGTCTTCAAAAAAAATCACAGAATATCTGAATTGAAAGGGACCTTGGTGTCCACATATTCATGTAACTAGGCTTCTAATCAAGGCTTTGCTGGTTACACTTCATCCCAAAGCTGGACAAGAAGTTCTTATATATTGTAATATTTCCAGCCAATGGTTCTCTACCCTTTCCTCCAAGACCTCTAGAAAGGGAGAACTTATTGCCCCCTCAAGTAGCCCATCTCACTTTTGCATAGCAATAATTGTTAGGAAGTTTCCTTTTCTGTCAAGTTCAAACAAGCCTCTGGGTAATTTTGCCACTTTACTTTTAACTTTGCTCTCTGGCACCAAGAAGAACAAATCTGATTCTTCTTCCTTGTGATAGACCTTCAAATACTCAAAAGGTAGCTTTTATGTTCCCCAATCCCCCAGTTTTCTCATCTCTAGACTGAAAATCCTTAGTTTCTTCGACTGGTCTTTAAATCACTTGATGTCGAGGCCCTTCAATCTATCAAGTATTTATAAAACACCTATGATATACAAGGAATTGTGCTAGTCAAATGGAAACAGAACCAAAATATTCCTAGCCCTTAAGGAATCTTCATTTTACTAAAGGGAGAGAGAAGTTTCTTCAAAATATGAACAGATAAGTATATACAAGGTTAAAAATATTTAGGGGTTGAAGAGAATATTAACAGCTGGTCAGGGAATAAGAAAGAATTGGGGACTGCTATTAGCTTCATGGGACCGTAGATCCAAAGCTGGCAGGAACACCAGAGGGCGTTGAGTACAATTGCTTCAGTTTAGAGATGAGGAAAATGAGACCCAGAGAGGTAGTGACATTCCAAAGGTCATAGCATTGACAGAGCTGAATTTTGATTTCAGTACTTTTGGCTCCAAAGCTTTCCCATGGAAGAAGGTGGAATGTGAGCTGAGCTCTGATGACCACTAGGGATTCCAAGAGGCAATGGTGAGGAAGGAAGGTATTCTAGGGAAATAGGAAACATGGGAAACAGCCTGTGTCTCTAGACTGAGGGGTAGAAGGTAGAATGTCCTATATAGGGGACAGTAAATGGGCTAGCTGGGCTGAAATATATTGTTCATTATGTGGAATAATGTGTAATCTGCCTGGTCAGATGAACTGGACCTGGAATGAGAAGAGTCAATTCCAAATTTCTTTCATCCTAGAGGCAAGAAGGAGCCATTGATGCTTCCTGGGAAGGGGAATGACAAGGTCATACCTTCGTTTTAAGAATATAAATTCTGCAGCTATGTGTAATGTGGATTATAGGAGAGATAGACTGGAAGTCTCTGAGTCATCTTTAAAGTATTTCCCAGCTTATAAAATGCCCTTTCATTAAATTTGATACCTTGAACTGAACATAGTGCTCCAAATGTGTTCTGACCAAGAAAGAATGTGATACTGTTATCTCTAGTCCTGGACACCAGGCCTCCTTCTTTTAAAAATTCAATAAATATTTTAACGTTGCCCCTTTTAACACTGCAATCTCTCTTCAAAGACCACACCCTCCTCCACCTTCATAACAAGAACCATAGTTAAGCAAAAAAGGCCAATATACTAGCCTTGTCTAATAGCACATACCTTATCTGGCACCTGTAGCCCACCACTTCTCTGCCAGAAGAGGGAGACCATTTCGCTGCCTATGCTTCAACCTCCCAATTGGTCTCTGTGGTCATAAGAATTCTAATGGCTTTTGTTATTATTTTCCTTTACCCTATCAAGATCAGTGTTGTCCTGGTTTTATTTCATCCTTGGAGTAACATAGGATCACTTGAGTTTTTTGACTTCCAAATTTTTCTTCTCCTACTTATCTTTTGAGCAACTCCCAACCAAGTATGTCTTTTATTCTATACCTGAGCAATTCTTTTTGTTGAGTCCTGAAATACATTCTACCCACTGCTCGTACCAATTATGTATTTTCCACAGTCATGGTATCATAGCACTTTACATGTGGAAGGGACTTTTCAGAACATTTACAACTTTTATTCAAATAAATCACCCTGCCTGCACCATCTCCTGAAAAGTTGCTCTCTGTCCCAGGGGCCAGCAACGCAGAATGTTCTAACCTCCTCCCTAGGGAATCCTTTTTATTTTGGGATACCTCTAAGGCTTAGGAAGTTTGTCCTTATTCTGAGTGGAAGTCTTCTTTCCTCCCACCTATTGATTCTAATTCTGTTCTCTGGGGCCAACCAATGTCAATGCGATCCCCCCACTACACGACATGCTTTTATATACTTAAAGACAGGACAAGATCTGTGATTTCATGGTTAACAGGGAATTCTCATTGAGGAAATACCTTCTCTCCATTCCAGTCAGCATCTTAGTGAGTTGTCTAGAGCCACAAGAAGTTAAGTGACTTGCCCAGGGTTACACCACAAGCACATGTCAGACGAAGGACATGAACTGAGGTGTTCCTGACTCTAAGATCAGTTCTCTATTCTCTATACTACTGTGTCTAAATGAATGCATATGAGCTAGTAGATATGGAAGCTAACATAATAAGCTACTGAGTCAGTGTGGCACAGTGGATAGAGAGCTAGCCTCAAAGCCACAAAGATCCGAATCAAGCATTGTCTCAGATGCATAATTACTATGCGACTCTAGGCAAGTCACTTAACTTCTCAGTGCTTGGTGGTAGGCAATGATGACTTTGCAGAGAAGGTGTTGATATGAATCGGTAGCAGGAATTTCCTTATGGGAAATTTCTTGTCACAATAAAACTATAGAGTTGGCAAAAATAAAAATACATACAATTATCCCTACCGAGGAAGATTCCAGATGGGTAGTCTGAGCACTTCTCCACAGAGTCTCCCTCTGATACCTCGTCATACCATTGAGATGACACTGAGTCTTTGAAAGCTGTGCCAGCAGATGGCAAACTCTGGCACAGCCTGCCAATTCTAGAAGGTCTTGAGAACAATCCTGGCAAGGGATGTGTGTCTATTGTCTGAAGTCCAGTCTAGGGACGGTTTGGGGAGGCCTCATCAGAAGATTGGCTTTCTAATGAAGAAGTATGGAGGTTACAGGAACTCTTGAGAAACTGTCTACTAAGACATGAAGGGAATATCCAGGCTGATTAAGCCATGGATCTTTTGAAATATTGAATTCAGTCTGAGGAATGAAGACCTCAAATGAATAGTCAATAAAACAGTTGAAAAGAGAGCTCAGGGACAGATGCTCCTAGACTGAGCTTCTCAGTGCCGGATTCTAATCATTCCATTTTTCTCTCTCTCCCACTCTCTAATAGGGCTCTCTGACCTTCTTAAGGGTTGGCCTGATTCAGGCCTGTTAGTTTGGTTTTGATGGTGAAATGAAATAAAACATATTCAACAGTTAACAAAAGGAGGTTGTATGTGTTTATTTTATTATTTTTTTTAGTGATAGCATAAAAAATGCATTTAAGAATAATCAGCAAGGAAACAGCAGCATTTAGCTTGGGTGGACAGAATCCCTATGTCTCAATACGGAAACCTATCTGGTCCACATCACAGGGTGTGGCAACGCCTGGGTCTTGAAACATCAGCCAAGTCTGGAGAGCTCCAACTTCACATGAGTGGACATTTTTATGCCCTTATGACCAGGAAGCAATTTAAATATGGTCACATTCAAGGGAGGCACATTTTCATCCTTAAGCCAACTGGGTCAATCAAGTATTTGGGAACCCTTTAGTACCTACCTCTCAAGGATGTTGTGAGGATAAAATGAGATATTCTTAAAGTCCCCAGCATGGTGCCTGGTACATAGTAGATGGTATATAAACACTACTGTTATTGTTGTTAGTGTTGTCATCAGCATTATCATTTATTATATTAATAATTATTAATATATTAGGGGGAAATAGATTAAGACCTGTTGGGAAAGTTAGAGACACGAACCCTCATAGATAGCATTTTTATCACAAACCCACCCTCCACCCCCAATAATGTCTTCTTTCCCCAGTTCATTTGCATACAGTGATTATTCCTTTTTCTGATCCCTTGTCATGCTTTCCTGAATTCCACAACTGGGAACAATATAAATTGTCTTGTATTACTCTTTTTTTCCTTTTAAATAGTATTTTTTCCAATTATGTGTAAAGATAATTTTTAACATTAGTTTTTAAATAAAATTTGGAGTTCTATATTTTCTCCCTCTGTCCCTCCCTCCTTCCCTTCCCTCCTCCCTAAGATGGTAAACAATGGAAAAGACAAATAAAATGAAAATAGCATGCTTCAACCCACATTCAGAATCCCTCAGCTCTATCTCTGGATGTAGACAGCATTTTCCATCATAAGTCTTTCAGATTTGTCTTGGATCATTGTATTTCTGAAAAGAGCTAAGTCTATCATGGTTGATCATTGCACAATGTTACTATTACTGTGTGCAGTGTTCTCCTGGTTCTGCTCACTTCTTTTTGCATCAGTTAGCGTGAGTCTTTTAAGGTTTTTCTAAAATCATTCTGCTTGTCATTTCTTATAACATAATAATATATCATTACATTCATATACCACAACTCTTTCAGCCATTCCCCAATTGGTGGGCATACCTACAATTTCTAATTCTTTGCCACCATAAAAAGAACAGCTATAAATATTTTTGTACATGTAGATCCTTTTCCCTTTTTAATAATCTCTTTGGAATACAGACCTACTAGTGGTATTGCTGAATCAAAGAGTATGCATAGTTTGATTGTCCTTTGAACATCGTTCCAAATTGCTCACCAGAATGGTTGGATCAGTTCACAACTTTACCAACAGTTCCTTAGTGTCCCGTTTTCCCCACATCTTCTCCAAAATTCATCATTTTCCTTTTCTGTCATATTAGCCAATCTGATAGGTGTGAGGTGGTACTTCAGAGTTGTTCTAATTTGCATTCCTCTACAGTGACTTAGAGCATTTTTTTCGTATGACTATAGATAGCTTTGATTTATTCATTTGAAAACTGCCTGTTTGTTTTCTCCAAATAGACCTTTGGCCATTTATCAGTTGGGGAATGACTTGTATTCTTATAAATCTGACTCAGTTCTCTCTATATTTGAGAAATGAGGCCTTTATCAGAGACATTTGCTGTAAAAAATGTTTCCTAGGTTTCTACTTTCTTCTAATCTTGATTTCATTGGTTTAGTTTCTACAAAACCTTTTTGATTTAATATAATCAAAATTATCCATTTTCTTTCTCATAATACTCTCTATCTCTTGTTTGTTCATCAATTTTTCCCTCCTCCATCGATCTGACAGGTAAACTATTCTTCACTCTCCTAATTTGCTTATAGTATCTCCCTTAATGTCTAAATCCTGTATCCATTTTGACCCTATCTTGGTTGTATTGCTCTTTGTTTAATGTGTATAAGTCATAAATCCTCAACCAGGCTGAAAGCTCCTTGAAACTAGGGACTATGTTTTCTTCTTTTATGTCTCTGATATTGCCTAACAGAGTCTTTGGAGTAGGCATTGACTGAATGAACATTTGTGGCATTCATTTTATTTTTTTTTTTACTTTAAAAATTAGGTTTATTTGGAGAAAATAAAACAAAACAAAAAACCCAGGAAAAAAAACATAGGTCAAATTCCACAGGCCAAAGGATAAAGATTTCACATTGTAAAACATCTCCCAGGTAGTAAGTCTACAAATTACAAATCATTTTCATAGAAGATATCTTTGTACAAATTTTACATGTCTTCAAGTGCTGGATGCAAAGCAATCCTTGTACATGGTCCAACAGAAGGAGCAAGAAGGGAAGTGGAGAGAACAGCTTCTTGGATACAACTCTATGAAAGGAGAATAGAAATGAAGAGGGCAAACCCTACCTTATCAATACCTATGGCAAATGGGTTGTAACTGCTTAAGTCTGGATATGCCTTCTAAATGTCCACTTCCTAGCTAATGGCCAATCCACGTCAATTACTTGTATTTAGTAACTTACTCAATTTTTCCCCTTTTATTTCCACTTTATAAAATAATTCAATATACCCACTGCTGTAGCCACACAAATACCAGCTCACTGACTTGGCTGGGCTGGGAATAAGCTAAGACTGCCTAGAGAAGAATTGTACAAGTATTAGAGACCGAGATGGCAATCTCCTCTCATAGGTGCTAATATTTGTTGCATTCACTTTAAATGAGTTAAGCTGAAATGGATGGAACAGAATTACACTGAAGGGGGAGGGGCACAGTGACTTTTCCTCTCTCAAAGGCTGTTTTCATTATTCCGTTGCCCTTAATATCTGCAGTGCTTTCCTGTGCCTCTTGCTTATGTGGTATAGCTACTAGATTTTAAATAGAGTAGCATAGGAATAATTCCTTTTAATAGGAAGTTAAAGACACAAGATCCCAGTGACTCAATGCTCATCAAGTGTTGTGTCTTTGTTGTGTCTTCTTAACAAGTATTGGCATCTTAGAACTGTTCTGGTCAGAATTTACCACAAAAGTTCTTTCATTAAGTTAGTTAAAAGTTGTTGTTGAAAGTCAGATATTTTGGGGGAAAGATGAAAGAAGTATGAGAAGTTTTCCTCAGAGACTAGGATGATCCCAGGAGACCCATCTCGGAATATGAGGGAGGTGGGAAGGGACAGGACAGGAAAAAGAATAATTATTATCATCATCATTATGATTATCATCAATCACTTATCATTCTCAACCATCATTACCCTTTCTGCTCTCAGAATCTCAGAAAATCTTGCAACTGGCTGTAAGATTATAGAATGACTAGAAATGGACAGACTCAAAACTTGGGTTAATGACCCATTTGCCTTACTCCAGATAGAGACACATTTAAATTGTTTAATGTAGACAGATACAAATTTCATTGCTAAATTTTTCTACAAAAGCAGGCACTCTAGCTCTTTTAGGTCACTTGTGTCAATCTTAAAAACTTTGGTCAAGAAGGTCATCCTTAAAAGTGCTGTCCACATCCAGAAAAAGAGCTACGGAATCTGAATGCCGATCGAAGCATATTATTTGCTCTCTCTCTCTCTCTTTTTTCTTTTTTTTTTTGGTGTGTGTTTCTTCATTCTTGTGGTTTCTCCCATTGGTTCTAATTCTTATGTACGACATGACTAATATGAAAATAGGTTTAATATGAATGTACATGTTGAGCCTATATCAATTTACATGCTGTCTTGGAGTGGGGAAAAGGGAAAGATGGGGAGAAAATGTGGAACTCAAAATCTTATGGAATTGAAGGTTGAAAACTAAAAATAAATTAATTTTAAAAAGGAATACATCCTTATATCCAATTTAATCTCTCTTGCTACAGTTTGAGGCAGGTTTCCAAGTTGTCACTTGTATACCCCACTTTTCAAGGCATATTTTGTTTAATTTTGTAGAAGAAGGTGCCAGTGAGGTATCTCTTGATAATTTGCAATAAACCTTTCAGTTCTACATTAGGGGAATTTATTAGACTCTCTAATCTTGGTGAGAGCCTTTTTGTAAGGTTTTAAGAAATCAAATTGTATGAGGAAGTTCATGTATATGTATGCTTACATATCCGGATGCTATCCTAAAGAAGCTAGGAGTTCCCAGACCCTATGGTCTATAATTATTTACCTTAGACTCAGCTTCTGCCTCTGTGGAATGGGTGAGAATTGTCAGCTGAAGCCTCATGCAATGATTTGACTCATCCAGGGTCACACAGGTAGGAGGATTCAAATCTATGTCCTATTTCTTGAAATATATTACAATTTTCATTGTACAATATATATTTTGAGGATAAATAAATAATCACTTAATAACTACTCATTGAGTACCTATTACGTTCAGAGTAAAAAGCTAAGCATGCAGAATGGCTCTAAAAATACTGAATCTGTTTGAGTGATATTATGCACATACAGTACAAGGTCCGGTTATTAGACACAGGACATCATCAGCTTAATACTAAGAAAATCTTGCCTTTAAGACCTGACACAATTCCCTACTAGATATTTTCCCCTGTTGAAAAAATGAGCACATTCTTTTTCTCCTGACATTTCATCTAAATCAAGTTGTCAGAAAGGTGTAATTTCTTCTAGGTGTGCGTATGAAAATAGATAGGCTGCTTTTTCCTTGGGGTCATTAGCACTTCCCTATTTTCTGGATCCATGGTTTGCTGAAAGCAACAATGGATGACATTTGCAACCAGAGTGACTTTTTTCTTCTTGCCTGGGACCATCTCAGTTTTATCTGTAGTCATTCCTTAGGATGTTCAGTATCCCGACTTCATCAAATTAGCTTGACTCCTTTTTATTTTTTTTAAAAGGACTTGTCAGTCTGTTAAAATATTCCAGAATTTCTGAAAATCAAGTTTTTAGCCAAAACAAAATTCCAGATCTCCTTGACTTTTGAGAATGAGTTCTAAATGGTAGTGGTGAGTACGACAGGGTTTCAAAGTCTCTCTGGAATAGATACCTCTTAGGAATATTAGATGTAAAATGAATTAACAGAAAATAAATCATATTTTATTATTGACTTTTATTGTAAAGTTGGAGATGTGACCCCTCTGGGGTTAGAGCTGGAGGAAGGTGGAGATATTCCCCAAAAGATCTAGATGATAATATAAAAATACTAACCATTCGAGGGGGAGATATCATAGAACATAGAAAATTTCCCTGAAGATTGGTACCTTCTGAAAATATAGGATTAAAAAAAAAGATTATAAATTTGGAGCCAGAAGGAACATTTAAAGTCATTTGTCCCAACTGCTCATCTTTCATATTCAGCAAATGAGTTCCAAAGATGTTAAATGACTTGCCCAAAGTCAGACAGGTGGCAAGTAGTGGAGCTGGGATTGGAACCCACGTCTGATGGTGACTATATCTAGTACTTTATATTGCACTCCATAGCTGAAAAAGATGACCTTAGATATTATGGAGGCTTTCAATTTAATATCTGGGAAGACACTAGGGGAAATGATCAACCATTCAATTTGCAGCCACTTAGAAAGGCATACTATACAGCAGCCAGCATGGCTCAGTAAAGAATAAATCATTCTAGATCAAAGTAATTTCCCCCTATGATAGAGTGACAGACCACATAGACAAAGAGAAAGTGATAGATATAATCTGTCTTGATTTCAGCAAAGCTTTTTATTCCTGCCTACATTATATTCCTGCCCACAATCTAAAGAAATACCATCTTGGCAGCTGAATCGGTGAACAGTTGATTTGAAGACCATTACCAAAGAGTAATAATTAATAATTTTGCATCAACCTGGTTGCCCCAGATATCAGTCCTGGGTTTTTATCTATTTAATAATGTTTATTGATTACCTGGATGAAAAGGACTGAGACCATACCAGTAATATGTGAAGAAGACTCTAAAATAAATGGGGTCACTAATCTTCTGAGAGAACAGAATGAAATGTTTAAAATGACATTGAAAAAAATATAAATTAGGTTGACATTCAATAAAAATGAGCACAGGTGGTACAATTCTGAGTAACAAAAGAATCCAAATTCAAAACATTGAAGGATTAGATGCCAAAAATATTAAAGAAGAAAAAATAAAGAATAGCTATGTTGCTTACTACCTGTGTGACTTTGGGCAAGTCTCAATATATAGTGGGGGAGAAGGGCATGCAACATGTATGCATTAGGTGCCTACTATTTACTAGGAACTAGCTGTAAATTGTAAAGCTAAGCACTTTACTATAGCTATCTCATTTGACCCTCAAAACAATTCTGAGGGGTAGTGGCTATTATTATTCCCACTTTCTGGTTGAGAAAACTGAGGCAAATAGAAGTTAAATGAATTGCCCTAGGTCACAAAGCTAGTACGTTTCTGATGCCATGTTTGAATTCATTCAGGTCTATCCACTATCCATGGTACCACTTAGCTCCCTAAATGAAATTAGAAGGTTCAATTAAATGGTATCCATGGTCTCTTTGACCCCCAGATCCTAAGATCCTATGATCCATGACCAGAGGGGCCACAACTTAATATTCTTATGGAAAGATTGTAAGATCCTTAAGGATGAGAAATGTGTCATGTCATATTTATGGCATGTCTTACCCAACACTTAGTCCAGAGCTTTAAAAATAGTAATAGTAATAATGATCATTGTGCTACTACTAGTAGTAATAAACAGTTATATAATTATACTTTAAAGTTTACAAAATGATTTTCCCATAGCAGCCATGGAGCTAGGGAGTGACACTAATATTGTTCCCATTTTTAGATGAGAACAACATAAATTTGCATTTATGTTTCCCAGATTTTTTAAAAGGGATTGTTGAAATCAGTGAAGAGAAAAGTAGACTGAGGTGTGAGTATGATCTTTATAACATCTGTGTGTATCTATTGTAAGATTGGTAGATCTGCTTAGATAATCTAAATACAGTTGGTGGACATCATGAATAGATATCTCTGGAATCTGACCTACCCCTCACCAAAGACTACTATTTTCCCCCTTCAGGGGAACAGGAAAAGAGCAGTAGATAGATGCTTCCTTTTTGCTTTACCTATCTCCAGAAAGGACATCAGATTAGAAATTATATCTATTCCCCTCAAATATTTCTGGCTTAGGGGTTTGACTATGGTATAGAACAAAAACTGCTTCTGTAGTTTCTAGCCCTTAGCTTACCCTCTCACACTTACCTCCTTCCTCCTAAATGTTAACTACACAAAAGACCATTAGAAATAGCAAATAGCTTATAAATTCATTTATCCATTAAACAGTGAATGGATATTGGGGAATAGAACATACCAGAAAAGACAAGTGAATAAGCTTTTTGTTGAGAGTAAAAGGAGAGTTCAATTCAAACCAAGAAATAGGGTCTGATCCTAGTCAAGGGAAAATCTCTGGAGTCTCTAGTGAAGCAAAGTAGAAATCAAGAAGAGAGATGGGAGGTGCATGGGGATGGAAGGTCTGGGGGTGTGGAAGCTCTGTGGGGGAGGCATCTTCTCATATCTCATCTCTGGGGCCAAGGTTCTTCTTAGGCCAATTTTGATTTAAATGAATCAAAAATCAATTTTGAGTGTCTTGTGATTTATCTTTTCCTTTCCACTGTTGTGATCATTGTCTATATTGGTTTTTTTGTCTCTTCTTGCATCACTTGAATCAATCTGCATCTGTAAATCTTTCCATACATCTTTATATTCATAATTTCTTCCAGTATAGTAAAATCCCCATTACATTTACATGCCACAATTTGCTTAGCCATTTCCCAAGTGATGGACATCTACTTTGTTTTAGTTTCTTTGCTACCACGAGAAGTGCTGACATAAATATTTTGGTGTTCATGAGAATTTTCTTATTTCTGATGACTATTATATCCTGCTAACAGATTTGGGTAGCAATATGAACCAAGGTGACATCTTTTATTTTTCAGATATGAAGTTCTCTAGTTTGAGATTTAAGGCTGTGTAAAATGAACATGTTGCCACTTTATCAATGTGTTTAAAACAGTGGACACACATATATAGAAACTATACTCTTTGAAAAGAAGTCTCATGAAGTGGTCCCAATCACTTTAGAAAGACTAACAAAAAAAAAAGATTCTAACATATTCATCCTACTGGAGGATTCTGGGAATATGGTGGAGTAGGTCAGAAAATTCCAAGCTCTCAAGATTTCCCCACACAAAAGAGTTAAAATTGTACCTTAAGGTGAACAAAGTATGGGTGGAGACAAAGAAGAATAGGGGAATAACTGGGGTCTTCCTGGGACAATTTGAGAAGATCAGAAGAAACATTCCAGAACTAGGTTTGGTCCAGGGAAGACTAAACACCTCCAGGCTAGGTTCCATTTTAACAACAAGCTGCAAGACCCTTAAACAATAAGCAGCAAGCCCTGAGGTTAGTTGATTTGAGAGGCTGCCTAGGCCCAGCTACAGGAACTTTTCACCTAGGGATAGTGAGGAACACTGGATGTTTGAGCCCGGGAAGATTGAGGGAACCTCTGCTGATGAGGAATGACAGAACCAGCTGTGCTGCGAAGAGCGGTGGGGGAGAGAAGGAACCACCACAGGCCCAGTGAGTGCAGAAGCAGTGGGGCAGAAAGCTCCAGGCTATGGGCACTTACAGGAGGTTGGAGGTTGAAGATCTGGAGCAGGAGACACCATTTTTCATATGCCAGGGCTAGAGGTGATTACAAAAATCAAGCTATTACCACAAAAAATGCACAGGCAAAGGAGAAAGAATCCAACCATAGAAAGCTAGTATGGGAACAGAAATGAATGACGTTCATCTTTAGAGGAGGATATTGAA
>CM053622.1:679630865-679644754 GCA_028646595.1 Phalanger gymnotis | reverse complement strand
ATAAGAAAAACAACAGATTTGGAGAATAGATCAAGAAGAGAAAATATAAAAGTAATTGGACTAAGTGTAAGTTAGGATAAAAAAAGAATTTTGATACAATAATTCAAGAAATAATTAAAGAAAATTGTCCTGAAGCATTAGAACAAGGTGGGGAAGTAGAAATAGAAAAAAATCCATTGATCACCACTTAAAAGAGATCCTATGAGGAAAACTCATAGGAATATCATAGTCAAATTCTGAAACCCCCACCTCAAGGATAAAATATTAAAAGCATCAAGATTAAAATGATTTAAATGTGAGGGTGCCACAATCAGAATTACACAAGACCTAGAAGCACAGACATTAAAGAACTGCAGGTCTTGGAACACAACATATAGAAGAGCGAAAGACCTGGGGCTCCAGCCAAAAATATCATACCCTGCAAAGTTAAGTATTAGTTTGAATGAACAAAAAATGGACACTTGATAAACTGTCCTATGTTCAAGACTTTGAAAAAAGAAATCCTGAATTTAATAGAAGATTCAACGTACAAGAACCAAGAGAAACATAACGTATATACAAAAGACTGACTTTAAGAGATTCATAAGGACAGACTATCTTTTATATAACATAAAATGTATGTCTAAGATTCTTATTAATCACTGGTGAGCTCATAAGAAAGATTGGGGTAAACCTTACTATGATATTAATTTTAAAAAGTAAAACTATTTAGGAACAGCTAAAAAGAGTAACTGTTTTATACAAATGAGATGCAAGAGGAAGAAAGGATATAGGAATCGGAGGAGGAGGGCTGGTAGTTCTGGTAACCTATTCTCATCGGGAATGGGTTTAAGAAGGAACAATTATGTATTTAGAAGAGTATAAAAGTCTTCTAAATTTAGAAGAAATAAAATGATAGGGGCATAGGGAGGGGGGAGAGGACAAGGAGGGATCTTTAGAGGGGAGAATGAGGGAACAGGTAAAAGGGGAATATAGAAGGGTATTTACATTAATGGGAATGGGAGGATAGGGGAAGGATCCTTGGAGGGAGGAAGGCAAGTAATAGGAGGGCAAGGTAGAGGGTAGACGTACAGTAGAGGAAGCAGGAGGGATAGGAAACAAGAGATATGCCCAAACATAAAAACAAAGATCTGGAATAGTATATGTTTGGGAAAGTATATGTCTATATATGCATGTATATATTTATATGGATATATATATATATGTATATATACATCTGTACCCATCAAGAAACATATCTAAACTATATTGTATCCTTCTGAGGGGTGGGGAGAGGGGGAAAAAGAACAAAGTTAAAAAGCACACAGCAGAGAACAAAAGAAAACATAAGGAAGCAAAGAAAAGATGGACAATTCTCAACACAAGGTGTATTATTTATCATACAAGCTTTCTTGAAATGAAAATTTATTGTTACATATTTTGAATACTCTCTTATGTTCTGCTATGCACATGACATGCTATTTTTTACTTTCTTACTTAGTATTTAAGTTTCAATATTCAAATTTATGGTATGTTTTTATTTCTTTTCTTTATTTTGTATTTGTGTTCTGCCTCTTGAGTCTAAAATAAAATTAGAAAAGAAAAGAAAAAAAATATTCATCCCACCAGTGGTGGCATACTGGAAAGAGTGTTGTAATTAGATTCAGAGAACCTTGGTTTAAAGCCAAGCTCTTCTGCGGACTACCTTTACTCTCTTGGACAAGTCGTTTAATCTCTATGCGCCTTAATTTTTTCATCTATAAAAATGATTGATTTGAACTAGATGATCTCTCCTAGAGCCCCTTTCAATTCTAAAACTATGATAGTAATGGCAAATCTCTTTCTTATGCTTCTAAAGAATAGCTTTCATTGAGAAGCAGCAACTCTCAGACTTTTTGGTCTCAGGACCCTTTTAATCTTAAAAATTACTAAGAATTACTTAGTAAGAACTAAGAATTACTAAGAACACATCCCTCCCCAAAAGCTTTTGTTTATGTGGGTAATATTTATGAATATTTATTGTATTAGAAATTAAAATACCTTGTTATCATTATAAAAGTAGGGTTGACTTCATGAACCCCTGAAACAGACTCAGAGATCTCCACAAATCTCTGGACCACACTTTGAGAACTTCAGGTATGACTTAGAGTCAGTAAGAGCTGGATTCAAATAGTTCTGAAACTGTCTGTGTGATCCTGGTCAGGTCACCTGGAATTTGGGAAGCTAGAGCTAGGTGGTAAAGTAGGTAGAGTGCTAGACCTGGAGTTAGGAACACCTAAGTTTAAATCTGGCCTGAGATACTTGCTGGCTGCGCAGTCCTCAGCAATTCACTTAACTTCTATTTGCCTCAGTTTCCTCAACTGTAGGTTAATAATAGCACCTACCTCCCAGGTTTGTTGTAAGGATCAAATATTTGTTGAACATAGTGCCTGGCACATAGTAGATGCTATATAAATGCAATTATGATGACAAAAAGCACTTTGTAGACATTTAAGTGCTTTTTAATTATTAGCCATTATTACTTTTTTACAGAAATGTGATTTAACACATTTCTATAAATGTGGGTAGGATGGGAGAACCTGGAGCTAGTGCCAGGCAAAAGCAACAGACCTGATGTGTCCAGGCCTCCCTCAGTCACCCCATAGCCCTTGGATGTCGGAGAGTCCTTGACCCGGCCCTCCTTCCCACCCCCAGCACAGTACTGATCTTCGGCCCCCACCTCCCTCCATCCCATGCTGGAACTCCTCCCTTCTCTGGCTGGGACCTCCCTGGCACCCGCCACCTCCTAGCCCTGCCTCTGGGCTGCTCAAGGTGGTGCTTTTTCTCAGCGTCTTTTACTAAAATGCTCTTTTTCTATAAATAAAAGGAGATTTGGAGTTGTAAAAAAAAAGAAATGTGATTTAACAGTAATAATTATGATGATATTTATAGTAATTTAATCATATTAATATAAATATGTAGAATAGGAAAATCACCCAAGATATGAATCTTGACCAACAAACCTTGTTGAATTTTTAGACCCTTCTATGTTGTCTTTGTTGTTTGCAGGTTGAGAAGTCTGGAAACTGCCACAGCTGCCAGTGATTCAGTCCCTGAGGCCTCCTCAGGATATTGCTGGGTCCCTATTCTGTACCAGCATGGCCCGCACCAGGCTGTGCTCTTTTCCCAGCCTGGTGCAATAGACCTTTCCTGTTGACCTTCCAGGTTGTCTTAGGCTAGAAATTTGTTTTACTCTGTCATTTTGTGGGCTCTGCTGTTCTAGAATTTGCTTAGTCATTTTTACAGGTATTTGGAGGGGTGTGGAGGAGAGCTCAAGGAGATCCCTGCTTTCACTTTGCAATTATTACTTAAAGAGACACATAGTGTGGTATATAGAGCACTGGGCATGGAATTTGGAATCTTGGGTTCAAATCTGCCTCAGATTTTTAATAGCTGTGTTACAAGCAAAACACACAATCTCTTTGAATCTCAGTTTTGTCATCAATATAAAATGGGGCTCCTAATACTTAAGCTATCTACTTCATGGGTTTGCTTCAAGGGAAGCACTTTGTAATCCTCGATGAGATACATGAGTTGTAGTTGTTGCTGCTTTCTGGCAGAAAAGTGCCAATGAATGCAAACCATTGACTAGCTCTGCTTCATTAAAGGCAGGAAACACTTCTGACAGGGAGGGCAGCTTTGTGACACAGTGGACAGAGTACCAGGCCTGGAGTCAGTAAGACTCAGTTTCTGGAGTTCAAATGTGGCTTCAGACGCTTACTGGCTGTGTGATCCCAGGCAAGGCACATTATTACCCTGTTTGCCTCAGTTTCCTTATCTGTAAAATGAGCTAGAGATGGAAATAGCAAATTGCTCTAGTATCTCTGCCAAAAAAAACCACAATGGGGTCATGATGAGTTGGACAGGACTGAAAATGACCAAACAATAACACTTCTGACAAAGGCTTGTGGATTCTGATAACCTTCCTTGTTATGTATTTGGTTTTTAAGGCACTTTTGATGGACCCTGCAGTTAATGGTTCTATATTGGTACCAGTTGTGGAAATCCCCTCCAGGCACTGATTGGCTCAGTATCAGACTTTGTAAAGAGTAGGCATTCAACAAATATGTGTTGATTTGATTTGATTTAATTTAAAGTCGTGAAGCAGGCCCCAGTTCCTTACATTCATTAGAATTGACACAGCTACTGACTTCCTTATATACCCTTCCTGCTCATATTTATCACACAGCCACATAGGCCATTTTTTGGACAGGGTTACAAGACTGCTAGATCAAGAGAATGCTATGACACAGTTTAGTCAATTATATTCAACAAGCTTTCATTAAATGTCTTCTGTGTGCAAAGTGCTCAGCAAGATGCCAGGGGTACAAAGGCAAAGCCAACACAATCCTTTCTGTCTAGGATCTTACTTTTTTGGGAAGGGAGGGGTATAACATGTACACAGACAATTTGAGGCAAGAGAAAGCTGCAAAGAATGGAGGGAAATCAGAGAGAACTTCAAAGATGAGGTGACTCTTGATGAAAGATGATAATTCCAACAGGGAAGAGACGTGAGTGCATTACTGGTATGGGGAAACAGGGAAGAGCAATTTGTGTGAATTCTGTAGGAAGAAGATGGATGTCACATTTGGGGAAGAGCTAGCTAATTGTTCATGCTTCAAATTATCCAAGCTTGCAACCTCAGAATCATCCTTAATTTTTTGCACTCCTTTACCTCTGCCATTTCCCCTACAGCTATTTGATTTTCAATATTACTTCTCTCTGTACAACGTATCTCACATCTGTCCTTTTCTTTTCACCAATGATCAGTACTCGATTTCGGGTCTAGATCAACTTTTGTCTGGAGTTTTGCAACAGTTTGTTACTTCTTTTGTCTTCTGACAGGTCCTGTCCTGACACCTAACTCTCACCTGTGGCTCCAAGAAACTGTAGCACGTGCAACAGCCATACCACTATGAAACTGTCTTGGCAGATAGGCTAAACCAGGTTAAATGTAACCAACGGGCCTCAAACCTGTTGGTGAGATAAGAAGATTTCTATCCCAAGCATATAAAGACTTCTTCTGGTGGAATGGGCAGATGAGAACAATTTGTTCCAGTGGCCTTGAAAGTGGCTAAAGCAGGGACTGTGAAGCTCTTAGAACTTGCTTTGTCAGACATGAAAGATGCCAAAGTCATCTACTGCATACTGGGCTATGTCCAGTAGTCCTATCTTTTATCTTGCCAGTGGACCCTTGAAGAGAGAGTAAGGTTGATGACTTTGTGCAACTCTACTTCCCTTAAATATAATTCACACTTAAGTTAAGACATCACCCCATGATGTCAATGGTCTTCTTTAAAATAAAGGATGAATAATTCAATTTAACTCTTTCAAATCCATCCATCATTCACCCAGCTTTCAAAATCATCTTCTCAAAGAACAGGCTTAATCATGCTATTCCCTTGCTCAAGTGTCTTTAGAAGCTTCCTATTGCTTCTAGGACAAAATGCAAACATCACAGATGGGTATTTATAGTGCTTTACAATCTGGCTCTAATCTACACTTCTATACTTATTTCACAGTATCAATAATACTCTTCTTTTTGGCCAAACTTGCCAACATATGTTATTCCCTAAACGTGTCATTCTATCTCATAGAAAACTGAATGTAAAAGTTGGAAACTCATTCATCATCTGGTCCAACTCACACATAAAAGGAATGTCCACTACCATGTTCATCTTTGTTAAGATGTCCCTTTTCTTCCTGAAAGCTTCCAAGGAAAGGAAACAGATGATTTTCTACCTCTGTGTCTTTGTCCATGAGGTCCCACTTACCTGGAACGCACTTCTTCCTTACTGCTTCCTCTTTCTCACATGAAGATGTGGCCCTTCTTGCCACTGATAACCCCAAGTATTTGCACAAGGGATTCTTCTCCATCCCGTCTTCTTCAACAGATTACCTCCATTATCATCCCTATTGTCCCACTAATCTTCAGTTTCTTCCTGTATACTGGCTACTTCCCTACTGTCTACAGACACACTCATTTCTCTGCCCCGCCCCATCCTTAAAAAAAGCCCTGGGTAGATCAGTCCATCCCTGCTAGCTATCATCCTATCTCTTTTCAATCTAATGGCTAAAATTCTCAAGAAGGACAGATAAATCAATGCTTTCACTTCCTTTCCTTTCACTCTTTTAACTTTCTGGGTTCCAACTTCAGTATTCAACTGAAACTACTTTCTCTGAAGTTACCAAAGTTCTCTTAATCATCAAATTTAATAGCCCTTTAACTTTTAATAACCTTTAACTTCTTGACCTCTCTGGAGGCTTTAACATTGATGATCATTTCTTCTTAATACTTGATTCTTTCTAGGTTTTCATGACATTTTTCTCTCCTGGTTCTGCTATCTATCTGACCACTTTTTTCAGTCTACTTTGGTGAATCTTCATCTAGGTTGTACCTGCTAACTGGACCCTCTCCCCTTCTCCCTCTGTTCTATTTCTCTTGGTGATCTCATCAACTCTTAAGTTAATGCAGATGATTTTCATCTCTATTTGTCCAATTCCAATATTTCTGCTGCTTTCCAGGCTTGCATTTCCAACTACCTATTGGACATCTTGAACTGGATGTGTCATAGACATCTTAAATGCAACACTTCCCAAACCAAAATCATTATTCCAGTCCTCCCCATACCCTATCATCTTTATAGCTTCCTTATTACTGTAGATGGTAGCACCATCTGCACAGTCCCTTAGACTAACACCCTCATCCTCAACTGCTCACATCCCTCAATCCTCATACTCAAGCAGTTACTAAGTCCTGTTCAGTCTACTTTTCACCATATCACTCATATACATGATCTTCTTTCCTCTGACAGTACAACCCTGGCCCAGGCTCTCATCACCTCACACCTGGACTATTTCAATAGCTTCCTGATTGCTTTTCTTGCCTCATGTCTCTCCCTACTCCAGTCCATCCTCCACTTAGCTGTCAAAGCGATCTTCCTAAAATACGAGTCTGATTATGTCACCCTTCTATTTAATCAAATCCAGTGGCTTCTGATTACTTCCAGGACCAAATAAAAAACCTTAAGTTTAGCTTTGAAAATCTTCCATTGCATGGGTCTTTCCTATCCTTCCAAACTTCTAACTCCTCAAGTACCCTACAATCCAGTGACTCTGGCTTTCTTGCTATTCCTCTCCCACAATATTTCCTCTCTTTTCTCTGGACATTTTCACTGCCCCCTTTGTCTGGTGTTTCTCCCTTCTTATCTCCATCTCCTGGTTTCCTTGGCTTCCCAAGTTCCAATGAAAGTTTGATCTTTCTTGGCTCTCTTTAACCTTGGTACTTTACCATGAGATTATCTCCAATTTATCTAGAGTATGTCTTGTTTGTACTTAGGTATTTTTCATGTTGTCTCATTAAACTGTGAACTCTACGAGAGAAGGAACTGTATTTTTGGTTTTTCTTTCTTTCTTTGCATTCTCAGTGATTAGCTCAGTAACTAAAACATAATGGGAATTTAATAAATGTGTATTGACTTGATTTTACTTGACCCTTTCCTCTAATAATTCCTATATTTCTTCAAGACTCATCTCAGATGCCACCAGCTACTTAAAAGCCATCTCTGAACTATGTTTTAGGGAGCAGCTAGGTGGCACAGTAGATAGAGGACTGGCCCTAGAGTAAAAAAAAACCTGTATTCAAATCCTCCCTCAGAATTTACTGTGTGACCTTAAGCAAGTCACTTAACCTATGTTTGCCTCAGTTTCCTCGACTGGGGATAAAATAGTATCTATCTCCCAGAGTTCTTGTGAGGATCAAATGAGATAGTATTTTTAAAGCATTTAGCACAGTGCCTACCAGATGGTGGATGTTATATAAATGCTAGCTATTGTTAGTATTAATTATTATTATCCCCTCCCCCATGTTTCCAGCTGTTAATACATTCTCCCTTACTCCTGGAATAATATTATAATAATAATATTTGCATATGAAGAAACTATGGAGATGTGGGGGAATCACTACCGCTTTAACTCCTACCTTTCTGTTTGCTATTGGCTCCCCATCTAATTGACTGTCTGTCTCTGGGTTTAAAGACACATCAGGGTGTGTGCTCTGGAATATTCTCAGATATTGGCAATATGGGGTTACATTCATCTTTGAATACTCAAACATATGTCTGCCTAAAAGACTATTTAATGGAAAACTCACACAAGGCAAGCTCTCACATGGAAGAACTGATACAAGGACACTCTCAAAGTCTTTCTGAAAAAACTTTGGAATTGATTGCATGGGAAACATATGGGAGACACATGGGAGATACTGGCAAAAGACCGTCCAGCATGGCGTGCCCACATCAAAGAGGGTATTGTACTCTATAAGCAAAGCAGAATTGCAGTAGCTCAAAAGAAATGTGAGATGTGCAAACTTGGAGACATCTCCATTCCAAATGTTCACATGGTCTATTTGTGCCTGACCTGTGATAGAGCCCTCAGAGCTCATATTGGTCTGATCAGCTAATTAGACGCATTGTACTTTGACTCCAACATAATGATGTCATTCTCTTCAAGAACTGACAATGACTAAACCAATCTATATATTAGAGTTGCAAGTAAACTTAACTTTTTAGGGCTGTTTTTCATTTTTGTCTTTGTATCATTAGTTCTCTAACACAGGACCTTGCACAGAGTGGGCAATTAATAAATTATAGTAGAGCTGAATTGAACTGAAAACTTGACAGAATGTGTTTTAGAGAGATGTTCTCAGACAATACTGACAATTATAATAACTAGCATTTATGTTGCACTTTAAAGTTTGTAAAGTGATCTCATTATGTTATCTCTTTTTATACTTACAGCCTCCCACCTGTGAAGCAGGTGCTCTTTTTCCAGTTTTATAGATGTGGAAACTAAAACTGTGAGAGGTATAGTGATTTTTTCCCAGGATCACATAACCAATAGGAGTTAGAAGTGAGATTTGTCCCGTGGTCTTCCTGACTCCAAGGCCAGTAATCTGTTCACTGCTCTATTTAATGCCTCCCTGGAATAATGTATGGCCTGGTTTTCTTAGTGTTGGTTTGTCTTTGTGCTAATATTGGCTTTAGCTGAGACTCATTACTTTTTGCTGGATGAGGATCAGTGTTGTTCCTATTACTAAAAAGTACCTTTTATAGTATCTTGTCATTATCATTTCATTGATGTAGAAACTGAGACTGAGAAAATAAGGACTTTCTGAACCATGGAAATGAAAAGAATATACCCTTGAACTACTCATTCCTAGGGCAGGGATTTTCATTATTAACTCTGGAAGCCACTCTAGCTTAATGGTCTAGAGTTTATTTCTAAAACTAATCTATGGAGGGGATCTATCGATCTATCTATCTTTCTATCTATCTGTCTATCTACATATCTGTATCTATCTACATGTCTCTATTATCTATGTATCTAATTTATCTACCTACCTATCTGCCATTACCTATCAATATACCTATCTATTTCTTTCTCATGTATGTCTCAAGCATAAGTACCCACTTCCCCTACGACCCCCTTATCCAATCTATGCTTGCTTGCATAAAGCCCATGTGTCTGGACTTAAATCACAAATTTATTTTTCCCCCCTTTACAGATGTAATTGTCACATATGTTCTTTATGAATTCATAATGAAGGCCTAGAACAGATGGCACAGGCTTAAAATGACTTATACTACTAGCAATGCTTCACCATAACAGGGCAGCTATAGCATCTGAATACACTGTTGGGAGGTGACAGGATGAGTAGCAAGGTCTAGTCTGCCTCACTGAAGTGCCTGCAGGGGAGGCCGCCTGGCATTGCTATCCCATTTAGCTGCCTCTCTGAGCAGCGTGTCTTGGAAGCCAACCAGCTTCCTAGGCTTTCCCTGCAGCCCTTGTGCCCTTAGATCAGTCTTCCCTATTCTGGGTTTGTTTGCAAAAGCCATGAGAAATGCAAGATATTGGGCTTTCCTATGAACTTTGGGGTGTTGGGATCTGTATTAGTCATGATTGGCTATTGAAAAAATTCTGAAGAAGGAATTTTTTTTTCTTTTATACCTCTAATTTCATTTTCCAGTGTCCCTGCAAACCCCTCTCCCCCTTTCCTGTATACCCATCTCCTTTCCCCACACCCAAATAAAATGCAATAAAGCTGAATTCTTCTTCAGGCAGCTAGGTGGCATAGTCTATAGAATACTCAATTTGGATTCAGGAAGTTTTTTGCCTTGTTGAGTTGTTTCAATCATGTCTGACTCTTCTTGACTCTGCAGTTTTGTTGGCAAAGATACTAGAGTGATTTGCAATTTCCTTCTCCAGCTCATTTTACAGATAAGGAAACTGAGGTAAACAAGATTAAGTGACTTGCCCAGGGTCACACAGCTAATGAGTATCTAAGGCTGGATTTGGACTCATGAAGATGAGTCTTCCTGATTCTAAGCCTAGCCCTCTACCCACTGCCACCTGGCTGCCCTGGAGTCAGGAAGACCCGAGTTCAAACCCTGTTCAGAAACACACTAGCTGTGTGACTCTGGGCATGTCATTCTACCTCTTCCTACCTCAGTTTCCTCATGTGTAAAATGGGAGTAATTATAGCACCTGCCTCCCAGGGTTATTGTGAGATAAAATGAGATAATATTTGTAAAGCACATTATAAACCTTAAAACTATGTGATATATATATATATCTATATATATAAAACTGTATGAATAGTAATTAATAATGATGATAATTCTTCTCCAGGGTTTTCAACTAAAGCAACCCACTGAAGCCTACCTTCCCTCTCACTATTAAAACCTATCATTATCATCTCCCTGAGATTGTATACCCTAAAATAATTTACACTGCGGTATTAATAACTGATAATAGCTTAATAAATTATCCCTCTTAAAGGGCTTTTAATATCAACAGAGGGTATTTGAAGGGATAAAAAGGCCTTATGCCAAATGAATGAATCATGAATGTTAGAATTTAAAGCAGTGAAACCAACAGATAAGTCAGGTGATGGTGGTGATGACGATCAGCTGTGTGGTTTAGTGGGAAGAGCAGCAGATCTAGAATTAAAAACTTTGGGTCCAAATCTCAGATCTTCCTTTTATTAGTCATGACCCTGGGAAGGTCACATAACCTTATTGGGCTTCAGTTTTCTTATCTATTCAGAACAAAAGCAGGTTTGTGGAAGGATAACCTCTAAGGTCCCTCTCAGCTCATAGATCCTATGCCTTTTCTGCTTGGCTCTCTCAAATCACGTGGAGTGGGAACTGTCTGCTCTCCCCATGAACAAAACTGACCTCGACATTTAGTTTCCAGGCTCTCTGTGATGTGATAGCATTTCCTCTCCTGAGGGAGTAATAGATCTCATTAGGGATGTGGAAAGGAATGATGACTTATTTTTTTACTTGGATAGTGTCAAAATAGTGAGATAGACTACTAAAAAACAGAATCGGCCCTGCCTCTATATTCCCAGATGTTAACTTCACTAAAGATAGAGATTGTAAGCTCAATAAGTGATTGTAATTTATCCCCAGCGCCTTTCCTTTCAGATATTGTATTATTTAAGTCATCAAAGAGAAAATGCTTATCTACCAATTTTTTTAAAGAAAAATCTTCCTTTTTAGATGTCTTTTGTGAAGCAGATCTTTGTAATTATTTTAGGAACAGAACATTAAAGAGAGAGAATAAATCCAAACATTTAAAGAAATAAATTAATTTAAAGTAGACAGTATGGTGCAATGAAAAGATTGGTGAATCTGAAATCAGAGGATTGAGATCAGAATTCTGCCTCTTCCCCTTATTATCTATGTGAAAGTGGGTGTTACATCACTTCTGTGGAAAATGAGAGAGCAGCCCTGGACTACATGATGTTGTAGGTCTCTTCAGGTTCTAAATTCATTATGATCAAGTTAGGGTGGTGGTCAGTGACTATTAAGAATGTGTTCTCTGCCTCCTTTTAAGCCCTAATGCCCTTTAACGGCAGAGATTTTCTTGTTGTCAGACAGCTAGATAGTACATCCTGTAATTATTGGTAATAAATGTCTCCTAGCAAACCACATGCTAAATTGTTAAGTTGTGGGTCCTTGTAAATGTGTACTGCTGTAAAATCTGTGTGTTTGTTAGGTTATGTTGGTATAATTAAAATGTAAATGAAATCACCTGGTACTAATGTAATATCTGCATTCCAAGAATTCCAAGAATTAAGAATGATCCCCCTCACCCACCCCAGCAAAGGAACTAAATATGGGTTCCCCAAGAATCAAAGTGGAATACCCTGAAGAACATCAGATTTCAAGTCACAAGACATGGATGCAAATCATAACTGGGACACTTCTCAACTGTGTGACTTGAAGCAAGTCACCTGACCTTTCTAAGCCTTCCTTTCCTCATTTTCAAAGTGGTTACAACACTTGTAGAACCCAATTAAGAGGCTATGTGGTATAATCAATAGATATCTGCCTTCAGAGCAGGGAGACTCTGGGTTCAAGTCTTAACTCTAATATATACTACCCATGTGACCCTGAGACAACTCACTTAATGCCTGGTGCCCTAAGTAGCTCTCAGACTGAGTTATGCAAAGGTGCTGACCTGCATGGGCAAAGGAAGTTTCTCACCCACTGCTCTCTACGCCTGTGAAATCACAGGTCCAGTGCCTTTCCTGAGACTATGATTTGCTTCGCAGGGAGGTTGCATAGAGGATCTTTTAAGGAGAGATATAAATATGAGTTTTGTCATTGATGAGGCTGGGAGAACTTAAGAAAAATAAGTTTCCTAGAAAGAAGTAGCTCTACAATGAAGCTTGCCCAATATTCGTGTGCTATTTTATTGGTTAAAAGCTGATGTTTCCAAGGCTAGAGTACAATACAATATACTAGCTGCAGTTACCACTTTTACTACCAAGATTCAGGGGCCTCTAGTGGTATTTGAGACACTTAAGGGTAAAGGATTTTGAAAGCCAATCTTTTTGGATGCAAACCAGATCTGGAAATTTGGGCTATGTGAGGAAATCAGTTGGATTCTGCTGCTATTTATTGGATGCTGATTGGAGGAGCTGAACCTTGTTCCTGGTGCCATATGAGGAATAGCCTTTGGCAAGAAGGGGTCAGAGATTACAGCTGCTTCCTGGGACTTCCTATTTAGAATTTTTTTGTTTCTTTCTATGTCTAGTTAAACTGGCTTTGTCTGAAGAAATTGGACAGCTCCTGCTGCCACCACATCTGGCCTCTAGGGGTGCTCAGGTACTCCTGGTCCTCTTGGCCTCTGTGCAGACAGATGTCTTTCCCCTTTGTACGGTGGAAGCCAGGTTAGAATATTATCAAATGAACTTTTACTAGAAATTGAAGGGAAGAGACAACAAACACACAAACATATAACCAGATGAGTCCAGCGCACTGAATCCTTGTCCTAACCTAACAAATGTCTAACTATCCTGTATATTCAGGGCCAATCTTAAGCAGAGTAGGGAAGTTATCTAACAGGGGTGGGGAACCTGAAGCTTCTAGGCCATGTGTGGCCCAAATCCTGATTTGTTCTGAGAAGTTTAGATTCAGGCAAAGGGTTGCACTTGAGGACCTAGAAGGCCACATGTAGCCTCAAGGCCTCAGATTCCCCATCTCTGGATAGCATTTGAACAATAGTGACAGAAAAGCCTCTACCACATAGTGAGAGCACCACAACTGGAAGGAACATGACTTCACATGAAGTCTACTCCCTTCATGCTATGAGGCTCAGGGAGGGTCTATGGTTTGCCTAAGGTCACCCAGGTAGTAATGTGGTGCTTTCTGTGAAAGCTTTAGGAAACGTCCTTATTTCTCTGCCATGGTCTCAACTCTGGGAAGCATGGGATAGTTGAAAGGATCCTGTCTATCAAGCCAGGAGATGAAATGTGCTGGTAAGCAAAATGGGCTCTTAAGCTCTCAGTTCAACTAAGT
>CM053622.1:679610363-679630365 GCA_028646595.1 Phalanger gymnotis | reverse complement strand
AGTTCCTGGGCTGAACCTAGATGTTGGTAACTATGAATTGTATTGGGTCTGTCTGTTTGTAATTTGTTTAAGGGCTCTCGAGATGGTGTTGATGAGGAGACTCTGGGCAGCTGTAGCTAAGGAGCCCTCCAGCTTGTAAACCCGGATGCTGAGACTTTGTTGAACTCTGGTAACTATCTATGGGGATTTGAATCAGACAAGGTCTGTCTGTTGATGTTTGTAATTTGCTTGTATTTTGCTCTGAAGGTCAGGGTGCTGGCTTTTTCCTCTGAACTAAGTGAATGATATTTGTGTGCTGAATTAAAGTAAGCTTGCCAACCCCTTCACCTTGCTCTCCTTATTAAGGTAGATCAAAAGAACCTGTGTTTTTGTGGCATGCTGGCAGCTTTCTGGGTGCTGGCTGTGGGTGGATCTCCCCCCACCCCAGAAGCTGCTAGCCAGATTGTTTAAACATGGAGTTGGGAGAACTTAGGAAAAAGAAATTTCTTGCCAATCTGAACTATAACTTCTGACTCTGTAACAAGTAGTACAGTGTGATATTCTATATCTACTCCCTCAAAGAGCAAGCGGTCTAGGGTAGAAGACATGAGTTCAAATCATGCCTCTGATACTACTTGTGTGATCTTTGGAAATCAATTCACCACCCTGAGCTTCAATTTCTTTATGTATGAAAAAAAAGGTGGCTTAAACTAGATAGAGTATGAAATCCTGTCTAGCTCTACATCTGTGATCATTTGTGACTTTAGGCAATGAATCAACTGGAATTTACTGAGCAGTCCCCTATGTTCCAAGCACTGTACTAAATGCCAGGAATTAAAAGAAAAAGCAAAAAAAATATAGTCTCTGTCCTCAAGGAGCTTATATTCTAATAGGGGTATACATTGTGTTCAAGGAAAACTAGCGCTTCTGGTGTGAGGATTTGGTGAGACCTTTTTAGGGTTTCTCATCCATCTTTGTTGTCTACCTGTCCCCCAACTTTTACCTGTGGCTCCAAATAACTGTAGCATATACAGTGGCCACACCCTAGTAAACCTTCTTAGCGAAAAGGCTGGTAATTGACAGGCTTCAAACACATTGGCAAATTAGGTGATTGTCTACTCCAAACATATGAAAACTTCCCCAGCAGAATGGGTAGATAAGAACAATTTGTTCCAATAATCACGAAGGAGGCTAAGACTGGGGCTGAGGAGAACTTAGAGCTTGGTTAGACTTTGAAGATGCCAAGGTCATCCACTCCATCCCCGGGACATCACAAGTCATCTTGACTTTTGCGTTGCCACTAGAATTTGATGACTCTGGAAGAGAGAGTGAAGCTGATGACTTTGTGCAACTCTGCCTCACTTAAATCCAATTCACTCACAAGTCAAGACATCAGCCCATGATGTCAATGATCTTCTTCAAAAATGAAGGACAAACAACAACAGTTTAATAGAGGAAATACATATACTGACACATATGCATATACACATGTACATACACACACATGCACACACACACATATGTATCAGTAAAAATAGAATAAATATAAAGTAAATGGAAGATAGTCTTACAGAGGGAAAGGCATCAGGAACAATCACAACCTCTTTGGGCTAAGGTACCCTCAGATATAAAATGAGGGGGCTTGGACCAAATGATCCCTATGATCTCTTCCAGTTCTAATCCTATGAAATCCTAAATCAAACTCCCATTTTAAGTCAAACTCAACCCACACTCTTCCACTGTGTTACTATCACCTAATGATTTGAAGAAGAGGTTGGAACAAGAGATTCAGTCATACCCTTTGGAAAATGGTGAGTAGTTGGTAGGTTAATGGGCATCCTGGCAGGTTGCAAGTACTCACTGACCTTCTATTTGCTTATCTCTTAAATAATGGTATTGTAGTATGGTATCTAAAATGTTTTTCATCAGTAAACTTTTACAATCCTTTTGATACACAATGGGAGCTTACTTTTCCCCCTAACCACAACTTTTGTTACCCTTGGTAATGTTAAAGAGTTAATTCCTCCAGACCCATGGTATATAGAAAAAGCAAAATGTTACAGAGCCCTGCCTTTAAGGAGATTACAATCTGCTGGAGAAATTGCTTGAAAGGAATTATCACTGATCTTTGAAAAGATCAATTTGTGCATTGATCTCTATGACTTGGTCTCAATAGTAAATTCTCAAAACTAGTCATCATTTACCAAAAACAATACAACTGCTTTCTTTCTGCTTAAAGATGTCATAGAAAACTAAATGTGAAATTTTAGGAATAAAGAAAAAAAAAGAAAACTCTAATCCAAGGGTAGTGGAAACAAAGACAGAGGTCACTAAAAAGTTAAACCAGAACAGGGTGATGATCCTTTGTTTTGGAGTTGTATTCTCCTTGCCTTTAGTTTCCTATGTGACCTTGGGCAAGTCACTTAGCTTCTTTTCACCTTAGTCTATCATTCTGTAAAATGGGAAAACTCTCTAGTCCCTTCCAATACTAACATTTGATGTATGATTCTAAGTACATTTTGGGGGCACAGACATATATTTCTTTTTTAACTTTGAAGTGTGGTATTTGAGAGAAGGAATAAGATGCAGTTAGTAATGCAGGAACATAAGGTTGGAACAATATATACAATATATTTTGTTGTTTCTTAGAATATTTTTATCTATATGTCACTCCAGAAAAGTGCATTAATAAAAAATAACCTCAGAGAATTTGTTCCAGCTACCAAACAAATAAAAATCCAAAAGCTCTTAAAGTATTTTTACCGTAAGTGTGGATGAGTTCAAGGTTGTGTTACTATAATTTTATACCAACTTTTTGTTATTTTCAAAGTGCTTTCACATACATTTCCATTTTTTGACCCTCAATCCTGTGAAGTAGGTAGGACAGAGTAGTATTATCCCCACTTTATAGACTAAAAACTGAGTATCTTAGAGACTAAATGACTTTCTTAAGGTTACACATTATGAAGTGGTAAAGCTAGTACTCAAATCTGAGGTTTTCTTACTACTATCTAGATTTTCTTTCCCTTGTTTGATGTCACAGAAAAAAAAATGTTTAAGCATAATAATGCTCTCTCAGAATAATAAAATTCTGTAAGCTAGAAGACCCTTGGGCCTTAATATCTGCCTTGCTACTGTGTTCTAAGGTCTACCAGGCCTTACCCTCTATACTACTGCTACATTTTCCAGTGGTACCCCAAAACAGTGTTATCTGACTTGTCTGACTTATAAAAACACCTGGAGCTTACTTTCTTCTCTGAAACTCAATCCTCTGATACGATAAATGTTTTCTCTCCCAAGTGGAATATGAGTTCCTTGAGAGCAGGGTCTGTTTTTCTTTTGTACTTATATCTTCAATACTTAGCATAGTGCTCGGCACTAAGTAAGTACTCAATAAATGCAACTTTCATTCATTTATTCACACATCCTTTTAATATGAAGATGACCCTGTTAAACTACCATCTGTGGCATGTACATTTTCAGGCTAGGTGATGGGTTTATTCTTGGTCCATCTAAGAGCTCTTATCTGACACTTTTGTGATCCAGAGCATGCATTTGCCAGACAAGGAGCCAGAGTTTACCTCACGTGAAGTTGCAAAGCAGGCTTGGCTTTGATTTCCCAGCTTTTGTTTCTTGGTAACCTCTTTCTCAGTCTCTTTTTTTACCTCCTTTGTGTTCCCAGGGTCTTCATGGATTTTGTTTCTTCCCTCCTATTAAATCTATTTTCAGAAAAGAAAAATTTACTCTCATTCATGTAAAGGTAAAACTAATGTATAATCACTTAAAAGGTTACTCTTTCCAGATATATTTGTATAAGACTGACAGATATTGGTCCATTCCTCAGGTATTGAAAGTGCACTTCACCTT
Organism: Phalanger gymnotis; assembly: GCA_028646595.1. NCBI lineage: Eukaryota > Metazoa > Chordata > Mammalia > Diprotodontia > Phalangeridae > Phalanger > Phalanger gymnotis. The sequence goes on along the minus strand of CM053622.1, from coordinate 679,626,519 downwards.
CCATCTCAATAGAACCACCAACTCAATTCTCCCGCTCAAGGCTTTGGGTTTCTTTTTGTTGCTGTACTTTGAGACCATTCTCCAGTAGTAAGAAGTTGGCCAACATATACAGCTCCACAGAAGGCAGCAAGCACCTTCCTCCTCCAAAAAGATTTGCATGCCAGAAAATATGAGGTGGGTTTGTCTCACTCTAGTTCCTCCTCCCTGAACTAATCAGCAGTGCAGAGATAACAGAGTCAATGTGTTCTCCTAACATGATATTTCTCCCCTTCCTGCTACTTTCTTGCATGTTATCCCAGAAAGATACTATGATGTAGTAGAAAGAACTGCAGATCTGGTGTCGGAAGATTAGAATTTAAATTCCGTCTCTGTTACTACTTGTATAATACTGGGTAAATAATTTACTCTGGGCCTCAGTTTCATCATTTGTAAAATAAGGGCATTGGACTAGATCACCTTTAAAGTCCTTACCAGTGTGAAATCTATGATCATTCTATTTTTAAAGCATGTTTCCCTTGCCTAGAAATGAGGGCAATATATTTAATATAGGTTGATTTATTTCACAACGGCAAAATTCTGAACAATCCCTAAAGAGATGGCTCAGAAAGAGGTGAATGTAGGATTTTAGGGCTCTAAGGAAGACAGAGTAACCTTCTGTTGCATTGTTGGCTCTTGCTTTTTCCTTTTTTTTCTCTTTTGCAAATTATTTTCTTTCAATCAATGGCAATTGAAGAGATCCCTTCTTCGCCATCATCCTCATTTTACACTCTAATGTACAGTTGAGATAACTAGCTTTGGGAAACAACCTGGGAATTGCTGGGTGGCTTCAGGGCTGGCCAGAAGGGCGCTGAACCTAGGTGAACTCTCCAACAGCCCCAGGTTACAGTAGCGTCCAAGTGACAATTGCCTGAAGTCAGAGACAAACGTCCATCACAATCGATTTTCTTCCAATTGCAAAACTTCCTGGTCTTGCACTAAGTTTCTTTCCACAAATCTTGAGGCTGTTTTGTAATTAGAAGTGGAGGTGTTTGAGAGAAGTGAAGTTCTAAAATGATATGACTACATATTCAGCTGTCTCTCCAAATGCTGGCTAAATGATTCTTCCTAGGAGAGTTGTACTTCAGGACGATGTCACACATGCACAGGACTGTAGTTACAGCTGAGATGGCACTTCCATTATAAGCCCCTATTTTCAGGTGCTCATAACAGCCTAGTGTGGAGGGAAGGAGGCACTTTAGGGGTTGAAATTTCTCATATTTGTTTTCACCTCTGAGGTGAAATTCTCATTTTGAAACTCTGGCCGAGGGCTAGCGTCTAGGTCTATGACTCACAATCCAATGTTAGCTTTGGTTCCTCAGGTGTTTATTAAGAGCCTACTATGTGCAAGAGCTTTGTGCTACACATGGGACTATACAAAGTCTCAGCCCTCATGAAGTTTATTGCAATCCTGTAGCAACAAACTGATGGGGCCAGAATTTAAACCTGCATGAGAAACCTCACTGGAATGGAATATTCAAAGAAAAATATTATACATACAGAAAAGCACGGACAGACATTTAAATGGGCAAAGTGAAGAAGATGTTGGGAATCAATATATACAATGACCACAATAAAACAAATAGAAAGAATACCAACACTGAAACAATTGAAACTGAATATTTTTAGGTCATAATGATTAAGGTTGGCCCCACAGAAGAGATATGAAAATAGGCTTCTTTCTCCTTTGCAGAGGTGGGTGTCCATGATGTGTTTATTGACTTTGTTGATTTTTTTTCCCTCACAAAAATATTCATTATTAGGCATGGTTCTTTGGGAGGAGGTCAGTGGAAGAAAATGGGAAAATGTAGATGATGTAAAAACAAAAGATCCCTAAAAAATTATTAATGAAAATGAATTCCATCAACTTTCTACATTTTATGATAGAAAGTTACTAAGTTTGGAGACAGAGGAAGAGAATTTGATTCCTGGATCTATGACCTCAGGAAAGTAATTTTAATTTAGGACTATAGGTCCATAGATTTAGATTTAGAAGGAACCTTAAAGACAATCTAACATAATCCCCTGATTTTATAGATGAGGAAACCAAGGTCCATTGAGGTCACTTGACTCAAGGTCACAGCAGTAATGGGAGAGCCAAGATTTTAACCCAGGTTTTCTTGCTTCAAATTCAATCTACTACCTTGTATGGGTATTTGCTTCCTTTTCCTTGAAATGAGGAGATTGGAATAGAAAATCTCAAAGATCCTTTCAGCTATAAAAATATAATGTCTAAGTTTAATACCCTAAAAATTGAGGCATCTCAGTGACCCATAATGCATTTTTATGTGCCTATGAGGATGGTGGGGAGGGGAGACCTCATGGGTTCCTCATGACATCACAGTGGTATTTAGGATTCACTTCTCCAGAATTCCTGTTAATTCCTGAGACTTGAGTGGCTCTGCCGGCATCATTTTTCTGTTTCCCAGCTGCTGCCAGAGTTCAGTGAATGCTAGGAGCACACCAGAGACAAAAATTTGTTTCAATTTATTTCATCGCCATCACTATCTACCGCCATCATCATCTTCATGCTGTAGTGGCGAGAGCACTGAACTTGAAGTCAGAAGGCAATGGTGAGCAATGAGGCAAGTGAGGAAAGGGATCTCTCCTCCTTATGGCATCATTGTGATGCATGGGGAGAGATACTCCTAAAACGGAAATAAAAGCAGTGGAGCAATAAAGAACCTACTAGTACCATGTTGACCTCAAATGAATGTCAAAGCCAGGAGCAATTTGGGGTGAAGGGTTTAGTATGAGTGAGTAATTGAATCAGACTACGGTTGTGTGTGTGTGTGTGCAAACAGTTGTGAGATATTTCATTCCAGAACATGACTCCTTTATTAGCAAGATCAGGGCACAACTGAGAAGGGGAGTGGAAGTGACACAGGAGAAACCTTGCTCTGTACATGGAAAATTCCTTGAGATTCTCCATGAAGTGCCAGACTTGTGGTAGCTGATTACACCAGCTGTTCTATCTAATAAGGTATTTAAGGGAGCTAAATGAAGGTTACTAGTGAATCTCTTCTTTGGTGAAATGCCTGGTGAGATTTGGTGGATGTGGGGGCAACTGTTGTAGAGAAAATAAGTAGCGTGTGCTTCAAGGAAGAGACCAGTTGAAGATGGGAGGCTCTGCATAGGAGAGGTGTCAGTATGATTGGTACTTGATTTCCTGTTATCATGGTGGTGAAGACGAACATTTAGTTGGGGTTGTATCTCATGCCATTACAGATCCCCCAAATAGCCTTCTCTGAATCTAGGGAATTAAGCAATCTTAAGAGCTGTGATGTTGAAATTGTATTGGCAGAGCTTAACTCCTGATTTCCTGCCCCTGGGGAAGAGGGTCCTACGTTGGTGCTGGGTTTACCTGATATTCTGCGTGGCAGAAGATAAAGCCTTTTCAAAGGACAGTTACTGGAGTTTTAAACCCACTTATATAATCATTAAATTTAACAATTCAATTCCAACAAATGTTTTGCAAGCACCTACTATTCACAACTATGCAAGTATATTCCAGAGTTAAAGGATTTACTGGAGTAAGGTTGTTAGCCCCTCTGGCTACAGCTAACCCCTGGAGCAAAACACTAGACCTCTATGGGATTTAATTTTTCATTTATAAGGTAGAAATAACACTTGCCTAGATAAAGATGAGATTCTATTGTTGCCATACTCATTATTTCTAAGACTGAACTTTACTGGATGGTGGATATTGTTGGTGCTCTGTCTGGGTTGCTTTGTGTCACTAGCGTATTGACCTTAAAGTTTTATTTGGCTAAGAAGACAGCCTGAGAGGGAGAGGATGTAGGAAACCAATCAGATTCAACCCCTACCTGTCCCTTTAACTTTGTGTGCTGTACTACTACTTAAATGACATAAGAAGCCAGTGCACATATGGAACATTGTACTTTTCATTCCTCTGTACAGCTATTATTTTTCTTCTGCTATTACTGACAAGGCCATTCCTGTGACTAGTTCCCTTCCTGTCAATTTTCAAATGGATTTGGATTTTGGAAGATCTTCTCAGCTTTTGTGATTAAATCCAGCTCAGGATTCAAAGAGCAGGCATTTTGTTCATTGGAAAAATTAGCCAAAGCTCTTTCCATTGTAGTCAATCTTTTTTGACCTGTTTAAGGGGCAATGCCCCCAACAACTGTGTTCCTAAGGTCAACCAGGAAGAGCCAACCAGAAGCAGTTTAATATGCCTATCTCCATATCCTCACCCTAGGCTCAAGCCCAACTATTTTGTCCTAAAGTAAAACTTATTTCAATACTTTTTGTTAGCAAGCCCTGCTAGATGAAAGGATGCAAGTTTGCCTTCGCAATTTCTGTAGAGTGGTGCATTCAAACAAAAGGAGTGAAATCAGATAGCAGTTCTGGCTCACCTTGAAAACATTGGCTGCTCCTATCCATATGACCTTGAAAATGGTAAGTGTGCAGCCTGAAAGCAGAACAAGAAAAATGTCCCATTCTCTAGCAGTGTCAACCATTACTCAGCTGAGAGCACACACACACACACACACACACACACACACACACACACACACAAAGAGGTAAGGGAGAAGAAGAAAAAGAAGTCTCAGAGGAAGCTGGCTAAAAATGTATGAATGATCAGATGAGGAAAAAAAAATCCAGGAATGTCCTCTTTGCCCCATTCTTTAACTCCCAGAGGGAAAATTCAGCTAATGGTACAATTGTGATTTAGGGGAAAATAGCATTGAAATGGGAGCAGAAGAGTGTTGTATGAATAAAAAGTCTTACCACCATCTGGCAAAATACCTCTTTCTTCCTTCCTCTTTTCCACTTCTTTGACCTCTGCCTTTATCTCTAGATTTATCAGCAATACTAGATGGCTTTTTCACATCAGTAAGCACCATCCAAAATATAACAATCAAAAAGCACCAGAGAAAATAAATCAATGTCCACAAACAACTGACCAATTCTGGCAAGTACAATTTATTCATAAAAGCTACAGTGCACAGGGGATTCTCTTGTCTTGCATCCTCAATGCCCTTAATTCAGATGCCAATGCAATTGAGCGTCAGGTGGCAGCCAAGATGGGAAAACATGCATTGTTCCTTTCTGCCTGCTTTGTTCCCTTAATGCCTCTGGTCTCCCTCTCTTTAATCTCTGAGAGACCCATTTTCTGTCTGAATTCTATGTGATTGCTATCCTAATTAATTAAAGATAGTAATTAAAGTAAAGCTGGCCTGATAGTAGGGTGGAGGAGAAGCCTCCAGTTATATTGGTATGATCACTGCTTCCACAGATGCTTGATGCATCCTTTTGATTGTACATATCATCACTCTACAGAGGTTGTAATCATGCACCAGCAGAAATCATCTTAGCAAAAAGACCTCCTCCTTTTAGCTCTGAAGACACTCCAGGATTAATTGCATATTTTTATTTCCTATACACCTAGCTTTGTATCTGCTGCTAAAGATATTCTGTTTGGAATCTCATTACCCCTCCCCTCCAAGTCTTGTATTTCATTTGTATTTAATAAATATTCTTCCCTTGACCCATTTCACACCTTCTGCCATTGTGAATGTTTTGTCATGTCCAGGTATGAAGCCAAATGAAGTACTCTTGGTGAAGGAGAAGAGGCTGGATGGTAAGTGGGAAGGCATGAGAATATGAGAATTGTAGACCGAAAAAAGAAGAGAGATAGAGAGAAGAACTAAGAGATTATTGTTCACAGTTGAGGGTGGGATTCTGGGACTCTGTGCTAGAAAATATCCTCTAACAAATAAACAAGAGCTCCTACTCTTGAAAACACCGAGCGCATAATTCCACTGACAATAATTAATTAACAATAATAGTTTGCACTTGGAGCACAGCTTTCATCCAAGAACCTCAAAGCACTTCACAAACCACACTTAATTAAACCTCCCAGCCCCCCTGTCGGAAGGTAAGCATATATTAATTGCACCATTTTCTAGGACTTAAAGGCAGACACTGGGAAGTTAAGTGACTTGTCCAATGGCTTGTTATTTTGCAAAGCCAGCTCAACAGGGAAGAAAAAAGCCTTCAGTCAGTTGGGTCTGGTTCATGTTTTCATCACCTGAAATGGCAGGCAGTGACCTGCTGGAGTGACCAGTGTGTACAGTCAGTAATTAGTTGCCAACCTAACACAGAACCTGCTGTGTGTTCAATTCACTCGTCTCTTCCTTTCCTACTGTGGACTCACCGGCTTTCAGCCTCTTATCTGATACAGAGAATCTCTGCTCCTCAATCCTGGAGCAAGCTGGGCGGTGAACTCTCCTACACAGACAGTATTTAATTTGTGATGGCTTGATGGGGTTAGTCACCTTGTTCTTTCCTGTTGCGTGCCACTGTCCATGCTCTAGCTAGAGTTTCTTTTACTGGTGCCTTGTCATCAGGGGTACTGATGGATGGGGATCCAGAGCGACAGAAGAGAAATGTGCTTGTCTATTTGGGTGTTTTTCACATTCCTCTTTGCTGCGCATCCTCCCTCTCACCCAAGCCTGCAGTTGGCTACTATTGCGGTATTCCCTCTTAGACCCCCCAGATGGGAAGGAGGAAAGATTAGCACTCCCTGGATCTCATGCCAGTGCTGTGTGCTGGATTAAGCTGGCGGAGAGACTTGAACGACTTCATCTTCAGGAGCCAGGAAGGTTCTTTCAAGGTCATTCAGCAATACACACATGTTTTAAGTCTCCACAGGATGAATATGATGTCCAGAGGTTACAAGTATTATTCATTCTGCTTTCCAGTTAATGTGGACCTTACTTTACTGTTTTTGTTGAAGTGGTGAGTTAAAGGGCATAATGCATATATGGGGTGGGTCTATGAATATCTGGACACACACACACACACACACACATACACAAGAGGTAAGAGAGAAGGAGAAAAAGAAGTCTCAGAGGAAACTGGCTAAAAATTTGGCTAAACTTGGCTAGAAATTCTTGAGAAAAGTAAGTCAGATTCCTAGAACTTAGGGACCACTAGGCTAAATATCAGGTTACAGCTTCACCCTTCATATTCTGAGAAAAGTATGCCCATAGGTTTCATATAAAATATTTGATTGCTGAGGAGGGGGGAGAGCCTCACCCTGTATACATAGCACAAGGATACGATTTAATGTTAAAGATATAGCTACAGCAGTATTCAGCGATTATTCTTTAGGATGATTCAAATGAACAAGTGAGTTGAAAGTGGAAGTCACCAATGGGGTAATAAGTGTAACCTCTCCTCATGTCTTTCCCTACCCCATGGCACTTAACAAACAGTGATTCTCTTAGTTTTCTTTTATCTCATGATCTGAATGTATTTTACAAACAGTAATGCATTAAGGTTTGCAAGATCTCAGGAAATCTCAAGTACAGTACAAACAGTAATGCATTAAGGTTTGCAAGATCTCAAGAAACAGGAAATATACCATTATCATCAATCTTCTTCGGTTTGTGAATATGTTCAAGAGTTGAAAGGCCAAAGCAGAGAGATGGCCGACAGAGTGGGGTGCAGAGGAGCAGTCACAGTTGAAACTGTATTGTTATAAGACCTGCAGACTCTGAAGGAGAGAGCCCTTACTGACTTCTTTGTATCTGTTCCCACATTTATTGAATGCTGAAAACCTACATCATGAATTTATTGTGAGGGCCAAAGAAGATAACATGTGAATATTCTTTGAAGATCACAAAAATGCTCAGCAGGCGTAAGATCTTCTCATTATAGTTATCATCAGCCACTAGATATCATTACCGGCCAGCAACAGTTCTCTCCATATGGGGATATTGTGACCATTGCACAACATGATATACTGAATAGAAGGGACATTCTTGTTGCTTTCTGGCGAGATAACCAGTATCCTGTGAAGACACAGATATTCAAACTTTTAGTCCCTGGCCTGATCTAATTAGATTGTATATAACCTCCCACCCCTTCACTAAATAAACATGTCCCCAAAACCCATTTAATGCTATTATTTCACAGGACTGGAAGCCAGATAACCAGTTGCAGAACATTCAGAATCATAGATAGCACCCGAGGCCCATCCACCTAAGAGACACCCGAGAAGCAACATAGGTGACTAGGAAATGCTTAGAACAGACCATATGACAGTTTTAATTAAAATCATAAAATCCTCATACAAGCAAACCCAGAAATGGCATTTCAAGGAAATTGGCTTCCAATACAATTGAGGAGGAACTCATCCACACGGCCTTGCCTGGGCCCAAGCGTTTAGAAACAATCTCACCATTTGATAAAATTATCTGAACGTGAAATCAGGACCTTCAAGATAAATAGCTGGTAAAAAAGAAAAAGAATTCGGAATCTTTGGAAGTGAACAAATATGTAGCAGCAGCAGTCATTGGTGGTGACGATGACGATGATAATGATGATGACAAAATCCCCAGGAATCTCGTAAAGTCTGAGATTAGAGAATATGAGGAAAAGAAGACATATTTGGTTGGTCTATTTTATGCAAGACTATCTGACCTTACTGATCAGGCACCCAGCCACGAAAATAAATCCACATCCAGAACCCTGGACACACTATCTCAGCAGCTCTTGGCTTTCCAGAGCTGATGATTACCCTCTTCACTGTAGATGAATGTTCTATAGTGGGGGTGAAGACCCTACATTCAACATAAAATGATTAGAATACAATTCTTTTAATAGCTGACATCAAAGAACCTAAAGAGCAACCCAGGGATGACATGTTGATAAGAGATAGCCTTACTGCAATGGAGAGAACATTGGGTTTCAGATGACTGCTCCAGGTCTAGCTCTGTCACTGACAGCCTATGACCTGAGCCAAGTTCCTTAACGGCTCTTGCCCTCAGTCTCCCCATATGTAAATGGTGGAGATTCTAGTATTGCTTTTTCCATTTTTAAGATGAGGAGGAAAACACACTACAGAGAGGTTAAGTGGTGAGCTCAAAGTAAATCAATGAAAGTCAGTGCAGAGACAAGTTTGTGATCCAGGAATACTTTCTCCCAATCAATTGTATCTGACCATTCCTCCTTTCTTCCATTTCTCACTTATTTGACAGAGTCTCAGCTAACTTCCTTTAGCCTCCTTCTCAAGGTCCTCTCTTTTTGTCCCTCTCCTCTTGTCCAGGAAGTTTTAAGCATGTGGTCAAGTGAGCATAGATTTCCTTCAAGAAATCTATACAAAATAAAAAATAAAATAAAATAAAATTCGCATCAGTGCCAGTGCAGACTCATGGAAATCACACAACTCTCTGCAGCTGCACAGAAACTGGGCCAGAATTACCATCCAAAGAGACTTCTGAAAATGCCAGCAATAATATTCTATCACAGTGTCAGGTCTGGAGGTTTTCACCTTGTCACTTGCAAGTTTTGTCCAGCTGCCCTCAGGGTTTACTCAGCCAATGAAAGACCCGCAGGAAGATGAGCCACTTAAAATCTGTATCCTATTGGCTGTGAGTGGTAACTAGGATTTTCAGGGGAACTGGACAGAACTGAAATTTCTTTCCTGATCATTATGTTACAAATACACTGAACCTATAATTCTTTAAACTCAGTGTTCTTTTTATCCTAATTTATCTCCAGGAACTAAACTGCTATTATTCCAAATGTAGCCAGCTTTCCATTATATGTGGTCATGGGGTGAAAGGCTGGGGGGTTGGGTGGTACAAAAAAAAGTCACAGGATAGTGAAAATCCACAGATTTGCTTCATTAACTTGTCTTTCTGTTTCACTCAATTGCCCTTAGAAAGACTGTCCCAACATAGCATCTCAGTCTAATTTAGTCTGTGCCTCTCTTTGCTACCTATCAACTACTTTCAGGTGGAGGTACTAATGGGCAAGGAAGTGGCGGGAAATAAGGAGGTAGACAACATAGGGAAGTGAAGCAAAGGGCTTGGGTAGTACGCACATTGGCTCATATACTTATCAATTACCAAGGACTGGCTATAACAGGAAGGTTCCTAGGAGAGGGGATCACTTTCTGTATGAAGCCACAGGGTGAAGAAACTCAGTGAAAACACAATGAAGACTCTTCTCCCAAGGATACAGGGGGAAGGATTGCTCTGCTAACCTCTCTGATGGGCACTTACTGATAACTACCTATTACTGCTTAGAATCACAGGCAATAATTATTAGAGAGGAGTTTAGTCTGAAAAAGGAGGAAAGAGAGATGTTGGTATATGTTGGTCTTGTTCCTGCCCTTGGGGTCAAATTCCCTGAAAGCAGGATGGTACAAATCTCTGGACTAAATGGATAAGAAGGATTTTGAAATCCTGTCCATTTGATTATAGAAAATCCCACTTAAGCAGCTGCTCCAAAGATAAAAACATGACCATTCAAATTTACCTATATTACTGTGATTATTAAAAGAGATGAATTTTAAAAAGATATAATTAGATTTAATTGCCCAGTTGACAGTGCTGACGTTAGAAATCAGACACATTCTGAGGCTTTGAAGAGCGAGGGGTAGCTCTGATTGGGCAACTTTTTGTATCTTTTCTGCATGACCTTAGTCCTTATTGAGTCCTCATAGCTGCAAGGCCCCTCGAGGTGATAGCTGGTACTGAGAGGCAGTATCGTACAGTGGAAGGGCATTAGGTGAAAATTATAAGGCTAGGGTTCAAATCCTTATTTGGAGACTTGCTAGTTCTGTGACTTTGAGTCTGGCATTTCTTATTTTTCTCACTTCCTTCAGCTATGAAGTGGGAATAACACCCGAACTCAGAAAGCTGTTCTGAGAAAGTGTCTTGTAAAGTTTTAGGTGATCTATAGATGTAAGTTGTAATTATTTGTGAAGTGATTTCCATTCTTAAGTGAGGAAGTATGGGCTTTCAGATCAGATTTATATTCAGAAATGCCTGGACAACAGGAAACAGCTAGAGGCCTAAGTAAGTTCGCTTTTTTGTGTGGTTGTTCTTTTACAGATGGCAACTGGACAAATGGTGGACAGTAGGGGCTGGTCTGTGGGAATTGGAGAGGACATATAGAATTATAAAATGTCAAAGTTTGAAGGGACCTTAGAAAACATCTAGTCTAGTTGCCTAATTTTATAGAATTTTACCAAAAATTGAAGTGATTTGATAAAGGTCACACATCTATGGTAGCAGAGTCTGAACAAATCTGTTGACTTCCATTCAGCCCAGTGACTTTTCTACTCTTACTCTGTTGGCCTCAAGTAGAGATGGAGTGAGATGTTCTTGGTCCCTCTCAGTCCCTACTGTGACCATGTACTTGGATACTAGAAAAATTTTCCTAGGTAAGTAACTAAACCACTCCGGTTCTATGGAGGGACCAGGGAACAGGAACTATAAATGCTCAGTTCTGAATTCTCCTGGTTCACTTCTTTCTGATGTGGACTCCATCAGATTTATTTCTATTTCCTGAGGATAGAAATAATTTTAACACAAAGTACAAAGGACCTCTTCTGGGGGCAATCATATATGTTGCCCTTGGTTCAGGCTGAGCTAGACCAAACCAGATCCAAAGTATTGCCTACATTATAACTTCCTCTGGCACTCCAAACCCTTCCAAAGACTCTAGTTTAATGCCGTCTCTGCTATGCAGAATCTTGAAAAGTGCCCCCACCTCCCTAATTGCTGAACTGGTGTAAATTAAACTGTGCTTTGGTACTTCTTGCTCCAATTTAGGCCCAACTATAGCTCTTGTCTGTGCCATTAGCTGTTTCTTGTCTAGTTCAGGTTATGTTCTTTATTGGAAGGCAGCATAATGTGGTAGTAAACAACACTGAATTTAGTGACTGAAGATGTAGGTTTGAGCCCCAGATTCAGCATTTATTAGTCATATGACTTTGGGCAAGTTGGCATCTCTTTGCTTCTTGGTGTCATTGTAAGTCTAGAGCTAGAAGGGACCTTAGAGTTCATCTAAATTAATCTTCTTGCTTTACAAATGAGGAAACTGGGTCTCAGTGCAGTTAAATGACATGTCCAAGGTAACACAGGCATTAAATAGCAATCCGCACGGCAGTAGGAATATCAATAGGAATTGGAGATCACACCACTCCAAGTACAGTGCTTTCTCCACTGAATCACACTACCTCAGTGGCCTTACCTGAAAAAATGGGGTAGTTTAATATCTACCTCATGGTGTTGTTAGATGGGGATAAACAACAAGAAAACAAAACACTGTAAAGTGTAAGGTATACTATGATGTGGGTCATCAATATTTCTCTTGACCTCTTGGATTATTCTTGACCAGAAAGGAATTGGTATTTCTGCATCTACCATGCCACTCAGGTATTGTAACCCAGGCAGCCCTCACATAGGATCTGGTCTCAGTGCCAAAACACAAAAAGCAAAAACCCCCAAACTCTTTGAGAGGCTGTGAATCAATTCACCTCCCTTTCTCCTTACTCTCCTCACCTATAATTGGGAGACTACTCACCTGCCTTAAAAATGCATGGGCCAGAAGATGAGTGAGAGTGGAGAGCTAAATTCACTATTGCTATTCTATTCAACCCTGTTGTTTATTTTCCACAGAAACTAAATAATGGATCTAAAGTGTTTGCTATTACTTTAAGGAACTGCTGATGCGTCATAGAAATCTTTGAAAAACATTCTCTTTAGATTCATGAATCTACTTCAAGTGCAGCCATTTCCCTTCCCCCTCCTGACTACTTTTCCTTATTTTTTTTTTTGGCAAAAAGCCTCTTTTGGAAAAGATAACCTTTCCTGTTCAGTCCTGTCATTGACATATACTCTGGGCTGGAGCCACTGGACTTGGCCTGGAATGGTTCACTGGTTTCCAGGGCATAAAATTCATAGACCTGACTCTCATTCTAGGCACTATGGTGCCTTGCTAATGTGCATGCTTTTCCTGCCCAATAGGCTTTTCCATCCTCTTTTGAGGCTTGTTCAAGGTCACACAGTAATTTTGTGGCACCATTAAAATTACAGCTCTCTTCAGCTTCCCAGCCCTATAGGTTTAAGTATGAGGCAAGGCTACTGATGTATTTTATTCATAAAGAGGATCACAACATGACTCTGTCCATTTGCTTAATCAGAGAATTTTCATGCAGAGGGAGACCTGAGAGAACATTGAGTCTATCCCTTTTGTTTTATGGATTAGAAAACTGGGTCACCAGAGAAGCTAAGTTGGTGCAGCCAAGACTCCAGATCTCCTGATCTCCTTTGCAGTGTTCTCCACAACACACCCCTGTCCTTCTTGTGAGATGTAATATTTATTTGGGGGTAAGGACATTTAGTTATGCCTTATTTCTAGCAATTACTGTGTACTACTAGGTACCAATCATTTAATAAAAAATATAGTAGACACAATTCCTACTCTTTATGAGCTTAGAGTTTAAGAATTAAAACTCAAGAAGGCAGCCCAGCATAGTGGGAAAGAGCAATGGGACAGATCTTAGAAGAACTGGGTTTGAATTCCAAACTTGCTATTTTATTATCTCTGTTACCTTGGACATGTCACCTATAACCACCCTGGGTCTCAGTTTCGTCATCTGTAAATTAAAGAAGTTAGACTAGATTGTCTCTGAGATCTAACCTCCTCTCCTAGCTCTAGGTACAGGATCTATATTACCATGATATCTCTGGTCCTCAATTTCTTCGTGTACAATATTGAGGGGTTAGATTTAGTGATTATGAGAACTTTTTCAGCCTTAATACCTATGAAATACCCTTGTTCCTAGTCTATCCCTTATTCTATTCCTTCTAGTATTCAATTTTTTTTTTGCAGGGGGAGGAGTGTATTAGAAATACATGGCAGAATGGGAAGTTCAAGCCAGTTCTCACTGAGTCTTTGGTGGAAATGTATGTCTTTCTTTACTTTGTTCCCTAGAGGCAGCCCGGAGGAATTTTTAACTGGAAGAGAGGGGAAAAAGACAGTTTCTCCCTATTCTCTTCTGCAATCCAATTATTGAATAAAATTCTAGATATGGGTTGCTTTGCACATAGTAGGCATTTAAATACTTGATGAATTGCATTGCATTGGGTGACTGCTGCAGAGGTATAAACCTTTCAAGCATCTATGACTAAATCATTGTGCCTAGAGGTTTGCTTTGGTCTTCAGAGGTAGGATAACTAGCAATGATATAACCCAGTCAAGAATTGACTAGATCTCTTGGATTTTATAAATAAAAGATAATTCAAAGTTACAAATGAAAACCAAGACATCTTCTTCACTTTTCTATTTACTGCTGTGGACTCAGTCTCTCTGGGTCAGACCATTATACAATAAACCTGGGGCTGGGTTCCCATGGTTTGCCTGGATGGATGAAATGACCTGGAGGCTGTTTTCTGTTTCAGACCTCAATGATGAAAGGCTTTCACAGCAGACCCAAGGTGAATTTCCAACTAATTTGCTCATGATCCAATCCATAGGCTGACAGCTTCTGTGAAACTCCAATCCTACCTTTTAATAGCTGCTCTTGGGCACTCCTCACTCCACCAAATCCAATACATGTAATATACTGTGGTCAGCTTTCAGAATTGTACTGACAGCTGATGAGAGAACACCAAAGAGGGAGAGAGTAGACATTCTTAGCTTGTCTGGTACAGTCGTGTACATTCCTACCACCTTGGCATCAGTACCAGGTCTCCTTGTCAGACCTTTGATATGGACTGGCAGAAGAGGGCTGTGAGAGGAGGAGGAGTTGTGGGAGAATTGACTGGAAATAGAGATCCTTTTTAGTCACCATTCAGCTGTGAATCAGCAGTTCTTTTTACTTTTGTTCTTTAGGGAGACGGCTTTCAAGTAGTCAGATTCCTGTTCAGACTGTTACCATTCTGGTCAAATAATTTTGTTTGGGATAGGACTCATCTATATGCTTTGGGCCTCCTCTGAAAAGAAGAGAGATCCTATTTTCATGAGGATTCTGAGGAATTCTATAATCTTCTCCACTGTCAAACATCAGGGAATGGAGGAGAAGGTGTTAGAAGCAAATTATCTTCTAACAGAGTAAGAGGAGACCTGGGATAGATATCTTTTTCTCTCCCTCCCTCCCCTAATCCCTTACAAAAACACACGTACAATGCCCTAAGGTAGATGCTGTTCTTTTTTAGAACTATTTTTTTCAATCAGCAAAAATTCCCCTTGTCTCTCTTCTACCCCCAACTGAAAAAAAAGAAAAATAAGTTCTTTGTTACAAACATGCATGGTCAATCAAAACACATTTGTGCATTAGCACTATTAAAAACTATGTCTCATTATGTACTCTGAATCTTTTACCTCTCTGTAAGGAAGAAAGTGACATGATTCATCATTAGTTTTCTAGATTCATGATTGATCACTACACTGATTAGAGTTTCTGTCTTTCAGTTATTTGTCTTTACAATATTATTTTTGTATATGATGTTCCCCAGCTTCTGCTCACTTCACTAGGTGTCGTGCCAAAAAACAATCTAGGATTTCTAAAACTGTACCCTTTATCATTTCTTATAGCACAATACGGTTCCACCATATTCATATACCATAACTTGTTCAGTCATTCCCCAATTTACTAGTCTCTCAGTTTCTAGTTCTTTGCCACCACAAGAAGAGCTATGAAAATATTTATATATTCTTACTGAGAGTTTGTTTTACTTAGGTCCAATTCCTACATCAATCTACCCTCCACTAAATTTCCTTTTCTATCCTTTCCCTTCTACTTACTTATTTAATTAAATATAATTCTGTACGCTACTGTTGTGTGCCAGTGTAGTCTTCTCTCCTTAAGCCAATTCATAGTAAGGTGAAGTTCAAGTGTCAGCCACTCCCCCTCACATTTTCTTCCTTATTTGTGTTGGCTTTTCTACTTGTGCATCCAGATTATGAGATACTTTCCCCTAAGTTTCCTTTAACTCCACCTTTCTACCCTTAGTGTATTCCTTTTCTCCTCTATTTCCATTCTTTTTTTTAACATTTCTTTTTTTTAAATTTATTTTTAATATGTTTAGCTTTCAGCATTGATTTTCACAGGCGTTTGAATTACAAATTTTCTCCCCATTTCCACCCCTCCCCACTCCAAGATGGCATACACTCTGGTTGCCCTGTTCCCCAGTCTGCCCTCCCCTCCATCACCCCATTCTCCTCTCATCCCCCTTTCCCTTCCTTTCTTGTAGGGCAAGATAAATCTCTATGCCTCATTGCCTGTGCATCTTATTTTCTAGTTGCATGAAAAAAAATAATTTTTTTACTTTTGAACATCTATTTT
>CM053622.1:679592116-679603175 GCA_028646595.1 Phalanger gymnotis | reverse complement strand
TAAGTTCAACGTGCAGGTATATGTAGAACTTACATTGGATTCCATGCCATCTTGGGGAAGAGGGGAGAGGAGAGAGAGGGAGGGAAAATTTGGAACCCCCAAACTTGTGGAACTGAGTGTTGTAAACTAAAAATAAAAATAAATTTATTTTTTTTAAATAGACTCCTCTTCCTGAGCTCAAATCTGGCTTCAGACACTCACTCTCTACATGACTCTGGTCAAGTCAGTTAACTCTGTTTACCTCAGTTTCCTCATCTGTACAACGAGCTGGAGAAGGAAACTGCAAACTACTCCATTATCTTTGCTAAGAAAATCCCCAATGGGATCATGAAGAGCTGGACACAACTGAGATGACTGAATATCTGCAAGTATAACCTGGATGGGACTCAAGTCTAACAAATGTAGAGTAAGTAAAGTGTGATCACAGAAACAGCATGACTTTATCAAGAACAGGTCATTCCAAATGAACTGTATAGATATTTTTGGAAGCTCAATGAGAGTGGAAGATTATAGTTGTGATGCAGGTATAGTTTATTTAGATTTTGGCAATGCATTTCACTGATATTCTCATTCTACCTTTGGGGAAAATATGGTGAGATGTAGACTAAAGAATAATATAATTAGTTGAGTTCAGAACTCTTTGAATGACCAGAATTGTAGTAGTCGTTAAAAGTCTGGTATCTATTTTGAAGGAAGTCTCCTATGGAGTCCCCAGGGATCTGTGCTCAGTCCTGGAAGTTAAGCATTTTTTTTCAGTGACTTGAATAAATTGATGGCTTACTGAATCAAATTTATCATTGACCTGGGAGTGTTAGCTAACATCATCAGTGAGAGAGTCGGGGTCCCAAATGATCTTTTAAAAATTAATTATATGTGTGAAATTATGCAAAATGTATTTCCATATTAGCTATATCACAAAAAAGCAAAAAAATAAATAAAGCAAGAAAAATTATACTTCAGTTTGCACTCAGAGTTCATCAGTTCTCTCTCTCTGGAGGTGGATAGCATTTTTAAAAATATTATAAGTCCTTTGGAATTGACTTGGATCATTGTATTGATGCCACGTGTTTTGCAGTTGATCATCATTACAAGATTGCTCATATGGTGCATGATGATATGGTTCTTCTCATTTTAAATCAGATCATATATATCTTGCCATGTTTTTTTTCTCTGAAAAAAATAAATAAAAATAAATTTTTAATAGAAAAATAGTACTCCATCACAATCATATGTTGCAAATTGTTTAGTCATTCCCCAATTGATGAGCATCCTTCCAATTTCAAATTCTTTGCCATTACAAAAAGAATTGCTACAAATATATTTTTTGCACACATAGGTCCTTTTCCTTTTCTTATCTGTCTGGGATATACATCTAATAGTGCTATTGCTGGGTCAAAGAATATGCACAGCTTTGTAGCCCTTTGGGAATAGTTCCAAATTGTTCTCCAATATGGCTTCTGATTTCCAACTCTACCAACAGTTTATTATTTGACTATTTTTCCTCATCCTCTCCAGCATTTTTAATTTTTGGCAGGTGTGAAGTGGTACCTTAGAGTTGTTTTAATTTGCATTTCTCCAATCAATAGTGAGAACTTTTTTATATGACTATAAATAGCTTTGATTTCTTCTTCTGAAAACCGCCTGTTTTAAGCTTTGAACATTTATCAATTGAGGAATAGCTCTTATTTTTCTAAATTTGACTCAGTTCCCTATATATTTGAGAAATAAGGCCTTTATCAGAAACATTTGCTATAATTTTTTTTGATATTATTTTATTGTGTATGTCACCTTTTAGCAAAATGAAATTTTACTGATTATCTCTTTTAATTCGGTCTATTTTGGTTTTTCCTTTGTCCTAGATCACGATTGCTACCTCTGCCATTTTTACTTCAGCTGACAAATAACAGATTCTGCTTCAGCTCTTTATTTTAACTTTGTATGTGTCTTTTGTTTCATTAGTGTCTCTTGTAAACAACATATTGTCCGATTCTGTTTCCTAATCTATTATGTTATCTGCTTCTGTTTTTTGGGTGAACACCTCCCATTCACATTCTCAGTTATTATTACTGTGTATTTCCCTCTATCCTATATTATTCTGTTCATCCTTCTCTCTCTCTTGTTATCCTGTCTGTCCTCAAAAGTCTGTTTTGCTTCTGACCTCTGCTTCCCTTAATTAGCCCTCCCTTTTATCTCTTCCCCCCTCAATATCTCTTATCCTCATCTCCTCTTGTTTCCTTATTGGGGAAAGTAGATTTCTATACCCAGCTGAGTATATGCTTGTATGTGTGTGTATGTGTGTATATACATACACACATATGAGAGTGAGGTTCAAGCATTGCTCACCACACCTCCATTTTTCCCTTCACCTCAAAAGCTCTTTCTTGAATGTTTCTTTTAATTGAGGAAATTTGCCCTATTCTACCTCTCCCCCTCTTCCCATGAATTTCTCTTTACTCCCTCCTTTAATTTTTTTGAGACCATCTCAACATATTCAACTCACACTCATGCCTTCAATCTATGTAACACCCTTTAACTACTCTAATAATGTTACAGTTCTTAGGAGTTATGTGTATCATTTTCCCATATAGGAATGTAAACAGTTTAACTTTATTGAATCTCTTATGATTGTGCTTTTATGTTTACCTTTGTATGATTCTCTTGAGTCTTCTTTTTGAATATCAATTTTCTATTCATTTCTAATCTTTTCATCAAGAATATTGATATTCTTTTATTTAATTAAATATCCATTTCTCCCTGAAAAAGTCATACTCAGTTTTGCTGGGTAGGAGATTCTTGGTTGTAAACCTAGCTCTTTGACTTTCAGAATATTTTCCAAGCCTTCTGTTTCTTTAAAGTTGAAGCTGCTAAATCTTGTGTGATCCTGACTGTTGCTCCATGATATTTGCATAGTTTCTTTCTGGCTGTTTGCAGTATTTTCTCCATGAGCTGGGATTTTTAATTTTGGGATCTCTTTCAGGAGATGATTGGTACATTCCTTCAATTTCTATTTTACCTTTGGTATCTAAGATATCAAAGAATTTTCCTTGATAATTTCTTGAAATGTGATGTCTAGGTTCTTTCTTTGTTTCTGGTAGTCCAATAATTCTTAAATTATCTCTTTTCTATTTTCCAGGTTAGTTGTGTTTCTGATGAGATATTTCATATTGTCTTTTATTTATTCTTTTGACTTTGCTGTATAGTTTCTTGATGTTTTGTGGAATCATTAGCTTCCATTCACCCAATTCTAATTTTTAGGAAATTATATTCTTCAGTGAGGTTTTGTATCTCCTTTTCCATTTTTCCTATTCTGCTTTTAAAGAATTCTTTTCTTCAGTGAGTTTTATGCCTCTTTTTATCATTAAGCCAATTCTGTTTTTTTAAGGTATCATTTTCTTCAGTATTTTTTGTTCTTCTTTTACCATGCTGTTAATTGTCTTTTCATATTTTTCTTGCACCACTCCCATTTCTTTCCCCAAGATTTCCTCTACCCTTCTTATCTCTTTCTTTAACTCCTGAGAAATCTTGTTTGGCTTGTGTCCATCTAGCATTCTTCTTTGAGGGTTTGTTTGTAGCTCTTTTACATTGTTGCCTTTTTCTGAATTTATGTCTCATTCTTCCCTGCCATCAAGGTAGCTTCTTATAGCCATTTGTTATTGTTTTTCTGCTTATTTTTCCAGCCTGTATCTTGAATTTGAATTTTATGCTAAAATTGGACTCTACTCATGTGGGGGTGGGGAAGCACTGTCCCAAGATTTAGGGGATTTGTGCTTCTGGTTTTAGAGCTAGTTCTGGGGGTCTTCACATTTTTGGTGGTTCTAAAGTGGTGTGATCAGTGTACAGTCATTGCTCTCTTAGCCTATGCTCTGGTATTTACCCAGGAAGGGCTCCTTCTCCTCTGTAGCCCAAGCACTAGCACCGTTATTGGCCCTTCTCTGCAACTGTGACCAGGTCCCTACTCTCCTGTAAACACAAGCACTAGTGCTTTTATTTGCTTTGGAGTTGTGACCAGGGCCCCCTGCTCCCTTGTGACTGATCAGAAGTGCTCCTTTCCACTCTGGAACTGTGATGCAGAACTGTTTATGGGCAATAGAGTTGCTAATCACCACCATCTGTACTCAGTGCCAGCAAAGGGTCTTGTGTACTCTTTTCCTGACCAGTTGTTTGTCGCCCTTATCATTTCTGGGCCAAGAGTTCCCGAAGCTGTCACTGCTGTTGTCACAACTACCTCCAAGGCCCACTACTGGGGCTGCCACCATTTGTGCTCTGAACTAGCTGCCACCTAAGTGTCGCAGACCTCTCTTGCCAATTTCCCAAGTTGTCTTAGGCTTGAAAAATGTCTCATTCTGACCTTTTGTTGGCTCTGTGACTCCAAAATTTGATTTGAGTAGCTATTTTAAAGTTGTTTGGAGGAGACTGTTGGAGGAGTTCAGCTAGGTTGCTGCCTGTATACATTCCACCATCTTGGCTCTGCCTCTTGTCCCAAATGATTTTAACAAGATTCAGCCTGTTAGGTCAATAGTAATCTTTGAAATTCTAATACATTTTATAAAATTATTTTAAATTCTTTCATTTGGATTAAAAAAAAACAACTACTAAAGATCTATGTGGGGAAGGTATGGAGCAGTTTATCTAAAAACAGAGTGGTAAGGAGGGTAGTGGCATTTAGAGGGTTGTAAATTTAGTATGTTTCGACAATGTGATATGACCACAAAAATTCTAAAGGAATCTTAAGATACATTTTTTCTTAAAATAATGTCAAAAACTAGTGATGTGATAGTCTTCTAATTCTCCGCCCTGGTCAGACCATATGGTTTGTACTGTATCAGTTTGCCCTCTCAAAAGAAGGGAGTCTTTCTTCTTGAGGCTTTTGGTTTTCTATCTGTATTCCTACTTAATCATAGCTTAACTATTTCTTTTTCTTCCTCTCAATGAACAAAGGTGAAAGTAACTCATATCGGTATATATGCTGCATATATGTCACCTAAAAAATTCAACCTGATATCAAATGTATCCCTAAAGTTTACAAAAGACACCATCTTTTTTCTCACGGGCCCATTAAAAATAGGCTCACTTCCTCTACAGAGAAGTAAAAATTAGAGTAACTTCTGGTTTGACATGTACGATAGCAATTAAGATTCATATTGATGAATATTACCAGAGGAGTTAGTGATTGTTGTCATATCTATTGTTTTGCAACCTGGATTGATGGCATCCCAGTGAACCTGGGAATTTGAGGGCCAAGTCTATTGTCTGTGATGTATGGTAAATAACCTAAAACTCAAATGAAATAACAAGTTAATAACTTATGGTACACAAACTGACTTTTAGAAGCCTTTTACAAAACAGAAACTGGTACCAATAACTTCTTGCCTATTTCAAGAGAATTTTCTATATAAAAGATTTCATTTAGGGGCATTTCCTTCTTAAAGAAATCAGTTCACAGAGTTAACAATGCCTTCTGTTCTTTTTCCTGACCAAATCAGGGTCCCTTCAGCTCCCAGCACCTGTGGTAAATCAACAAGATAATTTGACATCCTGTAGAATGTAATCTAAATTGTAAAACAACGGGCCAATAAAATATATTGAAATATATTGTTGTCTATGAGCATCCAGGGGGCTCCCTGCTTTGTCCCCCTAAGGCCCAAACCCTTTGGATTATATATATATATATATATATATATATATATGTATATATATATATATATATATGTATATATATATATATATATATATGCGTGTGTCTGTGTCTGTGTCTGTGTGTATACATATACATATATTATATATATACATATATATGTGTGTGTATGTTAGATTAAATCACTCATACTCTCAATCAACAAACGTTCCTTAAGCATCTATGCATCAGGCACTGCTCTAAGCGCCTGGGATACAAATACAAAGAATGAGCTAACCTTTACTGTCGAGGAGGTTACATCAGGGAGGCAACATGTACATATATAACCATATACGGAATACATATAAAGGAAATACAAAGGAAGTTAGGTACGAGGTAGTTAAAGAGGCAGGAGCAGTAGCAGTTGGGGGATCAGGAAAGACTGCATGTAAAAGGCAATACTGGAGCTGCATTCTAAAGGAATAGATAGAGCCTCTGAAGTAGGAGTGAAAAGGGAATGCATTCCAACTATGGATGATCACCAGGTACCGAGGTCTGGAGATGGGAGGTGGAGTGCTGTGTGTGAGAAACAGAGAGAAGGCCAGTTTGATTGAATTACAAAAGGGAAGAAGGGAAATAATATAAAATAAGCCTGGGAACATAGGGTGGTAGAAGGTTGTGAAGGCTTTAAAAGGCAAAAGGAGCAATTTCTATTTTATTCTAGAGTCAGTAGTGAGCTACTGGGATTTATTGAATAGGGAAAAATGAGACAGAGAGATAAGTTAGGAAGCTACTGTAAGCACTCATCCCTTCTTCACTAAACCATTGCAATGGCCTTCTAATAAACTCCACTGACTCTTTATTGCAATTGTTAAGATTTCATAATGGATATGTAGGGTAAGGGAGAGCAAGAAGCTGAGGATAACACCAAGACTCTCTTATTAGGCACCTAGCCAGAGCAGAGAATAAAGTTTTGGGCCTGGAATCAGGAAGATCTGAGTTCAAATGCAGACTTACTAGCTGTTTGACCTTGGACAAGGCACTTACCTGCTTTTTGCCTCGGTTTCCCCATATGTAAAATAAGAAAAATGATGTCACCTACCTCCCAGAGTTGTTGTGAGGATCAAATTTGCTAAGAACAGTCAAGCATGTAGCATAGTTTCTGGAACATACTAAGCACTATATAAATGCTAGTTACCTAATGAAGTTCTGTGATTTCCT
Organism: Phalanger gymnotis; assembly: GCA_028646595.1. Taxonomy (NCBI): domain Eukaryota; kingdom Metazoa; phylum Chordata; class Mammalia; order Diprotodontia; family Phalangeridae; genus Phalanger; species Phalanger gymnotis. Next base: position 679,596,340 of record CM053622.1, on the reverse strand, counting down.
GTGCCTTAATCCAGACATAGTTAAGAGCTTGATACTAAATAGTGTCAAAGGCCACTGTCAGCTGCCAGTTCATGGATAGTTAGTCATCTGCAATGGGTTCAAATATTGGAGGTTTCAGTTTCTTCCAACTTTCCTGAAACATATTGTCTAGAAACAGAGGTATAGGACAGTGATCATAGCAAGTGTCACAGCTTGGAAGGTATTTTTGTTCCCCTCCCTGCCCCCGTGCTCTCATTGTGTGGCAATGTTGAAGTTGGAATGTCTGCTTCCTGGCTTCTCCCCAAGAAAGAGATTGTCTAAGGGACAATGGTGAACTGTGTCTTAATGCCATGTGTACCATCCTTGGCTAGAGAGTCCCAAATACACTGAGCAACATAGTTTTACTGTAGCCCTGAAGACTAAGAGGAACAGGAGAGAGAAATTTAAATGATCAACAGGTGACAGTACTAGCATAATGGGCTAGGAGATAATGAAAACATGCTAGTCACCTTAGGAGAGAGCTCTGTTTGTGGCTACAGTAATTAGGAATATTTCAAACCCCAAATAGCCTCACACCTCCCTTGTCCCAAGAAACAAATATGCTACTTAGAAATAGGGAAAATGCTAGAGACATTTATGTGTTTTGACATGCCTGAATAAAAATAGCCACCTCTTCCCTCCGATCTCCTCTGCCCAGCCTCTTCTTGCTGCCATATCCCTCAGTTTTTCCTCTGCTCCATTTTTCCCTCCTTTGAAGATGCATCAGGTCTCAAGTTCAGCTTAATCCAACAGCTAGATGTATTATTCATTTCTACACTTTAATGATGTGATAAGGTTTCTGGAAATAGGAAAAGGCTCATTAAACTGTCATTTGAATATAGATCACACCTAAATTCTAAGGAAGACAAAGTCTGCCAGCAGAGTCTGAATTTGCCTTCCCAAAGCTGCTCTCTGCAAACCAGGAAGGCAGAGAGAGAGAAGCATTTCAAAGGCGAGATCCCTTAGATTAGAGTCTATTCTTGATTTATTCTGTAATTAACAATAACTCACAAACAGAATGAGGAAATCAGAGAGACAGGAAGCGAAAAAGGGCCAAATGAAGAAAGAATTTGGGATGTCATACGTGGTGAGACGCATGTTCTGTCTCTGTCAATGATTGGCGGTTTGATCAGGCAGTACTAGAATGAGGGGAATATGTGGGGATTTTAATTTGCCTCGCATGACTTAGGACATGACATCGTCCTCGGCTGCAGGGATTCATTTACATTTGTTTAAAAACTTTGCCAGCACATTTTTTCCTCCTCCTGCTTTTTTGTTGGAAAGAGATGAGAAAAAAAAAAAAACAACAGGAGAGCTGTTCAACAAATGGTGTCTGGGTATGTGAATATTTTTGAGTTCCATTCAGGGAAGTGATGTGGCTTTGGTGGGGTCAAGTCACAACTATGGGCCTCTATTTTCCAACTTCCAATTCTGCTTGGGAATTAGGATACATTATATCAATACCTATGCAGGTATTGACTAACATCAGCCAGGGTATCTCAGGGACTCGGAGGAAAGTCTAAGTGTTAGGGCAAACATACACTTTTATGATATTACAAAGGACTAATGGAAGGAAAATCTTGCTGTTTTTCTTATTTCAATAAGGCAAATAGTTAGCAAGTGTCTGCACTAGTGTCAGTGGGGGACTCATGATCAGGTTTATAGTCTATTGAGAATCTCTACATCATATTTCCATCTAGAATTTTGCTATGAAGAAGAAGAGTAAAATATATTATGATGGAAATATGTAATAGTAAGATAGGTTGGATATAGTGAGGGCAAAGGATGACAGATAGACAGCCAGAGCATTCCTTTGGTGTCCTTGAGATGTAGAGAGAAATCAAGAAAGAACTAAATCATGTTGAATGGATTTCCTGTGGTGAACTTGTGGAAGGATCCATGGGATAAATGGCCCTGGATGGGTTTTGATCTGTGTCCATGGAGGGAATGTGCATATTAAAGAGTTCGCAGATATATTTGGTTACTGAACATGTGATTATATTTCCATTTTAAAGCAACTAAAATTCAAATGATTGGTAAATGTCTGATAGGGATAAAACTACTTCATCTTCTAGTATGAAGACCGACACCTTCTCCCTATTTCCATCACTGTCAGGGACTTAACTCAGGGTCTTTGTATTGCATTATCATAGGGAAAGTCACTCAGCCTGGGAGGTTGCTTTTTGGTTTTGTTTTCATGCTTATCCCTCATTTTCCTTTATAGGGATCTCTGTGCTGCTTACTAAATCAGAGGTTAACAGTGAGGGCTCTAATATTCAAGACTATCCTTTTAGAATAATTGTACTACAAGTTATAGGAAGGCAGATTTCCATCCAAAATAAGGAACACATTCTTAATGATTAGCACTCCCTAGAAATGGATGGACTTCTTTAGGGAAGAGTGAATTTATGGTCAAAAGAGATCTTCAAGTTAAAGTTGGATGTCTACCTGACATGTTGTAAATGGTATTTGTGCTTTTGGTTTTGAGTTAGATTAGTTGACCTTTGACGTTCCTTCAAACACCATAATTACAACATATTAAGATATTCTTCTCTAGCTTCTGGGAAAGGGATGTATGTACATCAATATTTAATCTACGTTATCATAGCTAGTACTTAGGATTGCTAAAGGGACCCAGAAGACATCCCTACATTATACATATTTACATATTTGAAACTTTATAGTGAGAGAGTTGGGCACCATTGGCAGATTTGTAATGTACAGAAATTCTGTTTGGATAAGGGTCATAGTTTCAAAGTTTGAGCCCTTTCCTTCTTCCCAATATACTCTGGGGCGTCTCATTGGCCTCATTTCTTTCTCTGTATATATATCTATATCTACATATCTCTCTCTCTATATATATACATACACACACACACACACACACATATATATATATACATACATCTCTGTGTGTGTGTGTGTGTGTGTGTATTAGGAAAAGATAACTCACCTCTGATAAATTTATTTTAAGTCAGGTGTTAATTATTTAATGTACTATCCCTGGGAGTGGGGTAGGGCTGGGAGGTGTCTTTATATATGAAAACAAGACTGTGGGAAGAAGCCATTGCTTTACCAAAGGAGATAATCATAGGCTAATAGAATGTCAGAGCTCTAGGGGAACTTAGAAAAAAATAATACAACCTCTTCATTATATAAGAATAAATTAGGTTTAGGGAGGTTAAACTGCTATAATTGTCCAAGGTCATATGGCTAGTTTGTGACAGAGCAGGGCATTTGCTTCCCTGACCAATGTTCTTTCCACTATGTGACATTGAAACCCTCAAATAATAAAGTTTTAGGCACTATGTCATCTAGGTAGGGGAGAGATTTTTAGATTTATCAAGTATCAAGTAAGAGGTACCCCATAAGTCTATTTTTTTCCTTCTGAAAATGGTTACTTTATCACATAGAACATAGGATACTCTGTGTGTGTGTGTGTGTGTGTGTGTGTGCATGTGTGTGTATGTGTGCATGTGTTCCCCTCCCCTGACCATTATTTGCCTTGGGCAAGAAATATAAGTAGGGGCAGGAAATCCTAAGTATAGGAAAATAGATTTGGAACATGGGCTCCCTAGTGGGGAAATTCTTATTTTTGCTGGTGATGAAGATTGATGGCTTTTTACTTTATTGATTGGAGACCAGGTAGACCAAGTGGTTATTATAACCATAACCATTGCCGTAGTAGGAAATGAAACTGACCAAAAATGCCTTAAAAGATAATAGTAACATCATGATCAAAGGTAGAAGAAGCAGCTTCACTGTTAAAGTCACAGGATAAACCTGGTCCTCTACGTAGCCTAAGATGCTTTTTAAAGACTGTTATAATTGTTCTTTGACCACTTTCTTAATAACATATTTAGCAAGTTTTTTTTCCCCAGGATTCAGGTCACAAGCTTAGCTTACACCAAAAGGGAGTTGAATTAAACTTCAGGGATGACTCTTTGGCTGTGAGGATGATTAAACCCTGTGACAGTATGATCACCAGCTGCACTAAATGGTGAAAATGACCCACTTGCAAGGGTATAGAGCTAACTGATCTCTTGAAGTCCCTTCAAGCTCTTATTTTTTTTGATAGCAAATGTGGACCTATCAGGTAAGTGGACAACGTTAATAATAACTATTTCTTTTTGGGCCAGCAGCCCTGAGGGTTTTCTCCTCCCAGTTTGATCTTTTTTGGGGGGATGAAAGGGGCTGTCTTTTTTT
>CM053622.1:679553665-679591616 GCA_028646595.1 Phalanger gymnotis | reverse complement strand
CCACCTCTGCTGCCCAGTGCTGCAGGTGGACTGCCTACTTCCCTTACCCAGATCCAGCAGTTTTCCCACTGACCTGCTGCATTGTCTTTGGTAAGGTTGAGAAGTCTTGTAACTGCCATAGCTCAGTGATTCAGGTCCCTGAGGCCTGCTCCTCCCTTTCTACTCCAGCCTGGTCTGTCCTGGAACAGCCCACTTGAGGCTGCCCTCCACTCACAGCACAATGTGATAGACCCTTCCCAGTGACCATCCAGGCTGTCTTGGGCTGGAGACTTGTTTACCTCTGTTATTTCATGGGTTCTGTAGTTCTAGAATTTGTTTAGGGTCATTTTTTTCAGATGTTGCCATCTTGGCTCTACCTCTGCCCATGGCCTTTTTAACCTAAGGTCTTTTTCAGGTCTCAGTTTGAGTGAGACAACAGTCATTTAGTGATTAAGGCTATCTGAATTTTGATTGGGTGGAGCAATCAAATTTGACTGAGTGGACCTTAAAGGAGGGTTGGTTACAGAGTATTGGTGGTGGGAGACTCTGGAAGTCAAAATGAGGGAGCAAGGAGTATTTTAACTCCTCCATCTCAATTAGTGAGTCAAGGGAATGAGTCAAAGTGTAGTCAGTGCTGGGTCAGGGAAGCTGGGTCATCAGGAGGGAACCATGTCTCTGTGGGAATCAGGAGATTGAAGGAGTAGGAAAGTAAAAGATTTTAAAATGAAAGCAAGTTCCCCCTCGAACCCTGTGGAGCAGTCATGCCAGAGACAACAGTAAAAGGGATAGATAGCCTGAGATTGGGACATTAGGAGGCTTGGGTTGAGGCTACTAAAAATAAGAGATTTGGTAGTAGAGGATAAGAACTCAAAATTTTAACGTACAAATCCAACTGTCCTTTGGACTTGTCATTTCTGCAAGTGACACCACCATTCTTCCAATTGCCAGGGCTTGTATTCTTGATTCTCCCCTTTCTTTTCAATCCTCATATTCAATCAATTGTTAAGTTTTTCCCCTGGTACAACATCCCTTGTATCTATCCCTTTCTCTCCATTCCAACAGCTTCAACAATAGTATAGGCCAGAGGTACCAAATATGCTGCTGTAGAACTGCCACAGCACTTCCTCTTGAATCTGAACCAAATTAAAATTTAGTTAGAAAATATTTAACAAAATGAGTAAAATACAGCAAATAAAATAATGTTAATATGTGATTTTCTAATTCAGTATTCTGCCGTAGGGATCCTTATGTACAGTTTAGTAGTAGCCATTTTTGTTTGAATTTCTCACTATTGGTTTATATTGTTATCATTTTTCACTTGGACTATTTCAATAGCCTCCTAATTGGTCTTTTTCTAGTCTCTCTCCACTCTCATGTATCCTCCACATAGTAGTTAAATTAATATGCCTAAATCATAGAACTGACCACGTAACCCCCGACTCAAATATCTTCATCAGTTCCTCTTTGCTTCTAGGACAAATACAAACATTTTCATCTTGACAATTAAAGCCCTCCATTTTAGTCTTTCCTTGTAGGCTCCCATCTACCTTTCTAGTGTTATTTCCCTATTGCTCTCTACCATGCATCCTCTGTGCCAATCAAGCTGATTTATTAGCTGTTCCCCATATACTACATCCTCCCTTTATGCCTCTGCACAAGTGGTCCATATCATTTGGAATGTGTGCCATCTTTGTCTCCATCTTCCCCCGAAGCACAACTCAGGGTGCCATCTCCTCTATGAGGACTTGCTGACTCACATAATTATTAGCACTCTCTTTCCTGCCTGAAATTCATTTGAGTACATTTTGCATTACTTGTTTATGTATTTTTCATCCTCCTTCCAAAAGTAAGAGCCTTGAGGTTGTAGAAAAGTTTATTTTTGTCTTTGTAGTTATGGCACCTAGCATAGTGCCTTGCATGAAATAGGTACTTAACATTTCTTAAATGTTTCTTGTAAGATCCTGAGGAATCATAGGCAGGTAGGTGGTACAGTAGATAAAGCACTGGGCCTGGAGTCAGGAGGACCTGAGTTCAAATTCAGCCTCAGACATTTGCTAGCAATGTGATCTTGGGGAAGTCACTTAACTCCTATCTGCCTCAGTTCTTCATCTGTAAAATGGGGACACACTGGAGAAGGAAAACAACTCTACTATCCTTGCCAAAAAAAACTCAACAAAAAAAACCCAAAATAAAACAAACCAATGACTTGTCCATGGGGTCACATAGAGTTAGATATCATTGAATGACTGAAGAATAACAACCTGAAGAATCCCCAAATCGCAGAATGTTAGTGCCAGAAAAGACCCTTGAGATGATCTAGTCCAACCTCCATCCTTTTACAGAGCTCATAAGGTGGTTGAGGAGATAAGAAATACAAGCATGAAATGCTAAGAGTTCAAGAGAGCAAATGATTATTTACCAACATAAACAGTATAGGCAGTAAGTGTACTAGTGCACTTTACCCACAAAGTGGGTAAAAATTTACTAAGTACTTTCCTCACAATTACTCTGTGAGGCAATTAGGGATGGTATTTTTCCCCATTTTACAGCCTCAGAGGGCTCATGACCACAGATTTATTAAGTGGCCGAGTTGAGAATCAAACTCCCCTCTCTAGACTACAAGCTCCAGTCCCTTTTCACTGCCCTAAGCTGCCTCTATTAAAATAATCAAGGCTTCTCTTCACAGAGAAGGTAGAGCTTGGATGAGACCTTGATCTCCAACATTGAGCAGTCTTTTTAATTCTTATGTTCTACTAGTATTATTGAATGGCTTTGAGTCATGGAGCACTGCAGTGAAGAGTGAAAAATGAGTATCACCCAGAAAGGAATAGAGATGTACATAGGAGGAGGGAACAGGCTGTAACATATAATAAATAAGGGACCATAGGGTACCAGAGAAAAGGATGTCATTTTAAAAAAATGTACAATCAAGATCACATGATCAAGGTAGTCAAGTAGTTTTATGCAATATCTTCAATCCTTAAACCTCAAAAGAAGGTATCATAAATCATCTATAGATAATTAGAGCCAATACAACAGGGTAAGATGACAGGGCCCTGTATTGGCATTCAAAATGGGTTTGAGTGACTTGTTTGTGACATCAGAGGCTTTTAGACCACGTGGGTTTAAGTCGCATTTTTGTGACAATTTTAGGTCACGTGGGTGAGTAGCATGTGTGACTCACCTTTGACCCCGAACAAGATATATAAAACCAGGGGTTGGCTTTATTTTTTCGGAGCTCTGAGCTGCAGCAGTAGTGACATATGACTTTGAGCCAGCCGTTGTCGAGCACCCAGCTGAATTTAGATGTTGGTAACTATGACTTGTATTTGGTCTGTTTATAAATGTATGTTTGTAATTTCTTTGTATTTGCTCTGAAGTTCAAGGTGCTGGCTTTTCCCCCTGAACTAAGTGAATGATATTTGTAAGCTGGATTAAAGTGAAGCAGATCAAAAGAACTTGGGCTTGCAGTGTTCTGTGAGCTGGTTGTTGTTGGTTTTACATCCCCGCAGCAGCTGCTAGCCGGATTGTTGAAACAGGCCCCCTGTTGTAGATCGTATATTGCTTTTGAAGAGGACCAATGATATCACAATGTGATAGGTGATGTCTTGACTTGCACAGGAATTGAATTGAAGTGCGGTAGAGTTGCACAGTCATCAGCCTCACTCTCTCTTCCAGAGTCATTGAAGTACAGTGGCAGGACAAAAGTCAAAATGATCATCATTGGCCTGGGATGCAGTGGGTGACCTTGGTGTTTTAATGTCTGACCAAGCTCTAAGTGCTCCACAGTGCTAACTTCAGCTGCTTTCATAGCTGTTGGAACAAATTTTTCTCCTCGACCCCCCAGTTCTGCCAGGGGAAATCTTTACATGCTTGGGGTAGACACCCCTTATTCACTGATTGGTTTGAGGCCTTTCAGCTACCCTCAACCTGGTTTAGCCCATCTACCAAGATGGTTTTAATGAGGCGTGGTTGCTGTTTATGCTACAGCTTTTTGGAACCACAGGTGAGGGTTGGGTAATAGGTGGACACCAAAGGTAGATGGACATACCAGAGTTGCTAATTCTGCCTGAGCACTCCATAAAGACCAAGAGGACACCTACAAGGCATAAAAACGACATAAGTTGACATTGGAAAAGTTTAATACTTAGAGATTTCATTTAACGCCCTTAGCCCTCAAGCCACTCCCACGTGCAGGACTGTCAGCACAAACAATTTCTCCACTGTCAGCGTCCCCATACTCAGCCTCTATAAACAACCCTGCAAAAGGATGCAGCCACTGATTTTACATAGCTACATGAAGAAGTCAGGAAGTGAGTGGAGCAGGGGTGGTGGAATTCTCAGGGACAGCGGGAAGTATGCATGGTATTCTGAGTCATAGGTTTGAGAGGGATAGGTATCAACCCTCAGGCTGGTAGCCCAATTGAGGTCAATCTTCACTCTCCAGTGAAGATACTAAAGCTTGACTGATGCCCACACCTCACAATATAAGCTCCCAAGGCAAGGTTGCTGAAGACACCCCTAGTTTGGGGTGTGGAAGGCAATGGAAAGGGGATGTGTTGAAGAGTCAGAAAGATTCCCAAGGGCAGAAGACAAATGATATAAGAGAAAAGCTTAAGGACAAGGAGAGAGAGAGACAGAGAGAGAGAGAGAGAGAGACAGACAGAGAGAGAGAGAGAGAGAGAGAGAGAGAGAGAGAGATAGACAGAGACAGACAGACAGAGAAAGAGACAGAAACAGAGACAAAGAGACAGAAAGAGCCTCAACAAGAATCTAGTTCACAAGCAAACCAATAAAAGATAACAATAAAAGGAAAATGAATGAAACCTAAGAGAAATTGCACACTTTCAAAAAGTGTTATAATATGAAGGAAATGAACCAATATTACTAATGAAAGGAAAAATTCTTTGAACACCTTGAGATCATGGAACAGCAGCAAGAAATTTCAAAATAGTTCAACAGAGAAACACAACTTTTAAAAAGAGGAATTTAGGAATGAATTTAATCCAGAAACCAGAGTTCTCAGTGTTAAATAATAATTTAAAAACCCCAAAATAATACAAAATTGAATACAAGACAGAGAATCTCTCCAGTTTCTCTGAGTAAAATAATAATGTATTTGTCACACTAAAATACTGAAGTGCAGGATAATTTGATGAAAGAAAAGCTGAAGGCAACAAGGTTAAAAGAATGTATGAATTATATACAAGTCAAAGCGAGTGATGACAAAGAGAGAATTTGTAAAAATAATTCAAGGATCTAGGTCTTTATAATATAATAAAAAAGATTAACCCACCTAAATACCACAAAGTAGGAAAAAATATGAAACAACTGTCTTGAAATTTTGAATATAGACAATAGAGCATCAATTAAGATGATCCACAGATTTCTAACAGGAAAATAAAGGGAAAAATCTAAAGGTTGAATTGGTTAAATATCACAATTTCAATAATGAAAAGTAAAGTTTGCAAAAATCATGAGAAAGACCTTTATGAACTAAAGACAATTTAAAAAACATAAGATTATTCTGCATTTGAGAGAAACTATAGGAGGCAAAGGAATATTATATTTCAAAAGCAAAGAGGCTTGAGCTACAACCCAAAAATAACATATCCTTAAAACCTGAGTTTAATCATCATTATCAGCATTAACGACAGCAGCGATAGACAGATGTATTGAGGTATTCTTGACAGAAAAAAGAAAACAAAAGCAAAGAGAGATGGGCAGTTTATTTGACTGGCAAACACTTCAGATAACAGAAATGCAATAAGGGTAACTAAGTATAATTATCAAGAAAATAATTAAGAAACAAATTCAATTTTCTTCTTTTTATAGGTTATTACTTGAAAAGAGAGATTCATCTATGGAGAGAGAGGAATAACAAGGAGGGATTATCAAGGGACCAAAAGGACCTAAGGAATTTAAGATTTTTAAGGGAACTTAAATAATTGCGAGAAGGGAAAGTGGCAAATTAAATTAATTTTCTCTGACCACTCTGAATAAATATCTTTTATGAGAGGGAATGATACTAGGAAGGCACACAGATGGGGAAAAGAGATCAGGTGTAGAGGGCAATAGGTGAAGGGTTAGTACAAGGAATCTCAAAGGTCTCTGTGTCATTTAAACAATTAGCTTAAGCTTTAATTTATTTAAGTTTTAATAATTTAGTAATTTAGAGACACTAAGGTGCTTAAAATACTTAAAATCACTCAGACTTTTGAGACACCCTGTATAGTCTCTCAATAAGGGAGTGGAGATAGAGGGTGAATAGAATGAGTATTGGAGGGGTAAAGATTGAGGTGGGAGGCTGCTGGGGAATCTTACTTCAGGATTCAAGAGGAATGGGTGCCACAATTTAGTGGGGGAGGGAAAGAGAATAGACATTTATTAAGTGCCTACTATGTTCCAGTCACTATTCTGGGTGCTTTACAGATATGATCTCCTCACAATAACACTGGGAAGTAAATGCTATTATTATCATTCTCATTTTAAAGTTGAGGAAATTAAGGCAAGCAGTTTCTGCCTCAGGACAAGTAACTTGTCTAGGGTCATACAGCTAGAATGTCAAAGGCTGGATTTAAACTCAGGTCTTCCTGACTTTAAGCAAATACATGCCTGCAGTAAGAAGCAAGTAGGTAGCAAGGTGGATAGAGACTAAATGAGAAGACATGTATGCCTGTGCTGAGACAGGAACTTTATAATGAGTTTTGTCTGTATGGATTTTGCACATTACTTTCTCTGAGAAAGGGTTGTACTGCCAGGGGGAGCATCCCATTTAAGAGAGGGGATGTTTTTGTTCCCAAGGGCAGTCAGCACCTACAATAGTAAGAGGAAGTACAAATTGTATAACATGACCTTAAAGATAGAAATGGATTGTGATAAAAAGTGGGGTTTAAGATTAGGTCTGAGGATTTGGAAAACTAATTGACTTCTACCACACAAGGCTGCTCCATCCAAGAGTCCAACATCCAATTCATTTCCTCATGAAAATCATATTTTTCAGACTAGTTTTAAGACATAATATTTTTCAAGACTAAAGTACAGCAGGAAAAAAAAAGAGAGTGGAGCATGGAGTAAGATGTACAAAGGCAATACCTTTGTAAAAAATTGGCAAAAAGAGAGTTAAAACCTTGTAATTTGGAAACTTAACCTCTATGAGGGTCACAGACACTTTAGAAAGTGCTCCACAATGACATGCTTTAACAGTGTTGAATCTGGAAGTTTTTTTTTTAAATTAATTTGTTTTATTTTTTACCTTTCCATATGCAAATTTCACTCTTGAGGTTTAGTCAGAGGATGAGAGGCCAGTAGGAGGTTGAACCACTATTAGAGGTGTGCTATTGGCCATGTATGGTATTCCATTCCACCCACCTATAGATAACATGTTGTTGGGGAGAGAGAAGAAGAGAAAGGGCAGGGTGTGTGGGTACATTCTGACTTGAAGAGTTCTTCCTAGGGAATGGGAACAGCTTTGATGGAAAAGGTAGATTGGGATCAGATTGTGGAGGACTGTGAATGATGAACTGAAGAGTGTGGACTTTATTCTGTGCACAAAATGAGGAGCACAGAGAATTTCTAAGCTTATTCTATATACAAAGTAGGGGTCATAAAGCCTGGGAGTTACACTGTAAGATAAGTCAAGGAGGCAGAAAAGGATTGTAAAATGTAGAGAATGGAGACAGAAGGACTAGTCAAGAAGCTATGAGCATCGTCCTAATGTGAAGTGAATTGATCTGAAATGGTAGATGGCCGGGACCTGGCAGTCTGAAGATCACTGGGTGATTCACAGTGTCACTGCTGTGACATGATGGATCTAAGTACTAGGAAGAAAGTAGGAAGGATTATGTGGTACTCAGAGGAGGAAGTGACCAAACCTAAGCCAAAAAGCAGAACTTTGAACGGAGGGCGAATCCAGAGATGGAAGAGATCCAAATGTCCTGGACTGGATATATGAAAGCCTGTCAAGCTTTTCCCATATACTCATTTCTCTAGGAGATAAGCCTGGACAAAGTCAATAACTAAAAGGAAAAAAGACAAACTGAAAAAAATAAGACATTTGAATAGGGAAGGATGTTTTGAGAAAAGGGAGATCCCTCATCTGGCAGGTCCTGTGGTCCTGATGTGCTTCCGGGAATCAGAACTGTCTGTTCTCACAATCCCTCAGAACTTCTTTATCTTTTAACCATTTTTTCCCTTCAAACTTAACTCTGCCACTTCACTGAGGATTAACTAAAGGCCAAGTTTGACATCCTTAATCCAACCATTTCTGAGTTATCTGAGAACAAAAAAAAGGCACAGGAGGAAAAGTATTGCTTAAAACATTAACCTTTAAAGAACCAGATGGAACAGAAAGAGGGTGACTACAATTCCACATAATTATTCTTAGACACATATAACCAGAATGTTTTCTAGAAGCTTTAAAAAGGACTTTGATATCATCTAGCCCAAATACTTTTACTTTTCAGGGTCACATTTTCATTCACTGTAACACCGAATCTTTGTGATCTTTTCCAATTTTAATATTGGGTGAGAACATGAAACATTTTATAGATGAGGACACTGAGGTCCAAAAATGTAATGCAGCTTTCCCAAGGTCCTTCAGCTTATTAATTCTCTTCCCTCTCATCCCACCCTCCATACTGCTCACATACAGCAATGTTGAGCTGACAGACATTCATGTGAGTTGGGCACATAAGAAAGAGGCTAACTATTCTCCTTTGTCTCCCTGGAGTCTCTTGTTTGGCTCAGCTGTCTATAGACACTTGAGAACTGTGTTTATTTATCTTGTCAATAGGACTGATGGGGAGAACATTCTTTATAATATGCAGTCTTGGTGAGAAGGACAGGATGCCTCAGACAAGTCTCTTTCAGCAGTGAATAAGCCATCAATTCAACAAGTATTTATTGCGTGCCTGCAGTATACCTGGCTTGGTACTAGGCTCAGTGGGAGATTCAAAAGAAATATAGTATGAAAATAATCTAATTCTATATAAAACTTTATGTGATATAAAGATAAAGTTAATTTTCTTCTTGTTCTTTACATGAATAGAATCATAACAATGCTATAAATGTGAGGGGAAACACCCCCAAAGGAGTGTATTCTACTCTTGAATTGGAATGAAAGAAGAAAGATATTTAAAGAAAAGAAAAAAGAAAGATTAAGATATCAGAAATATAGATGACAGGACAATAGAACATTACAGGATTCTGCATTGTGTACACTGTCATGTTAAATATTTAAAGTTAATTGAAGGTTATGATGTTTTAATATTTAAATTTTGATAGAGGAAGAAAATAAATCTAGGATATGCTACTCGATGAGCATAAAATGGATTGAGGAAAGAAGGCTCACAAATATGAAACAACTGAATGGCAGTACAAGCTAGAATATAATCAATTTGGAGTTGTCCTGACCTCCCTTGACCCTTTCTCTAACCGTTAAGCCAGAAGGTCTCTGCCTATAAAAAATTGCAATCTGTTTTTAGGAATGTGTGCACATTAATTATCTAGAAGCAGATAGATGTTGTTAGTGACAAATATGCCTTATGTGTTCATTAAGGTGGCATTACATTATAGGCTTTCAAAAGTAATTAAATTGCATTTCTTTAAAATTAATGCATAATTCATATATTTTTATACTAACTTGAATTTAAAAAAAAAAAGTGTTCTTAGAATCCCAGAATCTCAGAGTTGGAAGGAACTTTGGAGGACATCTAGCTTAATCATAACTGAAAAAAGAAGTCCCTATACTATAGAGGTCCTTACCCTTTCTTGTGTCATGGACCGCGTTTGGTAAAGCCCAAAGATTTCTTCTCAGAAGAATGTTTTAAAATTAATAAAATAAAATATACAGGATTACAAAAGAAAGACTATTTTAAAATGTAATTGCTGAAATATCTTTTAAAAGCATGCATTAATGGAGCCAGATTAGGAATCCCTGTTTTAGCCTAATCCCTTCATTAAACGAAGAACATAAGGCCCAGAATGGTTGAGCTAGCTGGCATAATAGCTAGGTTATTAGACTTGGAATCAAGAAGACCTGAAATTCAAATCTTGTCTCAGATGCTTACTACCTGTATGGTAACTCAGGGTAAGTTATTTAAATCTCTCTCAGTCTGTTATCTCAATCTGTAAAATGGGGATAATACTCATACCTATGTTGCAGAGTATTATGAGGAGAATATGAGAAAGGAAACCAACTATATTGAAATTATCAAAATATATTTAGAAATGTTTGTGGAATCTAGATTAACAACATAATGATAATAATAATACATCCTTGCTTTACAACATATCTAATAAGGGCTCATCCAAACTTTGCTTAAAGACCATTTCTACCTCTCATTCGTCTCTTTAGTGAAAGTATGCTGCTGGCCAGTAAACTATGTTCGAAAGGCATTAGTCCATAAAAATGCAGTTGGGCTTATAGCTTTTCATTGCCTTTGCCCACCTTTTTCTTCCATTGTCTGGTTATGGCCGCCTCCATTTTCTATTCCTCTTCCATCATCTCATGCTCTACTCAGAGAATACAGTAAGAATGACCCATTCTCAACTTTAGATTCAAAGAAATCTAAGTGGTGGGGGAACGGAAAAGATATATGCAACAAAAAGTCTTCTGTGCTAGTGAAAACCAGTCCCCAAAGGCCCTTGAGAGCTGAAGTAAAGTCCATTCAAATCTTTTTTGTCCAGTTGCCAGCCACATCTTGTTTTGGGGCACCCGGACTGCTTTTGAAATCACAGGGACATTAGAAGATTCATCTTTACAGGGGTCTGTAGAAGTCATCCTGTCCAACACTCTCATTTTACAGACGAAGGAGGTGACCCATGCTTGTTAGCTTTGATATTTTAAAGCTACTTAAATGAGACACTTATGAGGACTGGCCTCGCCATCATATCTCCATTTCCAGAATAATGATATGTCCCTCTATGCTAATTCTTTATTTCATTGTCAGTCAAGGTAGAAAGTAGTACTGATATTAGAGTTTTTGGTAATGGTTGTGTGCATTTTTTGGTATACACATATGCTGTATCATGAAGGTTCAAAAGGAAAGTGAAATCTATAAATAAATCTCATTACATGATGACACTGTAATTTCCTATCATTATCCCAAGTGCAGCTCAACATGGTACAGTTTGCCGTACAAAAGGGAGAGGGCTTAGAGATGTTCATTTGAGCTTTTGGATAGAGACAGGGAAGCACAGAAGGTTGAGGTCATACATAGCTGCAGAGAACCCTCATGAATTTAACTGTTCTGCTGGTATTTTCCTTGCCACGGAGTCTTGGTTGGGGGTGGGGTGGGGGAGGAGAGGAAGACTACCTGTCTTACATATCATAAGATGAGTTTAAGACTATTGGGAAATTCTTAATTCTTTTTATCTTACTCCCCTCTGGTTTTTACCTGCTCTGGACCTTATATCTCTAAACCCCACAACTTTTTGGCCTGCCCATCCTCTATCTTAGTGGGGGCTTCTCTCACATCATGCAAAAATAGGCTTCATTTGCATAAGCAATATGCCATACAATTCTCTCAGATATGAACCATAAGTGTTTTTTTTTTTTTTTGCCAGTCTGTGGTAGTTACCAGGACTAAGGAGAAGCAAATCAGGCAGTGCCATATGCTGAGTGTTGTATGGCAGGGGTGGGGGGTGGGGTGGGGCATAAAAGCAGTAGAAGTCATAGCTCAACATTTCTTTCAAAGTAAAATCTAAATGGTGGCGGAAACAGACAGATAGACGAATAAAGATAGAGATACAGACATAGAGAGACATGTATGTGTATGTATATATATGTATCCATGTATAGATATGTATGTGTATATATATACATACATACAATATAAACACACATACACACTTTATACGTATGTATGTATATGTGTGTGTGTCTGTATGTATAATAAAGAGACTAGGAACCGATGAAAAAGAAACCTACAAACCTATGTTAAAGAAACAAGAAAATTAGGGGGACAATCTCTCCAGAGATTGTAACTTGCCCAGGGTCAAACAACTAGTAAGCCCCTGTCCTAGCTTAATGGTCACTAGTGACTAATAAAAAAATTCAATATTAATAATGACTAGCATTTACATAAGTGCCTTTAAGTTTGCAAAGGTGCTTATATGTTATCTTATTTGATCCACACACTTCCTTGTGAGGAAGGTGAAATTAATATTCCTATTTTACAAATGAGGAAACTGAGGCTGAGAGAGGTTGAGTAACTTGCCTAGAGTGACACAGGTAATCAGGTGATACAGGTAGTAAGTATCGGAGGCAAGATTTGAATGCAAGTCTTCCGGAACCCAAGTCCAATACCCTATAGGCCGTGCTACCTAGTTTAGTCTTTCTGGGCCTTTCGCTCGTTGTTAAACGAAGGGATTGGACTGGAAGGCAGCTAGGTAGCATAGTGGATAGGGTGCTGAACCTGGAGTCAGGAAGATCTGATTTCAAATTCTGCCTCAGACATTACCAGCTGTGCAGGCCTGGGTAAGTCACAATCTCTGTCTGCCTCAGTTTCTTCATCTGTAAAATAATAGGACTTACCCCCGAGATTGTTGTGAGCATCAAATAAGATAATATTTGTAAAGCACTTTGCAAACCTAATGCACTATATAAATGCTGGTTACCATTATTAGAACAGGAGTTCTTAACCTGTAGTATGTGAATTTTTAAAAATATATTTTGATAACCCTTTTAATATAATGGATTTCCTTTACAATCCAAAGTTATCTTATTTCATGTGTTTTAAAAATACTATACTGAGAAGGGGTCCATAGGCTTCACCAGATAGCCAAAGGGGGTTGTGAAACAAAAAAGATAAGAATCTCTGGGACCAAGAGATATTTTAAATCTCCCTTGAGTCTAACATCTGTAATTATATAAATTTATGTACTATAAAAAAGCATATTTGTTAATAGGTGAATAGTAAAGGCCACTTAGGAGTCTACTTAAAGAAGGCTTCCTGGAGAAGGTGACTTTTAAGCAGGGCATAAAGTGAGGCAGGGGTGTATCTCAGATGAGAGAAAGAAGACTGTATTTGAGGCAGTAAGTATTGGAGTGCTCTGATGAAGGTTAAACGGACTGAACTTAAAATGTGGTCAATATGTCCAGGAAACAGAATCTGGCTTCAAATTGTTTGCTTGACTCAGAACCAGCATTCAGTTAAAGATTAGGATAAAAAAGACTTAGTTTCATTGGCAAACCAATAACAGGCTTTAGGATTTTGCTTTAAAACATTCTGAATAATCCTATTAGCTGTGGAGGGAAATGGGGTTATTTTAATGACAGAGTATATATGTATATTTCTATCTATATAGTTTCCCTCTGCCAAGGTCTCAAGGAGATTAACCACACCAGCTAAAGTCGATCCTCTTTGTGGAACTCATCCCTATCTGAGAGGAAGGATGGGGGGAGGGTGCTGAAGAGCCGCTTAGGCTGTTCCTCAGGGGCTAAGTCGGCTTGATAAATGCCCCAGCTCCATATCCTGGGAGGGCATAGTGACAGAATGGCAAGGGGACCTAGGACCTAGGCCAACTCAGGTCATAGGTGGTCCTGTCGTCTTTGAGAGTTTTCTGATCTCTTTGCACCTGCCCTTTCGCCCATCTCAAAACTTGATCCACATTCATCAGAGATGTTTCTCACAGACGCTAAATTTCAAATCCATGGGTTATCATTCTGGAAACCCTCCCAATTATGCAGTCCCACTGGGAAGTAGAACAATGTTAAGGAAGATATTTACTTGAGATATCTCCTGAGACTTGCTTGGTTTGTAAGGACACAATGCTAAACTGACTATATTTACATATAACAGTTTCAGGTTTCCAGGGAAAGAATGTTGCTATTTAGTTAGACTTTGTTTAGTTATTCCTTAAGTGTTAACTCACCTCCTCTTCCTTTAGCTTCAAGGCTGATTGATCCTCAGGCATGGAGACATAGATGCTGGAATGAGAAAGAGTACTGTATGCCTTCGAAGCTGTCATTTCCACCCCTCTGAATTACTTACAAGGATCAGACATGTTTGCTACCAGAAATATCTCTCCTATATGTTATTATGACTCATGTTCTCTTGGGTGATATTTAGAACTTGGCAAATCTGGTAACTGGAATCCAGGGGAGGAGATAAGCTCTGTGGAAAGTGACGCTGTAGATGAAAAGTTAGAGCTATAAGGTCGAAAGGAGCACATCAATATACATATATGAGTACATGGGGCAGCTAGGTAGGGCAGCCTGGAGTCAGAAAGACTCATGTTCTTGAGTTCAAACCAGCCTCAGATGGTTACTAGCTGTGTGACCCTGGGCAAGTCACTTAACCCTGTCTGCCTCAGTTTCCTCATTTTAAAAATGAGGTAGAGAAGGAAATGGCAAACCGCTCCAGGATCTTAGCCAAGAAAACCTCAGATGCAATCACAAAGAGTTGGACATGACTGAACAACCACAACGAATGAACATATGTAACGAGTGGTGGTATACTATCGACCAACAGAACCTGCTACACATTTTGTGCAAATGTAAGAGGTAGTATGAAGTAGTGGATAGAAGAGCCTCAGAGTCAGGAGAACTTGAGTTCAAGTCCTGCTTCTGACAAATTCTGGCTGTGTGACCCTGAACAAGTCAATTAACCTCTCAGTTCTCCAGGTAAATTTTTAAGACTATGATTTGCAGAATTCTTGCTTATCTGCTTTGATAGAGGGAGTTTTGTCCCAGAGAGGGCTCTCTACAACGATGAGATCACAAGTCTGGAGATCTCTCTCTCTCTCTCTCTCTCTCTCTCTCTCTCTCTCTCTCTCTCTCTCTCTCTCTCTCTTTCTCTTTCTCTCTATTTCATTATTAAAGTCTGACTTTAAGAATTTAGTAAAGCCGAGAGACAACCTTTGCTTTTGTAAGGCTATGGGAACAGAGTGTAAGATCTGTTAGGTCTTACCAAACTGGAAAGGCTTTTAAAGAGTGGATTCAGTAAGGAACAGTGTTTCTGTTGCCTCACAAACCAGTTAAGATAATGGTGGTGGTGATAATGATGATGATAGCAATAATATTAATTAGCATGTTAATAGCTCTTTAAGTTGCCCAAAGGTTTTACAAATATTATCATATTTGATCATCACAATAATCCGAAGAAGTAGGTGCTGTTCTTATATTCATTTTACTGATGTGGAAACAGTCAGGCAGAAATTGGATGATTTATATGCCCAGGGTCACACAGATGGCTAGCAAGTATCTGAGGTAAATTTGAACTCGGTGCTTTCTGACTCCAGGTTCAAGATTCTAATCACTGTACCATCTGGCTGCTTCTGTCAAGTCAACTATATAAAGTCCCATTATTAGAAGTTTAGTAATAGATGGAAAAATTTTTTTTAGCCACAGGAAAAGACAAGAATTGTGCCTACTAAGGCAAAGGGGGTCCCAATTTGTATTTGTGGTGGTGGTAGTCGGGCACACCTACAAAATAATGGATCTTTGATGTACATATAATGCCATCAAAGATTTAGAGCAGGAACATTAAAGGCTATTGAGCCTAACCTCCCCTCTCCCCCCCTCCATTTTACAGTGGATAAAACAGGCTTTGAGAAGTGGCAGAATCATGATTTGAACCGAGGTATTTTGACTTTATCTGGGCAGCTAGGTGGTTCAGTGGATAAAGTGTGGGCCTAGAGTCAGGAAGACCCCAGTTCAAATCCAGCCACAGGCCATTACTAGCTGTGTGACCCTAGGCAAGTCACTTCACCCTGTTTGCCTCAGTTTCTTCATCTATAAAATGAGCTGAAGGAGGAAATAACAAACCGCTCCAGGATCTTTGCTAAGAAAACCCCAAAGGGGGTCATAAAGAGTTGGACATGACTGAACAACATAAATTCAAAGAGAAGTACACTTTTAATTGCTTCCTAATTTATGAATACTTTTGTAAATCAAATATTTATTCTAGTTATGCTGAGAAATGTATTTCCTTGTCCATTGTAATGAACAGGTACACTGTAACTGTGGCATTGGAGACCCATGTATGGACAATGTCTTCCAACAGCTGGGGTTTACACCTTTAAGCACCAAAACTTTGATTCGTTTTAGATTAAAATCTTTCTAGAAACTGTCTTTATTTCTTTAACTTCAACAATTGGACAATTGTTCAGCAAAAACAATCAAATATCCCAAATAAGGAGAAAAACTTACCCCAAATTCATTGCATTTTAAATGAGGTAGAACAAAACCAATCAAATGAAAAACAAACAGAAATGCTTCTGTCCTATGTCTCTTTCTAGGTCTACCTGCTTAAAGCTCTGCCAACTTTGTCCCCATGTATTTTCCTTCTTCCTTCCCATTCCTGCCCTTCCCCCAATCTAGTTTTCATCAGTGTGTTGGCCCAGTTCTGGTTTTGCTGGATTCATTTTGTATCACCCCCTATAAATCCGTCCACTTTTTTGGGGTGCTTCATATTTATATTTGTTGTTGATGGCACCATAATGTCCCATTATATCATTTTTTTTTGAGGGGGAAGGCAGGGCAATTGGGGTTAAGTGACTTGTCCAAGGTCACATGACTAGTAAGTGTGTCAAGTGTATGAGGTCACATTTGAACTCAGGTCCTCTTGACTCCAGGGCCAGTGCTCTACTCACTGCACCACCTACCTGCCCCACCCATTATATTATTAAGTCAAGATTTATTCAGCCTTTCATTAGTTGTCAACATGTGGCTTGTTTCTAAATATTTACCTTTATAAATACAGCAGACATGAACATTTTTGGCACAGAGAGTTGCCCTTTTTTATTTTGGAGATGGAGTACTAACAATGAAATCATTGGTTTGAATAAACACACACATACAGACACACACACTTCTGGGCTTCTGAATCACGTTCCTTGCATCGTATCTCAACAAATGGAAGGGGGAGTTGTGTGTAACAGGGTAGAAGAGAGTTGGAGGATGTATTTTTTTTTTGTTTTTTATTGATCAATTCTTAACCACAGAGAAAAAAAAATGATTGAAGTTGCATATGAGAACATCTTAATCTAGGGTGCTTTTTAACTTTAGAGGAATCTGAAACATTCAGCTCACCTGCTTTTTAAATTGAGAAAAAGAAGATTAAAAAGCAATAAGTGCAATATTAACAAATACTGAAAAAATATACTGTAGTTAAGTATTATGGTATAAATGTGCACCTGGGAAGGTGCTGCTTGAAATACAACATTGAGCGGGAAGGGAATAGAGAAAGGCAAAGAAGAGAGGGGGAAAGAGAAAAAAAAAGAAGCATGGGAGAGACAGATCTATAGAAAAGGGAGTAATGGAGAAGCCCTAGATAAGAAAGGGAGTAAGAGCCAAAGAAAGAGCAGCTATGTGGGTTTTGAGGTCAGTGTCTGAGGTCGTGCTGTTGTTCTCTTGGGCTCTGGGCTTGTGGGTATTACCGTCTTTCAAATATCTAGCTTTATTTTCTGCTTTCCCCAGCATTGCTTACGGTTCTCTAGTTCTTAAAGTAAACCTCTAAATGAAATAAACAGAATCACCCACCATGGGGTATTTCTTGCTGCGCATATATCCCAGGGACCAGATGGAAGGAAGTCAAAGACTGACCCCCATGCTCAGGGAATAGGAGGTTCTGCCTACAGCTAATACCCCCTAGGGCTGAGGTTACCCGTAAGGAATTGGAGTCTAAATTGGGTGTAGGCTGAAAAATCCTTGGAAAGTAGTCTGGTCCATCTGGTGGGCCCCGAGGTCCAGCTGTACTCTACTGTTCCAGATTCAGTAACAAGAAAGCAAGTGAGAACAGTTATTATTTCTACCAAGGCAGAAAACAAACAGCAGGGCCAGCAGAAGTTTCGTGGCAAAGCGGCCTGAGAACTGCAAGTTGTTGCCTAGATGTTATTGATTGAGTGCACCTGTCTGTCTTCATTTTAAACTGTGTGCTTGATTGCTGGCAGGTTTATAGGATTATGGGTTTAATTGGATGCCTGTGTTTTACTAGATGTAAGTGAAATTTATGACTATGGGGCTTGTGGTACCCAGGATTACCTGAGCCGTCGCGGCCCCTGCTGGGAGATCAGAGACACGGGAGCCAATAAGAGAGAGCGCTCAGGCTGGCATGCCAAGGAGGCACCTCTGGGGCTCTGCGGGCTGGCTGGGGGTCACGCAGAGAGCAGACAGAACTAGAATTGGAGCCAGGGGCTTCTGCTACACCCGAGAGCTCCCTTGACTCTCTGGCCTCTTCTGAAGCAAAATTGAGGCAGTAACTGACTTCCCAAAGAAATTATTGATATTTCGTTAGATCCTGAAGTGTTGGCAATACAAAGCAAACTGCTCGGGGTCGAAGGAGGTCTGTGTGGAGACCTTCGTAGTTCTCATTGCTTTACCTAATTAGTTAGGAGACAGCTTCTTTAGGGGGCTGAACAGACTTTGCCAGGCTGGGGAGCAGGCCACCCAAGGGAGTGAAAATCATTGCTACAGCTCTTTGTCGTTGTTGCTGTTGTGTCATTCAGTCACGTTCAACTCCATATGACCCCATGGATCATAACACATCAGGTCCTTCTCTTCTCTACTGTCCTCCTAATTCTGTCCAAACTTGTGTTCATTGCTTCCACAGCACTAGCTAGCCATTTCATTCTCTGCCACCCCCTTTTCCTTTTTGCCTTCAGTCTTTCCCAATATCTTTCTCAATATCTTTTCTAATGAATCCTGTCTTATCATTATGTGTCCAAGGTATTTAAGCTTCAGCTTCAGTATTTATCCAGCCAATGAATAATCTGAATTAATTTATTTAAGTATTGACTGATTTGATCTCCTTGCTGTCTAAGGGCCTCTCAAAAGTCTTCTGCAGCATCTTTTTAGATATATCCATAAGACTTTATGTTTATATGACACTTTTTAATATGTTGAAGCATTTTTACATCTATTATTTCACAAAATCACATAATAAAGGACCTGAAAGGACCTTTGGGGCCATCTATTCCTACCTAAATCTCTTCCACATAGTTACCAACAAATTGTCATCCAGCCCCTGTTTGAACACATCTAGTGAAAAGTAGCCTCCCCATTACTCCTTCCTGGGGCATCTCATTCTACTTTTGATCAGCTCTACTTGTTAGATCTCTCCTTACATCACATCATTTTTCACCATTAACTCTGAACTCTCTCTTCTTGCCAACTGCCTTGCCACCAAGACCAGAATCCATCCCATAGAAGACTCAATGCTTTCAACTCCAGATTGCTCTGGTACCACAGAGGGCCTGATTGGTGAATGTTTGATAAGCTGACTGATATTGCCGGTTGGCTGAGAAGCCATGATTCACTTTATTCTCCTACCATTTTCTTTCTAGATAATTTACTTCCATTTACGTCTCATTTCCTCAATACTACCCTTTCTAGTTCTAGAATCACAATCAAATCAATACAACCACTGATACTGTAAAAAAAGTGCATTGATATAATCACTGATAATGTTCCACTCTGCAACTTTCCAAGCTCAAGAGTATCCCTGCCTGGCCACCACTTTCCTGTATTGGACATTTTTCTGTTTACAATGTAAGCTCCTAGAAGCTACTTTTATTGCTTTTGTTTTTGCATCTTCAATTTTTAGTACATAGATAGAGCTTAATAAATAAGTTTTCACTCGTTCAATCCTTCCATCATCTATCCATTCATGTTGAATGTTGACTGATACTGAACTTGCAGTTTGTTAACCCTTCCCGCATGCACCTAATTGAATTATCATCTACTCTTTTTTATACCTTATCCACAAGCAGAGCATGAAAGAATGCCAAAAGCATCATTGAAATCTAAGTATAATGTACCTATAGTATTGTCCTTTCCTGGTAACTCAGAATGAGTATGGACATCTGGGGTCAGGGGGCTCACATAACTCAGGATGATATCCTCCCTTTTACCGCTCACTATGTGCCACTTCTAACATGATGGGAACACACATAGGGCACTACTCCCCCAAACACTCCATTCCCATCTCTAGGCATTTTGGCTGGCTGATCCTCATGCTCTCTTCACCTTTACGTCCTAGCTTGCCTTCCTTCAAGTCCCAGCAAAAATACCACATACTACAGAAAGCCCTTCCTGTTCCCCTTTAATTCAGACTCCTTTACTCTGAAGATCATTTCCAGTTTATCCTGTATATAGGGTTTTTTTGGTTTTGCTTCATTTGCTTCTTATTTCCTCTTTAGAACGTGAACTTCTAAAGTTAGGGGCTGTCTTTTGCCTTTCCTTGTATTCACAGCGCTTAGCACAGTGTATGGTATATAGCAGGTGCTTAATAAATGTTTATTGCCTCACTATCACCTTTTTTCAGATTCCTAGAAAAAATCCATGCATCTGCTGGCCTACACTATCTCTTCTCCTACTCACCTTTTAATCCTTTGTTATCAGAGATTATCTGCCCCTTAAACAAAATTGTTCTCAACTAAACTATTCTCATTGAGGTTACCAACTACTGATTCAGGAAACTTGGTTTCAAATTATTCTTCTGACACTTATTACCTGTGTGACCTTGGGGCAAGTTGGTTCACCTCTCTAAACAAGCTTCTTCAACTAAAATGGTCTCTTCCAGTTCTGTATCTCTGATCCTATAATTTTAATTGCTAAATCTTGGGGACTTTTCTCAGTCTTTATTCTTTTTTTGACACCTCTGATCATCCCATTCTCCTGGCTACTTAAGCCCTTAGCTTTCCAGAGACTGCTCTCTTCTGGTTTTCTTCTACCTGACTAAACATTCCTTTCCAGCTTCATTCACTGAATTATCATCCACATCTTGCCCACAACTGTGAATGTGTCTCAAGGCTCTGCCTTAGACCCTCTCCCCTTCCCTCCTCCCCCAACTTCTCCTCTCGTCTCCATATAATTGTTTCTTCGAAGATAATTCTCAATTCTATATTGCCGTATCTAATCCCTCTTCTAAGATCCAATCTCAGATCCTTAACTGCCAATTGGACATCCCCAACTGGATAGTCCTTAGGCATCTCAAATTCAATGTGTCTGGAATGGGATTTATTATACCTCACCTCTACTTCAGTCCTCTAAATTTCATTATTTCTGTCAAGGGCTCTACTATTCTCCCAGTCACCCAAGTTTACAGCATCAGAGGCATCCCCAACTCTTCACTTCACTTCACTCTTCCCCCCCCCCCGCCATATTTAATCAGTTGTCAAGTCCTATTGATTCTAATGCCTTTCCCATCCATCCCTTTCAGTCACCATTCAGACTTATGCCCTTACCACCTGTCACCTGGACTATATCAACCACTTGCTAATTAGATCCTCACTTAGAGTCTCTCCTCTATCCAATACACCCTCTGTATAGCTGTCAAAATAATCTTAGAATCAAAGAATAGTGGATTTAGAGTTGGCAGGGACTTTAAAGGTCATCTTGTCCAAATTTTTTATTTTACAAATGAGGAGATGGGGCCTCTAAGGCTGACCTACCAAGGTCAGACATGTTTTAAGCAGTAGAATAAAGACTGGAACCTATGTCCTCTGAATTTAAATCGCAATACTTTCTACTGTGCCACACTGCCTTCTAATTCTTAAAGGATCAGTCTAACCATTGATCCTCTGCACAAAATGTTTTAGTGGCTCCACATTGCCTCTAGGATAAAATAAAACCCCAATACTGGCACATAAAACCTTTATATTTTTATTCCAGCCTACATTTTCCAGGCTTATTTCACATTCTGCCTTTCATGTTCTCTATGTTCCAAATTACTTGGCCTTCTTGCTCTATGACCCAAACTTGATATTTCTATTGCCTTTCTCTAGGACTTTGCAGAAGCTGTTTCTTTTATCTGTGATGTACTTCCTCCTCACTCTTCCCGCTTAAAAACAGCTGGTAGTCCACTGGTTAGAGCCTGAGCCTGGACTTGGAAAGAACTAAGTTCAAATATGGCTCAACACACTAACTTAGTAAGCGTGGATCTCTTAACTTCAATTTCTTCAATTGTAAGATAGGGACCCAGGGTTTTTGTGAGGATCAAATGAGATAATATTTGTAAAGTCTTTAGTATAGCTCCTGTCACGCAGTAATTAGTTTATAAATGTTAGCTCAATATTATTAGAATCCTTAGATTTTTCAAGGCTCTATTCATGTGTCACCTCCTATGAAAAGCTTTTCCTGATCCCCCTGATTATTCGTGTGGTCTCTTCTCCAAATCATCTGGTGTAATATACATATCTGTTTATATGTTGTATCTCTTAATCTAATGTAAGCTCCTTGAGGGCAATTGACTATATATATATATGTATATATATATATACATATATGTATATATATACACACATATATACATGTATATATATATGTATATGTATATTTTCATTTTGTCTTTGCCTCTTTAGCACCTAACACATTACAATGGATGTAGTAGGCCCTTAATAAATGCTTTTCAGATGGGCTGGGTGGTACATTATATTATAATGGAAAATCCACAAGCTCTGCATCTAGAAGACCTATATCCAAATAATAATTTAACATTTCTTTCCTATGAGACCTTGGGCAAGCCTCTTAACATTTCTTGGCCAGCTTCTTCAGTTTAAAATTAGGGTATTGGATTAGATTTGAGGTATCAAACACAACTTCTGAGCTACATTGTTCATTGAGGTTTACAATCCCTATGAGAGAAACCTAAACAAATTAAATCATAATTGGAAAATATTGAACAAAATAAACAAAAAATACAATAGAACATAGATAATGTTAATATGTAGTTTTCTAAGCCAATAGGTGGCCTGCAGGCATCCTTCTATTTGGTTTGGAGACTCCTTTTCTATTTGAGTTGACATCCCTGGATTAGATATTTTCTGGGGTCAGGGAGGTCTGTCCTTCCTCCTCTCTCAATCAGGACAATTTTTCTGCTTCTTGCCTCAGGTACAAAAGTTCATAATTATGGCTTTGCTCTCAGAAGGAAAGCAAAAGCTAGGCAAAAGTTAAATAGATTATACATTATCATCATCCCATCCACCTTTAGAGAGAAATGTAGATTGAAAAATACAGGAGAGAGTACTGGGAAGATGAAGGAATAGGTCAGAAAATTCCGAGCTCTCAAGATTTTCTCCCACAAAAGAGATAAGATAGAACTTTAGGGTAAACAAAGTGTGGGTAAAAATAAATAAGAATAGTGGCACAACAGGGGTATTCCTGGGACAATAGGAGAAGATCAGAAGAAAAATACCAGGACTATCTTTGGTCAGGGTGAAGAGTTGACACCACTAGGCTAAGGTTCATGGCTTCCCAACAAGCAGCCAAGCCCTGGGGATAGAGGGTCTGGGAGGCCTTCTCAGCCCCAGCCACCAAAACTTTTACCTCCAGGATAGTGAGGGGAGTTGGGTATCTGAGCTGGGAAGATTGAGGGAACCTCTGCTGACAAGGAACGCCAGACAGCTATGCTATGGAGAGCAGCGGGGAGGAACCAGCACATGCTCAGTGAGTACAGAACGATTGGCCAGAATGACACTGGCTGTGGGCACTTACATGAGGCTGGAGTTTTGCCTTTGGTTCAAGGCTAGAGGATAGAACCGAGATCTGGGGCAAGAGATACCATTCCCCCATACCCCAGGGCTAGAGGTGATTACAAAAATTAAGCTATTACTACAAAAAAAATGCACAGGCAAAGGAGAAAGAATCCAACTATAGAAAGTTATTTGTTACCAAAGTAATGTTTTATAATATGAGTTTTTTCTACTGTTTACTCATTTTCCCAGCCAATTACTTGACTTTGTAACTCGTTCAAGTAAGGCTCTGCTTCCAGTGGGGAGGACATATTGTTCCAAGCTTCAGGGGCTTTGTGCAGCTGTTTTCAGAGATACTTCTAGGGACCTCTAAGTTTTTAGTTCTTCTAAGAAGAGGTGTTTACTCCTCTCCTGGCTTATGCTCTAGTTGATGAGTGACCATAAGCATTCTTTTCTGTCCTGGAACTGTGAGGAGGGTTCCTCTCCACTGCTGCCACAAGCTCTGCTATGTCAATGCTCCTCCCAGCATGACTGCCCCCCAGGTCTGTAACCCAAATCCAACCATGGGCAAACAATAGAATCCTGACTCAGTATCAGCAAAGGGATCCCTGTAATCTCCTTCTAATCAGTTGTTTGATCCCCTTACCATCTTTGTGGACCGAGAGCTCTTGAAGCAACCTCTACTGCCACTGCCACTCCCCTCCCTCTCTGGGCTATACAGGGGCTGATCTGTGCCCCTCTCTCACCCAGGTCCGACAGACCTTTCCCACTGACCTTCTAAGTTGTCTTTGGCATTTGTGGGTTAAGAAATCTGGAAACTGCCTCAGCTACCAGTGATCCAGTCCCCTGAGGTCTGCTCGCAGTTTGCTGGGCCTAGTCTGTGTTGATGTGGCCCATGCTGGATTGTGCTCCTCTCCCAATTCTGCTGCAACAGACCTTTCCCATGGATCATCCAGGTTGTCTTGGGTTGGAAATTTGTTTCATTCTGTCTTTTTGTGGGTTCTGCTGCTCTAGAATTTTTAAAGTCATTTTTACAGCTATTTGGAGGAGTTTGGAGGAGAGCTCAAGAGAGTCCCTGCTTTTACTCCACTGTCTTGGCTCTACTCCTGAGATCCAGAATCTTAAGGAAGAAAATGACACCTTGAAAATTAGAATTGGGCAAGGCAAAGCCAGTGAAGTCATAAGCGATCAAGAAATAATTAAACAAAATATGAAGAATGAAAAAATAGAAGAGAAAGTAAAGCATAAGTAAAATAACTGATCTGGAAAACATATCAAGAAAACATAAGAATACTTGGATTACCTGAAAGCTATGATTAAAAAAAAAGAATATTGATGCAATAATACAAGATATAATTAAAGAAAATTGTCCTGATGAATTAGAACAAGGGGGAAAAGTAGAAATAGAAAAAAATTCCATCGATCACCACTTGAAATACATCCTATGAGGAAAACTAATAGGAATATTATACTCAAATTCTGAAACCCCTAGCTCAAGGATAAAATATTAAAAGTAACAGAGATCTTACCTTCTAAGGAGAGAAAAAAACACATAAAAAGAATTAGAAAGTAGGATGGGGTGGGTGCATAATTAAGGACAAGGCTGCTGTTGAAAAAATGGAAAAGACCAGAAAATCAGGAATAGACAGAAGGGAAATGAGCAGAGATGTACGAGCATTTCACAAAATGGTGATTTCAGACACAGATTCCCTAATCACAGGAGAGAGCAGCAGGGACGGACGTGTCTCCAACATGAGAAAGTTTTTGGCAAGGAAGTGAAAAAGTCTGGAGAATCAAGAGTGGAGAGGGGAGTGAAGTTGGTGTGGAATGTTAAATGACCTGTACTGTGGTTGTTGTATCTCTTCTTTGGTTCTTCATTTCTATATATATTTTTAAACCAACAATAACAAATCTTTTTTGTTAATTTATTTTTAGTTTTAGTTTACAACATTCAATTCCCCAAGTTTTTGAGCTTCAAATTTTCTCCCCCTCCTTCTCCTCCTCCCCCCTCCCCACTCAAGACCACATGAATTGGATATAGATTCTACACATACCTTTGCACTAAACATATTTTCACAATAGTCAAGTTGTAAAGAAAAACTATAACCAATGGTATGAACCACATGAAAGAAGAAACATAAAACAGAAACAAAAACAAGAAAAAGAGAGAGCAATTAGTTTGCTTAAATCTGCATTCAGACTTCATAATTCTTTCTCCAGAAGTGAATCACTTTTTTCATCATGAGTCTTTGGGAGTTGTTTTAGAACCTTGCATTGCTGAGAAGAGCCAAGTCTATCAAAGTTAGTCATCACAGATACCATGTCCTCTGTAATCCTGTATAATGTCCTCCTGGTTCTGCTCCCCTCACTCAGCATCAGATCATATAAATCTTTCAAGGTTATTATGAAGTCCGTCTGCTCCTCATTTCTTATAGCACAATAGCATTCCATTAATTTTTATAGCACAACTTGTTTAGCCATTCACCAATTGATGGGCATCCCCTTGATTTCTAATTCTTTGCTACCACTAAAAGAGCTGTTATAAGTATTTTTGAACATATGAGTCCTTTTTCCCATTTGTATGAATGATTTCTTTGGGATACAGCCCTAGAAGTGATATTGCTGGGTCAAAGGTATGTACGTTTTTATAGCCCTTTGAGCCAAGTTCCAAATTGCTCTCTGGAATGGTTGGATCAGTTCACAACTCTACCAACAATGCATTACTGTTCCAATTTTCCCATATCTTCTCCAGCATTTATGATTTTCCCTCTTTTGTCATGTTAGCCAATCTGAAAGGTGAGATGTGATACCTAAGAGTTGTTCTGATTTGAATTTCCCTAATTAATAGTGATTTAGAGCATTTTTTCATATGATTATAGATGTCTTTAATTTTTTCCTCTGAAAATTGCCTGTTCATATCCTTTGACCATTTATCAACTGGGGAATGACTTGTATTCTTATAAATTTGACTCAGTTCTCTGTATATTTTAGAAATGAGGCCTTTATCAGAGACACTAGTTGTAAAAATTTTTTCCCAGTTTTCTGCTTCCCTCCTACTCTTGGTTGCATTGGCTTTGTTTGTACAATAACTTTTCGATTTAACATAATCAAAATTATCCATTTTGCATTTCATGATGATCTCTATCTCTTATTTGGTCATAAATTCTTCCCTTCTCCATAAATCTGACAAGTAAACTATTCCTTCCTCTCCCAGATTGCTTATAGTATCAGCCTTTATGTCTAAATAGTGAACCCATTTTCACTTTATTTTGGCATGTAGTGTGAGATATTGGTATATGCCCAGTTTCTGAAATACTATTTTCCAGTTTTCCCAGCAGTTTTTGTCAAATAGACAGTTTTTATCTCAGAAGCTAGATTCTTTGGGTTTATCAAATAGTAGATTACTATAGTCATTGACTACTGTGTCTTGCGTACCTAACCTATTGCACTTATCCACCACTCTTAGCCAGTACCTAATAGTTTTAATGACTGCTGCTTTACAATACAGTTTAAGATCTGGTATAGCTAGGCCACCTTCCCTAGTATTTCTTTTCATTAATTCCCTTGATATTTTGGACCTTTTATTCTTCCAGGTGAATTTGGTTATTATTTTTTCTAGCTCTATAAAATACATTTTTGGTAGTTTAATTGGTATGGCACTAAACAAGTAAATTAATTTAGGTAAAATTGTCATTTTTATTATATTAGCTCGGCCCAACCATGAGCAACTGATTTTTTCCAATTATTTAGACCTGACTTTATTTGTGTGAGAAGTGTTTTGTAATTGTGTTCATATAGTTCCTGGGTTTGTTTTCACAAGTAGACTCCCAAATATTTTATAATGTCTACAGTAATTTTAAATGGAATTTCTCTTTCTATCACTTGCTGTTGGGCTTCATTAGTAATATATAGGAATGCCGAGGTTTTATGTGGGTTTATTTTATATCCTGTAACTTTGCTAGTTATTTTTATTTCAAGTAGTTTTTTACTTGATTCTCTAGAATTCTCTAAGTATATCAACATATCTGCAAAGAGTGATAACTTACTTTCTTCTTTGCCTATTCTAATTCCTTCAATTTCTCTTTCTTATCATTGCAAATGCTAACATTTCTAGTACCATATTGAATAAGAGTGGTGATAATGGACATCCTTGTTTCACCCACAATCTTAGTGGAAATGCATCTAGCTTATCCCCGTTACATATATTGCTTGCTTATGGTTTTAGGTAGATACTATTTATCATTTTAGGGAAGATTCCATCTATTCCTATGATCTCTAGTGTTTTTAATAAGAATGGGTGTTATATTTTGTCAAAAGCTTTTTCTGCATTTATTGAAATAATCATATGGTCTCTACTAGTTTTGTTGTTAAAAAAGATCAATTATGCTGATAGTTTTCCTAATATTGAACCATCCTTGCATTCCTAGAATAAATCCTACTTCATCATAGTTTATTATTCTTGAGATAAGTGGCTGTAATTTTTTGCTAATATTTTATTTTAAAATTTTGCATCTCTGTTCATTAGGGAAATTTGTCCATAATTTTCTTTCCGTGTTTTGACTCTTCCTGGTTTAGGTATCAGTACCATATTTGTGTCATAAAAAAAATTTGGTAGGACTCTTTCTTCACCTATTTTCCCAAAGGGTCTATAGAGTACTGGAATTAATTAGTTCTTTAAATGTTTGATAGAATTCCCTGGTAAATCCATCTGGCCCCGGAGATTTTTCCTAGGTAATTTATTGATGGCTTATTCAATTTCTTTTTCTGAGATGAGGTCATTTAAGTATTTTACTTTCTCTTCTGTTAATCTGGGCAATTTGTATTTTTGTAAATATTCATCCATTCCCCTAAGGTTGTCATATTTATGCGCATATAATTGGGCAAAAATAATTCCTAAATATTGTTTTAATTTCCTCTTCATTGGAGGGAATTTACCCTTTTCATTTTTGATACTGATAATCTGGTTTTCTTCTTTCTTTTTTTTAAATCAAATTGAGCAAGGGTTTATCAAATTTATTGGTTTTTTTTCATAAAACTAGCTTTTAGTTTTATTTCAATTGTTTTCTTAATTTCAATTTTATTAATCTCTCCTTTGGTTTTCAGTATTTCTAATTTAGTATTTAATTGAGGATTTTCAATTTGTTCTTTTTCTAGCTTTTTCAGTTGCAAGCCCAATTCCTTGATCTCCTTTTTCTCTATTTTATTCATGTAAGCATTTACAGATATAAATCTTACACTAAGAACCACTTTCATTACATCCCATAAGTTTTGGTATGTTGTCTCATTATTGTCATTCTCTTGAATGAAGTTATCGATTGTTTCTATGATTTGTTGTTTGACCCTCTCATTCTTTAGGATTAGATTATTTAGTTTCCAATCAATTTTTACTCCATCTTTCCATGGCCCTTCATTACATATATTTTTTATTGCAGCATGATTTGAAAAGGATGCATTGACTATTTCTGCCTTTCTGCGCTGGACTGTGAGGTTTTTATACCCTAGCCCTGTAATCATAGTAGGATTCTATGGTCTTTACTTTTCTAGTTTGCTTCTTATTCATGGTGGTTGCCTTTTTCCTGGCTTTTGAAGTAGATCTCTGCTTCTGGGGCACAGGGGACTCTGTCCCACACCTCTTGTGATGGGAGCTAGGGTCCTGGTTACTGGCTTTTTGTGCTGCAGCCTCTGGTTCTGTCAGTTAAAAGCTGCTCACCTGGTGCTGAGCTGCAGCTAGCTGATGTGTGCTGAGGCCAGGTCTTTCTGAGTTTCCCCAGGGTTACACTAAAGCTCACAGCATGAGGTGTGGGGAAGGGTTGGTCTGGCCACTGGAAGTCACCTCCTCCCCTATGGCTGGATAGGCTCAGCCACCATGCTCACCAGCTGTGCTGGTGTTTGCCTATTCCTCTAGTTGTGCAGAGGCACATCTGGGATCCTAGTGTTGGTGTTTGCTGGCTCCACCCACCTGGGGCTCAGGATCTCCTTCTGGTATTCTGAGGTGGGGCTCACTAGAACCACTCTGGTCCCTTTAGCCACTGCAGGAGGGACCCTTTCCTTATATCTCCCTAGCCTCCCAAGCTAAAAGACTGCTGTATTCCTAGGATCCACTATTCCAGGATTTTTCCTGGGGCAATATTCTATACATTTTTCAAGATTAACAAGTGGGGAGTGAGAGCACTTACTTTACTCTGCCATCATGGCTCCTGGAAGTTCAAGTATGTGACTTATCTGTAGGCTGATATTTTCAGGAGTAGCTGATGCTGCTGCCACAGGCCCTGGGCTTCACCCAGTTCCAAGATATCTCCATCCTGTGCTGAGAGGTTTGGGGATTGCTACTGCTACCAGTGATTGAGGTCACAGGGGCCAAGACCACTTCTGTTCCACTATGGCCAAGTCTGGGCTGGTATAGCCCATACACTCTGCGATCTCTCAGCCTGGCGGAACAAATCTTTCTCGTCAACATTCCCGGACTGTCCTGGGCTGGAAATAAGCCACGCTCTATCTCCCAGTGAATTCCACCACCTCAAAATTTGTTCAAATTCACTTCTTAGAGGGACCTGACAGAATGTATGGGAGAGCTCTGGTGAGTCTCTGCTTTCACTCCACCATCTTGGCCAATGACAAACCTTTTTGCTGTCCTTAGTATTCATCACCAGTCTCAAATTATTAGGGTCTTTTCTGGAATAATTCTTACAGGACTATTATTCTTTCCTGTATTCATCCTCATATTTGTCCTTGCTTCTATTTTTCATATCTTTTAAAAATCTTAGCTTGCTGGCGACTTCTCATTAGATAGCTCCTCCTTTTCTTCCTCGTTGTAAGAAATTATTATTGTGTCTTTAGAATTTCATTCTTATGAGTCATCTGGAGTTCTCTCTGTTTCCTTTTAACATATACTATCCTCTATAGCAGGGCTGTCAAAAATGCGGCCTGAGGGCCTTTGGATTTATGTGGCAGTCTACAAGCATAGAAACTTACGTAAATGCTTTAGTAAATGAAGCCGAACTGAAATGGCAAATGGAAACATATTGTCTGTTGTTTCAATAAAAACCTAAGGCAGGACAGCCCTGCTTTATAGTAAACCTTTTGATATCTGCATTTTCCAGATCTAGAGTACACATCAGACTCTGACTAGCCTTTCCTTCTCTCTATGAGCTCCATGTTGGAGGATTACATGTTCCCCTAGATCCTGTCATTTCCACTTCAGTAATCAATTCCTCTTGGTTGTTCAGAATGAAGTTGAAGACAGCAGTTTTCCTTTGTTGTTTCTTTCTGTATATTGAAGAATAAAATTCTCATTAAGAAAAATCACACGTTTATCAGCTGATCTGCTTTTGTTTGAAAGTGTTTGCCAGCACATATCCAGATAGCTGAAAGTTCCCATCTCCACAATGTCATGCTTTGGTGCTGGGTCTGTCATTTATTTCCCCACATTTCCATCTAATTCCTTCTACTACCTCAGTGGTGTGTTGTGAGTTGCTCCAACAAAACTCCTCCTGTTTTCAGTTCTTTTGAATTTAAAACAAAAGCGCTCCAGCATCTTTCTCTTCTCAGGTTCTTGGATTTCCTTTTATGAGTAAATATTTTAAATATTCAATGGTATTCTACTACCTTTTTATTATATGTTCTGTTTATTTTGCGTGAGGTATATATCCTTTCAGAGCCAAACTCCTGTCATGTGTCCCTTCTCACCAAGTGTCAGTAATGTCTTACGGATCAAATTTATCTCCTTCCATTAAGATATCTAATTCACCCTGCTTATTATGGAGGACTCTTTTTTTTTAAATTTATTTTTAATATGTTTAGTTTTCAGCATTAATTTTCACATGCGTTTGAATTACAGATTTTCTCCCCATTTCCACCCCCCCCTCCAAGATGGCGTACACTCTGGTTGCCCTGTTCCCCAGTTTGCCCTGTTCTCCAGTTTGCCCTCCCCTCCGTCCCCCCATTCCCCTCTCATCCCCCTTTCCCTTACTTTCTTGTAGGGCACGGTAGATCTATGAAGGACTTTTTTAAAAGAAATTATGTTACTAAGGCCATGATTTTGGTATGGTAGTTATTTTTATTGGATTTGTTTTTGGCTCACTTCTTGGATATTTTCTTTCTAGGACCATTAACCCTTTCCTCAATCATTTTTTTCCTGAGTTGCATATGAAGACCTTGGTGGTAACAGGTTTATCATATCTGTGTTCGAGTAAATTGACCCCTTTTCCTCAAAGCTGCCTTCATGAAGTCAGGTCAACAAGCATTTTATTAAGCAGCCACTATGTGCCAGGCACTATTCTAAGCACTGGAGATGCAAAGTAAAGGAAAAATAGGTCTTGCCCTCAAGGGGCTTGCCATCTAAAGGGGGAGACAGCATAAAAATAACTACATACAAAGATACACTATGTACATGTGTATCTATATCTATATCAATATAGATACAGATATAGCTAGCTAGCTAGTTAGATAAATAGGAGGTAATGTCAGAGAATAGGTGCTGAGGGGGAACCAAGAAAATAGTATTGTAGAATGTAAGGTTTTAACTGAGACTTGAAGGAAGCCAGGGAAACCAGGTGGTAGGGATGAAGAGGGAGAAAATTTCAAGTGTGGGGGGACAGTCAGTAAAAAGATAAGGAATTGGGAAATGGAGTGTATTGTGTGATGAATAGCAGAGAGACTAGTGTCACTACATCATAGAGTATGTGAAGGGTACATATAGACTCTCATCATAAAATACAGATAAAAAGACCAGAGAGACAGGAAGAGGTCAAGTTGTTAAGGGCTTTAAAAATCAAATAGAGAATTCTGTATTTGATCTTAGAGGTAATGAGGTGCCACTACAGCATATTGAATAAGGGGAGAGGTAACATGTTAAGGTATGCTTTGGAAAGATCGCTTTGATAGGTGAATGAAAGATGGACTAAGTAAAGGGGAGACTTGAGACAGAAAGACCAACTGAAAGGCTACTGAAATAATCTAGTTGTGAGGTGATAAGGGCCTGCACAAAGGTGTTGGCATCGTCAGAGGACAGAAGGGGACACAAAATGAGAAATGTTACAAAGGCAGAATCAACAGGATTTGGCAACAGATTTAATGTGTATGGTAAGTGAGGAGTACATGATGGCACCCAGGTTCAAAACCTGGGTGACTGAGAAGGTGATGGTGCTCTCAACACTAGTAGGGCAAAAGAAAAGAAAAGAAGTTAACTGATCTAATTACTAAATTCTATGGTCTTTTCTCAGTCTTCATTCTTTAACTCTCAGTGACCCCATTCTCCTTCTGAATATTCCTATATTCTCTGAGTTTTCTTGACTCTGCTATCTCTTTCTTTTCGTCTTCCCTGTCTGACTGCCCCTTCTTAGTCTTCTTTCCTAGATCTTCAGCCAAATAACTGAGTGTATCCCAAGTTTCTATCCTGGGCTCTCTTTTCCCTACATGCTCTATTTCTTGGTGACTTTATTAGTTTCTGTGGATTCAATTATTATCTCTATGCATATGACTTGGAGTTCTTTTTAGTCTGCTCCACTCTTTTTGAACTGGATGTCTCATAGGAGTCTTAAACTAAATATGTTGAAAACAACTCATTATCTTTCAAACAAAAGCCACCTCTCTGCTGAATTTAACTTTTTATTTAGGACACCAACATCCTTCTAGTCACCCAAATTTGAAACCTTATAAAAAAAACTTGCATTTTAAGAGGCCTGTGGATTAAGCTGTTATATACAAATCCATATCCTATTTTCAGATATTCATCTTCTTAGCCATCTGGTCATTTCTCAAATCTACCTTTCTCAATAGAATCACCTATCTTCAGTTCTCTGTGGTGATGATAATACCCCCACGCCTCCAAAGTCTTCAGGGTTTTTGTTTTGTGTTATTTTTCACCCTCCCTGAGCCCCAGGACAATTTGATGCTAACTGAGGCTTTCTAATTTCTTTCTGGTGGCTCTTAATCATTTGTTCCCACATGAATTAGCAAAAATGGAAAATGTTTGATAGGTTCAAATACTATTACTCTTCCTTATATCCTGGGTACATGCCCTGGGATGACAGGAGGCAACTTTGATAACGATAATGATAGCTAATAAAAATTAGCATTTATATTTCACTTTAAAGTTTTCATAGCACTTTATAAATATTTCTTTTGATCCTCACAACAACCCTGGGAGGTAGATACTGTTGTTATCCCCATTTTACAGATGGAGAAACTGAAGCAGACAGCAGGTAAATGATTTACTCAGGATCACTGGTAGTAAATATCTGAGGCAGAATATGAACTTGTATTTCTGATGCAGATAAATGTTTGTCTTCACGCCCTTAAATAGGCAATAACTAATCAACACTACTTTTCTTCTTCTGACCAACATAGGATGACCTCCCATCTGATGTTATATGTGCACCTGTATCATCTTTGATTCAATACGAGAAGCCACTTCCTCCTGAGTAATTGAACTCCTCCTCTACAGAAAGAGCCAAAGTAATCTCATTTAACTTCAAATATTTAATATTTTTCCCTTCTTTCACTGTGTCACATTCTTCCACCTTTCAATTTACTGACACAGGTAAGAGTTCTTTTCTGTCTCTTTATATGCTTTTTCTTCATTTTCTCTTTGAAATACCTCTTTCATTCTTTAATTGAACACTACATTCTCCTAGATAATCTGGAAAGTAGAAATACATTTCTCTCACCTTTTAAACTTTTTTTCTGGAGGACTAAGTTGTACTTTGCACAAACAAAGGTGTTAAATAGTACTGGCAGCTATATAAAAATCACACATTCTTTGCAGATCACAGCAAAATGTTCTTGACCTCCATATTTACTTGGAACAAGTTCTGCAGTCTCTTGTATTCTTTGTGGTAGCTCTCATGATTAGCTCTTCTCGATAACTACTGGATAACTATTTGCAGTACATGAGACTAAACACAAATATAACAAGAAGATTCCACCTCATTTCACCTTGACACTGATTAACTGGGACTGCCTTGTACTTGCCTGTATTCTGGACCTTCTGTAAAAATTCACCCAAATGATGCCATTTGGATATCAATGTTTAATTTATTTACAAACAGAAACAGACAATATATAAGATGTAGGACATATGAATATAGACAGAAAACTTACTTCATTTAACATTGCCACTCCAATCCAGATATTTCTATTAAGATCCCTGAATACTAGGCTCTTAGGGTTAGTAAGGGGCCTTGAATTTGAATCTTGACTCTACTACTTACTTCTTTTGTGATCTTGGCTAAATCACAGTACTTCTAAGCCTCGATTTCTTTGTGTATAAAATAAGAGATTTGGAATAAATGACCTTTAAGGTTGCTTCAAGCTCTTTGATCTCATAATGCCAAACATTCTCTTTGACTACATCCAAATGGATCCAGATCCATTTTCTAGGCTATAATAAAATACATATACAGACACACATGCATAAATTTATTCACACACATATAGTAATATGTGTGTATATATTCATAGCTTTTAGGTTTTTTTTTACTTTAATTTTTATCCATATAGAAAATAGAACAGCAGAACCAACTAGATTTGGAAGAATCTGAGGAAAATGAATTCAGTAGCCTCCTGTTGTATAAGTCCAGCCCATTAAATATTTGGGGAAGAATTCCTTATTTTCCAATAAGTGATGAGAAAACTGGAAAGCAGCATGGCCAAAATTATATTTATGCCAACATCTTATATCACCTAATATAATAAGCTTAAAATTGCTCTGTAATAGGAATATTAAAAGTCATGCTATTAAAGATAATAGAAGAATCAGATCAGATATGTTTTATAGTTATGACTTTACCAAATAAGGAGTAGAAAACATTATATAAGATAAAATATGTGATTTTGATTCCATGAAGTTGAGTTTCCCTGACAAAATCAGTGGTATTGGAACAAGAAGAAAAGAGGTTCATTGGGAAAAATAGTATTTGCTTCAGATGTATCTGACATCCAACATACAGAGGCAATATATGTATGCATTTATTTCTAAATAGACACATATACTCGTATATGCATAACACATGCATAACACATAAATGCATACATATCTCTCTCTACATATACACACACACACATAATATATAGATTGTTGCCAAGAGCAATTCACTAAAGGATTAAGCAAAGGGATATGAATAATGTTCATATTATTCACAAAAGAAAACAAAAATTAATTGCCACATGAAAAAATGCTACAAATAGTTACCAATAACAGTAATGCAACTCAAATTAACTCCAAAGTTTTTATCACATGAAACAACCTGGCAAAGGGAATGGTCAATATGGAAGAAGTTGTGGAAAGATAAGTTCAATAATGTACTGTTAGTAGAACTATGAATTACCATTCTAGAAAGTAAGTTGAAATAATGCCAAAGATGTGATTGAAATGTCCAGAGACTTTTCCCCAGAGAATCTGTTGCTAGTCATATATCCAAGAAGAAGTCATAGAATACTATTTTGATTGTACACTTTTTGTATTAGCAAAGAGCCTGAAACAAAGTAGACACCCATCAACTGTAGAATGACTAAACAAATTGTGGTGCATGAATGAAATATGATATTGCTATGCCCTAAGAAATGATGAGTATTAAAAAAATAGAGAAGCATGGAGGGGGCACTTATGTGAACTGATGCAAAATGAAATAAACAGAATCAAGCAACAATATACAATGACAAC
The DNA here is from genome assembly GCA_028646595.1 of Phalanger gymnotis. NCBI lineage: Eukaryota > Metazoa > Chordata > Mammalia > Diprotodontia > Phalangeridae > Phalanger > Phalanger gymnotis. The sequence goes on along the minus strand of CM053622.1, from coordinate 679,555,558 downwards.
AACAACGTAAATGAAAACGACCTTCCTACCAAAATAAAATGCACATTATGTGTAATTAAAATGTTTAAGTTTGGCCCTAGAAAAGAAATGTAAGCATTACCTATCTTTCTTCTTTGTACAGCCAGGTGACTAATGACGTATATCACTAAAATACTACCATACTAAGATGATGTGTTGGTTAGTTTTAGTGAACAGCTTTCTCTCCCCCCCTTCTTTCTTCTGTTATGTAGGAGTGTTCTCTGGATGGGGAAGGGATTTGAAAATAACATAAAGTATAAAGACTCATCTGAAGCAGCCTAATATAGTAGAAAGAGCTTTGGACTAAGAATCAAGAAGTTTGTATTAGACTCCCACCTCAGACTCTTACTATGTAACCCTGAGCAAGACACTACTAACAATGTTGGTATGTTCTTGAAAGTTGGAGTGATAATGCCCACTATGTACCTATGTACTGCATTGGGTATTCTGAAGAAAATACTTTATAAACCATAAAATACTATGTAAATGAAGCTGTTATTATCAATAACTCTTCTTTCCACTCATAAAGATTAATTATACCTACCCATAGTCTATTCCAGTGGTGAGATTTAAATAAATTAACAAGCAGTTCTCCAAGGAACCAAGGCACTGCAGGTATTGCTGACATGGCAGGTGCAGGCCTTGTTCCACCTCCCCCAACAACCAGTTCAAAGGCCCCACACCCGCTAAAAACTGATTCTCCAAACTCAACCTAAAATTAGGTACCTGTTTTACTGAACCAGTATGAAACAGCTCAATCTCACTACTAGTCTGTTCCTATCATCTTGGTTCTTCACTATCTGGAAAAGTTTATTCAATGTTATTATCTGGAATGCAGATAATTCGCTGCACATTTTCACTTCCATTACATATATGAGTATACGAAATTCTTCAGTTCATTTATTCGTTGAAAAATATTTATCAACAGATGTAAAACTGATGCTCCCCAAATAAGAAGGAAAAAAGGGAGCTGTGAAAAAAATAAAGTGAGTTTCTCTGATAAAGGCCTCGTTTCTCAAATATATAGGGAACTCAGTCAAATATTTAAAAACATGAGCCATTCGACCCAGCAATACCACTTCTAGGGCTGTATCTCAAAGAAATCATAAAAATGGGAAAAGGACCCACATGTACAAAATATTTATTGCAGCTTTTTTTGTGGTGGCCAAGAACTGGAAATTGAGGGGTTGCCCATCAATTGGGGAATGGCTGGACAAGTTGTGGTATGTGAATGTAACGGAATATTATTGTGCTATAAGAAATGATGAGCAGGTGAACTTAAGAAAAACCTAGAAAGACTTATATGAACTGATGCTGAGTGAAGTGAACAGAACCAAATATTGTACACAGTAACAGCCACATGGTATGATGACTAAATTTGATAGACTTAGCTCTTCTCAGCAATGCAAGGACCCAGGATAACTCCCAAAGACTCATAATGGAAAGTGTCATCCACATCCAGAGAAAGAACTATGGAGCCTGAATGGAGATGAAAACATACTATTTGCTCTCCTTTTTGTTTTGTTTTGTTTTTTCTTTCTCATGGTTCCTCCCATTTGTTCAAATTCTTCTATACAACATGACTAATGCAAAAATATGTCTAATAAGAATTATATGTAGAGCCTATATAGGATTGCACAGTGTCTTGTGGAGGGAGGAGGGGAGGGAAGTGGAGAAAGTTGAAAACTTCTGGAAGTGAATGTCAAAAACTAAAAATAAATAAATTAATTTATAAAAAAATATATGAGCCATGTCCCCAGTTGATAAATGGTTGAAGGATATGACCAGACAGTTTTCAAAAGAAGAAATCAAAGCTATCAATACTTACAAGAAAAAAAATGCTCTAAATCACTATTGATTAGAGAAATGCGAATC
>CM053622.1:679528464-679553165 GCA_028646595.1 Phalanger gymnotis | reverse complement strand
GCTCAGCTCCGCTCCCCTCGGCTGGGGGCTGGGAGGTCCGTGTGGGACCGACCTTACCCAGGGACCATCCAGGCCGTCCTGTGGTGGAGCCCTGCTTCCTTCTGCCACTTTGTGGGTTCTGCAGCTCTAAAATTGGTTCAGAGCCATTGTTTTATAGGTTTTTGGAGGAACTTGGTGGGGAGCTCACGCCAGTTACTGCTTCCCAGCCGCCATCTTGGCTCCGCCATCCCTAGATTTCTTGATCATTGTTTGGAATGGTTCAAATTTCATGATTTTGATGTAGTAAGCATGTGGGATTTGGGTACTCTGCTTACTGTTCAGGCCTCCATTTGAGATAAAAGTCCAATCCAATCTTTCTTTTAGATTTCTCTCCTTTTGCCACTTTTCTCAAGCCAGAGGAAAGGAATAAAGAAATGGAATTCCATTCAAAAACATGTATTTAAAGAATCTGTGGTTGTTCCCCGAGGCTCTTCAGAGGATTTCTAAAACTGTTTTGGGGCTCATTTCTGTGTAAGTTCTTGAGGGAAGAAGTAATAATAAGAAATCTTAAGGATCCCCCCCCACTCCAATGCCCAGCTTCATGTACTCTCTCCTTTCCTACTGCTCCGGGGTGAAAAGAATTTTGTCAACAGCTTTCAGAGAGAGCTTCTCCTTCTGACCCTCAAAGCATGGTCTTTTGGGGGAAGTGAAGGAAGATTGGATGCTGTGTTTTGATGGGAAAGAGATTTAAACTCCTTTTTCCACACTTCCTTTTGGTTGACCTTAGACCACCAACTGCACAAAAGCTCCTCAAAAGGCTTAAAGAAAAAGAATTTTTACAAAGCAAGTGGACCAAAGATGCTAGACTTTCTCTCACATCACACTGGGGGATCTAATGAAAGGACAGAGAGAGAAGGAGTGAGAGGAGATACAGTGTGATGAAAAGTCAAAGATGGCACTAGCCTTCATGATTCAATTTGGAGGGTGCAAAAAGATCATGTATTAAGGCATAGAGAAATTAAGAATAAATTTTATATGCAGAAAGATTAAACACATTTTTAATGACCATGATACAATAAGAGAGTAATTAATAGAAGCATAAAGAAAATATACAGAATTAAGTGGAAACTCAATGATGGCATCCTAAACAATTAATGGGTCAAGTAAAAGATCATAGAAGCAATTAATAAATATGTAGAAGAGAATAAAAATGATGAGACATATACATGATGAACATGAGAATAAAAATGATGAGACATGATACAAATTTCCAAAATGCAATTAATATAATCCTCAGAGGAAACATATCTCTGAGAACATACATTAAGGAAGGAGATAAAGAGAGGATTAATGAGTGGAACATGCAAACAAGAAATCTAGAAAGTCAGTGTCTAAACAAACAAAAAAATAAGTATAAAGACAAAATGTTGAAAATTAGAGAGGAAATAGATAAAGTGAACAAAAAGACTGATAATCAAATGCAAATGTTTGTTGGAGAAACTACAAAAAAAAAACCCATGTCTTTTAAAGTAGTCTGATTAAAAAGAAAATGAAAAAATATGAAATAAAAATAAAGTGAAATCACAATAAATAGAAGAAAAATAATTCTCTAAATATATCATACTCTATAATGTCAGTCAGTCAATAGCAATTTATTATATATATGCTATGTGTGAATGGCAAAACAGAATTTAAAGAAAACAAAAGATCAGCAAAAATACAAAATCCAAAAATTAACATAATAGTAAGTAGAGATTTGTATCCAATTTGGAAAAGTAATGACTACATATAAAGGAACTACCCAAGGGCATAGCATATAATACTCATTAGCTAGATGGATTTATAGAAAAATTCTCTCAGTTTTAAGGAACAATTAATACCTAGACAATACAAATTATTCTCCAAAACTGAGACATGAAAGATTCTCTGAAACTCCCTTGTAAGATAAATACAATTGTAATACATAAACCAATGAAGAACAAAGTAAAGAATAAGAAAGGTAGGCAATATAGTTAATTAATATATATTTAAAAAATTAAACTAAATACTGGCAAAAGAATTACAGTAATATATTAAAAAGATTTTTTAAAATGTCTCTGTGATCTAGTTGTTCTTATAACAGAGATGCAAAGATAGTGCAATCTTAAGAAAAAACAATTAATCACATCATTATCAGTAGATTAAGCAAAGCCTTTGATAAAGTACAGTATTCATTAATGCTAAAAAACCCTAGCAAGCATAAAAATTAAGGCAAAAATATACCTTCCTAAAACTGTCTGACATTATATTCAACAGAAAAAATCTTTCCCAATAAATATCTGAGTAAGATAAAAATGGTGAATTTTCCCATTTTTATTTAGTATAGTTCTTGAAAAAGAAAAGAAAAGAAGGTAAAGAAGAAAAAAAAACCAACCATATTTTCTGATGACATATTGGTTGACATGGAAAATACTAAAGAATCTGTAAAAAACTAATTTAGATAATTAATAGCTTCAGCACAGTAATAGGATATAAAATAAACTTACAAAAATCAATAGCATTTGTATATAAGAAAATATAGAGAAAAGGAAGTCCCATTCAAAATAACTACAAAATGCATAAAATATATGCAAGCTGATCTATCAAAACACACTCAATAACCACAGAAATACAATTATAAAATGTTCCTTAAAGAAATGAGGAACAAAGAAAAGGAGGGTGCCTGGAACTTAATTTTTTTTAGAAAGTCATAATTCAATTCAATAAACATTTCTGAAGCACCTACCATGTGCCAGACAATGTACTAAGCACCGTGGGTACAAAAAGAGGCAAAAATAGTCCCTGCTCACAGTCTAATGGAGGAGACCTCATGCAAACAAATTATATGGAAAACAACTATATACAAGATTAAAAGGAAATAATTAAAAGGGGGAAAGCACTGGAATTAAGAGAGGTTAAGGAAGTCTTCCTGTAGAAGGCAGGATTTTATTTGGGAAGCCAGGAAGGTCAGGAGTCAGAGCAGAGGATGGAGAGCTTTCCAGGTATAGGTGACAGGCAGAGTAATGCCCCAAGCTGAGAAATGGAATGTCTTATTCATGGAACAGCTTGGAGGTCAGTATCACTGGATCAAAAAGCACATGGCGGGGAGTAAGGTATAAGAAGACTGGAAATGTGGGAGGGCACTAGGTTATGAATGGCTTGATTGCCAAGCAGAGCATTTTGTATTTGTTCCTGGAGGCAATAGAAAGCCACAGGAGTTTATTCAGTGCGTGTGTGTGTGTGTGTGTGTGTGTGTGTGTGTGTGTGTGTGTGAGACATGATGAGACTTGCTTTTTTAGGAAAACTATTTTGGTGGCTGAATGGAGAACAGATTGGAGTGGCAAGAGACTTGAGGCAGGCAGATCCACCAGAAGACTATTGCAATAATTCAAATGCAAGGTGATGAAAACCTTTACTAGAGTGGCAGTATGTCGATTAGAGAAAAGGGCCTAATTGAGAGCTGTTGCAGAGGTGAAATTGACAGGCATTAGAAACTGCTTGTATATGGGTGGGGACTGGTTTCAGGGTAATGAGAAATCCAGGATGACTTCTAGGTTGTGAGCCTGAGGGACTGGGAACATTATGTTGCACCCTATGGTGATAGACAATGTAGGAGAGGGAAGAGAGTTAAGGAAGAAGGATAACTACTTCTGTTTCAGATTTATTGAATTTAAAATGTCTATAGGACACATAGTTTAAGACTTCTGAAAGTTAATTGGAGAAGCAAGATTGTTAGTGAGGAGAAAGATTGGGGTAGGAAAGGTTGATTTGGGAACCACCAGAATAAAGATAGCCATTAAATTCATGGGAACTAATGTGGTCATCAAGTAAAGTAGTATAGAAGGAGTAGTAAGAGAACCCAGGAAAGAACCCCAATGGATGCCTATGGATAGAGGCCGTGATCTTGAGGAGCATCCATCAAAGGAAACAGAGAAGGAATGGTCAGATAGATAGGAAGAAATCAAGGAGAGAAGGTGTCTGGAAAAGCTATGAGAGAAGAGAGTATGCAGAACTATTGAGTAACCCATAGTATCAAAGGCTGCAGAGAAGTCAGGAAGAATGAGAATTGAGAAAAGGCCACTGGATTTGGCAATTGGGGGATCATTAGTAACTTTGGAGAGAGCAATTTGTGTTGATGATAAGGTCAGAAGGCAGCTTATAAAAGGTTAAGAAGAGAGTGAAAGGAGAAATATTAGAGGCACCGATTGTGGAGGGGCTTTTCATGAGTTTATCTCCAAAGGGCATAGGAAAAATAGGACAATATTTAGCAGAGATGGAAGAATTGAATGATTTTTTTTTTCAGGACATGGGTATATTCGTAGGCAGTAAGAAAGAATCCAGTAGAGAGGAAGAGATTGAAAGTAAATGAAAGAGTGAGGGTGACAGAGAGGGCAATCTGTGGGAGTAGACAGGACAGAATGGGATCACTTAAACAGGTAAAGGGGTTAGCCTCGGTAAGGAATAAGGCCACTTCATCATTTGAGTCAGAGGTGAAGGAAGAGAGTGTGGCAGAAGGAACCTGAGTGACTGGAGATGAGAAAGAGGGGAAAGAGGGAGTTCATGGAGAATGGTCTCAATAAAACATGAGCCAAGGTTCTCAACTGAGAGAACTGGGGGAGGGGAAGCCATAAGAGGTTTGAGGAGGAATGAAAAACTTTGGAAGAACCACTGTTGGAGACTGAATTAATTAGGGAGGCATAGGGGGATTGCCTTGCAGCAGTGAGGGTGCTCAAGTTTGGGTAGATGCAAAGTTTAGATAAGATATAATCTTACACTTCTTGGAGCTTATAGTTCAGGAGACTGTAGGGGTAAGAAACAACATAATTGTAGCACATATCATTAAATTACATATACATACACACATATCTAAATATTTTGAAACAAATTAAATGTTATAGGAAGAACACAGGAAAAGGAAACTAGCAACATACAATCATGGGACACTTAGATAAAGAAGTGAAGAGTTAACTTTAAATGATAGGTAGCAATTCAAAAGGTGAATAAGAGAAAACATTCCAGGCGTAATGGACAGTGTGAACAAAAATAAAGACATGGGAAAGATTATGAAATGTTTGACCAGAAAAGAGAGTACTTGGAGACGCACACGAAATAAAACTGGAATGGCAGGATGGTGACATGTTATGGAAGACCATTAACATTAGGTTAAAGATTTCAAACTTCACTCTGGGGACAATATAGAGCCACTGAGGGTTCAATTATTATTACTATTTCTAGAGTGACATAGTCAAAGCTAAGCATTAGAAAGATTATATTGTATTCAAGACAGATTGCACAAGGGACAGATTGGAGGCAGGAAGAACTAGGAGGCAACTAATGTAAAAGATGAGGCAAGTTGTTAATTAAAACCTATGTTAGGGAAGATACAGTGACAATAGACAAGAGGGGAAGATTTGGAAGATGTCATGAAAGTCGAATTGACAGGACTTGATAGTTGATTCCATTTAAATGGTCAGGGATAAGAGTTATCAATAATTATGTGCATGAAATGAGATTTTTGCTACAGACAGAAATAGTGAAGTCAGAAAAAAGAGCAGGGTTAAGGAGAAAGATAATATGCTTGGTTTCATATGTGTTGAGTTTGAGGTCCCAGTGGGATATTCAAGTGGAGATAGCTGCTATTGAAAGCTTCTACAGAGACACATTTTGACTTCAGAATACTGATCATTCATGAAGAAATCAACTTGGGTATTATCTGAATAAATCTGAGACTTGAAGTTCTGAGACCAAATATTATTACCAAAGGAGAGAGTACAGAGAGCAAAGAGAAAGGGGCCAAAAACAAATGCTTAGGGGCAACCACATTACCAAGTCCATAAGAGAATGATCAAGCTTGGAAGTATCCACAAGAGTCGGTAGAAATGTAAGAAAACCAAAAGAATGTGGTGTCTGTGAAAGACAAAGGAAGAGAAAATATCTGGCAGTAGAAAATGGTTAATTGCATCAAAAGCAGCAGACAAAATGAGAATTGAAAGATTATTGAATACAATCATTAAGAGTTCTCTAATGTTATTTGAGAAGAGTAGAGTGGTAGGGGTAGGTGTCAGATATCAAGTTGTGGAGGAGATATTGGGAAATAAGAAAATGGAGAAAACAGGTATAGACTACTTTTATTTTTTAATATTATTTTTATTTTGAACTTAACAAAAAAATAAAATGGACATTTCCATATACATAGAGACACTTTACATGAAACTGCAGATCCTTATTGTGTAGTCTGCTTTTCTTTATTGTATATACATATATATGTGTGTGTGTATATAGTACCTTATATGCCCCCTGCATAAAGAGTCATAGCTAGCAAAATATTAAAATAAAGGATATAGAAATATATCTCTCTATATGTGTGTAAATAAATATATGAATAAATGAATATAAAATTGGTGTGTTTTATATGTAATTTCTACACATGTGTATATATGTTTATATGTGTATATATATCTATACACATACACATGTATATATGTGTGTCTACACACACACACACACACACACGCATGCACACTTTGTCTTCTATTTTCTTTCCACCTCTACTGGTGATATTTTGGATGTCTGAATTTTGGAAGCCTGATTCTTTTTTTATTTTTTTGTGACATGTAGGTATGTCATTACTTAAAGTCATAGTGTACACAGAAGGATGGCCCTGAGGAGTTTGTGTTTCACGGAGTATGCACATTAGAATCCTACAATTCCAGTTGGTGAGGTTAAAAGACCTTCCAAGGGTCTACTGAGTTATAATTTAGTTTTATGAATGAGCTTTAAATTCTCCCAGTCAGAACACTAAAACTTGAACTCAAGGTTCATTCAGATTTTCCCTGAAGAATGAGTAATTTTAATAATGGTGCTGGATGAGGGTATAAAGGTAGGTCTCAGAGGCTAAACTTTGTCCTCTTTTATCCAAAGGGAAGAGGAGAGGTAGGAGGAACTAGAGAAGTCCTCATACTAAATACGCATGAACTGAATATTTTGACTCCACCTCTTTCTGATTGGGAGGAGAATTTAAGAAGCTAGCAGCTCCTTGTGTAATCTACTATTAGATATACATGAGGAAACTGAGTCCCAGACAAATATCTGAAACTTTGGATCAAGAACCTCAAATTCCATTCTACAATGCCATCTTTTCAATCAGTGATTCACTTGCTACATCCTACTTTCTTTTTCTGGAGCCTCTATTACCCATCTTACTGAACAGATGGAAACATTATTTGCCTAGGTGGCTTAGATTACTACTTAACAGATTCCTAGCAGTTCTCAAATGCAAACTCCCCATAGCTATTTTCTTTTAATATATGTTCTGGAAAAAGCCAACTTCCAGCTACTTATGTCCTCCATCTTTTTCCTCTCCTCTTTTGCTGATGATCAGAAATTTGATGCTTGTCTCTGTGTCCCTTGCCTTTTTGTGGTACTACCATCTTCTGTCTAAAAAGGCTATAGGAAATTGATCATGACCCCAAATATCTTTTTAATGTAGAATTTCATTTTCCCCAATTACATGTAAAAATAATTTTTAATATTTGTATTTTTTTAAGTTTCAAGTTCCAAATTCTCTCCCTCCCATTATCCCCTCTCATTGAGAAGGCAAGCCATTTGATATAGATTATATACATGTGGTCATGCAAAACATATTTCCATATTAGTCATGTTGTGAAAGAAAACACACACCAAAAAAATCTCAAGAAAAATAAAGTAAAAAAAATACTCTTCAATTTGTATTTAGATTTCATCAGTTCCTTCTCTGGAGGTGGATAGCATTTTTCATCGTAAGTCCTTCAGAATTGTCTTGGATCATTTTGTTTCTGAGAATTGCTAAGTCATTCACAATTAATCATTACACAATATTGCTGTTATTGCTTATACAGTTCTGGTTCTGTTCCTTTCTATTTGCGTCAGTTCATGTAAGTCTTTTCAGATTTTTCTGAAATCATTTTGTTTGTTATTTGTTATAGCACAATAGTATTCCACCACAATCAAATACCACAACCTATTCAGTCATTCCCTAATTGATGGGCATTTCTTCAATTTCCAATTCTTTACTACCACAAAAGAGCTGTGATAAATATTTTTGTATGTTTAGTTCTTTTCTTTTTTGATTTGTTATCTCTTTCGGATAATTCCAAATTGCTCTGAAGAATGGTCAATTCAGTTCACATCTTCATCAACAATGTGTTAGTGTATCAATTTTCTCACATCCCCTCCATTTGTCATTTTCATTTTCTGCCATATTAGTGAATTGGATAGGTGTGAAGTTGTACCTCAGAATTGCTTTAGTTTGCATTTTCCCAATCATAGTGATTTAGAGCGTTTTTTTTCACAGTCTATACATAGCTTTGATTACTTCATCAGTTGGGGAATGATACTTATTTTTACATATTTGATTCAATTTTCTACATATTTGACAAATGAGGCCTTTATCAGAGAAACTTGCTGTAAAATTTTTTCACAGTTATGATTACTAACTGTATTTCCCTCTATCTATTTCCCCTGATAATCTAGTTGGCCTACCTCATTTTACAAATAATGGAATTGAGTCTCAGAGTGGCTGTTATTTGTCCAAAGTCATAGAGCTAATAAGTGGCCAAGTTGGAACTTAAAGCTAGATTTCTTAACTCCTAGTTCAGTTCTCTTTATGCTGTACCATACCCGATATTCAAAACACAGCTCTCCAAAATATCTTGTTTCCCCAGGTGGCACTCGACAGTGAAACCTAGTGAAGTATTGTATCCGATATTCTCATCTCATAGGTTTTATTTTATAAGGCCTAGGCTCACTCCCATATCATATTTAGAAAAACTTTGTGGGGCCTGGCTCAAAGGGTTACAGTGGCATCTCACCCTCCTCCTTCCCCCTTCCCATTGGATTTGCATTGTGGAAGTGGGAATACGGATTGGCTCCTGCCGACTGAGCCACTTTGGACAGTATCACTACTGCTCACCGGGGAAGCAATAAAGCCCAGCTCATTTGCATGAATCTCTGCAGTGGCTTTTCTGACCCTGGGGCTGTTAGAAGTACTCATTAGACCCTCTTTAATTAAATATGTAACACGCATCATGCTATCAAACCAAAAAAAAAATACAAATCTCTGTAACAAACAGCTTTTGCTCCTAATTAAAAGCAGTCTCCTTCTTCCTCGGAGAGAGCTGGGAACAACACTTTCATCCTCAGCAATGCCATGGGACCCCTGGTGCAGGACCCCAGGGGATCTTGCAGCAGTCTTTGGGTTGAGGGATTGGTTGTGGAAAATGGGCTATGCTTTGGTGGGTGGTGACACAGGCCTTCAGTCTGCCTGGTGGGTGGGATCTAATTTTAGCCTCCAACATGTGATTTGATGTAAGGACTGACTTTGCTTTCCTTTCATCCTGATTTTCAGTTGCTCTTCCTCTGGGTGAGTACTCTCTCAATGTTGTGGGTAAACACAATTTGAATGTAGTCAGAAGATCCTGACAACCTAAAAATTCATAAAGCTAAGAGAAAATAATCATGCATAAAATACTTGTGAGTGAGACTGAAAATGGGCTAACAAAGGTATTGCAGACACACTGGGATGGTCTTAGGGAATCTCAGTTGCATGCAGCACTGAAGATTTTAAATGGTATCTATTATCACAAATCTTGCTTCCTTTGGCTTTCTCTAGCTTCTCATCAAGTTTTTTCCTCTAAAATTCTTTTCTGGTCTACCAAGGGTTATACATTCTCTTAAGTCCCCCGGGATGAGACAATGGGGCTTTGCCAAAGGGCATTGGAATTTAGAGTATGTTGATAGCCTTTGGACTCATTTAGCAGGTAGAAAAAGTTAAACACCCTTTAATACCTAGTGATTGAGAATAATTGGCTAAAATAAGAAGCTGCCAAAAGTGATTACCCGCCCCTTCTTCCGAAACACTTCCCAAACAGTTTTTCAGGGTCTCTGCCTATAGGGATGGTGTTCAAACACTTCTGTGCCTCCACCATGGGGTAGTGTCTCGTTATAAGGCTTCATTGACTAAGGCCTGACATCTGAGGTTCCCCTCCCTAAAAGCTCTAAAGCTCCAAGCAGGTCCTCAGTTTCCTTATATATAAAACAAAAATATTAGACAAGACCATTGCTAAGTTTTTTTTTTGCTAGCTGTAAATCTTAGAATCTATTAGTCAATATCTAGTTTGAATTTTTATGATCCATCGATTCCAATCAACCTGGTGATCCCAAAAAGCCTTACCTGGTCAATCTCTAAGATGCACGACAATTTGATGCTCACCTCCCCATGGATTATGGCATGGATTATATGTATGAGACATTTTTTTTTTGTGCCAGGACAGAAATACCTAGGACAGGGAGTTCAAGAGGATACTAAGTGCCTGACAAAAACCAAATGTTTCAACTTAACTAGAGTGCAATTAATCTAGAGCAGGGGGTTTTAACTTGGGATCTATAGACCCCTCAGGAGTATGTGGATGGATTTCAGATGAGTCTGTGAACTTTAATGAGAAAATTAATTTAGCATTTCATTTAACTAAAACAACAAACAAACATTATTCTGAGAAGGATCTATAAACTTCACCAGACTTTCATTGGGGTTCATGACACAAAAAAGGTTAAGTATATAAAGTGTAGGGTCAAGTATAAATGCAGAAAATGAATTTGAGACTAGAAAATTACAAGGGGTAATTATAAGCAGTATATTAATAATATACAGCCATGCCCAAGGTTTGAGTTGTCAATCTGAAGGGGTAGGTAAGTACAGAGATGAAGCAGGTGATGATGATGATGATGATGATAATGATGACAGTGATAGTGTGTGTGTATGAGAGAGAGAGACAGAGACACAGAGACAGAGACAGAAACAGACAGACAGAGATAGAAAAAATATTAAGGTTAAGGGGAAGTGGGGGATAGAAAGAAGGGAAAAGAACAAGGTTTTATATAACACCTATTTCTTCAGGCACTGTGTTAAGTGCTTTTTAAAAAAAAAACTACAAATATTATTTCATTTGATACAACAACCCTCCAAAATAGGTACTGTTGGGGAATTCTGTTACCCCATACTCCCAGGCCTTTGTCCAGCAAAGGCCTGATCTCGCGGGCAATGAAAAGGCCGGAAGCCAAGGTGGTGAATAGCTCCATTTAATTAAGACAGTGACCAGATTTTATAGCCTTCATTACGTAGTACTAGGACTGCCTTGATCCACCTACTCTCCGCCTACTCCCCGCCTACTCTCTGCCTATTCTTCTCCTGTTCTCCTCCTATTCTCCTCCCCCTTCTTTCCTGTGCTCTCCCCATGATTCACCTGTGCACAGGTGAACCCGGAAAAGAACCCTGCACCATGTTGCCAACAAGGGCGAGACCCTTCCTCCAAACTCTATCTTGTTCCTCCCACACCTCAGAACCCTGAGATTACCTCAGCAGGTGCAGGGCACGGAGGTCCAATGACATTTTGGGGGTCAGCTATAACTCGTCCCATTACAAGGTACTATTATGATCCCCATTTTTTACAGTTGAAGAAATTGGGACAGATTAAGTGACTTGCACAGGAACACATGGCTAGCAAGTATATCAAGGGAAGACTCAAAGGGTATAAGGATGTTGAGAGAAACTCAGTAACTAGACAATTGGAAATCAAAGGCAGAAACTTAGACATCACACCAGTTGAGTACACCAAGGTCAGAGAGGTACCAGCAAGATTGATAATTTTAAACCACAGAGCGACTGCGTAAGAGTGCCTTATATTCCCTCTGCATAGAAATGAATATTAAAATAAATGGCATGGTTTAGCCTATAGGATAGGGTTAAATAGGCACACCTTCTATGGGTGCTGTAATGTGGGAACAACAATCATGCGGGTCACTACCCTGCCACTATATCCCCGCTATGTTATGAGACCAATGATCCCAGCCTTCTCTGGGAGAATGATTCAGAGATTAGTCCTTCATTCTGTTCTGCTCAACAGTTTTAGGTTGACTTGGATGCATACGTAAATGGCATATTTACCAAATTTTCAATAGACATGAAGCTCAGAGGGATAGCTAATACATTTGATAATAGCATTGGGATCCCAAAATATTTTGATAGGCTAGATGGTTGGCTGAATTTTCATTCCTCTACATTAATATATTCTAATTGCCTTGGGTTAGGGAATCCTTCCAATGTTAAAGAACACAATCCTTTTATATTATACTAACTTTAGTAGTTGCTCTTTGTCATGGGTGTGACCTGAATCAGGCCAGTTTTCTGACGGTTTAGATTAAATGAGACACAAATGAAATGAGGATAGGAATGAAATGAGACACTAGTAGGTCACACAACAATTAACAAAATGCAGTTTACTTGGCTATATAGCAAGAGGAGGCTATTCAACAAGGACATTCATTGACAATGCTATATTGCTTCAACTTCCCAGTTTGGGTCATGCATTTAAGTGCACAGTAAATAGTGATATATACTTGTGTGTTTGCACACATATATACATACACACATATGTGTGTACACACACACATACACACATATATATTATATATACAGAGAGAGAGAGAGAGAGAGAGAGAGAGAGAGAGAGAGAGAGAGAGAGGGAGAGGGAGAGGGTTTGAGTTCCCCTTGACCTCTAACACTCATGTGAACAGGAAGCCACATCAAAAGTTGAGCCAGTACCTTTACCTAATCAAGTGTCAAGAAAAATTTCATTATCTTGTATGGAAAACAAACAAGTCTAGCCTGTGTCCAGGTAGGGTCTTAGGAAAAGCTAGCCAACATACATAGGAGGGTCCTAGGAAGTATTATTCCTTTCACCCCACTCCTTGGGTTCAAGATCTTAAAGGTTTTTCAGAATACCTTCTACCACTTATATGGTTTCAGGGCTGTTACTGGACATCTCTGGCCTAGGAGATGAGAGAAACTTTTTGTAAGTACTGGAGGAAGAGAACTGAAACAAAACAAAACCACTGAAAAATAAAAAGTAATAAAATGACCCCTTGAAGGAATGACCAAATGTGGAAAAACAAGGGCCAGGATTCTAGGTATTTACTCCTCCCTTAATAAAGAACAAGTCCCAGTTTTAAATGATCTCGTCCATGTGATGGGTGATGCCAATCTTTCAATTAACATTAGGCCTCCTGATGTAAAAAAGTGACCATAAGCAAGAGAAACAGAGGACCATCAGGGCTAGAATAAGGAGGATGACTGATTTTCATCGAGGGTCAATGCCATCTGTAATTATGTGGCTAACATATAGATCATTAACCTCTTGCAAGCAGCTTAGGATCAATGGCATGCATGCCAGCATCAGCACCAAGAATTGCCCTATACAATGATCCACTTATTTGTTTCTTGGCCCATCAATGAGGACTTCCCTTTCCCTGGGGCCGTATAGGTAGGGATGCAAAATCTTTTCCTCTATCAAATCCCTTCTAAGGCATTGCCCCCTCCACCTTTACATATCAGACGCAGAGGCAGTTTCTCTTCCCCTCACTTACCAGAAACCAAACGACCAGCCAGCATTGCGAATCCTTGGTCCTTCAAGACATCTCTAGAGAGAAGTTGTCTAATGACTATACTGGTATCAGGGTGGAGGGTCCCATGAATTCCACATTCCGTTAAGGATTACATTGAGCTTGTCTCTTCCATTGTTTATACAAGAGTCCACTTTGCTGCGGCCCACTCTTCTGCCTCTGGGACCCATGCTACTGCCTGCTGCCACTGTCATTTAGGCTTCAGCTACTACTAATTCCTTTATTTGCTGCTGCTGGGCTCTATGTTGTATACATATGCCAAGGCCAATCATTCCTTATGATCCTGGTGCTGAGGCCTGACTCTGTCTCACTACACTAGGAACAAACATTGCTACAAACCTGAATACTGTTTATTGTACTAGAATAGGAAGGCTGCACCACAGGTGTGGCTACTCCTAGGGAATGACTTTGTCCCCTTACATCAAGGTTAGTTGGTTACTGCTCCCATGCTGGAACATGATACTGACCCTTCATTCTAGAGTAGAACATAGCAGTACTCCTTAGCAATGCCAATGGGCCTCCAGGCCAGTCAAAGCACTGTCACAGGTACTACCATTGAAGGGCCCTGAGTGTCTCCCCCCTTATTCCAAGGCCAAACATAAAAGCCTAGTACATGAGTAATATGATCATGTCAGGCTTGACTGATTCCCTCCTATTATGCAAGTCAACATATCCATCTCTGTAAACACTGAATTGAGGAGTTGTGGCCAGTTTATCTGACTCTGCATATCTACTAAATATCCCTTTTGTGCCTTTCATTTGACCAAATTTCCTTTTTGAAAGGTTATATGATTTACAACTCTCTCATTCTGTTCTAATCCCAAGACTGTACCACCTTAGAGCCCTGAGTCAGGCCTGGCCAAGAATACCTTGAGAGGAGAAATTATAGAACCATGCAGTCATAATTCACATTAGTGAATGAATGATAAAATGAATGAGTAAGTGAATGAAAGAAAAGAGTTTATTAAGTTATTATTTCATGCCAGGCACTGTGGTGAGCACTGGAGCTACAAATACAAATAAGAAATGCAGTGTCTGACCTCAAGCAGCTTCCATTCTGATAGATGATGGTGCTTGGTATGCCTTGTTGGGGAGGAAGAAAGGCTTTCTCATCAGCAGCATTTCTCTTTGCACTCTGGCTACCTCAGTTAGGTTTCCTGACTCTTTCCCTGCCACTCATAAGCAAGCATGTCATAGCAATATTCTTACCCTAAAGTATGTGCTCTCTCAGGAACACGAAACTGGGATCTAGCTCCCATTTCCTAGTCCTAGATGGGTTTATGTAGAAAGGAGACAAACTCACACAAAAACCTGTTGAGAGAAGCTTCCTAGATCCTAAGGAGGGCTCTTCTGTGACCCACATGGTCCTACACAAATCCACTAGCTAGGAAATCATTCAGAGTTTCTGTTCTATAACTTCTTTTAGAGACACCTGGAGAAAGGTAGCTGATCACTTCATCAGTGCCAGAGGAATTCCCTTTCTGGCTCCAAGGAGTTCATCACCTGGTGAGACCATAACTCTAGTTCTTCTGGAGCCGTGTTTTTTTTTCTCTTCTCTGAGATGTCTTTCCCCTAACTTCTGATTTCTCCATAGTGACAGATGGCTTTGTTCTTCTTTTTTATGTAGAGGGCATGACTTCTGCAAGTATATTTGCGTTTCATAAAATCATAGGATAGTGGAGCTGTAAGGGAACACCGAGATCATCCAATCCAAATGCTACTTAAATACATTGATGTTTCCAAATATGTTAACTTGCAATCATTTCAAGGGTGTTGATTTTTCATTTGAGGTTTTTGTCCTAGAACACCACTGTGTACCCTTGTTGAAGCTGCTGGCATATGATCACAAAGATTTACTAAGTCCTCTAGCCTACCAACTCTATCAGCAAGATAGACACCAAGAAAAGCCAAACTCTCTATTCTGTATCTCCATATCTGGATTCTCTCTTGAACTTTGGTCCTAAATTTCCATTCGCTTGAACTAATACATTTTCAAAAAGTTATCAAATATTGACCACCTGTTAGGGTATGCAAATGGAAATGTGTTCTGAAGATATAAAGATAAAAGATGGACTGTGTTCTCTGGGTGTTTACCTTCTAACAGGGGAAACAATACATTTGGGAAGTGCTAGCCAGTGAAGGGCAAAGTCAGAAAGATGGTAAATGGAACCAAAGGACAATGAAATGATGTGCCCTTTCAAGAAGTGTTATATTGATTGGACACATTCTTTGATCAAGCGGGAGAAAATGAGGTGGAGAGGAGGGGATTAATAAGGCAGCACTATAGGAAAATGGAGTCATTGGATAGGTGAGCTGGGTTAGATATTGCAAGATATCAGCTGCATGGTCACAGGACAGTATCTATAGACTTCTTGGGAGATTTCATTTCAGGAAGTACTATGGTAACATTGATGGACATCGTCCCCTGGATGTCTCCACCCTCACCTCAAATTCTATACATCCGAAGCTAAATTTTCTTTTCCTCCCTTTCTTCCTTCATCCTTTTCCCCAAAGTGAGCTATTGTGATGTCCTGGAGCTATTATTAATATCACCACTTTTCAAATCATGGACTTGGACCATGAATTTAAACAAAAAGATGCCTCAAAAGTCTTTTAGTGCAATGACATACATTGGAGGCAATGTGGGAAAATTGGGATGCTAATGCATTGTTGTTGGAGTTTTGAACTGGTGTAATCATTCTGTAGAACGATTTGGAACTATGCCCAAAGGGCTATCAAACTGTGCATATCCTTTTATACAGCAATACCATTACTGGATCTGAATCTCAAAGAGGTTTTTAAAAAGGCAAAGGATACATCCATACAAAAATATTCATACCAACTCTTTTTTGTGGTGGTAAAGAATTAAAGATTGAAGAGATGCTCATTAATTGGAGAATGGCTGAACAAGTCGTGGTGTATGACTGTGATGGAATAATATTGTGGTATAAAAAATAATGAATAGGATGCTTTCAGAAAAACCTGGAAAGGCATACACAAACAGAAACAAAGTGAAATGAGCAGAACCAGGAGAACATTGTACACAGTAACAGCAATATTGTATAATGATCAACTGTGAATGGTTTAGCTATTCTTAGCAGTACAAAGACCAAAGACAATCTCATAGAACTCATGACGAAAAATGTTATCCACCTTCAGAGAAAGAAATGATGGTGTCTGAATGCAGATATTTTTACCATAATTTTGTGTATTTTGGGAGTTGGTGTTTTCCTTCACAAAATGACTAATGTGAGAATATATTTTGCATGACTACACATGTATAACCTATATCAAATTGCCTGCCATTTAAGGGAGTGGGTAAAAATTGAGGGAGAGAATTTGGAACTCAAAATTTTAAAAAAAGAAAGAATGCTAAAAAATTTACATATAATTGGAAAAAATAAAATATATAAGAAGTCTTTTAGTCTAGATTTCTCTGATAGAAAAGGAAATGGAAAACTGGAGAGGTTAAATGACTTGTCCATGCCTATACAGATGTTAAGTGGCAGAGGCAGGATTTGGACTCAGGTGTTATGAAGACAAATCCATTGCTTTTTGTCCTATACCACTCATCTTTAATGTCACCCTCTACACCACTCCCTGAAGGCAATCATCTTTGAAGTCCTGCTGATTCCCTTCTAATGTTATCTCTAACATGCATCACCTTCTAAAAATTTCTATTGCTATCATCCTAGTCTATCCTCTTATTACTTTCATTTATATTATTATAATAGTCTAACTGGTCTCACAACCACTTACTCCTTTCTCTGATCCATCTTATACAGTCCTGTGAGAACAAACTTTCTAAAATATACCTATGATCATGCTATTGCCCTACTCAATAACCAACAAAAGTTCACCTTTGCCTGTTAGATGGAATTCAGACTTTTTAGTCTTGCATTCCAGGCCTGTGATGAACTGGATCCAACTTACCTCTCTAGGCTTTTCGCCCACTATTTACATATATATAGTGGGAAAAAAACCTAGAGAGGTATATATATATATATGTAAATAGTGGGGAAAAAAGCCTAGAGAGGTATATATATACATATATATATGCATATATATGTATATATGTGTGTGTGTGTCTATGTATATATGTATATTAAGGTCTAGTCAAACTCGACTTGAACGTGGACTTTGCTCATATTATTTCTTCTTCCTGGAATAGTCCACCCTCCGCCTCCCTGTCTATTGAAACCCTTTATACCCTTCATCATCCAATTCAAATACCATCTCTTCCAAGAGTCTTGCAAGATTATTTCAACTACATGAAGATGCCTTCCTGAAAACCCTAGAACATGTTAAAATCTCCTAGGACCACTTTTGTATTCTATCTCATGTTATCTAGCTATTTCAATCAAAGGAATCAAAGGTCCAGAACTGGAAGGACCTCAGAGATCATCTAATCCAAAGCTCTTGTATACATCTGAAGACACTGAGACCCAGAGATATAAAAAGACTTGTCCAGAGTCATCCTGGTAGTAAGTGTAAGAGGCAAGGCTTGAACGTAGATTCACTGACTTCAGAGATAACATTTCATCCCATGTTTCCTCATTTGCATCTCTGACCTATCTTTTCTACCAGATGCTAAGGTTTATGAAGGCACAGATTATGCCTATATAGCATAGGGTCTTATGCACTGCATAGTGGATGTTTTATCAGTCAAATGAATATAGGGATCACAGACGATATATGAATAGGGGATTCCTTTTTATACATTCTTCAAAGTCACCCCAGGCTCCAAACAAGGGCTTCTCAACTACTCCTAGCTTCACAAGGGCATTATGCAAGATCTGCTTAATATTTGACTTCAATTACAATCTCAACAGCACAATAGCATCTCTCAAAGCTTGTGTTTTGTACCTGCTAAGCTGCATTTAGCTAATATTGAAATTTTCAATAAAAGGAAAACAATTGAGAAGAAACAGGATAAGTGAGTGCAGGAAAATGCAGAATACAAGCTCTTAATTCTATGTTACTCTGGCTAAACAGATGTAATGGGGGGAATCAGAGAATAAAGACATGAACAGCAAGGGAGAACTGTGCTTCTGAAGAATGTGTGGAAACTGTTTCTTGCAGTTGCTGCTGGAAGATGGAAAATCAGTTCCCACTGCTGGGTAATGGCTAAGTTCACTGGCTGGGGGGTCTTCTCGAAGTCCTTGCTTGGGAACGTACCTTTGCCTCATCTTTCTCCAAGAAACAAATATATTTGGAAAATCTATAGTCAATTCCCTTGAGCTCAGAGCATGCACTGTCAAATACAATATTCTTCAAAAGAGGAAATGGAGTGTTTTATTTCTTTATTTGTTAAATTCCTTTCAAACTTCTCCCTGTGCCAGAGGCCCCAAGGCACAAAATCATATTGTAAAATAATAGACATAATTAAATTTTATATTAGGAAGCAGCAATCAATGCAGCAAAGCTAGAGTACCCTCCATGGAGAGAATGGGGGACAGGAACGGAGAGTCTGACACAAAGAGACGAACTCCATATAGTATTCCCAGGTAAGTTATAATTGTTATCAATTCAAGTCAATATTTATTAATCATGTATTTTGTGAAAAGCACAGATGTAAGAAGAAAAATAAAATAGTCTTTGTCCTCAAAGAATTTTCATTCTATGGGGAAGGATACCTTCTCTTTCTTTATTCTTCTCTGTGTCTTTTTTCTTCTCCCTTCCTTTCTCCCTTCCCCACTCCTTCTAACCTTCCTTCATTGATAATTGTTAATAATCCACTATTTGTTGGCAATGTATTTTTAATCTGAACTAACATTCTAGAGACCTTGGTGAAAATTTCTTTACCCCAACAAAAGGAGGGAGAAGTCTTCCAAGGTTCAGTGTGTGTAGAAAAGCAAGCAGTTTTGGAGACCTGGGTTCAAATCTCTACTCTGAGATGTTCTAGTTGTATGACCATGAAAAATCCATTTAACCTCTCTGAGCCTCAGTTTCCTCAGAAGTGAAATGGAAACAATAACTCTGCCATTACTTTTGTCAGAGGCTTAGTGTGAGTGCTTTATAAACTTCGAAGCACTATCAATGTGAGTTATTCATTCTACCTTCTTCATATACATTCATGTATTATTATTATTAGAATAATTTGAAAGGAGGCTTACAGCACCAATTAGAGTTACTCATTATAAGTAGAAGGGGAAACTTACCTGGAGGGTACTTAGTCTTCTCATCTGCCTCCACACCTGCTTCAACTTGAGATGTGCTGCTTTGAACTTGGAAGGGGAGCATGAGGATGATGATAGGATCTAAAAAGCATTACCAAAGGCTTCTGGGGTTTGATTTAACCAGTTTGTGGACTGTTACGTATCCTGGCTGGAAATGCTCATCTTATTCTTCACGCCTTTCTGATGGAATCTTCCACATAACTCCTTGTAGATACAATCAGGGAACTTATTCTGGACCTCAATGGCATAAAGCAAGATTATTTCCCTGAAAACCGAAAATTTTACATACTTCTTAATTTAGAGGGACTTGCTGAAGGCAAAATTTTTGAGTTATTTCTTGTCTCCAATGACATAGTCAAATGAAATAAGCCAATACATTGGCCAAGTCTAAAAATGTATGTTTTGTTCTGTACCTCTAGTCCATCCCTTCCTTGACAACAGAAGGAAGGTTTGATTTGTCATTAGTCTTTAGGAGTCATGCTTGGTTATGGTTTTGATGAAAAGTTTGAAATCTTTCAAAGATTTTTTTTGTTGACATTATTTTAGTCATCTTGTAAATTGTTCTCCTGTGTCTTCTCAATTCACTCTGTGTCATTTCATACAAATCTTCCCATTTTCTGAATCCATCAAATTTGTCAAATAGAGTGATTTGGTTTATATCTTGTTAAATTTGATATACACCTAAAACAGCAGCAACAGCATCAGCTATTTAAACAAAGACCACAATTTCTTGTACAATTTCCTTTCTTGTCCTTTATGTATTGAAATATTTGTGTTTGTTAAAGCTTATTATTTCATAATAAAAAAGGAAATTTACAGTGAAAACAACATAGCCAAATGTACACAAAATAGGCCAACTTTTTCTAAAGCAGAATTGTCTTCAGGAACCATCTCCCTTTGGCGTCATGTCTCCACCTCTTTATCAGATTCCCGGAGTGTATGGCATACTCACAATGCTCCTCACATTTCATTCCTAGAATGCCTTTCTTCAAGTTTGCCCTCTTGGGCTATGCCCCTTGATGCAGAATTTTCCTTCTGCTTCTAATTCACCAACACCCTATGCTAGCCTAAGTTTCATGCCCCAGAAAGCTAACTGGTTAATAACTCTTTCAGGAAGCTTAATTGCACTTTTAGGGTTGTTCAATGCCCCTGATTCATGGGTTTGATGTCAGTATTTTCTGTTGGTGCTGGCACTCTCTTTACAAATACATATTGAACTTCTTCATGCCTTACCCGATGTCTTTATGAGTTTCTGTGCCCAAAGAACTTCATTATCTGCAAGACAAATTGTTGGTGACAATTCTCTGACAATTTGAGTAGGCCAGTTCTTGAACAACGAAAGACTTCATGAGGTCTGGATGTGAAAGTTTTTTCAACTTCATTAGACCCTTCTAAAACTTGGATTTTACTGGCAAAGTCTTTAATGAGGTGGGATAGTTTTTGCACCATAATAAGGCATTAGACTCAATCTTTATTGGTTACAAAATGGGAGAAATTTTAGGCCCTGGAAAGGTTAGAGACGTATCAAATGTGAATACAGATGGTTTCGCTTAACTGTCTGTGCTCGTTGCCTAGGTTATGAGGAAATTCTTGTATAATGTTAGGAAGTATATGATTACCAGCTTAGTATTAGCTGTACCCTCCCAGAAACTGTGCAAGTCAGCTAAGATGCCACAAAGCTTGTGTGTGCATGCAGAGTTAAAGAATAGCGGGGATGGGAAACATAGCCTACTTGTGTCTCCCTGCAGTGTTTCTTCCTGTTTGTCCGGGGAGGGAATTAAAAAACAACACTTGCTTATTAGCTCTCATGTATTTATGCTCCCAAGAGACAACATGGAGATCCTGGGAAGGGAAATAGGTTTCCCATTTCAGAGATGAAGGGAATAAAGCCTAGAGATGCATGGTGACTTGCCCAAGATAATAGCTGGGAAAACTAATGAGGTCCACTGATTGCCAACTCATATCCACAACAGTGATGAGGGAAGCTATTTAAAGTTGAAAAGGATTTTTTGAGCAACCAAAGAAAATCTCACTAGCTTGGAAACTACACAGTTCAGTGGAGATTTAAAATCTAACAGGATCTGTGAACTTATAGGGTAACTGTAGACATATGGGCACACAAGGATAGCTTTTTCATAGAGAGACTTGCAATTGTTAAAAATCAAACACAACAAACAAGATTATTCAATGAACTATCCAACCACGTGACTCTGGTTTATATGTAGCTCCTCTAGAATCCTGTCTCTCTACCATCCCCCAGCCCATTCCCTACGCCTGCCTGAGCTATAAAACTTGATTTTGATAGTATTTAGTAAAGTTCTGGGCAAATTATGATTGTTCTTCAGTTATTTTTCATTCAAATCTGACTCTGTTACCCCATTTGGGGTTTTCTTTTTTTCTCTTTATTTTATATTTAAATGCTAAATCAATACATAATAAGAAAGAAAAAGAAACATAATATAAACTTAAATTAAATATTAAAACTGAAATATAAAAGAAAAGAAAAATGTTATATGCACAGAAGAAAGTGAGAGATGATTAAAAATATATAGCAATAAATTTCCATTTCAAGAAAACCTATATAATAAATACTAAATGTTATGTTGAGAGCTGTCCATCTCTTCTTTGCTTGCTTGTAAGTTTTCTTTTGTTCTCTGCTGCACACTTTTTACTTTATTCTTTTTTCCCCTTCTTCTCCCCTCCCCTCAGCCACTGAAGGATACAATTATGTGTGGATATATATATATATACATATATACATACGTATATATTTAAAACATATACATATATGCATATATATATACACACATATAAACATATACTTTCCTTAACAGATTCTACTCCTAATCTTTGTTTATGTATTTGTACATATCTCTTATTTCCTATCCCAGTTGACTCCTCTACTTTATTTCTATGCTCTTCCTTGCCCTCCTATTACTTAACCTACCCCCCCTCCAAAGATCTCTCCATTATCCCCCATTCCTATAAATCAAAAAACCCTTCTATAACCCCCTTTAACTGATTCCTTCACCATCCCCTCTAAAGATCCATACCTTCATCCCCTTAGTATTTAATTCTTTCCAAATTTAAAAGACTTTAATGCTCTTCTAGATATATATGTATTGTTCACTCTTGAACTCATTCCAGATGAAATTAGGTTTCC
Organism: Phalanger gymnotis; assembly: GCA_028646595.1. Taxonomy (NCBI): domain Eukaryota; kingdom Metazoa; phylum Chordata; class Mammalia; order Diprotodontia; family Phalangeridae; genus Phalanger; species Phalanger gymnotis. The sequence goes on along the minus strand of CM053622.1, from coordinate 679,530,332 downwards.
AGAACTAACAGCCCTCCTCCCCCATGTAATTCTTCTTTATTGATTCTTCCTCTCACACCTCAGTTGTACAATTGCTCTTTTTAGCTGTTCTTGAACAGTTTTATTTTTTTAATTTTTAAAAATTTATCGATTTATATTTTTAGTTTTCAACATTCGCTTCCACAAGTTTTTGAGTTTCAAATTTTCTCCCCATGTCTCCCCTGCCATCAACCCCAAGATGGTGTGCATTCTGATTATTCCTTCTTCCAATCTGCCCTCCCTTCTATTGCCCCATTTTTCTTATCCCCTTCCCTACTATTTTCCTATAGGGTGAGATAGATTTCTATACACCATGGCCTGTATATCTAATTTCCCAGTTGCAAGTAAAAATAATTTTTAATATTTGTTTTTAAAACTTTGAGTTCCACATTCTCTCCCTTCTTTCCTCCCCACCCAACCTCATTGAAAAGGCAAGCAATTTGATATAGGTTATACATGTGTAGTCATGCAAAACACGTAATAGTCATGTTATAAAAGACTAACTATATTTCCTTCCATCCTATCTTGCTTCCCATTTATTTTATTCTGTACTTTGACCCTGTCCCTCCTCAAAAGTGTTTGCTTCTAATTATCCCTTCTTTCCATTTGCCCTCCCTTCTATTATTCCCCCCTTCTCTTATCTCTTTCCCCCTAATTTCCCATAGGGTAAGATACCCAATTGAGTATGCATGTTATATCTTTCTTAAGTCAAATCCAATGACAGTAAGGTTCACTTATTCCCTTTCACCTCCCCCTTCTTCACCTCCATTGTAAAAGCTTTTTCTTGCCTTTTTTATGTGAGATAATTTACCTCATTCTACTTCTCCCTTTCTCCTTCTCCCAGTACAATCCTCTCCTCACCCCTTAATTTTATTTTTTAGATATTATCCCTTCACATTCAACTCACCCCAGGCCCTCTGAATATATGTGTATATATACATATATATACACACATATATAAGTATATATGTACACATACATGTATATCTGTATATGTATGTATATATATATGTGTATATATATGTATGTACGTATGTATGTATGTATTTCTTCCAACTACCCTAATACTGAGAAAGGTCTCATGAGTTATAAATATCATCTTTCCATGTAGGAATGTAAACATTTCAACTTTAATAAGTCCCTTATGATTTCCCTTTTATGTTTACCTTTCATGCTTCTCTTGATTCTTGTATTTGAAAGTCAAATTTTCTATTCAGCTCTGGTCTTTTTATCAAGAATATTTGAAAGTTCTCTATTTCATTGAATAACCATTTTTTCCTCTAAAAGATTGTACTCAGTTTTGCTGGGTAGGTTATTCTTAGTTTTAATCCTTGCTCTTTTGACCTTCAGAATATCATATTCCATACCCTTTGATCTCTTAATGTAGAAGCTGATAAATCTTGTGTATTCCTGATAGTGTTTCCACAATACTTGAATTGCTTCTTTCTGGCTGACTGCAATATTTTCTCCTTGATCTGGAAACTCTGGAATTTGGCTACAATAGTCCTAGGCATTTTCCTTTTGGAATCTCTTTCAGGAGGTAATCAGTAGATTCTTTTAATATCTACTTTCCTCTCTAATTCTAGAATATCGAGGCAGTTTTCCTAGATAATTTCTTGAAAGATGATATGTGGGCTCTTTTTTATCATGGCTTTCAGGTAGTCCAATATTTCTCCTGGATCTGTTTTCCAGGCCAGTTGTTTTTCCAATGAGATATTTCACATTGTCTTCTATTTTTTTCGTTATTTTGGTTTTGTTTTATAATTTCTTGATTTCTCCTAAAGTCATTAGCTTCCATTTGTTCCATCCTAATTTTTAAGGAATTATTTTCTTAAGTTAGCTTTTGGACC
>CM053622.1:679510134-679527964 GCA_028646595.1 Phalanger gymnotis | reverse complement strand
TACCAAACTGTTGGGCAGAATCATCAATTCTCATTGCCCTGACTTCCTCACTTTCCACTCACTACTCAGCCCTTTTCAATATGGCTTCCGGTCCCACCATTTGACTGAAATTGATCTCCCCAAAGTTACCAATTATCTTTTAGATGCTAAACCAATTAATTTTATTTATTTACCATCCCTTGTAACCTCTCTGAAGCTGGACCCACCTCATTTCTTTAATCCAGACTATTCCTTCTCAATTTGTTTTGCTAGATCATCATCTATTTTGCCAAATCATCTTTTATCCCCTTATCATGAATGTCTCCAAGGCCTCTGCTTTGGGCCTTCTTTTCTCTTTACACACTTTTCCTTGGTGATATCATTAGTTTCGTTGCGTCCAAGTATCATCTCTGCAGATGTATCTCTATGCAAAACATGTATTCGGCCCTAATATCCCTCTTGAAGTCCAGTACTGCATCATTAATTGCCTCATAGATAAATCCCCCCAGGACTATGCCCAAATAGACTGTGTCCAAAATAGAAATCATTATCTTCCTAGGGCAACAAGAGGTCACAGTGGATAGAGCGTTTGACCTGGAGTTAGAAAGATGCAAAATTAAATCTGATGTTATACATCTACTAAATTTGTCACTATGGGCAAGTAGGAACTTCTGTCTGCCTCAGTTTCTTAATCTAAAAAGTGGGGATAATAATAGCACCAAGCTTGCAGGGTTGTTTTGAGGATCAAATGAGATAATATATGTAAAGTACTTTGCAAACTTTTGATTACTATATAAATGCTATCATCATTATTCATTCCTAAATGCACTCCCAAAGTCCCTATTTTTGTCGATTCTTCCAATTAGTCAAGTTTGTAATCTCAGCTTCAGTCATTCATGCCTCTTTGCTCTTCCTCACTAGCTCCAGCTATATTAAATTTGCTGCCATTCTTGTTGATTTTTCCACTACAGCAACTTGAAATCTTTCCCTTTCTTTCCATTAACACTGCTACCATTCTAGTTCAGGTCCTTAGTACCCATTGTTTGGACAACTGAAATGACCTTCTAAGTAGTCTTCTTGGTTCTAATCTCTGCCCCTTGTAATCCATCCTTCACGCAGCTGTCAAAATAATCTTTGTAAGGCCATGGTCATGTCAAAATATTGCTCAAAATATTTTGCCTATAGTATAAAATAAAAATTCATTGGCCTGGCCTTTAAGGCCCTTGATAGCCTAGCTCCCACCTATATTTCTAACCTTACTTTCTGATAATGCTTTGCATGAATTCTACTCTCACCAACTCTCTAAGACTTTAAGTTGCAGACCTTCATTGGGAGTGGGGATATCCTCATCTGGAGGTTACTTATAGCAGTGAATTCCTAGGTCTAGTTCCCATACCATAAACTTTACATAATCCTATCCTTTGCTCTTTGAACATGACACTCCATCTTTAACCTCTCTTCTTTTCAACCGGCCTTCTCTCATGCATGGAGTAACTCCCTTTCATCTCTGCCTTTTTGAGTATTTGTCTTTTTTCAAGGTTTCCATCAGATCTCACCTTCTATGTTAAGCTTTTCCTTATCTGTAAAGCCAATCAGTAAGTGAAAATATCTTTCCTGCCCATTGAATAGGCTTCAGGTGGGGGCCAACAAAGGGAGGTCTGATTAGAGAAAGGCCCACACACTTTCACTAATTAGATGTGAGGCCCCAGGCTGTTCCTAGTTTGAGAGAGGTGGGAAGCCCTCAGGGCCCTAAGAGGAGTTGCTAAGACTAGAGTCAATGGTATGTGCCAGAGTTCTAGTCAATCAGATGACAACTAAGGACTATATAAAAAGAGAGAACAGAGCTTGGAAACCGCCAAAGCTGTAGAAACTGAGAAACAGAGGACTAGAAGCAAAAAGCTGAAGAAACCAAGAAATAGAGAGGAGCAGGATTCAGGAACTGAGGGCCAGCTTCCAGAGCCTGCAGAGCAGAGAGCTGAAGACAGAAGGGAGTATAGGGCCTTGGAGTCAGCAGAGCCGCAGGAGAGAGAGTGCTGACTAGGGACTTGGGATTTGTGAGTGATCTTCTTACAGGAGGGCGCAAGTATCCTTTGGCTTGCTGCCATAGTGTTTTTCTGTAGCCTCCTGGTTACTATTGTGAGGTGGGCTTATTGGTTTTGGAATGTTGTTGCCACAATATTTAGTTCGGGGCATTGGACTTTGGGTCTGATCCTTTGGAGTCTAAATAAATGTTATACTTCCTCTGCCTTCTACCTAGAGAATTTATCCTATTACATGTTTCTGAACCATTCAGGCATGCTCGTGGTCCTCTTCAAGGTCATGATTTTGTCTTAATGATATATTATCCCTATCCCTCGTCACAAAACCGTAGACACATACATGCCCAGTGCTTAGTTGTCTGTCTTCTAAATTTCTATCATCTGTACTTATGTGTGTATATGTTGTATACATATAGAAGAATAAAAACCACTACTGGATAGGGAATAATTTTTCTACATTTTGTATCTTTGAACCCACCCACTACCTAACATTTAGTGCCTGACACATAGATGCCTAGTAATTATTTAATTAATTGAGGAATTGAATTTTCAGGAACAAAGAGAAGCATTATCTAATATCCATGAGAAATAATTGAAGAAGGCAGAGATGATACAAAAAGAAAAAGAAATTCTGACACTATAATAACAATAATGATAATAAAAATTATAGTAATTAACATTTATATAATGAAGTACTTTACAATTATTATCTCATTTTATCCGCATATCAATCACGGCAGGTACATTGGTACTACTATTATCCCCATTTCAGAGATGAGGAAAATAAGGAAGAAAGAGGTTAAATAACTTACCCAAGGTTACACAGATTCTTGAGATTATCTGGGGCTAGATTTGAACTCAGATATTTCTTTTTTCCTTCTAACTTGTAGTTTTGTAAAAAAATTTAAACTGAAATATAAAAATAAGAAAAGAAAAAAGGAACTTAAATGCTGAAACTAAAATAATACAAAATAAGAAAAGAAAATAAAAGCATTGCCACATGCACAGCAGAGTGTGAGAGAAGAATCAAAATATACAGCAATGAATTTCCATCTCAAGAAAGCCTATACAATAAATATTATGCATTGTTTTGAGAGCTGTCCATCTTTTCTTTGCTTCCTTGTGAGTTCTTTTGTTCTCTGCTGCATACTTTTTACTTTGTTCTTTTTTCCCCTTTCCTTCCCCCTTCCATCCCCCCCCCCCCCCCCGAAAACTACAACTAAGCACTAATATATTTATATATAGATTCAGGTATTTCTAACTCAAGGCCCAGAGCTCTATCCACTGTAATCACCTTGAGGTAGTTGAAGAAGAAAAAGCGGAGTCAGCTAATGAAAGCAATGTGTCTTCACAGTGACCTCTCTGATATGCTATAAGAATAATAGTAATAATGACAATAGTTTTTAAAAGCCTGAAAGAAGTAGCAAAGGGCTAATGATGAATTTTGAGGGCTGCTATGAACCCTTAAAAATCATCAAAAAGTTTAAAAATGAGGATGGATTGAAACATGTGAAAAGTGCTAAAGGCTATAGAAATGGTTTAGGGTTTTGTGTGTTTGTATGGTGTTGAACAAGGAAAAGAAAGGACAGTATAGTGCTAACTGATAAAAAAAAAAGAGAAAAAAAAACCTACCTTGCTCTTATTTCACTTTTATTTTCTTTTAGCGACAAGAAGATACATCTAAGGTTTAAGGGCAGAGCACACATGGCTAAGATGCCCATAAACCCTAAGGGTTCTCCTTTGAGGAGAAGGGAGGAGAACATTTAGTTACTTAAAATGAATTCAAATCTCTGGGCCTAATTTATTATATCCCAGGATACATTTAAGAGTTTGCAACTGTGATCATGTAGAACCATTTCTCATACTCTTTGAGAAATCAAGAACACTGGACGTGCCAGATTATGAGGGACATACAAATAGTTCAGTCTCTAAAATGGAAAAGAAAAAAGGGGCTGGGTACTTTGGAAACTATAAACAGGCAGATTTGATGTTGATTTCTGACAAAGTTCTTAAACTCATAACCAAAAAATTGATCTAAAGAAAACAGTAACTAGCTAGTAGTTACTAAAATCACTTGAGTTCTCCAATCACAAGTTATGCCAAATTAACTTTGCTTGATATGGTAAATTTAGTGTGAGGCAATATAGTATAGTGGATTGAGGAGCCTTGGAGTCAGGGAGACCTAGTCTAGCTCTTATGCATGCTAGCTGTGTGAACTAAACTAGCTAAGTCACATCAGTTCTTAGTACCACATGCTACTCTAGAACACTATGTAAGTAATAGACAACTGCTCTTCTAAATTGGTGGGATTTCACACTAGGATTTTCTACTTGCTAATGAAATCGCAGTTATGCATCAAAAATTAACAATAACAAAAGGAGACTACTAGGTAAGGGGAATGATATAGTCTTAAGACATTTTGACTTTTGCAAAGCTTTTGATCTATTCTATTGACCTATAAGTATGGGCTGCATGTGATAGGAGTTGGGAGGATTTGTAGCTGATTGAACAGCAGCATTGAAAGGATTGATAAATGAATCATTGTTACCTTGTATAGCTATCTCTTGTGGTGTGACGTAGGGTTCCGGCCTTCGCCTTGTCCTGTTCATTTTTTCTGTCAATAATTTAGAAGATAAAGAAGGCATACTTATTAAGTCAGTTCATGACACAAAGCTGGTGGTAAGAGGGGACAGTGAATATATTGGATAATAGGACTGAAAATGATCTCAATAACCTTAAACTATAGGCTGAAACTAGCAAGATGAAATTTAATAGAGTAAATTCTGCAATTACTTTTTTAATGGAATAGGAGAACTGCTTAATCAGAGCAGTTCCATGAAAACAAAATCTATAGATTTTAGTTGAATACACACGTAGTGTTAGCCAACAACGTACACTGGTTTAAGAGAGCTCATAACTCTTTTGTTAACTTTTGTTAACAGAAATACTCATAACTTTTGTTAACAGAAATAGTGTGTATAAAAATGGATACTTCATTGTCTTTAATGATGTCTGTCCACATATCTGGGATATTGAGTTCAGTTCTGCATCCTGCACTTTTAGTAGGACTCTGACCAGCTGGAGCACATTTAGAGGAGAGCAATTAAAATGGTGGAAGTTTTGGAAACCCCAGGATCAGAGAAGCCATGACTTGGGAGGAGCACCTCATATATGTTTAGCTTGGGTATGAAAAGGCTTGTGTTTAGAGTGGTATACTAGCTGTCTTCAAATAGAGTTTCAATTTATTATGTATGTCCCCAGAGAGTAGAAGTAGGGCCAAAGTGGGAAATTATAGATGGACAGATTTAATTTCTATATTAAAAAATCCCACCTTCAAACAACTTAAAATTCACCAAAAAAATGGAATTGGCCATCTTATGAGGTAATGAGCTCTCTTTCACCGGAAGTATTCATACAGAATCCGGACAGCCATCTGTCAGGCTCAGACATGCCAGAGATGTTATCAAGAGGTTCCTTCATTTGTATGGGATTTTGGACTGAATAATCACTAGGGTTCCAGGCAATGCTAAGATTTTCTGTCAGTTTCAGATGTTTAACAAAGGGTTGTATTTGAGGGGAGAGGAAAGGACTCAGTGATGTCTAATGGGCCATTTTCCACCTCTGTGCATCCGTGATTATTAAGACACTATGATGAAGAAAGATATAATACTTTCCTTTCTCTCTCTCTCTCTCCTCAGTCTTTCTATCCATCCATCCAGCTATTATCTACTGGCTTTTGCGTAGTATGTCCACATCTTCAGCCATGAACACAGCTTTTTATCTGACCTCCTCTCCAATCCAACCCTCTCTACCATTTTGTATGGGTCAGGGTTGAAACAGTCTACTTAAGCCTGCGTCTGCACATGTAAAATGCATTTAAGAGAGGGAACATTATTCAAATAATGCCAAGGCCCAGACAATGCCCCTTGAAACAGCCAGAAAATAGAGGTAATTTTGTTTGTGGTGGTGTTTTTCACTTGGATCATTTGCTTCAATTCCCTACTTTACCTTGCTTTTGTACTTATGGCTCAAGAGTCAAGGCTCCAGAGAGGCAATAAACCCCCTAATGTTGCTTATATGGCCAGTAATTTTCTGAAAATCCCGACTTGTCATAGAATCACATTATGCCAGAATCAGAAGAGTTCTTGGGGTCATTTTGTCCAATCCTCTCATTTTACAGACAAGGAAAATGAGATCCAAAGTGGTAAAGTAATTTACTCAAGGTCACATACAAGCAGGTAGTAAAGGCAGAATTCAAACTCAGTTCTGATTTCTAATTCAGTGCTGGTTCTGAAATAGTTACGCTCTGATGCATAATGAGTACTTCAAAGAGTTAGCATTTCCAGTAAAATCTTATTTCCATCTTTTACGACACTTTCTATTTGACCCAAATGCACTCTGAATTCAGATAAGTGTGATTTGACAATTCCATTTTTAAGTTGTGACTATAGGGAAAACTTGAGGATGATTCAGAGCTCCATGTTACGAAACTCTAAAGCTAAATCCAGGGCACTGGACCACAAGGATTTCCCTGTGATTTCTAATTGATAGTTAGAAGCACAAGTTTGGGAATCGGAGCAGGGTAAATCCCACAGCAAATGTGGTCTCAGAAACTCCAGTGGGCTGGGGTCAAAGAAGAGATGGCTCTGATGTTTTGTGCCAGCAGCCAAAGGCTTCAGAACTCATCCATATCGGTAAAGCTGCTTCCTGCACTTTCTCTATTGATCTAGAGGAGCTGGCATAGAAATGCATTTCCAAATGAAAGGAGAAGCATAATTGATATTCTTGAAAGTTCCAGATAGTTTCTGCTTTACTACATTCTGCGCTTTTTCTCCCCGCCCCAAGTCATTTGAATGTGAACTGTGATGTGAACAAAGCAAGGGGGAGAATCAATAATTAAGCATGTTCTCATTATGGCCACCATGATGAGAAATCCATTTATTTTTCTCTTCATAATTATTATTTAACATTTCTCCAATACTTGCTGGCCAGGTCTCCACTGCCAAATGAAAATGGAACAAAACAAAAAGACATATCAGACCCATAAGGACAAACGTACTGACTTGTAGGGGCCAAACCCCAGAACAGAGTGGCCGATTACATATCAGAAGGGGCTATTGCCCTTCCCCATCTGTTTGGTATGTGTGAAACGTCTCACTACAGCCAGGGCGAGGGTATGGGGGCAAATCACAGCCAATCCCTGAATTATCCAGGCCGCAAACAGAAATTCTTTCCTTATTTATTTCAGCCTAGATTGTTCATCACTGGCTTCCCACTTAGTTGTTGTTCTGTTTATTCATTTTTGGACTGGACTGGAGATATCAAAAGTATGAAGTTCTCCTGATATGGAAATTATCTCTGCCAATGCAGCTTAGCAAGTCATCTGTAAAATAAAGTCTTAGCTGCTGGGCACACTGGCAGATTCTATCTTTCGCACAGGGTCACACAGTTAGGATGTTATCACAGGCAGGTCTTGAATCTAGGTCTTCCTGACCATAAAATTAGCCCATTATTCATTATGTGAGATAGGATCTTAATACTTAAGTTATTTCCTGTGGATGTATGGGATATGTTGTTGCTGTTCAGTTGTCTGACTTTTTGTGACCCCCCTTTGGGTGTTCTTGGCAAAGACGCTGGAGTGGTTGGCCATTTCCTTCTCTAGATCATTTTACAAATGAGAAAACTGAGGCAAACAGGGTTAAATGACTTGCCCAGGGTCCCGCAGCTAGCATGTGAGGCCAGTCTTGAACTCAAGTAGATGAATCTTCCTGACTCCAGGCCTGGCACTCTATCCACTGTGCCACCCACTTCTGTTTTATGGGATATCTCCCCAGATACCTGAATCTAGACTAAGTCAGATATAATCTTTTAAACTAGAATGGCACGACACGTACGGATCTCATAATTTCTAGCCTTGGACCCTGACCAGCTATATTAATTACCTAGGCAAGCAACTTAACCTCTGTCTCCCTCAGTTTCCCCAATTTTAAAATGGGAGGAATAATAGCATCTACCTCACAAGACTGTTGTGAGGGTCAAATGAGATGTTTGCAAAGTGTTTAGCACAGTACCTGACTCATGGGAGGCTATTCTCTCTTCCTCTAGAGGCATCTGGTCTATAATGGAGCCCTAAGTGTGGTTAGTGGCCATCTGCTTCTGCCCTGGTCAGACAGTATCTAGAGTACTGTGTTCAGTTGTGAGGACCACATTTTAGAAACAGCATTGTTAAGCTAAAGCACATTGAGATGGAGGTGATCAGGATGGTGTGTTGGCAATCCAAATGGGTTCTTGGTGCTCAGTTCAACCAAGTGCCCTTGAAGAGTTTGGCCTTAGTTTCCTTGATTAGATTTGGAGTCCTTGGTGATCTCCTTGCCTCAGGGGAGGGCCTAGTTTACATGGGTTTGAGTGGCATGTTCAGGACATCAGAGGCTTTTAGACCTTGTGGGTTTAAGTTGCCTCTTTGTGATGATTTTAGGTCATGTGGGAGAGTTGCATGTGCGACTCACCCTTGACCTTGAAAAAGATAGAAAACCAGTGGTTGGCTTTCTCTTTTTCGGAGCTCTTACCCATAGCCGTGGTGGCATGCGTGACTCTGAGGCAGCCCTTGTTGCGAGCTCCCAGACTGACCTTAGATGTTGTAACTATGAATTGTATTTGGTCTGTCTGTCGATGCTTGTAATTTGTTTGTATTTTGCTCTGAAGTTCAGGGTGCTGGCTTTTTCCCCCAAACTAAGTGAATGATATTTGTATGCCAGATTAAAGTAAGCTTGTTAACCCCTTAACGTTGCTTTCCTTAGTAAAGCAGATCAAAAGGACCTGGGCTTTTGCAGTGTACTGTTAGCGTGCTTGTTGTTGGGCTTGTGTTGGTCTTTCATCCCAACAACAGCTGCTAGCCAGATTGTTGAAACATATGGTGAGGCAGCTGGAGGTAATGTCATCTAAATATTGGCTGAAGGAAGTGGAGATGTTTAACCTAGAGAAGAAAATACCTAGTACAGAAAATTCTAACTCTAAGTATTCAAAGGGTTTGTCATGTGGAAGGGGGATTTCACTTATTTAGCTTAGCTCCAGAAGACGAGAATAGAGGTCATGAGTGGAAGTTGGAGAGAAACAGATTTGGGGTTGATGAGAGGAGAAAACTTCCTGACAGGACTGCCTTAAATGGAATGAAAGGGTGACAAATAGCATATGATTCCTCAATGTAGGTCTGTGAGCAATGGTTGCATGGCTACTTGAAAGTCAAGGTTTTTGAGTCAAATGGTGGCCTCTTCTAGTGTGGAGTGGGGAACAAAGGAGACTTGGAGGGAGGAGGGGCACAGTTTGAAACTTAAAATGTAACAAAAAATACATTTTACAAAGAAAGTAAAGGTATTGCTTTAGTTAAAATGGCCTGTGAGGTCCTTTCCTCCTCTGAAGGTTTTCATGGCCTCATAAGGATATTGGTTGCAGATTTCGGCTCTACCCGGGTTTTGATTTTCTGGATTTATTCCATTGGTAGGTTTACAATAAATGTCAAACTGGGAGCCAATGGGGAAATGGCCACCAATACTGGTTTGGTCCTGGCACACTGCCCACATCTTTCCCTATGTTCAGCACACTACACTTAAAATGTATCACACCAAGATAAACAGAAATCATTATTTCTGACATCCACTAGGTTCCTCATTTCTTCACATTAACTTCCTAAGGAATCACTGTTTCCAGTGTTCTTGGACAGCTCTAGCAATGTGTCCTGAAGTCTCATTGGTGAGCCTTAGGGAATGTCAGATCAGAGGAGGGGGCGGCTTTTTTTTTTAATGCCAACATGGGTGAAGAGATAAGCTATGAGCTCATCCCTTTCTTATCAGTATTAACTGGTCCCAAGCTGATTACATTACGTACTGTACAGGGAACTGAATCATGGCTGGAGACAGGCTTTGCATACAATATTTCTCTTTAATACTCCTCACTAGAATGCTCCAAAGGCTCTGAATCATGGAGACTGTTCCAGAAGGGATCTTTCACCCTCTTCTCAACTGATCATAGGCTGCAGTTTTTAAAGGTCTCCACTAGATGGCCAGATGTGGCCAAGCACAAATGAAATGTACTGTCCTTAGTAATGCTGTCTTCATGCTCAGGCACAAAGCAGATATTTAGTAACCCCCTCATACCAGTATTCAGCTGTGCTAGATGCCATCCAATACAATAGAAAACTGAGCCATGATTCTTGTTTAGAAGAAGGAGCTCACTATCTTGTTTGAAAGATAATTAATCAACAATATTTGTGGAGAGCCTACTATGTACCTAGCACTAAGTTCCTTCTATAGGGCACAAATGTTAGGCTCCTCATATCATAAAATGGTTCTCCTTAATGTCTACTTGTCTTGCATAGGGACCAGACCTAGATAGAACTAGAAATGGGCAAATCTTTTCCCTTCATCCTTTTTCCTCTACAGAGGATCTCATATGGTATCCAGTGTTCTCACTCTTTTTGACTCCCATTCAAGGCAAGAGCAGGTCTCCTATTGTTCATTTCCAGGTAAATAAGCTTGAGTCCCTATGCTGCCACTCCCAGGCTTATTTGGACTTTAAGCCTTTTCTCTAAATACCAAATAAAAGGATTTGTTCCAGGTAAAGGAATTTCAAGCATCAGCGAGCAGGTGGTGGTAGTGGTAGGGAGGATTTTGTTCACAGAATATCTTTCTTTTACCCTAGAAATTATGCCATGACTACTCAGCATGATGTGGTGGAAACAATGTGGGATTTGTGATCAAAGAATCTGGATTAAAATCTAGTCTCTGGCACTTGATGTTTGTAGATGTCTTGGGCAAATAATTTAACCTCTTCAGGTCTCATTTTCCTCATCTGTAAAATGTAAGAGAAGGACAAAATGACATTTAAGGTCCTGGGATCATAGATCTACAATGGAAAGCGACTTCAAAGATCTTGTAGTCCAATTCTCCTCATGTTACTGATAAGAAAACAGAAACCCAAAGAGCGTAACTGATTTGATAGAATTTGAACCCAGGACTTCTGCCTACAAAGCCAGTGCAATTTCTATGATAAGATGCCATTCTCTTTCAGCTCCAGATCTATGACCCTACTCACGAGGCCAGTCCTGAAGATAAATCAGCTTCAATCATTTAAGGATTTCTGTGAGAGGGATGATGAAACATTTTTCCTTCTAGTTTACTGAGCAGCTAGAACAAGGGCCTTTGTCTTCTAATGTGTGTCATTATCATAATGATGACACCCCTGTCATCCCAATAGCCCTGGTTGATTTATTTGGCTAGCCTCAAACAGAGAAGGATTCTTTAATTGTACTTCAGGTGGGGCCCTAGGACAGGGACCATACTATATGTCCAATAAGTAGGCAACTGGAAATTGCTGGGCTTGAATGATTGGTTGTGTAGTTACTTTGCAGTTATAATGAAAATAATAGATAAAATTTACGGAGCACTTTTAAGTTTAGCAAAGCACTTTACATACCTCATTTGAACCTCTTAACAACCTGGTGAGGTCCATGCCAATATTATCATCATTTTACAGATGATAAAATGGAGACTGGAAGAAGGTATGGAACTAGCCAGCAGCCCCTAGCTAGTAAATTTCTGAGGCAGGATTCAAACACAGATCTTTCTGTGTCTGAATTCAACATTTTATTCATTATGCCTAAGTTAAGGATATGGGAGGATTCACCTGCAGGCCTCTGCCTTATCATCAATACCTACAGGTGCAGGACAGCCAACATCTAGCAGATTTTATAAATCAGAGTGCAAAGTAAACAGCCTCTATTGTTGAATCAGGGTCACCAACGTGGCTCGCTCCCATTATTCCTGGTGATTTTTTTTACTTTGGGGACCCTGACTGCCTGGAGCTTTCTATTCTTTCCTGTTTCCATTGTCTGGACTCTGGACCTGAGTCATTGACTTGTCAGACCTTTGAGAATTGATCAACACTTTCAAATAAATTCTGGAGAAGGAGTAGATGGAGATTTTAAACAAGCATGTGGTTGTTGGAGTACTGCCTTGCCTTGATGATTTCTGAGGTCCTTTATAACTCCAAAGTTCCAGGATTCTCCCTGGTATGGTATTTCTGAATCAAAGGGCATTCAGTATGTTTCTTTCAATACCTTTCAATGTCTTAACAAAACCATGGATTAGGAGGATCTTTGGATGGCATAGTTCTAGGTAAAATGGAGGTGTAGAAAATGCATATAATACATGGTTCCAGCCCTCAAGAACTTACAGTCTAGTTGTAGAGGCTAGAATTACCCACGTAAAATAACTCAAGAATATTATGTTACATGACTTGGACAATAATGTCCAAAGTCCCTTCCAGCTCTGAGCTTCTATATAACCAAGTCAAGTGTACACATATGTACAAATATACACATGCATATATACTTAGGTGTATATATACACAGAGATATGTGTACATATACACAGAAACATATACGTGTGTATGCATATATGCATACATAATGTATAGTAAGCGGTATAAATGTTAATTGATTATTCCACCCCACAATTTTTATAGTACGTAGAGTCAATAATAATGCTGCCATTTATATATGCATACATGCATATCCACAATAGGTACACCTGTAGCTAGATGGCACAGTATGCAGAGTTTTGGACTTGGAGTCTGGAAAACCCAAGTTTAAATCCTGACACTTACTAGCTGTGTGTCCTTGGCACTTAACTTCTCTGCCTCAGTTTCTTCATCTGTAAAATGGGTATGATAATACCACCTACCTTCCAGGGTTGTTAGGAGTATCAAATAAGATAATATTTGCAAAGTGCTTTGCAAAATGGTGCAAACAAAATCACTGTTTAAATCCTATTATCATCATGTGTTATATATTATTATACAGTATACATTATTATTATATAGTATGTATTATGGAATTGGTCCTCATTTCTGGATCAAATGAGATGACATTTACAAATGCCTGGTAAAATAGCATGAACAGAAGTGCCATTTAAATGTTATTATTATGATTATCATCATTTTTATTGTCAGATCACACTACTATAGAACTGATTGGTTCTCATTTAAGGTCCAAATGAAATGATATTTGTAAAGTGTTTTATAAAATAGTGCAACCAGAAACACTTTAAATGCTTATTATTAGTAGTAGTATTAATATTAGGGCAGCTAGGTGGTGCAGTGGTTGGAGTCCTGGGTCTGAAGTTAGGACGACTCATTTTCATGAATTCAAATCTGGCCTCACACTGACTAGCTGTGTGACCCTGGGCAAATCATTTCACCCTGTTTATCTCAGTTTCCTTGCCTGTCAAATGGGCTGAAGAAAATGGCAAACCACTTCAGTATCTTTGCCAAGAAAACCCCAAAAGGAGTCATGAAGAGTCAGACACAACTGACATGAGATAGCGTTTATGAATACTCACTATGCTCCGGGCACTAGTCTAGGCACTGGAGAACAAAGACAAAAAAAAAATGTTCTGTTCTCTAAGGAGCATATTATAACCTATGATGGCAAACAATAGATACATATATAAATATTTAATAATATCTAGAATTTATAGAAAGCTTTAAGGTTTTTAAGACTCTTTACATCATTTGATCCTCAGAACAACCTTGTGAGGTAGGTGCGGTTGTTATTTTCATTTTACAGATGGGGAAATTGAGGCTGAAGGACATTAAATGACTTGCTTAGGGTCACACAGACAGTAAGTGTCTGAGGCCAGATTTGAACTGAGGTCTTCCTCGCTCTAAGTTCAGTACTCTGCACTGTGTCACTTAGCTGCTAGCTACCTGCATATTTCCAGAATATGCACACATATTCACATACACACAAATACATGTGCATACATGCTTGTGTATGTAGACATTATACTACAATAACTATATACATATGTAATTTATACATGTATATATGCATACACACATGTACATTACATATATAAACTATCTGGTGTGTATAAGATTATATATACATGTATAAGCATATATGTATAGGCATATGTTATGTGTGTATATATGCATGTACGCATGCATGTGTGTATATATACACAACAGGTAATTTCAGCAGAAGAACAGCTAAGAGCTGGGAGGATCAACTAAAGTCCATGTAGCAGGGGCCACCTGGGCTGAACCTTGAAGGTGTGGGAAGGGAATGCCTTCCTGGCAAGGAGGGCAGACCAGCATTGGAGATTTGCAAAACACAGAGATGAGATGTGGAAGGTTTTGTGTGAAGAACTGCAGAAACGTTAGCTTGTCTGGACGATAGATTGCATGAGGAATAACACAGAGTAAGCCTAAAAAAATGTTAGCTGGAGTTAGACTATGAAGGACTTTCAAATCCAAATAGAAGAATTTGCATTTAATCTTATTGAGCAAGGGAGTAACATGAAGTCAATAAATATTCAATATTTGTTAAGTGCCTACTATGTACCAGGCACTGTGCTAAGCACCTATGCTTTTGGGATATCACTTTGGTGGCTGTGCAGAGGATGAATCAGAGAAAGAAAAGATGAGGTAAGATCGTGTATGGTCGGGTTGCATCTAGATGTGGGCCTTGATGCATAGAAAAAATTTAGATAGACTTTTCCAGAAGGCAGGGTGGCAGGGTGGCAGAGAGAGGCAGAGTGACTGAAGAAGTTAAAGGCACACAGTAGGCTGAAGAAATTTCCATGATGTCAAGTTGCTACCCAGCATTTCCAGAAGAAATGCTTACCCTTTTCCTCTTTTCACCCCTAAAAGGTACATAAAATATAGCCTACCTCCAGGCCACCAGAAAGAAGGTATAATTTTCTGCTGAGGCAGTCCCACCCTGACTGCATCAAACCATCCACCATGCTATAAACTTGGAAAATGTCTCAACTTGCAAAGTGCACTGGGAAAGCAGCCGCAATTTATTCTCATTTAAGGAGTTCAGTTAAATGAGTTGGAGCCCCAAGTCTGGCTTGCAGTTTCTTAAATTGGTGGCAATGGGTCAGGAAAAGACCATATTGCTGCAAATGCTCTAAAAACATCCATATGTTATTTTGTGCACTCAATAAAAACCAAACAACAGCTAAACTACAGACCGGATCAGGTTTCTCCAACCAGTCAATTGTGATTGACTGGCCAATCATCAGGCCTGACCTCCTAGGAAAGAAGGCAACAGCTGCCCACTGCATCCTTCTCTGTGGCTCCTGGGCATTTTCAGGGAGGGGATCGTTGGGTCTCTAACCCTTTTCTCTCCCCCTCCAACCTCTTTCAACTTGGGAAACTTACCATAAGCAAAGTATTACCCCTGGTGATCTCAGATCCTTGGGAGCATAAAACAGCTACTCTCCGCAAACAGCTCAAATATACAATGGGGCAAAATCAACATAATACTCTAATAAAAATAACCCTCTCTGCAGTTCTATCTCTAACATCATTCCAGGTTCCTCATATATAAAATGAATAAATTATAATAAATCATTTCTAACATCCCTCTTGGCTTTAAGGGTTATGTATGTATTCCAGACTGTTACATATCCTCATTGGTAACTCCATTTTTTTTGCCCATGCTACCACCTTCCTGGAGACTACAAAAGTACTGAGGATGAAATTCTTGAGTAGAATTCCAATCTAGTGCCTAGTCAATCAACTCCTTTCTGTCCTTGCTGGGAGAAAGCCTTTGCAAAACTCAACCCTGCTCATGCTTATCAATAGCAGGTCATGGACGGGCAATTGCAATATCATTCATCACTACCGAGCGAGGAGGCCTGTACTTAGTGCTCAAATTTATATAGGGCTTATTGTATGCATCATGCAGATTATCTCATTTAATTTGACTGGCACTTCCAAGTTAAACACCTATAGTTTGGAATTCCTGTCACCCTTAAAACTGTCTAATGCTTCAATGAGACTCTGATTTCTAAGAACCCAGATGAGATTCTTTTTTCAAGGACACCATGATCATGGGAGCAACAGCAAATGAAGTCGCAAAAACCTTTAGAAAGTTCTACTTAAAAAAAAAAAAGATGGAGCCAAAATGGTGGCTGGAAAACAAGGACTTGCTTAAGCTCTCCCCCAAATCCCTCCAAAAACTTGTAAAAAATGGCTATGAACAAATTCTAGAGCTATGGAACCCACAAAATAACAAAGGGAAACAAGTCTCCAGCCCAAGACAGCCTGGGTAGTCACTGAGAAGGATCTATTGCATTGTGCTGGAAGCAAGGCATAGCCCAGCATGCGCCGTGCCAAGACTGACCAGCCTGGGAGTCAGGCAAAGCAGGCCTTAGGGCCCTGAATCACTGAGTTGTGGCAGTTACCAGAATTCTCTACCCATAACTGCCAAAGACACTGGAGCAGATTAGTGGGAAAACTGGTAGATCTGGGTGAGAGAAGTGCACGGTCCGGCCCAGAGGCAGTGGAGGTGGTACTGCAGCAGCAGCAGGAACCTCCTGCAGCAGCTTCCAGAGCTCCAGCATCAGCTGCTTCCAGAGTCCTTGGCTCACATGGTGGGAAGAATCAAGTGGCAGATCAGAGCAGGAGTACAGCGATGTGCTTTGCTGGCATAGAGGCAAGGTTCTCTTGTTTTGCCCTGCTTGGATCTGGGTGGCGGTCTTGGTTGGCAGTTCTTGGTGGAGAAGGGGCACTGGTGTGGTAGAGATTGCTTGCGGTAACTGTGCCGTAGCAGCAGCTCTGAAAACACCAACACAAGGTGCCTAAAGCTTGGGACAAAGTACTCTCTACTCTCGAAGCAGTCATACTCTCACAAAAAGCTCAAGGGTCAAGTAGTTGTCTGGGAACATGAATAGGCAACACAAAAGGACTTAGACTATAGAATCTTTTTTTAGGTGACAAAGAAGATCAAAACATACAGCCAGAAGAAGTCAACAAAGTCAAAGAGCCTACATCAAAAGCCTCCAAGAAAAATATGAATTGGTCTCAGGCCATGGAAGAGCTCAAAAAGGATTTTGAAAAGCAAGTAAGAGAAGTTGAGAAAAAGTTGGGGAGAGAAATGAGAGTAATACAAGAAAACCATGAAAAACATGTCAATGATTCCCTAAAGGAGACCCAAAAAAATACTGAAGAAAATAACACCTTAAAAAATAGATGAACCCAAATGTCAAAAGAGCTCCAAAAAGCCAATGAGGAGAAGAATGCCTCAAAAGGCAGAATTAGCCAAATGGAAAAAGAGGTCCAAAAGACCACTGAAGAAAATACCACCTTAAAAATTAGATTGGAGCAAGTGGGAGCTAGTGACTATGCGAAATCAAGAGATTATAAAACAGAACAAAAAGGATGAAAAAAATGGAAAACAATGCACAATATCTCATTGGAAAAACTGCTGACCTGGAGAATAGATCCAGGAGAGATAATTTTAAAATTATTGGACTATCTGAAAGCCATAATCAAAAAAAGAGCCTCGACATCATCTTTCAAGAAATTATCGAGGAAAACTGCCCTGATATTCTAGAACCAGAGGATAAAATAGAAATTGAAGGAATCCACTGATCACCTCTTGTAAAAGATCCCGAAAAGAAAACTCCTAGGAATATTGTCACCAAATTCCAGAATTCCCAGGTCAAGTAAAAAATATTGCAAGCAGCTAGAAAGAAACAATTTGAGTATTGTGGAAACACAATCAGGATAACACAAGATCTAGCAGCTTCTACATTAAGGTATCAAAGGGCTTGGAATATGATATTCTGGAGGTCAAAGGAGCTAGGATTAAAACCAAAAATCACCTACCCAGCAAAACTGAGCGTAATACTCCAAGGCAAAATATGGATTTTCAATAAAATCGAGGACTTTCAAGCTTTCTCCATGAAAAGACTAGAGCTCAATAGAAAATTTTATTTTCAAATATAAGAATCAAGAGAAAC
>CM053622.1:679452562-679510034 GCA_028646595.1 Phalanger gymnotis | reverse complement strand
AAGATGATATTTGTAACTCATGAGACCTTTCTCACTATTAGGGTAGTTGAAGGGAATATGCATATATATAGACAAAGGGCACAGGGTGAGTTGAATATGAAGGGATGACATCTAAAAAAATAATAAAATTAAGGAGTGAGAGAGGAATATAGTGGAAGAAGGAGAAAGGGAGAGATAGAGTGGGGTAAATTATCTCACACAAAAGTGGCAAGAAAAAGCTGTTATAATGAAAGGGAAGAGGAGGCAGGTGAAAGGGAATGAGTGAATCTTGCTCTCATCAGATTTGACGTAAGAAGGGAATATAAGGAGGGAATAATAATAACACTCAATTGGGTATCTTACCCTACAGGAAAGTAGAGGGGAAGGGGATAAGAGAGAGGGATGATAGAAGGGAGGGCAGATAAGGGAAGGAGGTAATCAAAAGCAAACACTTTTGAAAAGGGACAGGGTCAAGGGAGAAAACTGAATAAAGGAAGACAGGATAGGATGGAGGAAAATATAGTTAGTCTTTCACAACATGAGTATTGTGGAAATGTTTTACGTAATGATATGTGTGTGGTCTATGTTGAATTGTTTGCCATCTTCTCAAGGAGGGGGATTGGAGAGGAAAGAAAAGAGAGAATTTGGAACTCAAAGTTCTAAAACAAATGCTCAAAAAACAAGTTGTTTTTGCATGCAACTGAGAAATAAGAAATGCAAGCAATGGGGTATAGAAATCTATCTTGCCCTACAAGAAAGTAAGGGGAAAGGGAATAAGGAGGGGGTAGTGAGGTGACAGAAGGGAAGGCAGGCTGGGGAAGGGGGCACTCAGAATATATGCCATCTTGGTGTGGAGGGGTAGAAATGGGGAGAAAATCTGTAACTCAAAATCTTGTGGAAATCAATGTTGAAAACTAAAAGTATTAAATAATATATATATGAACAAAAAAACCCCAAAAGACACCCCCCCCCTAAAAAGCCTAGATAAATGGAACAAGACAATGACAAATTAGGATGTTTAGTGTTACTTTCTCAGGGAATGGTGTCAGTGCTACTGGGTTCACCCTAACACCTAATAGAATGTAGGCTCCTGGAGGATATGCATTGTTTCAGTTTTAAGTCTCTTTATAGTCTCCAGTGTCAGGCACATAGTAGATAACTAATAAATGTGGTTGAATAAATGAGTGTTACACACAACATATAGCGATCGTATTCCAAAAATAAAGTAAGACCTTCAAGCATTCCTGCTGTTACACAATGTCTATCATGCTGAGCTTCTTCATTGCTTCCTAGACCAAAAAAAGAGAGAGATATTCTGGGACAGTAGTTGCGATTTGCTAATAACACTTTTCTGGATATCAAACAATTATTGACTTTTGTATCCATAGTAGCATGCTACATAACCACAAACCACTTTTTATTGCAGATGTCACCAAGGCACCAAATATTTACTATTCCAAAGTGATATTTGCAGGATGGAACTCTGCACACATGGACAAAATAATCTTTTTGTTACCACAGGAATCAAGATGTTATGTTTTACAACTACTTCTAAGTATCTGTGCCTTTATGGTCTGAATCAAATGAGATAATATATGTAGTAAAATGCTTTGCAAACTTTAATACATTATTTAAATGTTAGTTTTGATAATTTCTGTGGGGCAGAATGGGATTCACTTTTAATGAAAAAAAAGCTGAAAGCTTGATTATGTTACCACATGTGCAAGCAATGCTGACTTTGGCTAGGTGCAAGGTATTTGTCTACAACTGTGGAAGAACATTGTCCACGAGAGTCCATTACACATCTGCCACCCCATACCCAATAATATGTTGGTTCACCTCTAGTGGTAGTTTTAGAAGACCATGGTAAATTTCTATCAACTGATCAAACTGTGCAATTAACTGTGCAAGAAAAGAGAGTGTGGAAGTGGTTACCTAGCAGAGAAATGGCCCCATGAGCTCAAGTCACAAACATAAGATATCTGCCTCTCAAAAGGTTAACTTCTCTAAGGTAACTCTATTATTCTGGGAAATTTTGTTGTTGAGTTGTTTCAGTTATGACCCATTTGGGATTTTCTTGACAGAGGTACTATGGTGGTTTGCCATTTCCTTCTTCAGCTCAGTTTACAGATGAAGAAACTGAGGCAAAGAGAGTTAAGTGACTTGCCCAGGGTCACACATCTGGCAAGTGTCTGAGGCCATATTTGAATTCATGAAGATGAGTCTTCCTGGCTCCCAGCCCAGCACTCCATCCACTAAACCACCTAGCTGTCCCCATTCTAGGAAGTAGTATCATATTATCTTGATCATATTAGATGCAGCAATCATGCACTTTCTCAGAGGAAAACAAGTATGACAACAACAACAACCTTGATTAGAAGTTACAGAGAGTGGTATGAGATTGATTTTAGTACAGAAATAATTGTAACAGAGGTAATGTCTTACTGGGCCACTTGGTGTAACTTGCCAGATGTTTGACTTTGACATGAGAAGTGATGACAAATTTTGGTCAAGAAGACATACCTTTTGCAAAACCTCTACATTTTTATTGTGGTAGGATCCTCTATGTAGCCCAAAGTGGTATTCATTCTATCTCAAACCTTTGCTGCAGAAATTTCAACATGTACCTAGTTACTTCTACTATACCTATTGGGAGAAACTTTCAAGTTTCAAATCGGTTTGTATTTATTTCAATGGATTTAGTTTGTTTCAAGGTATACCTACCTTGTTCAGTTGTTGTTCAGTGGATAAAGCACTGGGCTTAGAGTCAGGAAGACCTGAGTTCCAATTTGGCTTCAGATATTTCCTAACTGTGTGGCCTTGGGCAAGTTACTTAACTTCTGTCGGCCTCAGTTTCATCATCTATAAAACAGCAATAAAAATATACTTCCCTCACAGGGTTACAAGGAACAAATGAAATAACATTGAGTACTTTGCAAACCTTAAAGTGCTATGTAAATGCTGGTTATATTGAGTTTAAAGGATCTCTGGACAGGATCTTTATGTGACATAGTGTCGTTATCCCTCATCATCCTTAATCAAATAGCTGGACAAAAAAGGTTGGTACATTTCATTCAAGATGCCCCAAAGTGAACTTTCAGAGGATATTGTCTAGTAAAAATTATAATTTTTCTCATTGTTCTATTTGTTACATATTCAAGAAACAAGATTTAATCTAACTGAATTACTAATAAGGCTAATAGATCTTAAGACTTTTTTGACAGTCCCCATCCAAATTTATGAAAAAGACTTACAGGATAAAAACAGAGCACATTCTGTTCAGTCTGCTTCCTCAATCATTTTTACCCTTTTTCAGTCTTTGCTTAGAACTGTTGGAGCTGTAACAAGGTGGCTTTCTGCCAATATAGTTAAGGACAGGGGCCCTTTGTCAGACAGGATCCACAGGCCTATGTCAGATTGCCATATAGATCAACTGTTAAAGTGTTGTTCTAAAGGTGACTTGATAGTGGAAGAACTACCAGAAGCCACTTCTTCTTGGCTACTTGTAATGAATCTTTCTCCTAGATCTCCTAATGGAGAATTGGAGAAACACACTAGAATTCCTTCAATTCAGTCAGATGACTTCAACTCAATAAATATGTATTAAGCACAATTGGTACAAAACACCGTAGGAAATAGGAAATTAGATAAGGCATAATTTCTAGCCCCATTGAATTTTTTTTAGAGAAATTACTTTGTTTTTCTTCATCCCCTTCCATAACACAAAGTCCCCTTAAAGGATAAACAACATCTTACTGGTTAAAGGTTGTCACCTGATTAGAGAAAGGGAAATCTACATTGATGGAAGGAGCTACTGTGGTATCATATATTATTCCCTTTGACCTCCTGGGTATTTTGTATGTAAATTGAAGTGAAATATCCCAAGCTCTGACTTTATGCAAACTGGGTTAAATCTTAAAGTTTCCTCCAGAAATCTCATGTCTGGCTAACTTTGCCACTACCTAGAGCTTCACTTTGGGCCTCCAGAACTTAAGTTATGCCCAGGTCTATACAGATATGAGTAAAAGAGACCCAGGTACTTTGCAGGCTCTCAAGATAATACACACCAAGTTTGGGAGAGCCTTTATTTCACCTCACAGAAAAGGAAAAGCAACGTAAGGGACTCAAAGTAGTCCTTGGTATTCAGAACAATGTTCTTCTTCCCAGAAATTCTCACCTTCACATCAGGGGTCAGGGGATGTGTACAAGCCTCTAGCCCTGCCTAAGGGTTGGGATTCTCTGTTGGAGGACTATAAACTTAGGTTTGCTAAAAGGCAGCTATTTGACATTCTGGTAAGTTCCACTTTTCATTTTGGGAATATATAAGGCTCTCAACCCTATGTTACTAATCTATGGGCTGGAGCTTGCCCAAGAAAGAAGTAAGCTTGAAGACACTAGAAAAGTTGCCTTCTTTTCATCTACACTCTACATCTAACTCACAGGTGGAAAAATCCAGGCTTTCATTCCTCTGAAACATGCCTCAGTTTCTTGTTATTCTCCCTGCTCTGGCTACATTCTTAGCCTTCCATACTCCAAGAAACTTGTGCTGTTGAGGCCCTCATCCTTTCCCCGCTATAATTCTGGGTCCCTGAAATCTCCAGGAAATCAGCATTTTTCCAGGGAATCCCTTCCCCTCTACCCAGTAGTCTGTGTCATGTAGTTCTTTAATCAATCGTTTTTCAATCATGTTCAATTTTTTGTGACCCAGTTTTGGGTTTTCTTGGCAGACATGCTGGAGTGGTTTGCCATTTCCTTCCCCAGCTCATTTTACAGATGAAGAAACTGAGGCAAACAAGGCTAAGTGACTTGCCCAGGGTCACACAGCTACTAAGTGTCTGAGGCTAGATTTGAAGTAAGGAAGATGAATCTTCATGATCCTAGGCCTGGAATTCTATTCATTATGATGCCTAGCTGCTCTATCATATGGTTGAAAGGCATTGCTACTTCCCATCACTGACAACTCAGGATAGTTATGGTGGAAGGAATATGCAATTGGAACAACCATTTCCCCCACCTATCCAAGATTGTCATTAGCTGCTCCTCTCCATCCCCTATGCAGACACAAGTCAGC
The DNA here is from genome assembly GCA_028646595.1 of Phalanger gymnotis. Taxonomy (NCBI): domain Eukaryota; kingdom Metazoa; phylum Chordata; class Mammalia; order Diprotodontia; family Phalangeridae; genus Phalanger; species Phalanger gymnotis. Next base: position 679,504,984 of record CM053622.1, on the reverse strand, counting down.
TCATCTCTCTGCTTTGATATTCTCCCAGATTTTTCTGAGGAATCCCCCTCTTAAAGTTCCATTACAAAAGGAATGGTGTCTGACAAGGGGTCTGAGCCAAAATCATGGCGAGTCTTAATCACTCACCCTCAATGAGGTGTGAGTCAGTTGATCAGTATGTAGGACTAGAAGATGTCCTGAGTCTTCTCATAAGGGCTAGCTGTCATCTAAAAGAAGTTACTTTCAAGGTTCCAGACAAAAGTTCAAACCCCACCCCCATCCCCCACCTCATTGAAGATGGACCTGACCTCTTCATGTACCTTTTTGCATTTCCACTATTGAATGCTCTAGTGGTTTTCCGGTCATGTTTGTAGCAATCAAGTTCTGCTAAGTGGAAAGCTTATTCTTTCCTTGTCTGTTGAAGGTATTGACACAACACTGAGTTTCCATGGTTATGTGACTCAGATGTGTGTTAAGATGTACTTTCAGCCAGCTTGCAGAATGCTGCTGCCCTTCTTTGAGGGTGGGTGCTCAAATACTTGGGGCAGAGGTGAGAGTGGGAGAAATGAGCAAGAGGTAGCTTAGTCAAATCAGCTTCCTATCCAGGCAGCTCTGGACCTTATAGGGATTCACAGCATCCAGTCAAAAGGACACCCCATCCTGTAGCACCTAGCTTCAAAGAGAAGGTAACGAGTCCTACTTCTGGCTGTGGCAGGATTAGAAATGTGGTGGACAAGGGATATGGACAACAATCTGACATTTGTTCTGTCACTTTTTAAATTTAGATTTTGTATACATCTTAAAATGCCAAAACGCTAGGTTCATTCAGGCAGAATTTCAATCAATCACATTTAGTCTACCCTGCGATAAATAGCCTGACTGGCTGATTTTTAAAAAGAATTCTGTTGGCTGATGGGGACACAATGGGGATTCTTGATGGCTTAATAGTTTAATTTGCCAGTATAGTTTATGAATGATGACAGCATCTCTGCATCTACTTTATGATTCTAGTAGGTTATACTTTATTTACAAAGCTTCTTCTGACCTCGTAAAGGGACCATGCCCCATTTCCATAAAATACATTAAAACACACATAACACAGCTCTTTAACAACTGTACTTTCTTTACACTTTGTAACTCTAGATGAAGGAGACCCAATCCTATGTACATAGGATCCTTTGGAGAATTTCAAATGGCTTAACTCACTACAGGATCATAGAACTTTAGAGTTAGAAAAGAACCATCAATTTCAGTCCATAAATTAGAAAAAAAAAATCTGCAATATACCTAGCAAATACTTATATCAGTTTTTGGAGCAGCAAGTTTCACTTTTGAAGGAATTGACCAATTAGAGGAAGGACAGAATGGCTGAGAGGACTCCAGGGTGAGAAGGTTACAGGGATATAGGGATGTTACAAGGCAAGAATATTGCTGAAATGGGGATAAAAGCATCATTCTTTTGAGTGTGTGTGTGTATGCATGTTTTTAATTTCTCTCAAGCTGGTGACATGGATTGCATGGGAATTACAGTCCAGAACTGGCCCCCGCTAAGGGAGCCATTCTAGAACTGGCTCAATTTGGGGGATGGGGGTACAGAGTTATATGCCTTTCAAAGAGTAGTTGTTCCTAAGGGGTGCCAATCAACTCTGATTGTTCAACACACTGGGAGGTGGGTTATATTAAAATGATGGTCTTGGGGTACATGACTCAGGTCACTTAATCTTGGCCAAAGAGACATAAAAGCATCATTCTTGGACAGGATATGGTAATCCATAGCCCTATGACTACACTAACCATCCTTGTGACTTCTCAGTCCAAAACACTCCTCCCTTTGCTATCACCCACCTCTACAGCTGAATTCCCTGACTAGAATGTAAAGTCCTTGAGGAGAGAGATTGCTTTTCTTTATACATTTTTATGCCAGCACATAGAAGCCAGCACATAGTAACAATCTAATTTAAAAAAAAAACAATTCTTTATTCAGTCATATACAACTTTTGGTTGAAAACATCCAATGAGGCAAGATCCACTGTTTTCCAAGGCAGGTGAGAAGCAGCATATATAGCTGATAGAGTGCTCACCTTCAAATCTGAAAGATCCAGATTCAAGTCCTGTTTCTGATGCATATTTACTGTTTGACCTTGGGCAAATCTTGTCATTTCCTGGTGCTGTAGGCAATCTCTAAGATTGTAAGCTCCTTATTGGTAAGGATTGTTTAATATATTTTATTTACTTATTCTGTGTTTATACCTAGTACAATGCCTACTACATAATAGATACTTAATAAATTGCTGTTGTTTGGTTGGATCGATCAATTGATAAATTGTAGAGAAAGGTCATGGTTTACATGAGTTGAGGGATATTCCTCACCCAAGAATTCCCCAAAACAATGAAATCATGGATCCAGACCTTATCCTCCTATTTATTAGGTTTTTTTTTTTTTAAAAAATTCTAGCATCAAATTTAAATTTGCATCTTTGCCACTCTGTGCCACCCCCACCCCCATTTCTTTTATTTCTGCCTTCTAGGGCAAAACATAATAATTGTGAACAGGACACCCAGTTCTGTGTTGCTTGGAAACAAAGTCAATTTGACTGAATGGCTTTCTCACCCTTCTTGACAAATTCATTTCAACCCAACAAACATTTATTTAGTGCCTTCTAATTGCAAAGGCCCAGAACATCTGAGATAGCATTGGTTGTTTGGTGTGAACCGTGGAAGGGAGGGTAGTTTCATTCACACATCCTATTCTCCCCCTCCTGTAATGATACTTAGGTTCTTTAGTATATAGGAACATCGATTTAGAGCTGGAGGGGACTTTTTTAAACTAAGGTGTTGTAGCACCAAGTCAAGCTTAGTTTTCAGTACACAACCCTACATTCTCCACTGAATTTGTTGCTTAGTTGCAAACTGACAGTCTTGGCTCCTTTGCTTCAAGGAGCACAAAAGGAAATGAGCATTCAGTGTTTTGAAGATGGTTCAATGTGCTAAATTTAGCTCAGAACCCCTCTTTGTATCCTCCTCTCCACCCCCCAACCCCAACCTGGTTACCTGACAGAAATTTATTGTACAAAAGACCTGAGGCTGATGAAAACTGAATATTCTGGAAGGGAGGAGCTAAGAACTTTCTTCTGTCTAGGGCACACAGGGGACAGGATCTGTATGTTCGAGGAGGGCAGGGAAGCCATCCTTCTAGATATCTCAGGTCAAGTATAATGAGCCAAGAGGCAAAAACAAGGTCATGATTTCTTTGTTCTTGAAACACATGGCTTGAGCTGATGGGAAGTCAACAGGGAGGAGTAGCGGCAGGTAAGTGCCAGATGATGTTTACCGAGGTCTGGAAACTTCCTGGCATCAGCACTGCTTCGGAGGAGACTGAGAATGTGGCTGGACATGTGATGATTCCTAAGCTTATTCAGCAGATTGAGGCAGAGCAATGCAAAGATTGTTCCTGCCAAAGCTAGAAAAGAAAAGAGAAAAAAGTCCACCCAGACTTTCCATCATCTAATATCTCAAAAAGCCTTTGTCCATAAAACTTGAGTCTTACCTCTGAACTTTAAAGTTCAGTCGAAACAACTTAACATTTCTATTTAAAACAGGTTGTATTTAAGTGTATTTTAAAGCATATTTAAGTGTATGCACTTTAAAATATATTTTAAAATATAAAACCAGCACAAGAAATGTGATTCCTTTAAAAGAATAGAAACAGCTTTGCAAATGAGTTAATCAGTCTCACAGAGTCATTTTCCCACCTGAAGCAGCAAGGTTATATAGAGCGGGGGGACTGGAGTCAGGAAGACATTGGTTCAAATCTGGCCTTAGACCCTTTCTAGTTGTATGATCCTGGGCAAGTCACTTTACCTCTGTCTGCTTCAGCTTTAAAATGGTGATCATAAAGGCATCTTCTTCTCAGGGTTGTTGTGAGGATTAAATGAAATAATATTTATTAAGTGCTTAGCATAGTACCTGGCATACAGTAGGCACTTAAAAATACTTGTTTCCTTCCTTGTACTCAGCTACAGTCCTTTGGACTTCTCCATATCCCTATCCTTTCCTATTCTTTTTAGCTTCCTTTTATATATACATAGTCTTCCTTCATTAAATTATAAGCTCCTTGAGGGCAGGGAGTGTCTTTTATTTTCATATATGTATGCCTAGTGCTTAGCACAATGCCTGGCATATAGTGGGTACTTAATTGATACATATTGAATGACTGATTTTTAAGCAAGGCAGGAAGTTACAACATTTAAGAATAAATGTGTACACTTCATGAGGCTAGAGAACCCATCTTAGTCTGTTTTAGAAGTGCTTAGCACATAGGATCCACTCAATAAATATTTCCTGAATGATTAAAAATATATAGTATGTATATGTGTATGTATATATGTACACACACACACACATACACACACACACACACATATATATATATATATATATATATATATATATATATATATATATATATATATGGTTTATAGCTCAAATATTGGCTTCAAGGCAGGGGACTGGAGATGAAACGTAGTCAGGAGAAGGAAAACTTGATGTTTGAAAAAGCATAGCTATGGGAAAATCAATCTAGGAAATAAATGCTGGGTATGTATAAATCATTCAGTTTTCTTTCTTCCAAATCACATGGGAAGGAAAAGTAGGAAAAAAAGGAAATTGCAACTCTGGGGAATTGCTTCAGAAGATCAATGAAAGACTGGCTGTCATGAAGAAAAGATTGCAATGGATAGTTAACTACACTAGGTAACCATGCACACTAACAAAAGAGAATTTTAAAGATTCTTCCTTAAAAATCAAAGGGAGAAGTGGAAAAAAGGTGAATCATAATTGTTAAACTTTAGCAAGAAGGATACTAAATTGTACCTAGGTGTTTGCATTTCTCAGACTTTTGTATTTACATTCATGTATTAGAGAGACAGTTTTGCAAACTGAATACAGAGGTGGTTCTGGAGCAAGAAACACTTGGCTTCAACTTCTGCCTCAGGTAGGAACTGGCTGTATCACCTAGGACAAGTCACTTAACTTCTCAGTCATCTATGTTATAAGTTTTAGAAAAGTCATATCAACCTGTACTGGTAAAAGGGAAGTTTCCTCATCTAAGAATTCTCTAAATCAATGAAATTACAAGTCCAGTCTTTTAGTCTTTTTAAAGTGTTAATTTGAAACTTTGGCAGGTCTGTGATATCACTGGTGTGTTTTCCTTTCACCTGTGAAAATTTCTACACCTTCTCATTCTGTTTATTTCTGGCCCATGTGTTTCCATAAAACCAAAGCTGAAATTATACCTAACAGAGTAGCGGCCCTCACTTGGTTCTTGGTACCAATGAAATGCTTGGGCTCTTTATCTGTCATCATTCATTGCTGCTATATCAGCTCATTTCCTTTTCCTAGATGATTATCTATTAAGTCAATACTCCTCCACAAGCAATCATAAGTAATATATTGCAGCCCACACGTTATCTATCATATGATTTTCCATTGCCATTTGGCAATTAATATATTATTTTAGAAGCATATTTTCATACTAAAATTAATAATTATTCTACTTTATTGCTTTAAAAATGAATTTTTAAAAATAGAATACTTAGGCCTATGACCTCCAGGGAGAGGGAGAAATGGAAAAGAAAGTAAATATCTTTGGGGCTTTGCATTATTCATTTCATTCCAAACATGGGATGAGGATTCCAAAGACATGGTTTTGAGATTATCAGTGATCATGCCTAAGCTGAGCTTTGATAGAAGCTAAAGATGAAAAGAGGTGGAGGCGAGGATGGTATATGTTCCAGGGGCAGGACTGTTGCATGGAGACAGGAGCTGGGCAGCCAAGATCAGGGAACAGCTGGTTGGCCATTTTGGCTACAAAGGAAAGTTCATAAAGGGGAATGATACTAAATCTGTAAAAGTAGACTGCATTTGTATCAGGGAGGACTTTGAAAACCAAGCTACACACAGAGCTTATACTTTGCCCTTAGTTCCCTAAGGAGCCACTGACAAATTTGAATACTCGAATGGCATGGTCAGAACTGTGCCTTAGGAAGAATAAGGGTAGGAATGGATATAAAGCTCCTGATACCACTACAGAAATGTGAATTATGTCATTTTCTTCTTCTCTACCTGTAATGATGACAATAAGACCTCATACTTATATTTCACTTGACAGTTTACAAAAAGTGCCTTCCTTAGAAAAATTTATGAGGCAAGTAGTGAAAATAGCATCACCCCTATTTTACAGATGAGAAAAAAGAAGAAAAAACTCAGAAATCTTAAATACCTTGTCCAAGGATATAGAGTATATTAATAACAGAACTGGCCTTAAATGCTATGCATTCTTTAGGGTCCAAAGCTGAAAAGTGATGGTCAAATTAAACTCCATGTAAAGCAAGAAGTGACTTGTCTCTCCTTTGAACTCTTTGGAGGTCTTAGTGTTTTAGCCTTGGAATGATCTTAGAAGTCAAGTGGTGAAAAAAAAATCCCAGGTACAAAAATTCAGCAATTGCTTATGGTCTTACCATGGATTGTAGTTTAATTTTTTTATGTATCTTATTTCCTCATCTAGATCATAAGTTTCTGAAGGTAGCGACTGTGCTTTACTCACCTTTCTAGCACCTACAGTATATAGTCACACAGTTTACATGGAAATAGCATTTGATAAATGTCTATTTGGCTATGGCCATATTACTCTTATTCAGGATTTTGTGGTCTTCCTAGTGATCTTCTTTCACGTTTTACACAATTAAAATAATTCCTATGATGTAGGCAGTTCTGTAGGCCAGTAGTGAGTTTTGCTGACCATTTGTTTCTATGGGCAGGAAGTTTGACACTTCTAATATAGATAATTCACGAGGGTAAAAAAATCATCTATCTTTGAATCATTGCATGTTAGAGATGAAGCAACTTGACCCCAACAGTCAGTTTGTGGTAGAGCTGAGACTAGTGAATGAATGATGAGGACTGCATCTATTGAGCACTCCTTAAGGGCCAGGCATTGATTAAAGTGCTGGAGATATGACTACAAGCAAAAAAAAGACACTCCCTGTCCCTAGGGAGTTTACATTCTAATGGAAGAGACAACACATAAGGAACAGCTAGAAAGTGGAATGGGCATGAGATCCTATGGTTTGGAAATGGATGTGAACTAACATAGAGGCCCACTACTGGATAAAAGAAGGTGAATGCTCATCTATCAGAACTCAAGGAGGCCTGAGCAGAGTTGGGGTGAGGGGAGGGGTTCTGGTAAGAAGGTGCTGAGGAGAATGGCTGCATGAGAGGCAGCATGGAAGGGCAACATCCCAGAAGTGATGAGTAGGCCTTGTGCTAGGCAAGACACAACAGAAACTTAGCTGTCAAAGCTGAGGGACCCAGGTGGCAAGAAGAGGCTCCAGCCCAGTGTTCTTTCCATTAGAATCTGTTACTTCTTGATTGAGATGAAAGTCATATGGTTAGTTTAAACAATCAGATAAATGACTTTAATTCTTCACTTAATCCTACACAAATAGACACTGCCCAACTGAATATAGCACAAGAGAAACTTTTTCATATTCTGAACCCCTGTTAAATAGTAAATATTAGAAGGCATTAAGGAGAGAATATGGGACAACGGAATAATGCTGGACTTAGAGTCAGGAATCCAAAATCGACCATTAATAATCTACATGACCTCAGGTGAATAGTTTTGCCTCAGTCTTCCCATCTGTAAAATAGGGGCTTGATGATTCCTATGATTCTTTCTATATCTAAATCATAGTGTCATAGCTTTAGAGTTAGAAGGGATCTCTGAGGCCACCTAGTCAACTGGAACTCAGAAGGCTTGGTTCTAAATCTGACTCCATGATAACTAACTGTATGAACCATGGAAAAAAGCATGATACAGTGTAAAGTGCAATGAGTCTGGAGCTACAGGACCTGGGTTCAAATCCTACCTCTGAAGTTGACTGTATCTGTAACCTTGGGCAAATCATTCAACCTCCCTGCCTTCAGTTTCCCCCGATTCTAGATCTGTGACCTAAGGGAGGATATTTTACCTTCTCATCTGCAAAACAAGATCATTACAATCACTTTTACTCCCACTACTTACCTCACAGAGTGGTTGTATGGATTGAATAATATTTCATACACACACACACACTTGCTTATGAGGTCCAGACATCTCAAAATCCACCATTTTAGGAATAGGGGCTTCTGAGAGAACTGCATGAAAACCTCTGGGATTGTTCACACATTTCGGCCAGGGCTACATGTGGTGTCATAAACATTTGTGCTTTTGACATGGCTGGTGACAAGAGGAATTCATTTTTATAGCTTGGTCATAGGCAACCCTTGATGGTCATATGAAATTTTGGCAGCCTATCTGTCAAAAAAAAATTATTTACAGGAAATGTGCTCCATTCCCCACTTTGTATCTTCCCAGGGGTTCACCAGATAGGGCATTCCTATATTCTTCCTTGCTTGCCCCCAATTTATCGTAGCCAATGGGACTTCTGCTGACTGGCCAATCTGCCATTGTCAGCAACATGGGCTAATTGAGTTTCTCCCTGGGTGAAGGAAGGTAAAAGGCTCACATTAGAAACTTTCCATTCTTAGCTAAATCTAGCTTCTTTGGCCTGAGGGACTAATCAGGCCTTATAAACACTGATTAACCGAGGTAGGTCATTTCCATCTTTGCTTTCTGGAGGGGGAAATGGAGGCAGCTCACCTGGGAATGATATTTGCAGATGACTTGCAGCTGCCTCTCTGACTGCCTGCCTCTCCAGCACCGCCACCCCCACCCCCAACACCGTGCTAAGCCTAAGACAGCAGAGAGCACCCAAGGAGTTTGACTCATTTGGAATCAGATTTGAACAGGTCACATTTGGGGTCTGAAGTGTCTCATTAAAAATTTTCCCTTTCCATGCTGTATATCCATATGCTCAATATCGAAATCTGTGACAGAGGCCCTGCACATCTCCTGTCTTAACATCTAATAGTCCTTGCTAGACAGAATGAAAAAGTTGATTACACTCAGCTTTGCCAACATCTCCTGACAGGAAAGAGAAAAAAAAAAAAGAAGCCTCCTGAACAAATGAAATGTCAGTCAAAGCTCAAACATATTACAGCTTGATAGGCTATAATATTTTTCTGAGATTAGAGATTAACTTGTTTCTAATTAATTCCTAGTTTGTGCAATAAGGAAAGATGACTGGCATTGTGATCCTGGGATAGCCCATAACCCAGTCTTTAGTTCTTATTTCACTTGTGTGCTGGGGGATCATGGGGTGGTATAGGGGTAAGAAGTTAGTGGTTTAGAATTCAGCTGGAATGGTGACTTTTTCAAAAGTCAGTGCTTATGAACTGAAAGAAGTGGTAAAATTCATGGAGTCCCCTCCCCTTTCTTAATGAGCTACAGTCTATAAAGCTTTGCAACGGGCTGATTTTTAAAACAAAAAAAAAATCTAGTTTGAGCTTTTCGCAAATCCTGACAGTCCCCCTGCTCTGAGCTAGGTTTGCCTTACAGGAACATTTCAAAGAAATTGGGTTGTGTGGGGGTGTGGGCAGGGAGGCAGAAAGGAAAGGGAGGATTTCAAAATTAAGTAAGACTTGCAGAATAGGTTGAAAAATTTCCACGGCAGGGAATGTGTCATTGAGAATCATTGAAAAGAGTACAAACTCAATGACAATTTTTCCTCCCAAAGGCTGTCCTATTTGGGAGTTTGTATTGGCAAAAGCCCCAGAAGTTCTACTCCTCAATACCTAGGATAGTGAAGAAGAGACCCCTTGTACCATATCATTGTCTCAGGGCAGTATTTATCCAAGGGTGACCTGTAGACTTCATTTCCCCAGTCCACTAAGTGGTATGAAAATTGGCTTCTTATGTCACCATCATTATTGTACTCATTGTCATCATCATCATCAGCAGCAGCAGCAGCATCATTCTTACTGACATGTATATGTCTTAAAAGTGCTTTATCCCTATTACCTCATTTGAGCCTCATAGCAACCTGTAAGATATGTGCAGCCATCCAATCAGTTGATTAATTAATAAACTAACATTTACTGAGTGCTTGCTGTTTGCCAGGTACTGTGCTAGATTCTAGGGATAGAGATAAAAATGTGGACGTGATAATGTACAGATAGACATTTAAGCGTTGTCTTTATTTGCCCCCTTCATATGGCGGAAGTTTTATGAGGATCACACTTGTAATCATAGAATTCCAACCACTGAGTTAGAAGGCATCTCACTGTACAGGTGAGGAAACAGGCCTAGACAATAGAACTAAAGGTCCTGCAGATAATCAGCAGCAAAGGAAGGACTGGAGTCTAGACTTCTCGATTCCATCACATTATGTTGTTCCCTGTGAATTAACATAGGGACAACAGGGCCCACCTTCCCAAGGGGCACTCTTCACCTCTTCACTTCCCCATCTCTCTCTGCCCAGCTCAGGCTATTACAGGACCCATCTAGGTTGTTTGGTTTTTTCACCTATTGGATGAAGTGAGAATCAACAGCTCTATTCCTCCATGTAAGATGGAGGACAACCAGGATTTATCATTTGCCCTGTGTCTGTCACATAAAGTCCCTTAGGTCTTTTTCATCTGCCCCCCTTCTACTCCCTGAAGACTGTCATCTGATTTACTAGATAACCCAAGGACCCAAGGACACCTGGGCCTTGTCATATACCCTGTAGCTTCTCCCTTAAGACATCTAGGGCTTTCCATCTGAACATGCAGGTGAACTTTCTCTTAGGGGCTGCCTCCCCTAATCAGAGTGTAAATTCCTTGAGAGCAAGTGCTATCTCACTTCTCCTATTTGTATCTTTACCACTTATCAAAGAGCTAGGCATGTATTAAATGCTTAATAAATGCCTTTTTCATTCATTCATTTATTCATTCACTCATTTACTTGTATTTTATAATTAGAATCAGATATTAGTCCATTTAAGGCTTATCACAAACAGTTCCATTCTTCCTACCAATGGATATCAAAAAATCTTACTGGTAGTTTGTTTGGTTTTTTTTTTTTTTTTTGTATGCGCTAGCAAACTAGAAAGACTATTGATTGCACAGTGTCCATGAGGTCCTGCTGTAGTAAACAGGCCTACAATTTCTGGCATGCTTGCCATGGGGTGGCAGTTGGTTTGCTAGGGTATTTGCCACTGTCACATAATCTGGAATCGTATAACCAAAACATCCACCTGCATTTTCCCTACATCTTTCTCTTTCCATGGTTCACAGGGTAAATATATTGTGCATACTTCTTATGTAGAATGCAGGAACCTACAAGGTTTTTGAAAACTGGGCCTTATGACAAAAATGGGAGACATCCAGCAGTGTGAAGAGCCAAGACAGCCATCTTGATAATCTGATAACAGGTCCTGGGTTCCCTGGGAGAGGAGGGAGAAATGAGCTGATTGCTTTAGGGGCTCTACTGATGTCCCAGCAGCTGGGCTGTCACTCACCATTCACACCTTACTGTGCCTAAGAGCTATATAGAGACAGGAGCTGGAAGTGCATTCTGAAGCATATGGGTGATGTACTGTCTCCATTCCAATTTCTAATTCCACCTTGGCTTTTTTTTTTTAACGGCCTGCCTTTCTCGAGTACAGTAAAAATAATCGATCATTATGTAGGTGATTGAATGGTACCAATTGTCCCTTTCTTTGTTTACATGTCATAGCTACACCAATACATATTGATGCTGCCTGGCCCCCTTTCTGCCAGGATTTGAATCTGGATTGGGCTTAGCATGTGGTAACAGTGATGATGATTTGAAACTTCCCTGCCAGAAGAAGGAAGCTTGTTCTTCTCAGACAGTTCTGGAATCACTGCCTCGCTGGACCCCATGAACTACGATTCTTCAGCTGAAGAACAACAGACACCTTCTGTGTCCTTGCCTTGGAGGCTGACCAAGGACAAGCACCATTCATGTGTGATTGGTGTGTGAAGGAAGGGCTGATGACAGGGCTGAGACAGACACGTAGTGCACTGCAACCTGTTCCTCCGAAGGGTGGAATGGCTGTGTCTAATACTGGAGACGGCACTCCCGTCTCCAGTGTCACTGGTAGATCCCACATTGTTGGAGGAAGCATTGTTACCCTACTAACCTGCACATATGGAGATTTTTTTCTTTTGAGGTTTTAACAACTGTTACGTCTTGCTTTTAAATGAGAAGATTTAAATAGCAGTGCAGGGTTTAATGAAGGGTCAATTTAGACTTTTGCTTTGAGATAAAGCTGTTTCAAAAATCTATTTTTCTACCTTTAAAAATAATATACTTGAATGGCATAGCATATAGTATTTCTATGTATTTCACATACATTTAATCTTTAGCATATTATGTATTGTTACCACAAATAGAAATACCTATATCCGTATATGTATATATACGTTATCTGTTTATGTAGAGAGAGCAACAGTGAAAGCACTGTGTCTGGGAGGGAGGAAGAGAGAGAGAGAGAGAGAGAGAGAGAGAGAGAGAGAGAGAGAGAGAGAGATTTTTTTCTCCCCCAGACCTACACTTTTATTCCTTTGGAGGACTTTGGGTGTACAAATTTCCTCCAATATGAAGACTCACAACTCTTATGTAACATACAGACTTAGACAGCTGACATAAGCATTGAGAACTTAAGTCACTTGGCCATGATCATTGTAGCTAGTATGTGTCAGTGGCAGGACTTGACCCTGTTACCCTGACTCTAAGGCCAGCCCTCTACCCATTCTTCCATATTGCTTTTCAGAGTAGTATGTGGTATGGAACCAAAATGGCAGGGTACCAGGGAGCAGTGCAATGAGCTCCTATCCCCAATTCATCCAAACAGCCGTACAAAATGCATCTGAATGAATACTGATAATTTATTTTATAATATTTCCTTATGAGTCTCTTTTCCAGCCCAGATTGGCAAAGGGAGACCAAGAAGTATCTGGACACTAGAGACTGGGTCAAGCCTGGGGCATGTTACCTGTGACCTGAGAGAAACAGTGAACCAGCAAAAGAAGAGGTCTCAGATCCATACTGCGGCACCATGATCGGAATAGGTTCCAGCTGGCAGCTTTGCCACACACTTCCCACTTCAGGTTAAATATTTTAGAAGGACTATTCTGTATCTGGGTGTGGGGTCCTATTGTAGGGTAGGCCCTAGGTGTCATATGGTCCCTCCATATGACAAACAGGGAGGCAGAAGCAGATTCAAAAGCAAGTAGCAGCAGTGTGGCCAAGACACCAGGAACATTAGCTCTTAGTCCAGTCTGAAACCTGCAAAGAAATAACTAGGGTATATATATGCCAGAGCAAAGGGAAGCCTGCAGTTCTATTGCTCAAAACCAGCAGAGTATTCTACATGGTAGATAGTGGCTGAGTCCAGCAGCAATCTCTTTTAAAAAATTACTTTTTTTAGTTTTCAACATTCGTTTCCATAAGTTTTAAAGTTTCTCTATCTCTCTCCTTTCCCTCTTCCCCAAGATGGCATGCAATCTCATATAAGCTTTACATATACATTCTTATTAAATATATTTTCACATTAGTTATGGTAGTATAGAAGAATTAGAAAGAATGGGAGGAACTGTGAGAAAGAAAAACCAAAACAAAACTAAACAAAAAAAGGGAGCAAATAGTATGCTTCAATCTGCATTCAGACGCCATATTTCTTTTTCTGGATGTGGATAGCATTTTCCATCATGAGTCTTTTAAGTTGTCTTAGATCTTTGCATTGCTGAGAAGAGTTAAGTCTATCAAAGTCAGCCATCACACAATGTGGCTATTATTGCATACAATCTTCTCCTGGTTCTGCTCACTTCACTCTGCATCAGTTCATGTAAGTCTTTCCAGGTTTTTCTGAAGTCAGCATGCTCATCCTCTCTTATAGCACAATAGTATTCTATTACATTCAAATACCACAAATTGTTCAGCCATTCCCCAATTGATGGGTATCCCCTCAGTTTCCAATTCTTTGCCACCACAGAAAGAGCTGCTATAAATGTTTTTGTGCATGTGGGTTTTATACCCATTTTTATGATCTCTTTGGTATACATCCCTAGAAGTGATATTGCTGGGTCAAAGGCAGCAACAGTCTCTTATTGCTCAGATTCAAAAGCAGGTCAGGAACTTGAAGAGCTGAGACCAAAGAGGGAGGTGGGGATGTAATCAGACTTTGCCCTGGACCAGCATTTTAGAAGCACTAAAAGTTTGAATGCCCCAGACTAAGCTGTCCTTGAGATCCAGGAATACCGCATCAGAGCAATATGTATATATGCACATATGTATACATGTGTGTATGTATGTGAATGAATAAACATATACATGTGTACGTATATGCATTTATAGAACTATATACAGGATGTCCCAAAGTCTTAGTGCAATTTAGGTTTTAATAGCTTAAATCTACACTGACTTTGTGAATACCTCATAGGCATAGTCGTATTTGTAGCTATATAAGCATCTGTTTATACATATGGCATACAGACAAGAAACACTTGGTGACTGAATATACACCCTGACATAGATAGATATTTATAGCTGTGAATGTATATGTATATGTATACATACATACATACATATACATATATATGTATGTATGTATGTGTATATATATGTACATATATATACACATATATGTCGCTATATGTGGCACAGGCATGTATGTATTAGTCCAGATGTGCTCTTCCATCAATTGAAGGAGTAACCTGGGAAGGAAGCTCTCTGCCCATCCAAGTCAGTGCTTATTCTGTAACTTCTCATCTTGCAAAGTCACTTAGGGCACTGGGTCAAATAAGCAGTATGTTTGAGATGTATGACTAGAACCTGTCTCTTTCTGACTCTGAGGCCAGCTGTTACATGGCTTTTCTTTCTATGTCTGTGAACAACCCCCCCCACACACACACTATATGTATATGTATATATATATATGTAAATATATGAATGAATAAATATTTATTGAATGAACTTAATAATGAGAAGCTCACTAATTTTTAATGATCATTGGGAAGATTGCTTCAATTGTGGTGAATGGTGGTGACCTTGAGTTCTTGAAGACAATGCCAAGAGAGAAAAAATATCTGGCAGGTTCCATTTAGATAGAGAAGTTTTCAGTACCACTGCAGTGATGTATTATTTGTCTTTTGTCCAGGTACCAACCTGTATATGTTTGGAAAGTCTTATAGCCAAAAGCCTGCTCATCAGGAGATGAATCATGTTGGCTAAGACTCATAAGAATTGTCTTCTAAGGTCTATGACAGAAAGACTGCGATCTGTTTTGGCAGAGGGAATCACACAATCCAATGAAACTACAATTTCAATAAAGATTAATTTAAAGTCTTACTTTACAGTTTTAAATGTATTTAGTTATATTATTTTAAAATTTTAAAAAGACATTATGGCTGATAAGGAATTTTCAAACAAAGGCCAGATTGCACCTATTTAATAATCAAGTTATTGATATTTGAAGTGCATACACCTAAAGGTGGTTTGAAAGTCATTCGAAAACAGTTCATTCCCTTAAGTTAGTCGTTACAGCCTTGTCTAGCTCCTGTGCTAACTCTTCAGTAGAGCCTTGCATTACTAGTATAATGAGTAATGATCCATGCCTCTTTTGAATCACAGATTTTGAAAGTTGGAAATGACCTCAATGACCATATAGACTAATCCTTTCCAGAACTGAATCCTTATTAGAACCTATGTAACTTCCCAAAGAAAGAAAACCCATTATTCTTCAGGGTAGCGTATTTCACTTTTGGACAGACCAAATTATTAGGGAAATTCCTCCTCCCCCCTTCCCCCCCGCCAGACATCAAACCTAAATTCAGCTTTTGTAGACTTCCATTTATTTATTCCTGGTTCTGACATTTTTGATCAAACAACAATTCCACTTCCACGTCTTTCAAACATTGGAGACTGTTGTCATGGCCCCTTTGAATTTTTTTTTTTTGCTAAAACTAAACATGCTTAGTTTCTTCAACCAATCAGTGTATGTCCTTTGCCATCCTGCTATACTTCTCTGTATACTATCCAACTTAATAATATCTTTCTTTTTTTGAAAATATTAGAGGGGAAGGGGATAAGAGAAGGGGGGGATGATAGAATGGAGGTCAGATTGGAGGAAGGGATAATCAGAATGCATGCCATCTTGGGGTGGTGGAGGGGAGAGATGGGGAGAAAATTTGGAACTCAAAATCTTGTGGAAGTGAATGTTGAAAACTAAAAATAAATTAATTAATTAATAAGAAAAAAAGAAAATTTTGTTTATTTTGTTAAATATTTCCCAATTACACAGAAAAAAATTTTAACAATAATTTTTAAAAAATTAGTTCCAAATTCTCTCCCTCCCTATCATGACTCCCTGTCCCTAAAAGAGAAACAATTTAATTTCACTTACTCATAGATCATGCAAAATTTTCCATATTAGCCATGTTGCAAAAGAAAACGCAGGCAAAGTAAAACAATAAAAATGAAGTAATAAAAAAAGTATGCTTCAGTCTGTATTCAAATTCATCAGTTCTCTCTCTGGAGATGGGTAAGGACTTTTCTTTTTTCTTTCTTTTTTTGGTAAATAGTATTTTATTTTTTTCCAATTACATGTAATGATAGTTTTCAACATTCATTTTTATAAGATTTTCAGTTTCATAACCCCCTTCCCCAAGATGGCAAGTAATCGGATATAATTGATACTTATACATATTTTTACATTAGTTATGTTGTGTAAGAAGATAGAGAACAAAAGTGAAAAGTCACAAAAAACATAAAACTACAAAAAAGTGAAAATAATATGCTTTGATCTGCATTCAGACTCCATAGTTCTTTCTCTGGATATGGATAGCATTTTCTATCATGAGTCTTTTGGAATTGTCTTAGATCATTATATTGCTGAGAAGATCTAAGTCTATCAAAATTGATCATCTTACAATATTGCTATTACTGTGTTCAATGTTCTCCTGGTTCTGTTCACTTCACTCAGCATTGGTTTCCTGTAGGTCTTTCCAGGTTTTTCTGAAATCCTCCTGCTCATCATTTCTTATAGCACAATAGTATTTCATTACATTCATATTCCACAACTTGTTCAGCCATTCCCCAATTGATGGTGTGTGGGGTACAAGACCCTTACCAATATAATATAAAACTTCATAAAATAAAGAGGAGTCTTGAGGAAGAAAAAACCTTCTCATAAGAAAAGGCATCACCTCCACTAGGATGGAGGAGGGGAAGGGGGCAAATTACAAAAGGTAACACACCAATATATATCCTAACATGAGAAAACTCCAACTCACCACTATCCCTCCTCTCCATCAGCTGGGAGGCAGGCTTACAATGTAGGCATGAAAAACTAGACAAAGAACCAGGAAATCAGGCACAGCCAATCACAACTAGGTGCTGATGTGGGAGTAATATGCTAAGGTAAAGGAAAGGAATGAGGGAAGGGGAGGGGCCTTCCTGGAGCAGGGAACAAACAACTGTATGTACTTCATTATATCCTTATTTGGTAAAAACTTTGAGCTAGCACCAAGAGAGAGAGAAGGGAGGAGGGCATTTATTGCCCCAAGCCCTGATTTCTAAAAGTTAGGTAATCAAATTCCTATACGGTTAAATCTCAAGTTTATTCTATCCTCCTATATCCTACTTATTTTATCAATAGGAAAAGAAAATAATTCCTATATTCTCCCTCTGTGAAGTGTTCACGAGAGTATCTCCCACTCAGTGAGCATTCCCTCAATCTCCAATTCTTTGCCACCACAAAAAAAGCTGCTATAAATATTTTTGTACCTGTAGGTCCTTTTCCCTTTTTGATAATCTCTTTGGGACACAGATATAGTCGTGGTATTGCTGGATCAAGGTATTATAGCCCTTTGGACATAGTTCCAAATTGCTCTCCAAAATGGCTGGATCAGTTCAAATGCCAACAACAATGCATCAGTATTCCAATTTTCTTACATCTTCTCCAAATTTTGTCATTTCTTTTTTCTGTCATATCAGCCAATCTGACAGGTGTGAGGTAATACCTCAGAGTTGTTTTAATTTGATTTTTTTTTAAATCAGTAGTGATTTAGAGAGAGAGGATTCTGAGAACATGGCAGAGTAAGTCAGAAAATTCCAAGCTCTCCAGATTTTCCCCACAAACAAGATAAAATAGCACTTCAGAGTGAACACAGAGTGGTAAAAATAAACAAGGGTTGAGGCAGAACTGTGATCCTCCTGGGACAATTACAGAAGATCTGAAGAATAATCCCAGGACCAAGGTTTGATCCCTGTAAAGAGTATACACCTCCAGGCTAGTTCCAGTGAAAAAGCAAATAGCAAACTCTAGGGGTAGCCAGGTTGGAAGGTAGCCTCACAGAAACTTTCACTTCCCAGACAGTGTTGGAAGTCCATGTCTGAGTATGAGTCAGGGAAGATTAAGGGAACCTCTTCTGATAAGGGATGCCAGACCCAGCTGCGCTACCAAGATGTAGCCCTGTGTAAGAAGGAGCTAGCCCATGCCTGGTGAGAGCAAGGGTAAGGAGGCAGAGATGCTGTTGGCTGTAGGTACTTACAGGAAGGCAGACTTCTTGGTTTCATTTCCGGGCCAGAGGGGAGAACTGAAGGAGGATCTGAGGCCGGAGGTACCATCCTCCATGCCCAAGAACTAGAGGTGATTACAAAAAATAAGCTGCTACAAATTAAAAATAAAAAAAAAAAACAAGGAGGCAAAGGATAAAGGATCCAAGCATAGAAAGCTACTATGGAAATAGAGAAGACTTGGGCTCATCTGCAGAGGAGGATGCTGAAGCAAAAAAACCAAACAAGCAAACAAACAAACAAACAAAAAAACCTCTTTCCCCCAAAGAATAACATTAAATGGTCACCAGCCCAAAAAGAATTCATAGAAGAATTAAAAAAAAAAAAACCTTTAAAAATCAAATGAGAGAAATCGAGGAAAAAATAAAAGAACAAAAACAAAAACAAGTAGATTATGAAAAGAAAATCAACTAATTAGAGGAGTGTAACAGCAATTAGACTTTTCCCAGTTCTTCTCTTTTGGGATGCTAAGACTATCAAGTGTCCCCTTTGAATTGGTGGCAAAACTTTTGCTGTCTTTGTCTTGGAGTATTTCTCAGCCACTTCTCAGCACTGAGGCAATCAAGAGTCATTGACTTGTGTATGATGTGATGCTGGGGATGGGAAACTTTCACACACCCAGCCTGGGTGAGGTCAGAGCCCTCAGGGCTCTGAACAGGATATAATTGAGGGGAGCTTGGTGTTTGACTTTTGGGGCATACTCATGGAAGGAGTGTTGAAACTCTGGGCAAGCTGTAACTGCCCCCTGACTTTGTAACCCAAATAGATGTTGGTGCTTCTCTGGTAACTATGAATTGTGATTGGAACCAGACAAGGTCTATCTGTTGATGTTTGTAATTTGCTTGTATTTGCTCTGAAGTTAGGGGGCTGATCTTTTCCCCCAGAACTAAGTGAATGATATATGTATATTTGATTAAACTAAGATTGTTAACCCCTTAAAGTTTCTTTCCTTAGAAAAGCAGATCAAAAAAACCTGTGTTAGCAGCCCTGTGTTTGCTGGTGTTGATGGGCTTTAGACTGTGGGAACCCCCTTGGACCCCAAAAGAATTTGAGTCCCATTTGTTTGAGGGGGGAATGATGAGGGTATAGTCTTTGGGAACCCCCTTGAATCTGGAGTACAGTCTCTGAGAACCCCCTTGAACAATCCTTGACTCTTCCCACTTGATCTGGCCTTGGCCTGAGGTTACAACCTTACATCATCATTAGGCCCAGATCTCTACCTGGCCTTGCCCTTTATTGTCCAGCTACTTCCCACCCTTGATACTATCATATCTTTGCCTTTGGCTACTTCCCACCCCTAATCCCATTCTCCTAGTTCCTGGAGTCTGACCTCATCCCAATCTCATAAAGCTCCTCCTTAGACTCCTCCTCAAGACCCTCCCTAAACCCCTCCTCCCATCACCCCAGGACTACCCTAGATCCCTCCTACAATCTTTGTGTATATAGGTTTCATCTTGCCTCTATGAAGGCACTGAGATTCAATCTAGCTCACGAAGAGTTGTCTTAAGATAGCAAGGTTGTATTAAGACAACCCATTATGGCAAACCCTTAATAAACTTTGTCTTTTTCCTTGGCCGAGAAGGTTTGAGTTGAATTCTTTCAGCAGGACCCGTGTGTCGGTATTTTGGGGTCTCGAGCACCCCTAGAAACCTGTGGTTCTCTACTATCATCATTTTCTTAAACCTCTTCAGTGTTGTTGGTCTTATACCCCTACAGCAGCTGCTAGCAGATTGTTGTTACAAGGAGACCCAGAATCTTAAGGAAGAAAAGGACTCCTTGAAAATTAGAATTGGTATAAGAAATGAGGAAGATACCGACTTCAGAATAACCTGGAAAAACCTACACGATATACAGCTAAATGAGCAGAGCAGAACTAGGTGAACATTATACACAACCACAGATATATTGATTCAGTGATGACTAACCTTGATAGACTTGGCTCTTCTCAGCAATACAAGGCTCAAAGACAGCTCCAAAGGACTCATGATGAAGTTGTCTACATCCAGAGAAAGAACTATGGAGTCTGAATGCAGATTGAAGCAAAATATTTGCTCTCCTTTTTTTTTGTTTTTGTTTCTTCTTTCTCATGATTCATTCTATTGATCATAATTCTTCTTTATGACTTGACTATTGTGTAAATAAGTTCAATGTGAAGTTATATGTAGAAGATATGTTGGATTCCATGCCATCTTGGGGAGGAAAGGGGATGGGAGGAAGAAAATTTGGAATTGAAAATCATGCAGAAATGAGTGTTGTAAACTAAAAATAAAAATCTTAATTTAAAAGAAAAGAAAATTAGATTTGGACGAGGGTAAGCCAGTGAAGTTATGAGACCAAGAAATAATAAAACAACATATAAAGAATTAAAAAAATAGAAGACAATGTGAAACATCTTATAAGAAAAACAACTGATCTGGAGAACAGATAAAGAAGAGAAAACATAAAAATAAGAAGACTACCTGAAAGCTATGATCAAAAAAAGAATCTTGATATAATAATACCAATATATAATAATTAAAGAAATAATTAAAGAAAATTGTCTTGAAGTGTTAGAACAAGAGGGGAAAGTATATATAAATATACATATACATATATACATACATACATATATAATTTCCTACTTAATTGTACCTTCTTGGGATGGGGTGGGGAGGAAGAGGGGAAAAAAGAATAAAGTAAAAAGTGCACAGCAGAGGGCAAAAGAAATCTTACAAGGAAGCAAAGAAAAGATGGACAATTCTGAACACAATGCTTATTTATTATATAGGCTTTCTTGAAATGGAAATTCATTGCTGTATATTTTGAATCCTCTTACATTTTGCTGTGCACATGGCAACAACTTTTTGTTCTTTTCTTATTTCCTATTTAAGTTTTAATATTTAAGTTTATAAAGTTTTTCTTTTATTGTTTTTAAGTTTCTGTATTTAAGTTTAAAATAAATTCTTTTAAAAATAGTGATTTAGAGCATTTTTCACATGACTATAGATAGCTTTAATTTCCTCATCTGAAAAAATGACTGTTCAATACCTTTAATCATCTATCATTTGAGAAATGGCATTTTTAAGATCCATTTTATTCAATTCTCTATATATTTGAGAAATGGGGCTTTATCAGAGACATTGCTATAAAAATTGTTTCCCATCTTTCTTCTTTCCTTCTGATCTTGGTTGCATTGGTTTTGTATGTGCAAAACCTTTTAAATTTAATGTAATGAAAATTATCCATTTTATATTTCATAATGTTCTTTGTTTGTTATTTGGCTATAATTTCTTCCTTTCTCCGTAGACGTGACAGGCAAATTTTTCCTTTTTTCCTAATTTGCTTATGGTATTACCCTTTATGTCTAACTCATGTACCCATTTTGACCTTATCTTGCTATATATGGTGTGAGATGTTGGCCTAAGCTTAGTTTCTGCCATACGATTTTCCAGTTTTCCCAGCAGTTTTTGTTAAATAATGAGTTCTTATTCCAGAACCTGGAATCTTTGGGTTTATGAAACAGTAGATTGCTATGATAATTTACTACCGTATCTTATGTACCTAATCTATTCTATTGTTCCACCACTCTATTTCTTAGCCAATATCAAATAGTTTTGATGACTGATACATTATAATATAGTTTTAGATCTGATAAGGCATTTTTAAAATTAATTCCCTCGATTTTCTTGAATCTTTTTCAAGATTTTATTATTTTTTTCTAGCTCTATAAATTTTTTGGTAGTTTGATTAGTATGGCACTGAATAATTAATTTTATTTTTATCAATTTTTATTTTTATTCCATTAGCTTAGCCTACCCATAAGCAATTGATATTTTCCCAGTTATTTAGATCTGACTTTATTTGTGTGAAAAGTGTTTTGTAATTGTGTTTATGTATTTCCTGTGATTGTCTTGGCAGGTAAACTCCCATATATTTCATATTGTCTACAATTATTTTAAATGGAATTTCTCTTTCTATTCTTCCTGAGCTTTGTTGATAATATATAGAAATGCTGGTGGTTTATGTGGGTTTATTTTATATTCTGCAACTTTGCTAAAGTTGTTAATTATTTTGTGTATTTGATTCTCTAGGATTCTCTAAGTCTGCCATCATATCATCTGCAAAAAGTAATAGTTTTGTTTTTTCATTGCCCAGTCTATTTTATTCAATTTTTTTTCTCTTCTAACTGCTAAAGCTAACATTTCTAGAACATTGAATAATAGTGATAATGAAGGGCACTCTTATTTCACCCTGATGTTACTGGGAATGCTTCTAGCTTATCCCCATTACTTATAATGCTTGCTGATGATTTTAGACAAATACTACTTATCATTTCAAGGAAAGCTCCATTCACTCCCGTACTCTCTACTGTTTTTAATAGGAATGGGTGCTATATTTTGCCAAAAGTCTTTTCTGAATTTATTGAGAAAATTTTTGGTTTAGTTATTGATATAGTTAATTATACTAACAGCTTTCCCAATATTGAACCAACCCTGCATTCCTGGCATAAATCCCACCTGGTTGTAATTTTCCTCTTGACAAATTGCTGTAATTTTTTTGCCGATATTTTATTTAAATTTTTTTCATTCATATTCATTAAGGAGATTGTTCTATAATTTTCTTTCTCTCTTTTGGCTCTTCCTGGTTTAGGTAACAGAACCATATTTGTTTCATAAAAGGAATGTTTCTGGACTCTTTGCCTATTTTTCCAAATAATTTTTATAGTATTGGGATTAATTCTTTAAATGTTTGACAGAATTCACTTGGAAATGTATCTGGCCCTTGAGATTATTTTTTCCCTATGGTGTTCATAGATGGGCTGTTCAATTTCTTTTTATAAAATGGGGTTATTTAAGGATTTTATTTCCTCTTCTGTTAATTTGGGTAATTTTTATTTTTGTAATTATTCATCTATTTTCCTTAGATTATCAGATTTATTGGCATACAGTTGGGCAAAAAAAGCTCCTAATTATTGCTTTAATTTCCTCTTCATTGGTGTTGAATTCACCCATTCAATTTTTGATATTGGTGATTTGGTTTTCTTCTTTTTTTAAATCGAACTAATCAAAAGTTTATATATTTTATTGTTTTTCCCATAAAACCATCTCTAAGTTTTATTTATTAGTTCAATAGTTATCCTACTTTCAAGTATATTAATCTTTCCTTTGTTTTTCAGAATTTCAATTTGTTATTTAATTGGGGATTTTTAATTTGTTCTTTTTCTAGCTTTTCTAATTGAATGTGCAATTCGTTGATCTGCTCTTTCCCTATTTTATTGATGTAAGCATTTAGAGATATAAAATTTCCCCTGTGTTTTGGATAGTTTCCATAAATTTTGGAATGTCATTCTCTTTGATGAAATTATTAATTATTTCTATGATTTGTTTCTTGTCCCACTCATTCTTTGGCATTAGATTTTTTAGTTTCCAATTAATTTTTAATCTATCTTTCCATGGTCCTTTATTAGATGTAATTTTATTGCATCATGAGTTCTACATTTCTGCATTTGATTGTGAGGTTTTTATGCCATAACACATGGTCAATTTTTTGTGTCATGTACCTTTGAGGAAAAGATATATTCTTTTCTATCCCCATTCAATTGTTTCCTCAGTTCTATCATATCTGCCTTTTCTGAAATTCTATTCACCTCCTTAACTTCTTTCTTGTTTATGTTGTTGTTAGATTTATGTCCCTGATAGGGGGAGTTGAAGTCTCCTACTAGTATAGTTTTGTTGTCTATTTCTTCCTGTAACTTACTTAACTTCTCCTTTAAGAATCTGGATGTTATACCACTTGGTGCATATATGTTGAATATTGATGTTACTTCATTGTCTATGGTACCTTTTAGCAAGATGTCATTTGTGTCCTTATCTCTTTTAATTAGATCTATTTTTGCTTTTGCTTTGCCTGAGACGGGGATTGCTACCCTTGCTTTTTTTTTTTTTTAACTTCAGCTGAAGCATAATATATTCTACTCCAGCCTTTTACTCTGACTTTGATTGCAATATTGGTTTTTAGTTCACTGTGATTTTCACTTTCATTTTATGGGAGAGTTCATCCCATTCACATTCACAATTAGGATTACTAACTGTTTATTTCCCTCCATCCTATTTTAGCCCTTTGTATATTTTTCTCTCTTCTTTTACCCTATTCCTCTTCACCAGTGTTTTGCTTTTGACCACTGCTTACCCCAATCTGCCTTCCCTTCTATCAGTCCCCCCCTCTCTTTTCTTTCCTTTTTCCTATCCTACTTCCCTATAGGGTAAGATACCCAACTACTGTGTATGTTATTCCCTCTTCGAGCCTGTAACAACAATGCTACTCACCACTACTGTTGCTGTGTAAGTCCAATAACACCAGTACACAGCAGGGCTACTAGCACAGGTTCTTTGATCTGCTTTTCTAAGGAAAGCAACTTTAAGGGGTTTACAATTTCACTTTAAGTAAACATACATATATCATTCACTTAGTTTGGGGGAAAAAGTCAGCATCCTGAAATTCAGAGAGAATACAAACAGAAATTACAAGCAGAAATTATGTAAACAGAGCAAATAACACACACAAATCAACAGATAGGTTTCTAGTTGTCTGACCAGGACATTACATACATAGTTACAAGAGAAAGGCACCAACATCTGGGTTTTCAAAGCTGGGGGACTCTGTGATTGACAGCTACTCAGAGTCTCATCTAGTCAAATCACATGACACTCTTCCAGTGAGTGAGAGCCTGAAGCAAAATTCTAACCTCAAAGTATACATACACTTTTTCAGGGTCAGAGGGCATCACTACCATGTGACTCAAACTCACGTGACTTAGGCTTTCTTCTGATTTAAACAGGTCATCAAAGACTCCTTATTCCATCAAAGACTTTTGATTGAAACAAAGGACTCAATCAAAGGCACTTGATTGTCTTAGTGTTGAAAAGCACTCAAACAAAAAACAGCAAAAAGTCTCACCCTGCTTGGCATTATAGAGCGAAATGCAATGAGTAAGATTCAAGCAATGCTTACTCTCTCCCTTTTTTCCCTGTATTATAATATGTCTTTCATGCCTCTTTGTGTGATAGAATTTCCCCCATTCTACCTCCCCCTTTCCTCTTCTCCAAGTACAATCATTTTTCACCCCTTAATTTTTTATCCTCACATCAAAGTCAATTTGTACCAACACCCTCTGCCAAAGTATACTCCTTCTAACAGCCCTAATAGAGATAGTTCTTAAGAGTTACAAATATCTTCCCATGTAGGGATGTAAGTAGTTTAACTTTATTGAATACCATGTTGTTTTTTCTTTCCAATTTACCTTTTTATGCTTCTCTTGATTCTTGTATTTGAAGATCAAATTTTCCATTGACCTTTGATCTTTTCATCAGCAAGGTGTGGAAGTCCCCTATTTCACTGAATATCCATCTTTTCCCCTGAAAGGTTATGCTCAGTTTTGCTGAGTAATTGATTCTTGGTTGTAATCCAAGCTCTTTTGATATCATATGCCACATCTTCTGATCCTTTAATGTAGAAGCTGCTAAGTCCTGAGAAATCCTGACTCTGGTTCCACAACATTTGCATTGGGTTTTTTTTTTTTTTGGCTGCTTGCAGTATTTTCTCCTTGACCTGATAATTCTGGAATCTGGCTACACTATTCCTTGGAGTTTTCATTTTGGGATCTCTTTCAGGAGGTGATTGGTGGATTCTTTCAATGACTATTTTACCCTCTGGTTCTAGGATATCAGGGAAGTTTTCCTTGGTAATTTCTTGAAAGATCCTGTCCAGGGTCTTTTTTTTTTTTTTTTGATCATGACTTTCAGGTTATCCAATAATTCTTAAATTATGTCTCCTGGATCTATTTTTCAGGTCAATTGTTTTCCCAGTGAGGTATTTTACATTTTCTTTTGTTTTTGACATTCTTTTGACTTTGTTTGATTGATCCTTGATGTCTTATGGAGTCATTATCTTCCACTTGCTCAATTCTAATTATTTTCCTTAGTAAGCTTTTGTACCTCTTTTTCCATTTGGCCAATTCTACTTTTTAAGGAATTATTTTTTTCCTTGAATTTTTATGCTTCCTTTTCTAAACTGTTGACTCTTTTTTTCATAATTCTTTTGCAAATCTCTCATTTTTTCCCCAATTTTTTGTACCTGTTTTGCTAGATTTTTACTATTCTTTTTGAGCTCTCCCAAGAAGGCTTTCTGAGATTGAGATCAAGACATTTTGTGCTTTGAGGCTTTATATGTAGGCTTTTTGACATTGTTGTCCTCTTCTGAGCTTGTGTTTTGATCTTCCCTATCACTATAGTAGCTTTCAATGTTCAGGGCTCTTTCTGTATTTTCGCTCATTTTTAAATTTTAGCTCTCCTCCTGAGGTACAGGGGGCACTATCCCAAGCTTCTTGCACTGAGGGCTATTGGTCTGATCACCACTGGCTTTCTGCACTGGGAACTCTGGGGTGGTGGCCTGGCTTAGTCATGCCTGTTGTGCCCTGGGTTATGGGGTTAGCAGTTTACCTACTATACTGGTGCTGGAGGCCTCACAGCTGGCCTGCTGTGCCATTGGCCTGCTGAGCCAGAACTGTGGGTCCTTGATTGCTGATCTGTGCTGCATCTAAGAGTCTGCTGTTGGCTTGCCCAAACACAGCCTATGCTGGGTTGTGCTCCCCTTTCACCCAAGTGAGACAGATATTTCCTAAGGTCATTCTAATTTATCTTGGGCTGGAAAATTGTTTCACTCCATCTTTTTGTGGATTCTGATGCTCCAGAATTCTTTTAGAGGCCTGATTTAACTTTGTTTCTGAGGGAAATTGGGGAGACTGCAGGCAACTTCTTGGCTTCTCTGTGCCCTCTTGGCTCCACCCCTGTTAATATCTTTCTTAAGTCATGGCTATCAGAACTAAACTCAAAACTCCAGATGAGGTCTGATGATAGTGAAACCCAGTGAGTTTATCACCTCCCTGTTTTTGGAACCTGTAGTAACATAATTCAGGATCATATTAGCTTTTTTATCTTACTGATGATTCATATTAATCTTATAGTCCTCAACTCCATCAGAGTCTTTTCAGAAAAATTGATACCAATCATGACTCCCATTCCTTATGCTTGGGAAACCACTTTTTGTAGATAGGTGAAAGAATTACATTTATCTATTTTTAATATCATCATATTAGGATCAACCTAGTGCAGGTAGGTGGCAGAAAGAGAATTCTTTAATCAGGAAAACCTGAGTTCACATCTAGCCTCAGATAATTTTTAGCTTTGTGAACCTGGGAAAGTCACTTAATTTCTATTTGCCTCAGTTTTCTCAACTGCAAAATGAAAACAACAATAGCACCTACCTCACAGGTTATTATGAGACTTAAAAGAGATGATATTTATAAAGTCCTTAGCACATTACCTGGCGCATAGTAAGTGCTTACTAAATGCTTGTTATTTAGAGTATTACCTATCCCTCCCAGTACTGTGCCATCTGTAAATCTGATGACCCTATCATATATTCTGGGGTCTGGTAAATTATGGCCAAAGGGCCAAATCCAGCTGACCAGTGAGATAAGAATTTTTTGACATTTTAAAATATAATAAAACTTTATTTTAGTAAGTCCCTTATGATTTCTCTTTCTTGTTTACCTTTTCATGCTTCTCTTGATTCTTGTGTTTGAAAGTCAAATTTTCTATTCAGCTCTGGTCTTTTCACTGAGAAAGCTTGAAAGTCCTCCATTTTATTGAAAGTCCACATTTTGCCATGGAGCATGATACTCAGTTTTGCTGGGTAGGTGATTCTTGGTTTTAATCCTAGCTCCATTGACTTCCAGAATATCATATTCAAAGCCCTTCAATCTCTTAATGTAGAAGCTACTAGATCTTGTATTATCCTGAGCATGTTTTCACAATACTCAAATTGTTTCTTTCTGGCTGCTTGTAGTATTTTCTCCTTGACATGGAAAATCTGGAATTTGGTGACAATATTCCTAGGAGTTTTCTTTTTGGGATGTTCTTCAGGAGGTGACTTGTGGCTTCTTTCAATTTCTATTTTACCCTCTGGCTCTAGAATATCAGGGCAGTTCTCCTTGATAATTTCTTGAAAAATGATGTCCAGGCTCTTTTTTTGATCATGACTTTCAGGTAGTCCAACAACTTTTAAATTATCTCTCCTGCATCCATTCTCCAGGGCAGTGGTTTTTCCAATGAGATATTTGACATTGTCTTCCATTTTTTCATTCCTTTGGTTCTGTTTGATAATATCTTGATTTCTCATAAAGTCATTAGCTTCCAATCTAGTTTTTAAGGTAGTATTTTCTTCCGTGGTCTTTTGGACCTTCTTTTCCATTTGGCTAATTCTGCCTTTCAAGGCATTCTTCTCCTCATTGGCTTTTTGGAGCTCTTTTGCCATTTGAGTTAGTCTATTTTTAAGGTGTTATTTTCTTAAGTATTTTTTTGGGGTCTCCTTTAGCAAGTCATTGCTTTTCATGGTTTTCTTGCATCACGCTCATTTCTCTTCCCAATTTTTCCTCTACTTCTCTTACTTGCTTTTCCAAATCCTTTTTGAGCTCCTCCATGGCCTGAGACCAATTCATATTTTTCTTGGAGGATTTTGATGTAGGCTTTTTGACTTTGTTGACTTCTTCTGGCTATATATTTTTGTCTTCCTTGTCACCAGAAAAAGATTCCAAAGTCTGAGTCTGAATCTTAGACTGTTTTCACTGCCTGTACATGCTCCCAGCCAACTACTTGACCCTTGAGCTTTTTGTCGGGATACGACTGCTTATACAGTAGAGAGTACTTTGTCCCAAGCTTGAGGGACTGCACTGCTATTTTCAGAGCTACTTCTACACAGCAAGCTCTGCCACACCAGTGCTCCTTTTCTCCCAAGAACCGCCAACCAGGATTGAGGCACAGATCCAGGCAGGGCAAAGCAGGCTTTGCAGTCCCACTCTAGTCTGCTGCTTAATTCCTCCCACCAGGTGGTCCTGGGGCCAGCTGCTGTAGCTCTAGAAGCAGCCTTAGAGCTGCACCACCTCTGCTGCCCCTGGCGCAGTGCCCAACTGTGAACTCCTTTCACGCTGTCCCAGTAGCTTTTTCCACTAACCTTCTCTGTTGTCTTTGGTGTTTGTGTTGAGAAGTCTGGTAACTGCCACAGCTCACTGATTCAGGGCACTAGGGCCTGTTCTGCCTGGCTCCCAGTCTGGTTGGTCCTGGCACAGCCCATGCTGGGCTCTGCTCCACTCTGCTCCCAGCTCTGTGTGATAGACCCTTCCCAGTGACCATCCAGGCTGTCCTGGTCTGGAGCTCTGCTTCCCTTTGCCATTTCATGGGTTCTGCAGCTCTAGAATTTGTTCAGAGCCATTTTTATAGGTGTTTGGAGGAACCTGGGGTGAGGGTTGGGGGGAGGGGCTTAAGCAAGTCCCTGCTTTCCATCTGCCATCTTGGCTCTACCCTCTGAATTTTCTTAACCCTGTTTTTTTCCTTATATAAATGCGCTGCCCTTCATATTTAGAAGATGATATGGAACTATAGACAAGTAAGCATATGTTGTGATTTGTTTTAGTGATAATGGTCAAATATTTGCATTTTGCCATCTTCTCTCTCTCATTGGTGACCAGTTGCAAACCTTTCTAAGATAATTGTCTAGACTTATGGACAGAATTCTAACTAGACTAAAGCAATTAAAGTTTTGTCCCAGGATGTTAAAACTTAGAGGACTCTAACAGCCCTTGTTTTCCTTCAGCAGGTAGGAAAATTCTATTAAATTGTATTAAATATGTAGATAGTACCAGGTGTGTAATTCCTCTCCATCAATTAATTGTGCTTCATAGTCCTCCATAAACATCATTTCATGTCCTTCCACCCCCTTTCTCTGTAGCTTAAAACTGTCAAATTCTCATTCTTGTCACATCCCAGGGTAGAGGGAGATAACTGCTCCATGTTTTATTTCCACCTTGCTCCTCTCTATGGCTGGGTCCTTGCCCAGCCCACCTCCCTTGGAAGTTGTAAAATTTATCAAAAAGCTTAGGCTGTATTTTCTAGGAAATGTAGACTAACCCTCTCCCTATAGGACTGCATACCTTTAAGACAGAATGTCGGTGAGTGTATCCCACTGGTATTTCTGGCCTGAGTATTTGCAGCAACTCTTAACTAGAGGTGTGTGGGATCAGTATCAGTATTGACCCAGTATCTTCAAACACAGACCAAAGGATTTAACCTACTTTCAAGAGAGGGGCTTGGAGGTAAGTCATCTAGATTACAATGAAGGCAAAGGTGAGAGTATAGGCCATCTTATAGAACAAATGAACTTCTCTTGACTTTACCCTTCCCATCTCCCTCTCTTGCAGGGTAGCCTCTGCAGGCAAAGATTTCTAGAGTCCATGTCTCTTTCTTTTTAATTGATAGAGGGGCAAAGCAGGAAGTGGGCTGATCCATACCTTTGAATGAGCATTTGAAAGGTTAGCCTTTCCTTGAACCTCCTGACCTAGACAGATGACACCTCAGGGTATTTAAAGTACTTGAAAATGGTGTTAATGAATCACTTTTGGTGATTTGGGGGAAATTGTGGAGAAAGGGAGATCTCCCAAAAGATTAGTGATTTAAAAAAAAGTATTCTGATTTCAAAAATGTGGAAAAAAGTTACACTCTGAAAAAATTTTGTACAGGATACTCACCTGCATTCAAATCTCTAGCAAAATTGGAGAATAGATTATTTTTCTTTACTTTTATACCAACTTAATTTACTTTCCTAAAGTCTCTAATTCACTTCTACATTGATAGATCAATAGAATAGATTAATAAGATAGGATTTGTGAGTATGTAGAAAAGGAATCAATGACCGTCATAAGCCTGCATGGGTTCATCAAAGGATGAACTGGGTCATATAAATACTATCTTCACTTCTTTTATGCTCCATCTCCACAGCCACCTTTTGTATAAAGTCTTTGTCAACCATAAGTGAGCTCTTTACTTTTGGTCTTATCCCTCTTTGTTGACCCTCTCCAATTAGATTCTAACTTCTATTCATACATATGCCCTACTCCATTGGAAGTGCATTTTAAGCAGGGATCATCTCATTTTTCATCTTTGTAGCCACAATGCCTAGCATAGTATATTGTGATGTTTGGGGTATTAGGATGGTTCACAGGATCATAGATGTAGGGTTGGAAGGGACTGGATAGAGCACCTAGTCCAACTTCCACCTTTTGTAGTTAAAGAAACAGACCCAAGGAGATTATGTGATATCATAAAGTTGTAAATAATAATGTAAGAGATGGGAATTAAACTCAAGTCCTCCAAATTCTGAGCTTTTTTTTTCTTTCCCTAAAACCTTGCCAGAGGGAGAGAATCTGCCCTTCCATGTGTGTTGGTCATCTTTGGCTTTTGGCAAAACTCTACTGAATCCAATTTTTTTTTCCATGTACAGTGGGTTTTTATAATGTAACAAACTTTTAATATGGACCAGTGGGAACATATTATGAAGTACTAATTATGTGCCAGGTACTGTACTAAGTGCTTAGGTTACAAAAATAAAATAAAATAAAATAGTCTCTACTCTCAAGGAGTTTACATTCTAATGGGGAAGATAATATTTCAAGAGGATATAGGAAGGGGGGCAGTGAGAAGGTATTTTGAACTGTACCATGTGGGTCATTCTAGATACAGTTTATTGAGATTTCAGAAATGCATTTGACAGCATTTTTATACAACGCGGTGGCAAAATATGGATTGGAGGAGCATACAATTAGGTGAATTCATTACTGTTTGAATTATCACTATTCAAAGAGTATTGATTGAAGGAAAAGTGCCATTCTGGAAGGAAGTGAAGAATGTATTACATTAAGGAAGTCTAATCTAGTATTACAACAAAGAGTTATGTGTTTATGGACTTATTATGTTCAACCTCAGATCAATGATTTAAATAAAGAGTTATCTAACTTATTTTGGGGAGGGAGCTTGTTTTCTAGGGAAAAAGGGGTGGTGATGAGAGTATCTAATGAACCCCCTTCAGAAGAATGGGATGATATCTCAGAGATCTTTCATCAGGAAAATATTTTGTATGCCCCCATGAGTTCCCAGGGAGTTATAGATCCCGTCTAATGAGCCAGAGAACACCTGACAGTTCAGGAAAATATCTCTGACCTGTGACAAGAATTATGCAGGAAATTTTATCATCTTTGTCATTACCTTGATGGTCTAAGTGTTGTTACTAATTGTGGCCACTTTTTTTTTTACATTGGGATAACCACTGCTAACTGCAAAGATTTGCATTACCTAATACGTGGATGTGATCACTTAAACTCAGGTTTTGGTCCTTTTTGGGACTCTTCCCAGATTCAGTTATCTTTTTATTCCTTCAGGAAACTATAATACTGTTTTATTTCATTTTTTGCTATATTTCCTTTTTAGTTTTTTTTTTAATCTTCCTCTTACAGTGCTGTCTGTATCAGGCTTATTCAATACCAGAGGTCAAAATTGACCAGTAATAGCCTTAAAGTCATCTAAGTGGTAGAAGGCCCTCTTGAAGGCCTTAAAGACCTTATCACCAAGGGGTGGAGCATAGTAGGAGCAATAGCCTAATGACTCTCTCCATATAAGTTAAGCTAGTTCTTTCTTTTTTCTTTTAAGGTGTTGAGATTTTTCCTTGGTTGGCTCAGGGGAATAAAAGTTTCAGACTGATGATGTTACTTCACATCACCTAAGTACAGAGCAACCTTAAGGAGGTCCAGTGAGATGCTTGGCTGGTGGATCATGGTAACTCAAGCAAGAGAGCTTTACTCAGCTGATTCACTTGAGGTTAATCAGTCCACAATGACTATCCACCTGTTATAGCTAAGTAAATCTCTTCTTGTTAACTATTGAATGACCTATAAGTGTCTCATTTCTTCTAGTGTAAAACTTAGAGTACCAAGGGATTTGTTTGAGTCAGTCCCAGCCTAGAATAGAAGGAGAAGAAGAAAGAAATGAGACAAGAAACCAGATGTTAAAAATAATTAGATATTTTTAGGTACTAATGAAGGGAGCTAATAAGTCAGAAAAAAGTCCTTGGTAGAAAATTGTTCATAGGTTTTCTCTAGTCCCAGTGTCATTTGCATATTTTTACTCTTTTGCCAGCTTCTTACCTTTGCTCATATTGTATTCTCTATCTGGATGTCCTTTACTCTTTTTTTTTTTGCATATCAGATTCTACCTATTCTTCAAGGGGCAGTTCAAATACCTTTTCATTGCCCACATTTTTAAATCCCCTTTATGTATTATCTCCTCCATTAGAATCTAAAATACTTGAGAATAGACAGTTTCTTGCTTTATTTATTTTTCTGAGCACTTAGTACAGTGTCTAGTATTAGAGCTTAATAAATGATCTCTCTATCTATCCATCCATCTATCCATCCATCTATCTATCCATCTATCTATTTATCTATCTGTCTATCTATCTATCTATCTATCTATCTATCTATCTATCTATCTATCTATCTATCTTTCTATCTATCCAACCTATCATCTATACTTTTTGAATATTTCAAGGACCTGTGCCTTTATCATTGTGGAAACAACCCTTCTGGGACTTAATAAATAGTATTCAAAATTTTCTGTGACCAAAAACCAAACTGTTCCCAACCTGCTGATAAGCTTCTCTGGACTTGGCTAAGATGATTCTTAAATATCACATATTAAGTCTGCCTCCCATACTTTACTTGAATCATTTACTACTTGGCAGAAACTACTTGTGTTTTTGTTCCCCTAGAACAACCTTAGAAGACCCTGAATTACTTTCATGTCCCATGAGTCATCAGAAGAGGAACTTAGTGGAGGATGTAATGTATAACAGGCACAATTTTGAAGTTACATGGTAGAACCAGGAACTAAAAAATTCTCAACAGGCTAAAACATAGACTAATTCTAAAAAGATGAGAATCCTTTATAGTTGGATGAATCAATGATTTCATCACTGAGTATTCTCCTTTTACTGATGTAGAGCAAATCCATCCAAAGCTTGTGAGAGTATTGTCATGTTCTTTCATAAGTCCTTTTTAGGTTATCTACCTGCTACACAAGAGGTCTTCCCCCAGGTTTTTGAATGTCTTTTGGATACGCATGCAAAACATCAGAGGTTGATCTGTTGTCCCTTGATATTATAGGATGGAAGTTTGTTCGAAAGGTATGGGAAACTCTCAAGAATAAAGACACAAAGAGGAAAAATTCTCACAAAAAGGAAAATGGAATTCATCAAGGGAAAAGGTTGTGGATACTATGGGAATTCATTGACCAACTTAGATTCTTAAAAGACAAGTATAGCAAATGAAAGCAAGCATAGGTGATGAAGAAGGAATTTTTAAAAATTTCACAATCCTATAAAACTGTTACTACCATTAATGATCGTAAGAGCTGAGGTTGGCAAAGAAATCCTCTTTCCCTTTCTTCCCAAAAGAACCATATTAGATAAAAGAGAAGGATCAAAGAAGAATTAAGATCACTGTTTGGAGAGTATGGTCAAAAATAGATAGAAAACAGAGCCATTAAATTCATATTGTGTTTCGGTTTTCTCACCTAGAGAGAAAGATCATGGATGAGAAAAGATAGTGCAAAAAAAAGTTCCTTTGGTTTTGTGACCCAAGATAAGCAGGGAGATACATGATATTCTGAGTCACTAGAACCAGATGATCCATAGGTGAATGTTTCAATTTTTATAAAAAAGAGGAAAAGCCCCAAATCTTCAAACTATAGGTTAGAGTGCTTGATTTTTATTCCTGGGAATAATATAACACATTTTAAAGGGTTTATAATTTACATAAGTAAAAGGAAGAGATTTTTACATAGAGATGAAACGGTGTCACCAAAACACAACACATTGAACTGACCTAATTTTGTTTTTGAGAGTTATTAGGTAGATGGGCAGATAAGGGTAATTCCATTGATATAGTTTACCTATCTTTTAATAAGTCCTTTAGCAAAGTCTGTCATGCTTATGCTTGTGGACAAGAGAGAGAGATATTAACTAGAACATAGCTCAGTTAAATAGATTGCAAACTGTCTGATCAGCTGGATTTCAAAGAACAATTTAATAACTTGATGTCAACTTGGAAGGAGATCTAGTGGCACATCCCAGGATTCTGTGCTTAATCCTGTGCAGTTTATGACAGGGTCAAGATTCAGAAATATGTTGACAGGCTAGGATGCTTCATCAAATCTTATATGATAAAGTTTAAATGAGATTATAAAATCTTATTTTGGAGTTCAAAAAAATCAACAACTCAATTACAAAATAGGGGAAATCTTTTAGACAGACATACGTTGGTAGGTCATCCAAGATCTTTAATGGACTAGAAGCTCAAGAGTGTGATGAGTCTTTATGACTCCAGGCCTGACACCCCATCCACTGTGCCCCTTGTGAAAATCAGAACTAATCAAAAGTGGAAGGGCTTGCCTCCAGAAGTAGTAAATTCCTTCTTACTGGAGATTTTCATGGACACTAATTATGTATTTGGTAGAGCACATTTTGATTCATGTATGGGACAGACCAGATGGCTTCTCGAAAATCTTCCAACTTTAGACAGTTTCTGATTTTGTGATTCAGTCTATCTGGTCTTCTGGTCCTACATGAGTCAAGTCAAAGCAACAAGCAATTATTAAGTACTTTATTTATGCCAGTCCTTGTTTTATGCACTGAGGATACAAAGAAAGTGAAACAAAATAAATCAGTCTCTACCCTCAAGGAACTCACGGTCTAATTGGGGAAATAACATGCAAACAACTATGGACAGACAAGATAATGACAAAATGCATTGGAGATTATTTCAGAGGGAAGGCACTATGACAAAAGGGGCTTTAGAAAGGCTTCTTGAAGGTGAGATTTCTGATGAGATTGAAAGAAGAGGAAATGAAAGAAGCAGAAATAAAGTAATCTAGGTTTCTTTCAAGCAGAGGAGACAGTAAAAATGTCAGATTTGGGAGATGGGGTGTCTTGTTTGAGGATAATAAGGAGGCCAGTGTCATTGTAGAGAATAGTTTGAGAAGACAGAAAAAGGAAGGCAGAGGCCTGATAATGAAGGACTTTAAAAATGAAACTTGAATGAAATGAATACTTGATCCAGGAAGTAATAGGGAGTCACTGGAATTTCTTGAATGGGGGGGTTAACATGAACAGATCTGTGTTTTAGGAAGATTATTTTGACAGCTTAGAGGCTGGACTAGAGTAGGAGGAGACTTGAGGTAAGGAGAACTAACTTGATAGGGATAAATGTAGAGTCTTGTATTTTTGCAAATAACTCTTCTAGTACAAGTATCTATGATGTGGCTAAAAAAGTAGTTTGTGTGAAAAATACTTTATGTCATTCATTATTTGAAGAGAAGCCATATGAATGAAAGATTAAACCTATTTTCTGTGCTCCAAAGTGAAGAACCAAGTCCAATAGTCAAGAATTAAAGAGAGTTGGGCTTTGGTTAACAGATATAGGATTTTCCTATTAGAATTTTTGACAATGTGAGACTCCTGTCACCCAAAGTGTTCAGGCAGAATAATGATGACCTATTGCTTGGGATGTCAGAGATGGCATCTGGCACTACAGGTTAGTTTAGATGTTATTTATGATTCTATTAGCTCTTCTAGTATTCTTAGATGCTTTACGTGATTTGCTCTGGGTATCAACTTGGCACTTAGAACTTCAACTCCAGACAAAGGCAGACAGAACTGCCTCCCTAGGTTCTCTTTAGCTCTGATGCTTCAACAGTGATAGAGCATTTCCCAGCCTCCCTGACCACATCAAAAATCAGCAGGATTCAGCCTGTAATATTGCCATCTGGTGGATCCAAGGTTCTATGACTGAGGAAAAAAAAGGGGTGGGGTGGGGCTTCTAGACTTTTTTTTAACACATTCCTTCTTGTTCTGAAGTGATTAAGAGTGAGCCTATGAACATAGGCTTGTGGTTTTATACCTCTTTTTAAACCATATCCTTCTTTCTGGGACTACCTTCTCTGACTGAGGAGTCTGATATCAGGAAGTAACAAAGCAGCGGGATGTGGGAAATAACAGAGTTTCTGGCAAGCGGTTTCCAGCTTGAGAGTGAGAAAATGGTGCTGCCAGAATGCCTCCAATCCAGGGACAGTTACTTAAAGTTTCTTTCTCGGCTTGTGTTACATTTTGCTCTCCTTCAGCTGCCACAAATCCCCGTGGTAGATTTGCACTGTTTTCTTTTTATATTTATGGACCTTGGTATTTAGGACACACACACACACAGGATATGGGTTAGTGATATGGCCGTCCCCGCCCCAGCTACCACCTTCAATGGGAAAATGTTGCTTGTTCCCAGGGAGAACAGAATTGTTTTTCTGCCTTCTGAATTTTGTTAGTATTCTGCTTGAAAATGCTGAAATGAACACTAGATGCTTCAGTAATCCTGAAGGGAACAGACTCATATGGAATTAGAGCCTGTGCTGTGTTTCCATTTCAGAACTGTAGGCATATATCATCTTTCATTCCCCAACTTGGTCACCTCAGAATTCCTCTCTCCTTTTTCCTTTCTCTATTTCTCATTTAAGAGGAAAAAAATGAATGAACTTTCTTTGTTTGGCCTGTTTTGCCTATCTGTCATGGGCTCTTAACTACAGATTCATGACAATGGATCATATGTCTTGCTTACCTACTCCTTGAAGTTCCTCCTTAATCTATATGTTACAGTTCCCCACTTGAGGTTTCTCCTGACTGTGGCACTGACTAAAATATTGGGAAAATCTTAGTAAAGAAATCAGGGCCAATTCTTGAATCTCATGTGCTTCTCCCCTTAGAAGTACATGGTTCAATTTTATAGAGTATCAGAATGACCTTGTTGCAAATCCCACTCCAGACACTTACTAGCTGTGTGACTCTGGGCCTTGATTTCCTTATCTGTAAAATGAAGGGTGAAGGTCCATTCCAAATCTGATTCTATAATCCAGTGATCCTTAAAGTGATTCTTCACTAATACTTGATAATTGTGTATACACAGACTTGACTCCATAGGGGAGTTGAATGACAGATGCGTAAACATATTTTTAAAAAAGTAGATTATTGCCTCCATAGCAATTCTGCTTTACCACGATGAAGAGGGAGAATGGGTAACATGGTATCATAAGAGACTGACACCTCAGGTAGAGAAATGGTAGGAAGCCAAGTGACATTTTGCTAATGCCTACTGCTCATTTTACATTGTGATTTACTAATACCTTCTGTGTAGACTTCCCCAGCATTGCACTGTGGCTGTGAATCACTTCCAAATTGTTCTTAGCCCCAGAATTTTGTTTCCCTGTGAACTTGGACTTGATCTCATATGACATTCCATTTGTCTCCAAGACCATGATTTGAACAATACCTCCTTTTGTCAAAAGTGTTCTTCCCAGTAGACCCTATTAATTTTCCCTATTCACAGGTATATATTATAATTATTTTTCTTTTGAATTAAATTTTAGGGTTGTTCTTTTTTTTTTAGTTAGAAAACATTTCTCTTCCACAACCAGAGGAAAAAGAAAAAAAAACCCTTTGAAACAAATATTCATAGTAAAAAAAAAAACTTTGATAGTGACTATTTTCAAAACATGTTTCAATCTGCATGTTTAATTTTGTTCCATCTTTACCCCACCAAGGCAGAGATCTGACAGCTTTTTTTCCTAGGATTCAGACTAAAACATACTCTTTTATTCATCTGTATGTCTTAAACAGTGGCTGAACTACTTGTGACCCTATAGCAAGAGTTAGCTGAGAATTTTTTTTGCTTGCTTATTTTTGGAGGCAATCAGGATTAAGTGACTTGCTTAGGGCCACACAGCTAGTAAGTGTCTGAGGAGGGATTTGAACTTAGGTCCCTCTGAGTCCAGGGCTAATGCTCCATCCATTACACCACCTAGTTGTGTCTTTTCTTTTTTGGGAAGGGGAGTGGTATTTAACAAAAAAAATTATTATAGAAAAAATGCTCTCTAGGAAAAAAAAGGAAGGTTGTGCCCATGGCACACTTTTAAGTTTGATCTGCGTTATTAACACTTTCTTGACAATCAACAAAACAATAAATCAAGCCTTCATTTGGAGTTTGATGATTTCTGAGGTATATATGTTCACACGGTTAATTTAACAATAGGCTCTCCAGAGCCCAAAGAATTGGCTCTAGAATACCACTGCCCTGTAGATCCTCTTGCCAGAAATTCCAGAGCTCTAGGCACAATGAAAATAAGGGATGATTTAACCACACCTCCAGAATACTAGTTACATTCAAGAAATCTTTTAAAGCCTCACAGCAAGGAAATTTGTGACTCTGCAAGCAGAGAAGAATCACCTTACCGAGGGTAGCAGCTGGACTGATTTTCCGAATAATTTTGCTGAGGTGAGATTATTGCCGAAGGAGAGCTATTAGATGCCAGCTTACTCCTGACTAAGAGCTAGGTCGTGTGTGCACCCAGCTGGGCATTAATGCTCCTTCCTTTTCCATTGTAGCCACTACCAGGGGACTCCTTATGGCTTAGATTCCTTGGTTCTATCTTTCTTGGAAGGACGGACTGACTGCTGGACCATCTGATACCATTTCAAGGAAATTATTGGTTGACTATCTGGTACTAAGTGAAAGCAGGCAATATTGAGGAAATGAAAAACCTCTGTTACTTATAAACTATGTAATCAGTCCTTGAATAACTAAATAAAGAGGCACATTGTAGCAAGTCAGAGATGCTTAATGATAAACACCATCATCTAGGTGTATATAAACACATGTGCACACAAATGTCATCTGCTTATCTATCTGTTTATTTATCTATCTATCTATCTATCTATCTATCTATCTATCTGTCTGTCTGTCTATTTATCTATCCCTATCTATCATCTATCTATTATCTATTATCTATCATGTATTTATCTATCCTATCATCTATCTATCTATTATCTATCATCGATCTATTATCTATCATCTATCTATCTATCTATCTATCTATCTGTCTGTCTGTCTGTCTGTCTGTCTGTCTGTCTGTCTGTCTGTCTGTCTGCCTGTCTGTCTGTCTATCTATCTATCTATCTATCTATCAGTCTACATATCTATCTATCTAACCTACCTACACTTTAAGAACAAAAACATTAAATTTTTGTACTTAACGGGTAAACACCACACTATCTTGTCTTAGTCAACTTTTTTCTCAAAAGATTCTAGGGTTCTATATAGAAGAAATTTCACTGTGGATCAATGATACACTGCCACATAGAAATGTAGAGAATGCAGTAAGGAGAATGATGTCAGACAATGGGATGGACTTTCATAAAGAAGTAAGCATGAACGAATATGAAAAAGAAGAGAGGAATAAATTCTTACACATATTAAATGGATTAATGCTTCATGGAGAAAAGAGAGGGAGAGAGAGGGAAAAAGATAGATAGATAGATAGATAGATAGATAGATAGATAGATAGATAGACAGACAGATAGCATCTCTGACTTGCTACAATGTGCCTTTTTATTTAGTTATTCAAGGACCAATTATATAGTTTATAAATAACAGAACAATTGATCTATTCAAGGGAAAAAGAAAGGTCTTTAATTCTTTGAGACATTTCCAGCATCTGGATCTACTGGTCAAACCATATAAATAATCTTATAGAGACTCTGACGTTCTACACAAGCAGAGCTGTAACTAAGGTATAGTGACTGGAGTTGAGACCAAGAGTACTGACATGGAGTGAATACTTCCTCTCTGTGGCATTCCTATGGTTCACTTTTGCCATTCCTAAATCTTCTCCAGATCCTAGTGGTTTTAGGACACCATCTCTATGATCTTATCATATGGCAATCCTTTCTGGTATCAGGTTTCTCTACTACCACAGACACCACATCCTGCCTTCTCCTCTGATTCTCTCCCCAGGATTGGGGATGGTTGTCAACTATTAGATGGACTGAATGGATACAGGCCAAAATTTCTGGGAGATGAGCCTCATCTCTTTTTTGGTGTGATTCTATCTGATCTGGGCAAACTCTGTGTCCTTTCATTAGCTTATATTTTCCTGGATGCAAGTATTCACAATTATGTTTATTTTTGTATATGATACATCTAAATATTCAAAGAAATGCCATGGGGTGAGGGAAATTCCCTTAATCCAGACTATAAGGCAGTAAACTAGGGCTTCTCTGAACCACAAAAATAACTCCTGAGAGATATTTTTGCACTAACTCCATCTCCCTAGTATCCTGCCACTTTAACGCATATTCCTCTTTCATAATTTTTCATATAACTCAATAGGTAGGACAGAGAGCTTATTGTAATGGAATAAGTATGACGTGAAAGAATGGCAAGAGTCAAGGATGACCGCAGTTGTGTACCTTGTGGGTGACTTCCATAGAAATAGGGAAGCATGGAGGAGGTATCTGTTTTTGGAGTTATGTTAGGAGTATGTTGAGTTTGAGATTCCTACATGATATCTAGGTTGGGATTGTATGACAGCAGTTCATATTGGAAGACTGGGGCTCAGGAAAGAGATTTAGGCTTTAGATAGATAGATAGATAGATAGATAGATAGATAGATAGATAGATAGATAGATAGATAGATATAGATATAGATAGATAGATATAGATAGATAGATAGATAGATAGATAGATAGATAGATAGATAGATATAGATATATATAGATAGATAGATTTAGGAATCATTTGGATAGTGGTATTTGAACCTACAGAAGCTGATAAGATCAGGAAGAAAAAGGAGAGAGAGAGAGAAAGAGAGAGAGAGATACAGAGACAGAGAGAGGCAGAGAGATAGACAGAGACAGACACACACACAGAGGGAAAGACAGAGACAGTAAGACAAAGACAGAGACAGAGAGACAGAGACAGAAATAGAGACAGAGACAGACAGAGAGACAGAGAGAGAAGAGGAGTAAAGGAGGAGAGGAAGAAGATTCAGAAGATCACCAGCAATTACAAAATTGGCCCAAGATAGAGCTCAGACCCTTGCGAAACAACTACATAGTCGGGAGGAAGAAGGAAAACAAAACAATGCGGACTTGGAGTAATGGTCAGACAGTTAAAAAGAGAAACAAGACAGAATAGTGTTGCAGAAGCCAGGGGAAGAGAAAGTATTCCGGAGGAGGGGGTAGTTACATTAGAACAAGTGTCCAAAGGTACAGTGAGGTCAAGGACAATGACTAAGAAAAGTCTCAGATTTAGAAGGTAATAAATAGATCCTCCCCAACCTTAAAGGGAGCAGTTTCAGTTGAGAGTGGAGGTCAGCAATTGGCTAACACAGAAGGAAATGGAAAAAATGAATATGGAGATTCCCTGTGGTGGAATTTTGTGGTGAAAGGGAAGAGACAGGGATGATTGGGTGAAGAGATGATAGGTTCAAGCCTTGTTGTTGTTTGTTTTGGATAGGAGACACCTGAACATGCTCCTGAGAAGCAGAGAATGAACAAGTAAGCAGCTAAGGAGAAAGTGAAGATGAAAGAGAGGAAATGATAAAGGGGATGGTCTGAAATAAAACAGAGTAGGATAGGATCATAGGATTATAGATTTGGAGCAGAAAGATCTTAGACTTCATCAAGTCTAAAGCTTTTATTTTACATATGAAACTGAGGCCCAAAAAGAGTAAGAAATTTGCCCAGTTTCACACAGCTGGTAAAGCTATGGAGAAGGATTTGAACCCACATCTTCCTGACTTCAAATAAAACACTATGAATGTCACATGTACTGGTATTGTTGGTCTTGATGAGGAGGGTCACCACTTCATCAGAATACTAGAACAAAGGAGAAAAGAGAAGCAGAATCTGTAAGCTCTGTAGTTATCATACCTTGAAATGCCATCCCTCATCCACTGAAATTCGTGATTTCACTTCATTGTATTGCCCATAATAGCATCAATTAGAGAATAATTGGGCTAAATGCAAATACTTGGGGAAGAGTTAAGGAGCTATCAGTCACATGTATAGCAAAATTAATTCATTCAAGCTAACTTTTCTCCTAATGCCCAGAAGAGATCATTCTACTGAGCAAAAAGGAGATGTGAATGGGAGGGAGTAAAGTGACCAATTTTGGAGTATGGAGTAGTTTGTGAACGAGAGGTAAGACAGAACTTGGTAGGGTATCATAATATAGATATAGGATGAAGGCATTAGACACCTTGGGAGAGGGGAACTTGTATTCAGAAGAGAGATGAAAAGGTAAGCCACATTTCTATCTGTTTCAAAATTTTGCCTAGGGTAGGCCATGTAAATAGGAAAGAGATTTCCTCTCTGCTGCATTATGAGACATAACCTTGCTCCTGAAATCTAGAATTAAAATTAGCATTTTCAGTACTACTTTAAGGGTTAAAGTGTGGACTGTTTCAACATCTAGCACAAAGTCTTTAGCACTGGTCTTTAATTAGTATTTGTAGAATTAGAAAATCTGGCAATTGAATCACCATTTGCTGTTCTGAATAGAAAAATTTCATTTCTAGGTCCAAATAAACCTCTTACCAATGAACTTTTGGAAGCATAACTTGTAAGTTGGGAGCTGCCTGAACAACAATACCAATTAAAAAAAATGTGTGACTAATTTTATTCAAGATGAAAACATAATGTGGGTTTAATGTTGAAAGTAAATGTTTAGTTAATCCTAACAGTTAACATTATGGATTTTAGATATTAATGGGGGATATAACAACAATACCCCCAACCTCATTAAATAAAAATGAAGGCACTGTTCTATAATTGGTATTTGAGTCTGTTTTCCTAAAGTTTTACCATTTTAAGTGCCCAATGTTTGATTTTCCATCCTAGACACTTAAATTAAGTGCTAAGGTTATTAGTACCCAAATTAAAAGTTCCCAGAATAAATCTGAAAGCATACAGAAAAGGTAATAAAGGCTACAATAATATCTACAGTGTCTACTTCACAGGGTTGTTGTAAGGATCAAATGAGATAACATTTGTGACCTATTTTGTAAACCTTGGAATTTTTTATTAATATAAATTATTATTATGTTTATGAATGGGGGAGGGGGAATCTAGCCTTT
Source organism: Phalanger gymnotis (assembly GCA_028646595.1). Taxonomy (NCBI): domain Eukaryota; kingdom Metazoa; phylum Chordata; class Mammalia; order Diprotodontia; family Phalangeridae; genus Phalanger; species Phalanger gymnotis. The sequence continues at coordinate 679,460,548 of CM053622.1, read as the reverse complement.
GAACATCAGAGTTGATTTTGTTCAGGAATTGGATACTGAGTGTTTGTTAAGAAGTATATATTAAGTGCTTGCTACATGCCAGACCCTGTGTTAAGCATTGGGGATACAAATAAATGGCAAAAACTTGGTCCCTGCCCTCAGGGAGCTCACATTCTAATGGGGGAGAAAACATGCAAATAACTTCACATACAGGATATGGACAATGTAAATAGAAGTTAATCTCAGAGGCAAGACAATGGGGTAGGCGTGAGGGGGTGGGAATGGTTTCCTGCAAAAGATATTGATTTGAACTCTATCATGAAGGAAACCAGGGAAGTCAGAATGTGGTAGTAAGAGGACAAAGCATTCCAGCAATGAGCAACAGCCAATGAAAGGCAAGAAGTCAGGAGAATGAGCGTTCTGTGTGAGGAACTGCAAAAAGGCCAGTTTTACTGAATTGAGAGTACATTGAGGGAAGCACAGAGTAAGAAGACTGGAAAAATAGGAAGGGACTGAGTTTTGAAGGGCTTTAAATGTCAACCAGCAAATTTTATATTTGATCCCATAGGTAATAGAGAACCACTGGGATTTATTGAGTAAGGGAATGATTTGGTCAGATCTATGCTTTAGGAAAATCATTTTGTAGCCCAGCGAAGACAGCTTGAAGTGGGGAAAGACTGGAATTAGGCAAAAAAAAAAATTAGAAAGCCATTGCAATAATCCATGTAGTGAGGCAATAAGAGCTCATGCCAATCTAGCAGTTAGGTTAGAAGAGAGAAGTGGACGTATCTGGGAGATGTTGGAAAGGTTAAAGCCACAAGATTTAGTAACAGATTGGATATATGGAGTGAGTACAGAAGGAAGAATCATGGACAACACAGAAGCTGCAAGCCCGAGAGGGTGGAAAGATGGTGGTACTTTCAGCAATTATAAGAAAGTTTGGAAGAGAGGAGAATTGGGGGAGGGGGAAAGATAATGAGTTGCATTCTGAATCTGTTGAGTTTGAGATGCCTACAGGACATTCAGTTAGAGATGTTTAAGACCCACTTAGAGATCTTATATATAGCTCTGGGAATCAACCACATAGAGATTATAATTGAATCCATGGGAGCCAATAAGGTCACAAAGCAAAAAAATATGGAAGGAGGAAGAAGCTATCTTCTGCCTGATTCAAACAATTTCCAGAGTACTGCATTCGTGGCTATGCACTACTTCTTTGAAATGGCCTTGAAAAATTGGAGAAAGTCCAGAGGAAAAAAACCAGGATGGTAAACCAGTCCATGGCATGTTGGCATCACTTGGAGAAACTGGGAAGAAAACAAAATGGAACATGATAGCATTATTTATTTCACAGAAGGACTGTCACATGGAAGAAGAATTAGAATTACTCTTCTTGGCCCTGGAGTACAGAATTAGAGGCAATAGCTGGAAGTTTTAGAGAAGGCACATTTAGTCTTGATGTAAGAAAACATTTTCTAAGAACTAGAACCACTCAAAAGTGGAATGAATGGGCTGCTTCAGAAAGAAGTGGGTGCCTCTTAACCAGAGGCCTCCAGGCAGAGTCTTGGATGGCAAATTGTCAAGTATATTTTAAAGAGAATTCCAACTCAGGTCTAGGCTGGGCTGGATACCCTCATGTGTCCCTTCCAATTCAGAAACTAAGATCTAAGGTTTTGTAGAAGGAGAACAAAGGGGAAAGTTGGGGAGAGGGAAAGAGAGAGCAAAACAGGAGAGAGAATTAAAAGAGAAAGTATCTAAGACAGTAAGGAAGTAGTTTAAAGCCACATAAATTAGGGGCAGCTAGGTGTCACAGAGGGTAGAGCCTTGAGCCCGGAGTCAAGAAGACCTGAGTAAAAATCCTGCCACAGACAATAGGTGTGTGATCCTGAGCCAGTCACTTAACTGCTTCATTCTTCTCTACTGTAAAATGAAAATACCTTATATTTCTGAGGATCAGATGTGATAATATTTATAGTGTTTAGCATAATGCTTGGCTTATCAGAGTATCTTAGTAAATATGCCCATTCCCTTGCACATATGATCTCAGAAGGCCTTTTTTGGTGATAACTGAAAACATCCCTTTCACACATAGAGCACTTGCCACTTTACAGAAAGTTAAGCACTTTCGTATCCATATTTCACCTGATACTTCCATCGGTGCTGTGAGATAGGCAGGACAGGCTGTATTTCCATTTTTATTGGTGAAGAAACTAAAGCTCAGAGAATTGAGGACTTGTCCAAGGTCACATGATAAGTAAGTGACAGATATGGGACCACCACAGAGCTTAGGTCCTCTGAGTGTGTGTCCATTGCTCTTTCCATTATAACAAAACCAATGGGCCTCAGTTTCCTCATTTATGAAAAGGAGATAACACTCATGCTATCTGCCTTACAAAGTTACTTTAAGGAGACTGCTTTGTAAACTCTAAGGTGTTATATGAATGCTACTTATAAATTATGATTATAATTATGAGCATTTTATACTTCCTCTGTGTTATACTATAAACATGGGTTAACTTCTTGTATAACTTCTAACTTTGCATAGAAAACACAGTCTCCTCAAGCTGAAAGAGGCATTAAAGGTTACCAAGTCCAATTTTACAGAATAAAAACTGATGTCCAGAGAGATGAAATAATTTTCCCAAGGCCACACAGCAAGTTAGTGTCCGACTTGGTTATGTACTTGAATTCTTTCCCTTGTAGTGGAAAAGGGATGTGGGGGGCGTGATGTTCATGTGAACGCATACTTAAATCCAGTTTTCCCTTGTGGGTGATAGATCTGACTTCTCATTGATCCCTCTGGAGTTCTTTCCTATGCTTATAAAAAGTATAGCTAGCTATCTGTTTTGTTGGTCAACAAGGTACAGTGAAGATTTTGCTTCAGGCTTCAGCAATTCACTCTTTTTCAGATCCAGGAGGCACAAGCTCAGAAACAGGAGAGAATGTGGATTTGGAGAAAAACCTTCTTCCAGACCAGAAGGTCTCAGTACCAACCAGAGGGAGGAATCTCTTTCATTGTAGTTTTAGCTCTTTATGCAAGTGACATGTTCCTGATAAATGATGCATCGATGTGTTTTTTTTTTAATTTTGGTAAGTTGAATGATATTTTACATTCATCAACATATCACTTTCTAAACAAAGCGCATACTTTTTTATAAAGTAATGCATCATTTTTTGTTGTAGATACGTCAACCCACACTGACCGTGTTTGTTTTGTAAGTGTTGTGTGTATACTGGGATTTATTAATATGGAGGCTCACTTGTATTCTACAACACAGGTTGTTGCTAAACACATCCTCAAATCCAAACGCAGACTCATTATTTCTCCTTAAGATTGAGAAGTCATATTGGTCCGAGGGCACATATGCTAGGATTTTACAGTACATTAAGAATCCAAGGGGCAGCTAGGTGGTGCAGTGAGCAGAGCACCAGCCCTGGAGTAAAGAGGACCCAAGTTCAAATCCAGCCTAAGACACTTAACACACTTACTAGCTGTGTGACCTTGGGCAAGTCACTTAACCCCAATTGCCCTGCCCTCTGCCTCCAAAAAAAAAAGAATTAAAAGAAAAAGAATCTAAACTTGAACCTTTCCAGGTCCCTGGGGTCAGCTTGTCAGACACCTAGGTAGTAAAGAGGTATCAGTTTTGCCTTCTCCCCTCCCCTCTCTCTGGGTGGTTGGTATAAATATAATAAACTGAGATTCAATACATTAATTATTCTTTTCTTTTTCAACCTTTATCAGCCTCTGACCAGAATGGGTTGTGTCCATCTACTTCACCGATTTCTCCTACATCCTCCCAATTAGGGTTTGTGAAAAGTGTCCGCTGGTGTGTGTGTGTGTGGGTGTGTGGGTGTGTGTGTGGGAGTAGTGTATGTATATAAAATGAATAAGATGGAGGTTCTCCCAGCTCTCCCCACCATAAAGCTTTCAGTCCTAGGTGTTATGAAAGGCAGAATACTCTTCTTGGGAATTGGGGCCACGGACTGTACATCTGATGGCCATTTCATAGGAAGAGACATCACAAGGGAGCAGGGGGTTAGGCATTAACACAGCTGGCAAACGTTGTGCTAAATTGTCTGTAAAAGCGGTTGTTAGGCAGGAAAAAAAAATCTCGTACCTCTGCTGACGCTCCCCAGGCTGCTTATTCAGGAATTGTACAAAAGCTCCAGTCCAGTAATGAGGCCTTTAGTTCTCCTCTATGTCTCAGTCTCAGTGTGACTGGTCAATCACACGATCTCCATACATTGAGGCTTAATTGATTAGGTTTTGATGCTTAAATGGAGCACTGATTGCAGGAGTTTTAAGGAACAGAGTGCCAGCCGGGGCCTAGAGGTGAGAGAAAATTCTTATACTCATTCCCAGAATGCTGCTAATGAGTGCTATGAAATAAGCAGAGGAATGGAGAAAGGAAGGGGTCCTTATCCTTCCAAAATGAAATCCCATGATTTGCTAGAGCCTGGTCAGTGGCAGAATGCAGGGCTGAATAACCATATGAATCGACTACACTTAAAAAAAAAAACCTTTAATATATTTTTCATGATTCATAAAGGTGCTTGCTAAAGTTTGTTTTTTTTTTACATTTAAAGAATCAGATAACTATTATAATCTTCTTTGGAAGGAATTTCAGATAAACCCCTTCTATGAAGGATTTCATAGTGGAAAGAGAACTGGACTTGAAAGTCAGAGGACCAGGCTTTGAATCCTGGCCCTTACACTTACTCCTGTATCCATGTGATCTTGGGCAAATTACTCAGCTTTCTTGTGTCTCAATTTCCTCATCTGTAAAATGAGAGAGTTGGGCTAGATGACCTTAATGGTCTATTTTTTTCTTTAAATCTATGGTGCCATCTATGCCATCTAGAGGAGGTCCAGTAACTTAGAAACACAGTCATGAGGGGAATGAACAGAGATTGAATGACTGCTTGTTAAGGATATTGCCTAGAGATCACCTTTCCAGATATGAGTTAGATGAGGTGGCTGCTGAGATGCCTTCCAAATCTGAGATTGTGTGATTCCGCCATATAGGGCCAGAAAGAACAGACCTAAAACTTCTTCATGTGAATGAAGGTATGGAAGTGAGTGTCATCTTTGATAATATAGAGTTGAAAATGATGGAGCCTGATCAGATATAATAAAAATAAGCTTAAAGAGCAGATATGTAAGTTGAGTCACAGACTTATTTATATCATTAGTGTGATTAAATAAGTACCAGTACCTGCAGGAATCACTTTCAATCAACTTTTTATTTGGTATTTGAAGTCAATATTCACTTAACAATCAAAATGCTGAGGATTGTTCCTAACTACTTCCTCAGGGAAGCATCAGGTGTTAGGCCCAGGACCAAGGTGCATCCCCAGATAAAACTGAGCCAGAGAACTGGGAAAATCTACTTGAGTTAATTATGTTAAGAGGACAAAAAATGGGTAGTATCGCCAACCCTAGTGGAGCTATGTGAAAGTTCTTTTTGTTTTTGATGAGAGGAGGAGGGGCAGGAGTATTTCATAGCATACTGCACCACAAATGTTATAGAAAGTCTTGAGCTGGGAATCAAGAGAGTTGATATGAGGATCAAATGAGATATTTTTTTTCACATTACTTTATTTATTTTTAGTTTCAACATTCTTTTCCACAAAATTTTGAGTTACACATTTTCTCCCCATCTCTCCCTTCACCCGCCAAGATGGCATGCATTCTGATTAGCCCTTTCCCCACTCTGCCCTCTCTTCTATTATCCCCCTTACCCCCTCCCCCCTTACTTTCTTGTAGGGCAAGACAGAGTTCTATACTCCATTGCCTGCATATCTTATATCCCACTTGCATGTAAAAACAATTTTTAACATTTGTTTTTAAATTTTTGAGTGCCAAATTCTCTCTCTTCTTCCTTCTCCACCCAACCTCATTGAGAAGGCAAACAATTCAATGTAGGTTATACATGTTTTGTTATGCAACACACTTCCATAATAGTCATGTTGTGAAAGACTAACTATATTTCCCTCCATCCTATCCCACCCCCCATTTATTCTATTTCCTCCCTTGACCCTGTCCCTTTTCAAAAGTGTTTACTTCTGACTTACCCCTCCCCCAATCTGCCCTCCCTTCTCCCATTCCCCTCTTATCCCCTTCCCCCCTACTTTCCTGTAGGGTAAGATACCCAATTGAGTGTCTATGTTATTCCCTCCTTAAGCCAGATCCTATGAGAATAAGGTTCATTCATTCCCTTTTACCTCCCCCCTCTTCCCTTCCATTATAACAGCTTTTTCTTGCCTCTTTTATGTGAGATAATTTACCCAAATCTATCATTCCCTTTCTCCTTCTCACAATATATTCCTCTCTCACCCCTTAATTTTACTTTTTAGATATTCCTTCATATTCAACTCACCCTGTGCTCTCTGTTTATATATATGTATATAACCTTCAAATTACAAATTATCATCTTTCCATGTAGGAATGTATTTAGGTCAACTTTAGTAAGTCCCTTATGATTTCTCTTTCCTGTTTACCTTTTCGTGATTCTCTTGATTCTTGTATTTGAAAATCAAATTTTCTATTCAGCCTTGGTCTTTTCATCAAGAATACTTGAAAGTTCTCTATTTCATTGAATATCCAATTTTTCCCCCAAAGTATTGTACTCAGTTTTTCTGGGTAAGTGATTTTTGGTTTTAATCTTAACTCCTTTGACCTATAGAATATCATATTCCAACTCTGTTGATCCCTTAATGTAGAAGCTGCTATATCTTGTGTTATCCTGATTGTGTTTGCACAATACTCAAATTGTTTCTTTCTGGCTGCTTGTGATAGTTTCTCCTTCACTTGGGAACTCTGGAATTTGGCTACAATATTCCTAGGAGTTTTTTGGGATCTTTTTCAAGAGTCCATAGGTGGATTCTTTCCATTTCTATTTTACCCTCTGGTTATAGAATATCAGGGCAGTTTTCTTTGACAATTTCTTGAAAGATGATATCTAGGCTCCTTTTTTGATTATGGCTTTCAGATAGTCCAATAATTTTTAAATTCTCTCTCCTGGATCTATTTTCCATGTCAGTGGTTTTTCCAATGAAATATTTCACATTGTCTTCTATTTTTGCATTCTTTTGGCTTTCTTGTATAACTTCTTGATTTCTCATAAAGTCATTAGCTTCCATTTGCTCCATTTTAATTTTCAAAGAATTATTTCCTTCAGTGAGCTTTTGGATCTCCTTTTCCATTTTGCCAATTATGCTTTTTAAGGCATTCTCCTCATTGGCTTTTTGGACCTAGACTATTTTTTAAGGTGTTATTTTCTTCAGTATTTTTGGGGTCTCCTTTAGCAAACTGTTGACTTGTTTTTCATGGTTTTCTTTCATCATTCTCATTTCTTTTCCCAATTTTCCCTCTCCTTCTCTTACTTGATTTTCAAAATCCTTTTCGAGGTCTTCCATGGCCTGTGACCAATTCATATTTTTCTTGGAGGCTTTGGATGTAGGATCTTTGACTTTGTTGTCTTCTTCTGGTTGAGTTTTAATCTTTGTCACCAAAGTAAGATTCTATAGTCTGAGTTTTTATGCTGTCTGCTTATTTTCCCAGCCAATTGCTTAACTTTTGAGCTCCTTGTCAATGTATAACTCTGCTTCTAGGGTGGTGTAGTAGGAAGGCCGAATTTATGATCTCAAAAAGGATCATATAAATATCTGAATGGTTTGAAATCGATGGGTGTACAGAATTCTCCAAGCAGAAGGCATCAAAAAATTTATTCAGGGCCCAGAGCAACAAATTAGCGAACCAACCTCCCCATTCCAGTATTGTGAACACAAGCCTCGAGGTCCAGTAGGCCCACCTCACAAGAGTAGCCAGGAGGCCACAAAAAAATAAGATGGCATAAATCATATTCACCGGCCTCAAGACCTCGCTCGAACTCTGGGGTCCACACAGGGGTTGGCTCTGCTTTGGATTTTTTCCAGCTATAGTTTCCTCGCCTCTCCTCGCAGCCAAGCCTCTGGCGTTCTTAAGTCCCACCTCAACGACTAGAG
>CM053622.1:679399206-679452062 GCA_028646595.1 Phalanger gymnotis | reverse complement strand
GTATTCGTCTTTATATCTCATAGGCCTAGCACATTGCCTTATGTATAGAAAATGTTTAATAAATGTTCGAATGAAATTTTTGCTTTTTGCTGTTAATGAATATTGGGACTGTGCAATCTAGTTCTCATGAAAGTATATTTAGTTGCAGCCCTGACCAGAGTGTGGTGACAATATTACCTTTCTGAAAAGTCCTCTGAGATCATGGATAAAAGGTTTGAGATAAGTGGCAATTATGATTATTAGAATACATCCTGTAGTGCCTCAGTGCAATACATTTCCTGTATTAAAGTTGCTTAATATTGTCTTTGCTGTGTCTCTCCAGTACACAAAGTCTAGAATTCCCAAATTAGCCATTGAGGGCTTCAAAGCATTTTCCCAGACACCTTTATTTCCCATTATTAGTATGCTGGCTAGATTATTCTTCTGAGTTATCCATTCTGCAGACAGAAAATGCTCTTGTATGCTGCGTTGAGGAAGCCGATTTGTTACATGAAGCGAAATTACCTGAGGTATCTTTCCACCCTGCACACACTAAGCCTTCCCAGGATGTTGATTTCATGTGCTCCTAATAAGTACAATCCAGTTAGGGCAACACTCCAGCCTGCTGCGAGGATGAGATATGAAGGAGAGTAGGCAGTTCCTCTAAACTACCAATACGTTGGGAATAAGAAGACTTTGTTTCAATAACATTTAATAGCTCTTGCTTTTACAACCCATGCCCTGCTCTGATTAAATATTGATAATCTTTTAGTTTAGATTTTTTTAACTGTTCCCCTACCTCCCCCACTATACTGCTTCAATTTTGCTTATATTTTTTTTGGAGGGGGAAAACAAGGACCTCCTTAAATATCCCTATGAAATGTTCTATACATGAAAATAATGCCTAGTGTTTGGTCCTTCTATCAATAATTCTATCAGATGGTAAAAAGCTTTCCCTAGTGGAAAGGGCTTGACTTGTAGTCAGGGAAAATTTGAGTTTCAATTCTGATTCTGATTCTTACTGGCTATGTTGCCATGGGGAGGTCATTTTGCTTCCAAGCCACAGTTTATTCTTCTGTCAAATGGGTATAATAATATACTATCTTTTAGGGCTGTTTTGAGGATCTAATAAGATACCGTGTGTAAAGTGCTTGGTGATTTGTGAAGTGTCATGTCATTGCTAATGAATATGTCATCATCATTTTTATAAGGCAAAGAAAGTGGAATGTCAGTTCTATGTTGTTCCTCAAAATATCTCCCTTATCAAGCCAAGATTTTTAATGTCATTCAATTTTAAGTTAGCATAAGTCTCCTTGTTTTCTGTATAGGTTGCCTGAGGTACAGGTTGACTAAGTGACTTATCCAATATAAATCTCCAAATTGGGTTTTTTCTGGGACATGAATCTAGGTCTATTGTTTCTAAGACTGCTCTATTTAGAAGATTATACTGTGTTGCCTTGGACAAGTCACTGCTTTCTTTGGCCCATAGTTCCCTTTCTGTGAAGTGAGAAAACTGGATTAGATAGGCTGTTTTTAGATGTGGTGGTTTGATGAATTGGATGACCTCTTGATGGGAATATTGTACGTGAAATTTTGACACATATAAAGATTGGTCTAATTTACTATGTCTGTAGGCTAAAAAAAGGCCTTAGAATGATGGAACAGAATCTCATAACAAGTATCTTATCAGAAATGCAGCTAAAGTTGTCTCGGAAAGACTTTGTCATCACAGACTCAACCCTTACCATAACATTATATGAACCTTTGCTTTATGGGGATGCTATTGAGCACTGACATAAGTAACTATATAGATATGTAGTTTCTTCTCCCATTGTTTTCCTAATGCATGCTACACAAGGAAAGAACCATAAAGACACACTAAAATCAGAAAAATATCTCTCAGGTAAGGCACTCTTTTCAGATATTGGAGGCTTCTTACTTTCTTACTTTCACTCCATGAAAAACACCAAACTACCTAAAATTACAAAGTTCATTTGGCTGAAGTAAGTAAAAGAACACCAGCAAAAGTCCATCTTCCTCATTAAATATCCATGGTAACCTGGACCCTATTACTAATGCTAAATTTTAAAAAATAGTACTTTCACTTGTATTCCCTGTTTTAGTGCAGAGATTGTAGGAATTGCTACCTCTGGCCATGGTGCTGATATACTTAACTCCAGAGGCACTTTTGAACTCTGGGTTTCTACAATAAATTACCTCTAAGGTCCTTTTTAGGTCCAAAGTTTATGATTCCACAATCATTATAGCTTGAATATGAGATAAAACGGGCATCATACTTGCTGCTGCTGAGGAAGGGTACTTATTGAAATCATATCAATAGGCTTCCAAGTTTTTGGTTTTCCAAAGGCACCATTCTTAGTAGCAGAGGGTACCTGGCAGTTTATATCAAAACAGAGTAACCTGCCTGCCCTACCAAATGGAAATGTACTAATGGTAACCAATCTTTGAGATTAAGGAGTGGGGAAGGATGAAACAGATTTACTGGAAGCCCAACAACTGTAGTCTAAGTGGCATGATGAGGTAACATGAGAAATTCTACTTTAGTCTCTTCTGCATTTGGAGTATTTCAAAAGTCCGGAGGCAAAGTAGAAATATTAAAGCCATTCTAATTAAAATTAGAGATTCATGTGAACAGAAGTGGAATTAAAACTGCATGAACACATAGAGAGGAAAAGAGTGCTTTTATTTTTAACTACTTTCAGCCACAGACACTTCCTCTCTCCCCCCTCCCCTACACACAAACATCTCCATACACATCTCATTAATGCGCATTTCAATACTGAGTGTTCATTGGTGGGCCTCATCATCAGCTTTAGGAATGGACTGCTATTTCAAGAATTACTTCCGTGCTCCCTAATGATAGTCCAGATTAACATACTAAATCTCTCAATCCATTTCTAAAGCTCTATAGCCATTTTTGCTCTACAGAAAATGGCCCAACATTTTATCATTTATGGTTTTGACAAAGAAGTGGTAGTGGCAATAACCTGTTTAAAGGAATCATGACCCCTTTCTGTTTGGAATCCAGCACAAGAATTAAGGATGCTAGGATCAGGTCTTATCAAAATACCAAACTATGTCTCAATTCTGTTAAATTTTCTTTGAGTTTCAACAGGTTTGGATAGCAGTTGGTTTTTGCTTGAAGTGAGAGAATAATTTACCTGTTCAATTTTTGCATGAATAAAGGACAACTAGCTCAATTCAGTTCAGTTAAATTCTTTTCAGTTTGATTCAATTCAACAAGTACTTATTGATCCCACGCAGTGTGCAGAGTCCCATGCCATGCTGGGGAGACACAAAGATTGGGTGAGATCTAGTCTTTGCCATCTTGGACCTTGAATTAGCTCTCTGACCTTGGACAAATACATTTGTTTTTCTGAAACTCATCCACAGATTTCCTCATCTGTAAAATGAGTGAGTTAGAGTAGATGATCTCCATAGTTCCTTAGATTTCTAAAAGATTCTTTTTCTTTAACTGTAAAATGTGGTTTCCCGGGTTAACCATGCTATTGTTGAGAGACAACTGTGGCCTATTTTAAGAAAACCTAATATGTAAAAATTCAATCTTTTAAATACCAGATGAATTGAGTTTTTGAAAAAAATTACATTAAACCAATTTGTTTCACAAGGTTTTTTAGATCACTAAATAGAGAGACTGGGGAACAGAGGAAGAATGATAATTTATTTTCTACTTTGATGAATCTGTGACATCATTGGTGTAGGCATACCTTCCACTGGTGCAGATTACAATCTGCCCATGACTCCTTCTCCAATTTTTATCCATTATTTTCCATTAATCCTCCATATAAAGTCTATTAAACTTGAAGCTTTCTTTTCATCTTTAAATATTTCATGACTAACACTGCTGTACATCTGATAATCTTTTTTCTTTCCCTTTCATAACCTGCCTACCTCCATTTCAGGAGACCTTAAGATCATAGATTTTAAGCTAGATAGGAACCTTAAAGGATAAGAAGTCTAAACCCCTCATTTTACGTATGAAGGAAACTGAAATCTATGTAGGTTAACTTATCCAAACTCATACAGTTAATAAGAGTCATCACATATATAATCAATATCAAATTGCTTGCCTTCTCAAGGAGGAACTAAGGCAAGAGAATCTGGAACTCAGAATATTTAAAAAATGAATGTTAATTTGTTTACATGTAAATGGAAAATATTTAATGAATAAATAAAATTAAAATAAAAAATAAGTAGTATGAGTCAAAGCCAGGATTTGAACCCATGATCTTCCCCAATACTAAATTCTTTCTACTACATCATACTACATGATCATATGCTTGATGAAATATTTGCTCTCATATAATTAATAGTTTGTAACATGCTTCTATGCCTATCATGTATCTTTCCTTTGCCTTTTGGATCAAGTGCAATTTTTATTTTCCTGAGACCAAGGTGTTCCATGAGTCACAATAATATAGCATCGCCTTTCACACAATGTGTTTTCTTCCTCCCTCTCCTCCTCCCTCCATCACAAACTTGCTTTTACCTGCATCATATATGTACAGGCTGTCCTTCCAATAGAAAATAAGATTATTGAAAGTATAGAATTCTCTTCCTTCCTTTCTCCCTCCCTCTCTTCTTTCCTTCCTTTCTTCTTTTTTCATTTGCCTAGAAAACGCTCTAGCAAGCTAAATGCTATTTTTCAACCAACAAATAATACACATAGTGAGATTTTGCCTTTCTTATACTTCTTAGTCAATTGTGAGTCTGTAAACATGTCTTCAGCATATCTGTATGTGTTTTGATTATTTTTTTTCATGTTTTCATCAAGGATAACATTAAGCATGTATGAGACCATTCTCATGGAGATTTTAAAGACTTGAAAATACAGACATATCTAATTGTTGTGAATGTTTTCTCAGTTGCTTTCTTTTTCTTTATCAATCATATAGTTTGTGATTTTTCCATTCTTTTCAAATAACAATAGCTCATATTTACATAAAACTTAAAAATATACAGTACATTTTTCTCCCCACCTTCCTTTGAGGTGGGTAGTAAAGGCATTGTTTCCATTTTGTGGATAGAGAAACTATCAAATAAAGTTAAATAACTTTCCCATGTTCACACAATAAGAAAGTGCCAAAGACAGGATTCAAACTCTGGTTTCTCAAGTTTCTAAGACCATTAGTCTTCCCACAACACCATATTGGCCTCTCTGGATGCCATGGACATCAATTCCTAATACTTTAACATCGAAAGATTCCCTTACCATGAAGTTCTCTACATTCTTCTTTCTCAGTATCTATGTCCAGATATTCTTCCCTGTTTTATTTTCCTACCAACCAGGTATTTTTTTAAGTACAACTTCTACTTCCTCATATAGCTTATTGGCTCCTAAGGTGGTGGAATTCAAATGTTGTGGCTCTAATATCATTGACAAGAACAGTTCCTCATAGACAGATGTATTATTCTTTAACTATTTGTTGTCTTTTGGTAGTCGTATCTATCAATTCTCTTGTTATGATCTAGCTTAGTTTAGCTTCAAGCCACACTTCCTTCATTCTCATTTTATATTTATATAATAAGAATAATAGTACTATAATTATAATAACACTAAAGGTTTGCAAAGTCCTTTACAGATATCACATTTTGCCTCACGACAACCCTGGGAGTTAAGGCATTCTTATTAAGCACCCCATTTTACAGATGAGGCAACTAAGATAGGCAGAGGTTAAGTAAATTTCCCAGGGTCACACAATTGGCAAGTACCTGAGACCAGATTTGAACTCAGGTCTACCTGTCTCTAGGTACAGTGTTCTAAACATGGTGCAACCTATTTCCTCAGCCAATGTCTTTGTCTACATCCATATGCTGGTATAAATATGAATATATAAATAGATAGTAATACATTAGTATTCATAAATTTCCATCATTTTCCTTTGCAATGTGTTATAAATAAACATATTCTAAACCAGTATGTTATCTCAGTTCCCACCTCTCCCTTGAGAAAAAGGTAAAGACTTTGCTGACTGAGGTGATTTTGGTCTATGAAACAGATAAAATAATTATTACAATTCATTTACTATATTTGTCAGAATATTGACTTAAATAGAAATTAAACCCTAAAATGAGACCATTTCAAGGGAAATATACATGAGTATACATTGAAAAAGAATTCTGATTGTAGACAGATCCCAATTTTTAACAAGACAGAGTTGGGGGAAAGCACTGTGTGTATTTAGACAAATATGTCATATAGCACTTTATGGTTATGGAGTACTTTACATAATTTGCTAATTTAATCTTCATCATAGCCCTGTGAGGTTAGTCATACAAGTATTATTACCTATTTTATGACTCTGGAAATATGCTCACAGAGTTTGGTCTGTCCTAGGGTCAAATAGCCTGTATTGTCAGAATGTGAAATTAAAGAATCAGGAGACTGCCAATTAACTGTCAACCACAACTGAAGGTTAAAGAAAATTGAAGTTAATACAGAAGTCATTAGTAAAGTAGGAATTGGTTTATCAAAATTTCAGACATTTTATAGGGATTAACTAGAAATTCAGGATCAGGTATCTGACATATGACACAGGTCAACTAAGGTATTATAAGATCATACCCACTGAGTAAAGCCTTGGATAACTGGTTGCTTGATATAGAAAGATAGAACAGAAAGTGAATTCTTGAAGATTACCCATTGATTACAAACACATCTGAAAACTAATTTATGGGGAGTCAGATATCTCCAAATAATTCAGAATGCTGTTGGTTCCTAGCTAGAGTAAACAAACTACAGCAGTAATGAATTCTTGGTGGTTACTGAACTAAGTCTGCTGTGGAAGAAGAAAATGATTTGCTTTAGTGGGTTCCTGACATGTTGACCACCTGCCCAGAATTCAGATCCAGTTGCCAGAGCTGGGCGGGGGATGGAGAACTAAATCTCAGCTTTCTAGGGCCAATAAATGTCTTGTGCTGAGATAGGATTGAGTAACTCATTGCTTTTGTGAGCTGGGCTGGAATGAAGCTTTGAGCGGGTGGTGTTTATGCCCAGATGGCCGCAGCCCCGGTTGTGAGGTACTGGCAACCTTATTACTCTCTCTTAGTTGTCAGGACCTCGTGGAGAGGCATTTGGGGTAAATGTGCCCAAGAACTAACCTTCAAGCCAAAGTCAAGTCCTAAAAACATGACCAGGTATATCCAAGGTACTAAATATCATATCCTGTCTGTTGGGGATCCGCCTCTCTCACCTGATCCTGTGAATATGAATGATAATAACTGACATTGACAGAGCATTTCATTGTTTTCAAACCATTTTAATACTCTGTCTGACTAATTTGATTCTCATAGCAACATGTAAAGAAATAATTTCAGAGAAGTTATTCCCCCAGACCAGGGTTGGGGAACTTGCAGCCTTGAGGCCACATGTGGCCCTCTAGGTCCTCAAGTACAGCCCTTTGACTTAATTCGCCAGATGTGGCCTCACTGCTGCAGATTTCCCACCCGGGCTCCAGACTCTACTCTCAATTTATCTCTCTAGGCTTAAAACTCTGATGTTCCTGACCTTGGCTTACCAATTTGCCTCTTTATCTCTGGGTTCTAATCTTTCTTTATATTTGTTGCTTTTATTTTGCCCCATATTGCGGTGATCTGATTCTAGGTTGTTGCCTTTGTACAGAAGAGAGGGACGGGTGGTGGGAGGGAGAGGAGGGAAGGGAATAAGCATTTATATAGTGTCTACTATGTTCCAGGCATTGTGCTAAGTAAGTGCTTTTTACAAATATCTCATTTGATCCTCAAAATAACCCTGAAAGATAGATGTTATTACGATCCTTGTTTTGTAGATGATTAAAGTAAGGCAAAGAGCAGTTAAGTGAGTTACCCAGGGTCACACAGTTAGTGGGGGCCTGAGGATGGAATTGAACTCAGAGCTTCCTGACACCAGACCCAGAACTCTATCCAATGAGCCTTTGGTAGAGAGTGGAGTATATATTTCTTCTTTTTTCTTTTTTTTCCTCTGTTTTCATGAACTCAGAATAGAAGATTGACTCTGATCGAAGAATCCAAGTTACTAATTAGGTTCAAATTCTCATTTTACAACTTATTACCTATGTGATCTTGGACAAGCCATTTAATTTCTCCATGCCTCAGTTTCCTTGTCTATAAAATGGATGGACTAGATGAATTCTAAAATCTTTTTCAACTCCAAGTTGTATGATCCCATGAATGATTTCATCAGGAAAGGACTAAGTTTCTTTCATTCTGGACAGAAAGGATACTCTCATGTTTGTTACATACATACGTATCCTAAAAATTTAAAGAGACTTAGGTACTAACATCCAGAGGAGTTTCATAGTTGTCTTAAGATAATTATCATGTAAAGAAACCTTGTTTAATTCAATTAAACAAACACTACAAAGACTCTTATTATGCACAAAGCATGGTGCTGGGTGCTAACAATATGAAAATGACAAATAGTTCCTGCCCTGAAGGAACCACCATTTCACTGCATGTAATTCTTAGGCCTCTAGGAGTTTCTTATCCAATCTTTAACTAGTCTTAGAGGAGAGGTTCTTAACCTGGAATCCGTTCACACATACACATGTGAGTATATGTACACATATACACCCATATATGTATATGTAAATGTGTATTATATATATGTGTGTGGATACGTACTACATATAGAAAATATATTTGTTGTATATACTTATACTATACGTTACATATGTACATATTATACTTCAATAGTCTATTTCCTTTGAAATCCTATTATTTTATTTGATGGATTAAAGTAATTATTTTGAAGACTCTGAAGATTTCACCTGATTGTCTAATTATGACACCAGAAACAGTTAACAAAGATGATGATAATAATAATAACTAACATTTATGTTAGTGCTTACCAGGTGTCAGACACAGCGCTAAGAGCTTTAAGCATATTGTCTTATCTGATCCTCAAAGCAACCTTGGGAGATAGGTATTATTATTAGCCCCTTTTGACAGATAAGGAAACTGTGATCAAGGGAGGTTAAGTGACTTTCCCAAGGTCACACAGCCAGTAAGTGGCTGAGGCTGGATGACTCAGTTCTTCCTGACTCCAGGCAAGGCACTGTTTCCACTGTGCCACCTCACTTCCTAGATCATAATCCTGAGGTAGGCAGTGGCTTTTTAAGGAACGACTTGAACACCAGCAATCTCTCTGTGGGCCTCAGTATCCCCATCTCTAAAATGAGAGGGGCTGGAATAAGTCTCCCAAGGTATCTTTTATTTCTAACATTTTATGCTTCTAACGGGTCATTTGACTCATTATTATTGTCTAAAGGTTTCTTTTGAATGATTTTACTAATACCAAACTCATTTGAAGCACCCACTAGGAGGGGATAGTCTCAACCACCCAGCCTATAGAGAGAACTGAGATTGTGTTGCCTGTTTTGCAAAATGATTGCAAACAGTGCAGCCGCTCGGCACTCAGACGCCAGTCCCTAATTCCATAAGTGCCTGGCGGATGCTTTAACCAGGAGGCACAGCACAATATGACTAATCTGCTATGCAGCTGCAATGTTAATGGGCCAACTGTGTTATCACACATTTGCCTGGAAGGAATAGCAATGCCTAAATGAATTGCTATGATTTTCAGTTCAGATAGAAGGGCTGGTGACCATGGGCCCGCATTGGCAGTTGCCTGGCTGTGCACGATGATGGAGCATCACAGTTATCTTGCTCCACACAGCCACTAGAGACTGGCAGCCTTAGTTTGGAGAGGTAAATGAGGATGGGAGAGAATTGGAGGGAGGGAAGGAGGAAGGGCACCCAAACGTGGAGCTCTGCTATGGAGTCCCCAGTGAGAAGACACATTTTTAATGTACATTATATGTCTGATATAGGGGATGAAGTGCCACTAGTGGTTCAGGGCAGGGAAGGTGGTTCAGCTTGTCTAGTATTAAAGGAAAAATGGTTGGGAGTTAGCGTGATGCAGTGAAAAGGTCATTAAACTAGGAATAAAGAGACCTCAGTTCTAGTTCTGGCCTTCACTTTCACATAATGGACTTGGATATAGAGGGGAGAGCACTGGATTTGGTTCAAATTCATGCTCAGCTTTTTGCTGCCTGTGTGACCTTGGGTAAGTCACTTAAACGCGCTCAGTTCAGTTTCCTAATTGCTACAATAAGAGGGTTTGACTAGATCAAGTATTCCTAACCCATGGTCTGTGAATATTTTAGAAAATTATTTTGATAATTGTATTATACCTGGTGTGATATTAGTATTAATAATTAATAATAATAATAATTGATAATAATATGGTGTTCTAAGGTTTGCAAAGTATTTTGCAACTATTAACTCATTTGATCTTTTCCACAAACCTGTGAGATAGGTGCTATTACTGTTCCCATTTTTCACATATGGAAACTAAGGCAAAGAAGAGTTAAGTGACTCATCCAGGGTCACACAGGTAATACATGTCTGAGGCAGGTTTTGAATTCAGGTCTTCCTGACTTCAAGTCCTGTGTTCCATCTACTGTATCACCTATCCTTGTAATACCATTTCTGGTTTCATGCATTTTTTTGTTGTTTAGTCATTTTCAGTCATGTCCAACTCTCTGTGACCCCTTTTGGGGTTTTCTTGGCAAAGATACTGGAGTGATTTGCCATTTCCTTCTCCAGCTCATTTGACAGATGAGGAAACTAAAGCAAACAAGATTATGTGACTTACCCAGGTAGTAAGTATCTGAGGCCAGATATGAACTCTGGTCCTCCAGAGTCTAGGCCTAGTGCTGTATCGATTGTTATCACCTAGCTGTCATTCTATACATTTAAAAATTTTATTACAAGAAGATATCGTTGGGTTTCACCAGACTGACAAAGGAGTCCTTTACACATAGACACAGATACAGACACAGACACAGACACACACACACACAAATATGCACACACACAAACACACACACACAAATAAGAACTCCTGGACTAGATTTTTAAGGCACCTTTTAGCTTTAAATCTAGGGTATTCGAATTTAGATAATAACCTCTTAGCTTTAAATTTATAATCCTATAAATTAAATCATTTCTCAACCTCAATTTCCTGATCTATAACATAAAGGGGTTAGATTGGGAAATCTTTAGGGTTTCTTTTAACTCTAAAATTCTGTGGCTCTAGGACTCCTGCACACTACTTTTTGAGGAAACTTAAAGATGGACAACATTTTGACACCCATCTAAAAAACAGATAATGTGATGTCTTGATTTTTACATTCAAATTTCCTCTGCCTAGGGATGGGAGAGTTTAATTTATCTGGATGGTGCTTTATCTCACATCCCTGTGGGAAACAAATGCCATGGTTTTCTATCACTGTCACATCTACCTCCAGAGTTGTCAATAGTGAAATCCAAGTTGGACCTACCTTTGTGGAATGGAATTCAGAGCCAGGGACAAATCACCTCCCTGCCTCCAATGTTTTCATCAAGGCAAGGGTGGTCTACTCAAGAAATCAAGAAAGGGCTGCATGAAGCCTGAAAGAGGATAGCTTTTCCTTACTGGTGATGAATGGGTCTATGGCCTGGTTTTTGGTGTATATGTATATGTCTTAGCTACTCTGTTAATTTCTCTAGCTCCACATGTCTTTTTCAGAATCATCTCCTTCTCCAAGCTGGTGTATTCCCAGATCATAGACACTTCAATAGCAAAGAAATCCTCATGATCAGGGCCCAAGGTGACTGTTGTGATTTGCTATACATTAGTTTCATCTCAAGCAGCTTTAAGTTTTGCCCAGAAAAATAATTCCAAATCATTGCCTGATTAGCTCAATGTTAATTTCTTTCCCCACTTTGCTACTAGTAAAGCTTGAAAGTAAAAGAAAGCAAAGCAAACAAACAAAACTTCCTCTTCCCACCAGAGTGGTTGCTTTTTTCCCTACTACTTTTCCAAATGCAATTCAGTTACTAAATATTTTTAAGGGATAGAAAGAGGTGGGAGTGGGGAGAATAGATGTACTAAAATTCTTCTTTACCCTGAAGAATCAAATCCACACAATCCCCAGGGGGAGGGGATAAAAAAGGTCAGTCCAGTTCTTAAGACTTGTTTTTGTCCTAGATTTCCCATAGCATTGTGCTCCTTTCCAGTGAACCAACCATATTATATTTTGTGCTGTTAAGCAGATACCGTACCCCTCTCCTTGATTCTGAGGTCTCTTGGGGAAGGTGCCTCATTTTATTTACCTATCATCTAAGAAGTAATTAATGTTTAGTAAAAGCTTATGAAACCGAGACAGTTTAAAACTCATTTCCTAAGGAAATCATCTCAAAATAACATCATCAGATTTAGGTCATATTGCATGGAGTCTTTTCAGTACTTTTCGGCTCTATTTTTGGTACTTATATACTTCAGTATTATGTCATATAAGCATATGTGCATTACATATGTGACAATCTTTGGTAAAAAAAATTTGAAACAGGAATTATATATGCACACCTATTATAGACACAAATATATACATACATAAAGAGATATATATATTACACAGAGACAGGAAGAGAGACATACAGAGAAAGACAGAGGCTTTTGAAACAGGTTTTTTATTTATGTGGATATATACAGATACATACATATATAAATACATACACTTATATGTATACGTATATGGAGAGAGAAGGACAGAGAGACAGAGACAGTGAGGCTTGCTGTTTTGGAAGTCAGTGTGGTTCAATGAAAGATATTAAATTTAGAATTGGAAGATGGGGGTTAATAGCTTGGTTCTACTACTTCCTAGTTGTGTGACTTCAGGCTAGTCACCCAGTCTCCCTAAACCTCAGTGTTTTATTGTGTAAGATAGGGATAATGCAATCCTGCCTACCTCACAGGATCATTGAGAGATGATGTAATATGTCAAAGTTTTGTAAACTATAAGGAACTAAATACACTGCAGGGATGGGCATATGTTGCTTGTAGTTTTTCTCAAGCTACTTCAGTGACTGTATAATTTGAAGGAGAGAGTATGATAGAGTGGAAAAGAGCCTTGACTCTGGAGTAAGAGAATCTGCATTCAAATGCTACCTCTTATGCTTAGTACCTTGTGTGACCTTGGATAAGTCACCTAAATTCCATTGGTTTCACTTTCCTCTACTGTAAAATGTCTTAGATTAAATGGCTTCTGAGGTCTTTTCCAGATTTGGGTCTATGATCTTTTCTATTGCATCTTTCCCTAACTAGAAATCTCAAGAGAAAGACCAAACATTAAAAAAAAAATCCTTGACAATGTGTGCCTGTATCTTAAAAAGTTTATGGTTAAGAAATTCTTTCTCTTGTCTTAAGTTGTTTCAGTCTTAACTTAAATTTGTTCCCTTTTTGTTTTGCCTTGAGCAGATATAGAACTAGAGGTGCCCCATTCTCTCTACCCCACACTATCCTCCGTACAGATTTGAAAACTCCAAGGAAATGCTGCCTCAAGACTCAGAGAATAACTGAAACTGACTTGAACAATTCTCACACAATGTTTCTACTTTTGGCGCTTCGTATTTCCTTGTTCGGAAATTTTTAAAAGCTCTTTGAAAAACTCTGCCATCTAAAAATGTCATCCACCAAATGTGATGGCAAGAATCTCTTAAAAAAAGATTTAGGGGCAGTAGTAATTGAAGTTTTGCAATGAGAAGTCCATGGAACTGAACTTTACATGGGTATATGTATGTGCACACAGTCAGGGAATTACTGAGGGAAAACATTGCTAAAAAGAAATAAACTGGGATAGGAAAAGCAGATGAGCATTTCCACTTGGTACCATCCTGCTTTCAACCCAAAGTGGTAAAACATATTTTTGCTAATAGATTTTCTCCCCTTCCTGTCACACATACTGTAGTTATTGAACGCAAATGATGGTAAGTCTCTTTCTCCTTATGTTAGACACAACAACAACAAAACCCCAAACAAACAAAAGAAAATAATTTATAATTCACTACCACTGCGTCTCTTTCTAGCAATACACAATCAGACTGCATCCCTCAATTTTAGAGTTTGGGAGAGAGAGGAGAAATCACATTTTCTTACTTTTTGCTGATAAAAAATAATAAGGAGAATAATAAAATCCATCAGTTTTCCTGGGCGTGATGTAGGGGAAAAGTAAAATGCTAGTGCTGTTTATTAATCAGTTGGTTCTGTGAATGCAAAGTATTTGACTTAAGCTCAATCTGCTCCAAAACAAATATCCCCACAGCATGCTATGTATTAAACCATTTTCTCGGATTAAAATCTTCCAAGTGTAGCCTTCAGTGCCACCATCATTCAAGATCAGGTGACTTAACGGAGACTTTCTGCTCTGATGAAAATGGTGGTTTCCTCTGGCAAACATCCTTGTCTCCTTGAGGCTGACCTGAGTATATGTGGGTAGCCCAAAGGATTTAGGATTTAGGCCTTTACTCTAGGCACCAATTGGAGAGAGTGATTTAGTCAGCCTTCCTCCTGGCCTCAGGCTAAAGGTAGGAATGGCATTATTATTATTATCGTATTGTTATGATTGCAATTATTATTTTTTTAAAGCCAGTAATGATGCTCAGGATTATATAGTTCCCCTTCTGGGCTTATTTCTCAGACTCCCATTTGCACTTGCAGGTTGGTTCCCCCCCCTCCCCCCCTCCCCCCTCCCCCCCACCCAGAGGGCATCTATGACTCTCCTCAAGGTCCTAGGAGTAACCCTAAAAAGCTGAGGTTTTTATACTATAACTCAGTGCTGTCCAAAATACATCCCATGGGCCTCGTGCTGTCCTGCAGTGTGGTCTATGGGGCTGGCCTACAAGCATAGAAATTTACATAAATGCTTTAGTAAACAAAGCTGAGCTACCACAGAGTTCTCACTAAAATGGCAAATCAAAATATATTGTCTATTGTTTCAATACAAACCTAATGTTGGACAGCCCTGCATTACTCATAAGTACCCCCCAACCTAGTATGCATCCCATTATCAATTAAGTAGTTGAAATCTATTAGATTTTAGAAAATATATTTATTTAAATGGTGCATCAAGGATAGTAGTTATACACTAATCCCCTCAAACCAGGAAGCTTGCTGCTTTCCCAAGGTCCCTGGGAAGAGTGGGCTCAAACTTAAGAAAAAGATACATATGATAGGACCACGTGGCCAAGAGTGCTTCCTAGAAGTGCGTTTTCTCCCTGGAAATTCTTTTCTTCCTTTCATGAAGTTTGTATGAAGTTTCTCTTAGTTTTAGTTCTTTGTAAGTGATTTGCTCAATATCACTAAATAAGTAATAAATAAATAGCAGATCCAGGAGTAAAATTCAGGTCTTCTGACTCTAATACAGGGCTCTGTTCCACCAAACCCCAGTGTCTCTTGAAGTAATAAAAGTATTATACCACTTTATAGATGAAGAAACTGAGGCTCAGAAAGGTTGAGTGACTTACTTGGGGTCACACAGCTAGTAAACATCATAGCCATGTTTTAAACTTAGCTTTTTTCTGATTTCAAAATGAGAATTCTATTACAGCATAATATAAACTTCCTTCCTTCCTTCCTTCCTTCCTTCCTTCCTTCCTTCCTTCCTTCCTTCCTTCCTTCCTTCCTTCCTTCCTTCCTTCCTTCCTTCTTTCCTTCCTTCCTTTTCTTTCCTTCCATATTTATGGCATGTTAGATTTTGAAGTGATTTTAAAGATCATCTAATCTATTTCCTCCTACTCATTGTAGATCAGGAAGCGTATAGTCAAAAGAGCATTTGGGTCAGGAGTGGTAGGTTCTAATATAGATAATAGGAATCTTCAGAAAGAAATCATCACCTTTTAAAATTTTAATTTCTTCATTAAAAATTTGGGTTAATAAAACTTGCATTACATGCCAAGGAAGTTAACTTCTGTCAGCTATAACTTCTCCTCCCCCTCCTCCCCCTCCCCCTTGTTCCTCCCCCTTCCTCCTCCCTTCTTGTCTTTCCTCCTCTCTTCTTTTTCTTTCTCCCTTCTCCTCCCTCCTGTTCTCTTTTCCTCCCTCTGCCTTTCTCTTCCTCCCTCCTTTTCCCGTCTACTTCTTGCCCTCAAAGAGCTTATAACTGGAGGGAATAGTAGATCGGGTACTGCTAAATCTCCTTCCTCTACTTTTTATTAGTTCTTTTGATGTCCTTGACTTTTTGTTCTTCCAAATGAATTTTTTATGATTTTTTAATAATTCAGTAATATTTCTGGTAAATTTAATTGAGATGGCATTGAATATATAAATTAGTTTAGGTAAAATTGCCATTTTTCAATAGTCTAACCAGTTCATTTATTGGGATCACAGAATTAGAGCTGGAAGAGTTTATAAAGACCATTCTGTCCAATTCCAAATTTTAAGATGACCTGAGAAGTTAACTAATTTGCCCATACAGGTGGTCAGTGGCAGAGAGATAGAATTCAAACTCAGCTCTGGTGAGCAAATCTCCTTCCTCCCCAACCTGCACTCCAGACTTTCTCTAACAGACTTCCCCACACCCCCACCCTCTCCCCACCCCTTTCAGCTTCCTATTGTTATCTTCCTCCAAAAGAAGGTAAACTCCTTGAAGGCAGGGGCCATCTTTCTGCTTTTATTTAGAATCCCAGCACTTGTCTGGCCCATAGTGCTTCATCAAGTTTGTTGATTGACTAGACAATCAGGAAGTGGTTGGATCCAATAGCATTAGTTTGGCTAGTCCATCTTACACTTTTGTGTGCTCTCTCTGTCCACATAACAATAGCTGGTATTTTACAATGCTTCTGTGTTTGTCTGCCTGAGCACTGAAGTCATCTAGGTACCTAATATACACTGTTAAGTGAATGAATGATTACAGAATACTGTGAACCCTGTTTAGCTGCTACATGGAAAGGAGCCTATGTCAGGCTAGCATCTACATGGTCCCTTACCATTCACCAACACAATCCCCGACTTACTTGTTCCTCTCAGCATACTTTTATGATCATTCTAGTTCTGGTTTTCTGTAGGTCAATATATCCCCATAAGTCTTTACTTGTTAATTAAGTGGTAGGCTCCTTGAGGGTGGAGCTTTAATTTGGATCCCATACACTTAGTATATATCTTATGGTGGCTGACTCAGCACAGATTTCCCTCTTGCAAAGAGTGCTTCAGGAAAGAGGCCGAGGGGCAGATTAGTGATATGAGGATTCAATTCCCCTTCCACCTCTCTAATTAGCAGCTTTGATTTGGGACTGGAGGCCATTTCTATGGGAATTTGGCACTGTAAATTAGGGCCTTCAATCTTCTTGCTGCCAGCCTTTAACCAAAGCAAGTTGCAAAGGGACAGGTGCTGCCCACTTTTGTGTTCTTGGGCTCTTTCCTCTCTGGTTTGTCTGGCCTTGGCGAAAAGTTCAGGACTCATAATACAGCTTGTGTCAAACTTCCTTTCCCATATGTTCAGTTTCACAACCTCGTGGAGTTTGAAAAATTGCTTCAGTCTCCACCAAAGCCAACTTAGTTTGGCATAGATGGCTTTGGGGAAGTCAATTATTTCCTATGTATTTTGCGTATAGCTTACTTTGCATATATTTGTTGGAATAATGTCTCCCACATTATTATAATGTAAACTCCATAAGGAGTTTGTAACTGTAAACTCCATAAGGGGAGAGACTTTCTGTTGCTTCTTTTTGTATCCCTAGTGCTTAGCACAGTGCCTGGTACACAGTAGGTGCTTAATGGATGTTTATTGACTGATTGAAAGTATTTAATCCCATAGGTCTTTGGTTTCCTCATTTGTAAACTGAGAAAGTTGATCCTATGACTTATTTGGACTTCATCTCCTTGGTCTAAGTGATGAGAAATTTGCAATAGATGATCTCTAAGTATCCGATAGCTCTAACTTTCCATGAATCTTATTGACCTTCCAGAGTAGACTATTATTTTTCTTGACAGAGAGGCAGAATTTCTTACCATGATGTCTATGACGAGTAAATAACTTTTAACGGGCTCTTTACCCTAAATAAATAGAAAATTTGAATTTGATAGGGTCTTTTTTTTTTTTACAAAAAACCTTCCCTTCCTTGTATCTGTCTCTTCTGTCTCTCTGTCTGTCTGTCTGTCTGTCTGTCTCTCTCTCTCTGTATGTGTATATATATGTGTATATATATATATATAATATTTACATATATACGTATATGTATATATATACACACATACATATATATGTACACACAGATAAACACATACCTATACACGTACATATACACACATTTATAATGTGTATCTCAATATAAAATTGAACATTTGATTGCTAGTTTTATTTTTTAATTATAAAGTTCACAGGCATTTTTAGACTAGCCCTAATCTACCTATCCAACTTTTGTCTCCTACTTCCACCATAAATCCTCTGATCTAATTAGTCAAGCTGCCTCCTCTTTTTGTGAACACACCATCCTCATTTTAATTTCTATGTCCTACCTTCTCCCTCCTGCCTAAAAGCCTTTCTGCATTTTTCTCCACCATCTAAATTCTTCATATTATAACTCCTTTTCCACCTCTTCCAAGAAGCCTTAGCCACTTCACAAAACTTCTGAAATAGAAGGGGCCTCCTTGTCTTTCTAGTCCAACCCATACTTGAAAAGGAAAACTTTTCTCTCTAGTACTCCTGGTGAATGGTCATCTGGACTTCACCCTATGACCTTCAGAGACAGGCCTCTCAGTCCACTCTCTAGAGTTTTAATTGTGCAGAGTTGTTTCCTTATATTGAGATAAAAATTCAGATCTCTTTGATTTCTACCCCTTGCTCTTATTTCTTCCCCTTGGACTAAGCAGGGGTCTAGTCTCTCCTCCACATCATAGCCTTTTGAATACTGGAACATGACTGCCATATAACCCATAAAGGTCATCTCTTCTACTTACTTTTTGTTTCTTCAACTGATACTCATGTGATTCAATTTTGAGATTAACTTTGATCTGAGAAAATGGAATTCTACCCATTTAAGTCTTGATTCAGATAAACAGCACAGTTTGGGCCCATAGTCACACTAATTAGAGTCATTTGTCAGATGTCCATTCACGGCCCTAGTAAAAAGTCTAATATTTGTAAACTTTTAGAAGTGGGAGAAACGAGCAGAAAATTCTGCCTGGTGACAAACTCAAGCAGGTTCACTTCACCAGGTGGAGTTCATACTAATATGGCCCTGCTTGCTGTGATGCATCCATTCCGAGGCTGTGTTTCCACTGAAATAAGGGAGTCAGACTTTTCCATTTCTCAGTGACCAGCAAGATGGTGGATACGTTGCTCTCTGTAAACTCCTTCAACTGTCCCAATTGCAGACAAAGAGATTATGAGCCAGATGTAGAGGAATTTGAGTTAAATCCTCAAGGCAAGAAGACAGAACAGTCCCAATAAGATGAGACTCATTAGACAACACCACAGAACTTTAATAATTTCAGAATTTAATACTAGTACTACTACTAATAATGATGATAAAATAATCTGCTCACCTGCCTTTATGCCTTTAAGAGAGCACAAAATCACAAAATTTCTAGGGAATGATTAGGCCAGGGAAACCATCACCCTCAGTGATTTTGTCTGAAGACTCCTCCTTCACCTCGCCCCAATAAAAGCAATGGATGGGGAATTCTCCTCAGGCAAGTAAAAGAAAGGAGAGTCGGGGGAGGCATCTAGAGGCCTAAAAACAGGACTGCATTGTTGATGCCTGAGGGAAAGAAGACTGCAAACTAAGCTGAGAGAAGTCCCACATGAGGAGGTTTCTCAGGACAAGGACTCAGGGTAGGAAACATCAGATGCCCTAAGGCAAGGGGACTAAGGCAGGTGGCCTGGAGCACCAGCACAGGGAGAAATTGAAGAGGAAATAACTAAGGATATCAGAAAAAGGCCAAAACAACAACAAAAGATACCAACAGAGGGGATACTAAATATAAGAAGAAAAATAGCAAAACAACAAAAAGAAATAAAAATATATTTAGTGAGTGTTATAATATGAAGAGAAAAAAGTCAGTGCTACCCAATTAAAAAAAAAACAGCAAAAAATAAAATCAAATCATGTGAACACAACAGAGATCATGGACTAAAAAATAGTCTCAGAATGACTCAAAAGACAAATAACATTCATAAAGGAAGAAATTAAGAATGAATTCAGGTCAGAAATTAAAGTTCTTGATGTTGCAAATATAGCTTTCCATGCTAAATTACAAAATAATTAGCAATCTAGGAGCAACTTAATCAGTGATGGAGAATCTTTCTAAAGAACTGAAGGAGACAACACAAATATTTCTAAGTGGAGCAAAATTTGTCAGAAGAGAAACAGAACATACCTTCTTAAAAGAATATTTGGATTCTATGCAAGCCAAAGTAATTGGACTTGAAAACAAGATATGTAGAGATGAATTAAGGGCAATAGATCTTCTGGGGGCAGGGGAAAGAATTTCTTTTTATTAAAAAAAACTGAATATCACGATTCAGAAAACAGTACAAAAACTGTCCAGCATTTATAAATACAAACAACAAGGTGCTGAATAAGAGAATCTATGGCTTACCACCAGGAAAACAAAAACAAAACCCCCAAACAACCCAATATTCTGTATGTAAAACACCAAGACTTGCAGTGGTTAAAATGACAGAACATTTTAAAGAGGACAGGGGAGAGACCTTCAAACATGCAGGAAATATAATTAGAACAACATAGGATCACTATGTAAAAAATTGTAGAACAAAACAATGTGACAAACCTGGGAGCAGATTATTTGACTTGCAAACATCCTAAATAAAAATACAGGAAGACTACGTAATGAAAATAATTTCCATTTTAGATATTATTTATATAAACAAGAAAAAGAGGAAAGATTTATCTGTGGGGATAAAAGAAAGAACAAAGAGAAACTATGAATGGATAAAGAGGACAAAAGAATTAGACTCAGGAACAAGAAAATTTGATGCGTTCAACTGAAGCATCATGAACTAATACCTAACAGATGAATTAACACCTTTTGAAGGAAGGAATGGCAGAGGAGTGGGATACATTAACATCGATGGGCTACAAGGCAGAACAGAAGTTGTGACATTGGGAAGTCCAGATTAGTCAATAATTAATCCCCTGAAGTTATCCCATTATTAGAATTTGCACTGCATATTTCCATTGAGCTGGAACCAATGGCCATATTGCACATAATTATAGCTTCAAATAGTGCAAGCCCAAATACAGAGGACTACTTCAAGAGATTCATCCTTCACACTAATGGGGATCTAGAGGTAAATCCCTACCAAATCCATTGCTAAATAGCAAAGGGATAGGTCTTCTTATTGTCTATTGAGACAAGAGGGTTCACTCTGACAGAAGCATGTGAAGATGGTTGGAGACTCCAGTGGAATAGATGGGATGTGGTAACTTCTGAAAAGTTGTCAAAGGGAGAAAAAAGTGTGAACCTGTGAAGGGACATAGTTGTATCTCACAATAGATTTAGTCTGGAAAAAAACCCAATAAATCAAAGAAAGTGACAGAAATGGATAAGACAACAAAACCCAACAATTTGTACTTATGTAATACATGTCTAAAATATGGACATACCCTATAGAATGAACTGGTGTGATATGAATAAAATTGGAATATCAAAATAAAATAGGCCCCAAGAGCAGAAATTTTAAAATGAAAGGAAAATAGATAAATTGGAAAATAAAAGTGCTAGACAGTTGATAAGCCAAACTGAAAGTTGGTTCTGGGGAGGAAAGAAAGAAAATAATAAAATAAAAAAATCCTTAAGTCAAAATCATTAAATAAAATAAGGGAAAATCAAATCACCAATATCCTAAAATGTTCTGATATTTAAGCTATGTAGGTAACCAACAGAAATATATAATCAAAAACCTTGCCAATGAATGTGGTCAAAGCATATGCAAAAATCACCCTTAAAAGAAGAACCCAAACAATCAACAGCAATATACAACATTGTTTCAAATCACTAATGATAAGTTAGAAAAAAGAAAGCTTTGATTTTACTCTATATCCAACAAATTGGTAAAGATGATAAAATATTGGAATATTCACTGTTAGAGAGATTATTAAAAAAAATAGGCAACCGTAAAGCACTGTTGGTGAAGCTATAAATTGGGACCATCATTCTGGAATTATGGTAATCACTTTGGAATTACATCAAGAAAGTAACTAATGTCCATATCATTTAACTTGGACATCCCACTATTGGTCATATGTGGGGAAAATGATTTATTTTATTGCTCAGGAAAAATTGTTATCTTTCTGAAATCTAACCCTATGTGATTAAAGGTTGTCTATGCCCAGAATATTCCTGAGCCCTAGGAATGTTGGAGAAGGTTCCAAAGTATTTTGGGTTACCCTGGGTCCTGGAACCATTCAAAGCATTTTTATTTTCGATTACCATACTCAGGACTTGATTGGTCCACCTTAGTTTGTGCTTTGACTTGGCCCAAATTTTATTGAATGTTTACAATTACTCATATCTATCTCAATCTGCTTTGCTTAATTAACTATATGTGTGGATTGTGTGAGGGCACACTTGTCTAAATCCTATATAATATGAACCTTCCAGTGTCTGGACAATAGAGAGCCACACTGCCACATCTCCTTTCAGGGTAGTTCTGTTCTACCAAATGACCTAATAAACTTCTTTCCAAAACTATTTCAGATTTTGGGGTCTGTTCTCACGGTCAATAACATATAACCCGAAGAAATAAAAATTAGAAAAGTCTAATATTTACATATATGTATATATGTGTATGTATGTGTATCTATATAAAATATTACTACTTTTCGTAATAGCAAAGAACTTCAGCAAAGTGATCACCCATTGACTAGAGCACAACTATACAAATTGTGGAAAAAATTTAAGGAACATTACTATGCTGTAAGAAATAAATAATTGAGAGGTATGAGAAGAAATATGAAATGACACTAAGTGAATCATGAAAAGAGCACGGACCCAGATTTTAACAAGGTGAATAAATGAACAATAACTAAAAACAAAATTGAATTCTCTTTAATTATGCTGACCAAGCATCATCTCTGAAAAAAAGATTCCTTTTTCACAGATGTGGTATCTTTTAGAGGTATAACCCCGCATATAGGATTGGATTTAATCGATATGTTGGTTAGTCTGGATGTATTTTCCTCTCTCTTGTTAATTCCTTGTTATCAAAAATGACTCTTCAAGTGGGAAGAGCTATATTGGAAAATGAAGATGACAGAAAAATGAAAGAGAATCAAAATTTATAACAAACAGCATCAATATTTTAAATCTTTCAATATTTCTCAGCCAACCTTAGGCAGTCTGTACTTTTAGTCATGAGTAGGTTATGAATATAAGGTGGGAGATAAGGAAATTGGATAAAGTAGTGACTTGGGCAAGTTGAGACATTATAGAGAAGAGTATTAGGATATTAAATCCAATCTATTTCCTTCTACTGGGCTCCAAGCCACTCCAAAGAAACTCTATTTTCCTTTACACAGGAAATCAGAACTTATTGAAATGCAAGGGACTCTTGCTAAGGAAGGGACCTGAACAGTAAATTTGAAAACATTCACAACTAAAATACCATTAGGACACTTTAAAAACAATTTAATAAATAGTCTAAGGAAAGTATCAGCTTCCCTGCATGAGAATAGCAAATAGTGAAAAATCAGCCATAGGAATATTGGCCCTAATTTATGCTAAGTGGACAATGATTGATGTCAAATAACAGAGGGATACCTAAGGAATTACCTACCAGGGCCACATAAATATCAGAAGAATTCATCATAATTAATGGTATTGCTCTGAGTACTAAAGGAAGGGTGAGGAGTTTGCATTTCTTACAAAGTGCTGACTCCTTCATCTGCTTCAGGTAGTAATTACAGTACCCAGGCTCACTAAACAGCATCAGTTAACATGGAGGGGTCATATGGAAGCATTCAGGTTGTATATAAGCTCAGTTTGAATTCTGGTTACTTTTAATTGTTTCTTTGCAGATGCTCTGCCTCCTTACCTTTGGCTTTACTGGCTAGATTTCCTTCTCAAAAACTAAGCCTTAAACACAATTCACTCTGGAGCTCATAGCACAGAGTGAATGTAAATAGTAAATAGTAACTGTTTCTCTTGGAAACAGTAACCCTGAGCATCTTCCCCTCCCAGCTTGATTTTTTTTCTTCTTTCTCTAATTGAAGGGGCCATCCCTTGACTTCTTAAAGAGACCTATTCACTGAATGGCCATCACCTCATTCTAAGTGAGTACATGAAAAGGCCTTAGACTAAAAGAGCCAAGGTCTCCCAGGGCACCCTGGGTCATCTCCAGTCATCCTGATGAATATCAGGTCACTGGACCCAGATAGCTCTGGAGGAGAAAGTGAGGCTGGTGACCTTGCACAGCCCTCCCTCACTCAAATCAAAGTCAACTGCAAGTCATGTCATCATTTCCCTGATGCCACGGTCCTCTTTGAAAATGAAGGATAAACAGAACCTGCAGATGCCAAAGTGAGAGAAAATTCAGACCTGCTTTTTTGAAGTTTGGGATTGGGATTGCCTAGGAAAAGGTGCTTAATGTCCTAACAATAACACCTTTGTCCTCTACTCCAGGGGCTACACCCAATGCACTTTCAGGATATTAAATAATGAGATTATTGAGTACCGAACTTTAAGTTTTTAAGAAAGCCTAAAAAAATTAGTAAGTCGATATGCCTTAAGCACTTAGTGTGTGCTGGACATTGTGCTAAGCACTGGAGATATAAGAAAGAGGGTTAAAAAAACAAACAAACAAAAAAAACCAGTCCCATATCTCACGAACTACACAGTCCATTGAAGAAGACAGTATTTAAATAACCATGTACAAACAAACTATACACAGGCTTAACTATGGGTAATCAACACAGGAGAAGGCACTAGACTTAAGGGAGATCAGGAAAGGCTTCATGTACGAGGTGAGATTTTAGTGAAATTTTAGGAATTTGAAGGAAGCCAAAGGATGCCAGGAACTGGAGATGAAGAAGAGCATTCCAGGCATCAGGAATTTCCTACTCATTAAAAGGAAGAGGAAGGAAAATAAAATCGAATGCCCAGAGTTGAAAGATGGAATGTCTTGTGGAAAGAACAGCAAGGACTGGAGAGGCTGTCACTGGATGAAAGAGTATATGGTTTGGGGGAGGCTATAAGGTGTTAGAAGACAGGAAAGTGGGTGGTAGTGGTAGGTTATAAAGGGCTTTGAATATCAAACAGAAGATTTTACATTTGCTCTTGGAAATGATAGGGTTGTCATTGGAGTTTATTGAGTGTGGGAGGTCATGAAATAGCACAGTTAGATCTGTGCTTTAGGAAGATCGCTATATAAACAAAATTATTTAAAAAAAACTTTATACAAATAAAATCAGATTCAAGTAATTGGAAAAATATTAAT
Source organism: Phalanger gymnotis (assembly GCA_028646595.1). Classification (NCBI taxonomy): domain Eukaryota; kingdom Metazoa; phylum Chordata; class Mammalia; order Diprotodontia; family Phalangeridae; genus Phalanger; species Phalanger gymnotis. Next base: position 679,426,761 of record CM053622.1, on the reverse strand, counting down.
TGTTCATGGGTAGGCAAGGCCAATATAATAAAAATGACAATTTTACCTAAACTAATTTATGTTTTCAATGCCATTCCAATTAAATTAACAAAGAAAAAAATTATTGAGTAAAAAAAAATAACAAAATTAATTTAAAAGAATAAAAGGTCAAAAAGATCAAAAGAACTAATGAAAAATAATGTAAAGGAAGATGGTTTATAAGTACAGATCATAAATTGTATTATAAGGCAGTAATTATCAAAACTATCTGGAATTGAAAAATAGAAGTATGCATAGAATGATTTTATACACACACACACATTTGTAGCCATTTCTAGGATGGAGGTGGGAGAGGGAAGAAAAAAAGAAAAAAGTTACATGATAACTTTAATGTATATTCAAAAAGAATAGTAAGTTGTACACAATTGATTTGCAGTTTCGTGTGTAATTATCTTTTTTTTCTTATTCTACTGTTGTGGACATGCTTGTTTTATTTCTTAAGTTCAGAATGAAATAAATCTAAAGAAAAAAAAGATCACTTTGATGGCTGAGTAGAGGTTGGACTTGAGTGGGGAGAGACTTGAGGCAGGGAGACCAACCAGCAGATTTTGCAATAGTTCAGGCACAGGCATGAAGTGATAAGGGCCTGAACCAAGGTGGTAGTAGTCAGAGGAAAGAATGAAGGGTGTCTGAATGATGTTGCAAAGATAAACGAGCAGGCCTTGACAACATATTGGATATCGGGTGGGGTGTGAGAGTGAGAAGTCAAGGGTGGCACCTAGGTTGTGAGTCTGGGAGGATGGTGGTATCTTTAACCATAATAGGGTGCTGGGGGAAAGAGAATGAGTTCAGTTTTGAACATGATTTTAAGATGTCTATGGGGCATCCAGTTTGAGATGTCTAATAGGTAGTTGGAGATGCAAAACCAGCGATGAGGTTAGGGCTGGATAAGTCGATTTGAGAATCATCAACATACAGGTAATAATTAAATCTATGGGAGATGATGAGATCATCAAATGAAGTAATAAAGAGGGAGAAACGAAGAGAACCCAGGAGAGAGCCTTGGGGGAACTGACATTAGCAAGAGTGCCCTGGGTGAAGATTCAGCAAAGGAGATTGAGAAGGCATGGTCATATAGGTAGGCGAATAGCCAGGAGAATAGTGTTATGAAAACCTAGAAAGAAGAGTATCAATGAGAAGAGGGAGATAGGCAGTGTCCAAGCCAGCAGAGAAGTCAAGAAGGATGAGGACTGAGAAAAGGCTGTTAGATTCGGCAAATAAGAGATCATTGGAAACTTTAGAGACAACAGTTTCTATTGATACATGAAGTCAGAGGTCAAACTGTAAAGAGTTAAGAACAGAGTGACACAAAATCACAAGAATCTTAGTTGAAAGAGACTTATGACTAAGAATCTCTATCCTCTCTAAAACATACCTGGCAAGTGGCCTTTTGTTGAATACTTTCAGTGAGGGAGAAGGACTATTTCCCAAAGCATCCATTGAAAGTTATTATACCTCCAATTACTAGGCACCTTTCAGCTCAACAAGTCTAAATTTGTGCTTTGGAAATTCTATCCATTGCTTCTTGTTTTGCCTTCTGGAGCCAAGCAAAACAAACCTAATTTCTCTTCTCAGTCCTTCAAATACCTGGAGAGGGCTACCATGTCCCAGTTAAGCATTCTCTTCTTTAGGATATGTGACACTCATTCCTTCAACTGATTTGTATGTGGTAAGATTTGGAATACTTTCACCCTTTTGGAGAGCCTCCTCTCCAAAAGGAGATCCTTTGAAGATCAGTATGTGGTTCCAAGAACTGAACATGGTAGTCCACATATGATCTACCAGGGGCACTGTATAGCAGAACTACAGTTATCCTTTACACATTGAGGGGGTTAGGGGCATGGTGCCTGTATGATCTGGAAAATCTGAGTATAAGTGTTAGGCCTTCCATTCAGACCAGATAAGAAGTCTGAAATATTGTGATATTAAAAGATAAAATATGTTGATATAATACTGTACATATATTTTAGATATTTCTGAGTTTCTAAACTTGTTCTGTGTTGTCTGCTGGCCTTTCTGAGTTGTCTGCAGCTTCTGAAAAACTCCCCCAAAATTCCCGTTAAATTTTTTATGCTAACTTGTGATATATTAAAACCACGATGGGGAAAGTCATGATGTGGAATGGATAACTGTATAGTTATCTAATCCTGGATGCAATGGATCTCTTAATGAAGACATAATAACAGGCTCTTTTCTGGATAACTCTCTAACTCTTTGGACTCACCTCTGAATAATTTTATTCCCTTATAGAGGTCGTTCTTTATATGGACTTTCATTTCCCTAAGAAGAATGCTCGACTGTTTTTTTTTCCATTATTGGTATGATTGATCTCCATTGTGCTCTTCTAATTTTTTATATTCTAATCCAGATCATATGTCTATTTCAAACTTATCATAGTATACAGTGTTAAGATATTTGTCTTAACCTACCCTCTTTCTAATTTTCTATTATTTCTTGTTAAATAGGGAGTTCTTCCCCAAGTGTCTTACTTTTTTGGGTTTACTTAACACTGGGTTGTTGAGTCTAGTTAGATAATTCTCTCAGCCTGTTTTCCTTGTGTTAATCTCACATATCTGTTGTCATTTGGCTAACTCTTAGACTTAAGAGTTTAGCCTTTGGCAATCAAAGTATCTGGAATCAAAACAGGTAACTAGGGTGCCCATCTGAGGACTGCTCAAAGACTGTGGTTGAAGTTAGACTAAGTACAACTCACTGCAGGCAGCAAACGGCAGGGGAGGTGTCTGATATCTGAGTTTATTAGTCAGAAGGGTAAGGTTCAATGTTGTGAGAAGCACAGAATAAGAAGACTCTAGTCCATTGGATTCTAAGTCTAAGAGAACCTAGCTGGAACCGGTGAAATGTCATAGACAGCTTTGAAGGAAAAGTTACCCTGACATAGACTGGAATTTGACTTTTGTCTTCAAAATTCTAGGACTACTCACTTTCTTCTGACCTTTATATGGAACTCTCTGATTAGTCTAGTGTTACTCCCTAAGAACCCAATAGGACTGGGGGACCACCTGAATTTCCTCAATAGCTTTTTATAATATGTCTTAGTTTTCTTCTGGACAAGACGGAGGCTTCACAGGGTGTTCCCATCCTCAAATGGTCCCATAGTCTCATCTGAGTTTTGAGGGTATTGATTTTCCTATTCATTAGGTAATTCTTTCTCTGAAACACTATTTCTCCAGGGCCAGGTCCAAGAGCTCAACCCACATATTGTGATCCTGAAAGGAACAGCACAAAGTATGTTGCCCTCACAGGAATAGAATGTGTTATTACAGGGCTCTGAACAATTGGGCTAATGGCCATGGGAGAACTGTCTCTAATTACTAGGAAGCACCGGTGTTCTTGATCATTGACCTATTCATAGACTCATGGATCACAGAATCACAAATCCTTAGAGCTAGAAGAGACTCTAGAGTCCACTTAGTGTAATCTGCTCCTATTAGCAATCCCCTCTGAAACATCCCCTAACAAATGGTCATCTAAATTCCACATGAAAATCCCTAGTTAAAAGAACTCATTACTTAGGGTGGTAACTCATTTCATTTTAGGACAGTTTTAATTATTAGGAGCATTTTCCTTATGCTGAGTTGAAACCTGTGTCTCTGTAACTTCTATCTGTCATTTAAAGTTCTACCTTCTGGGGCCAAACAGGAAAAAAAAAATAAAATCCCTCTTGAAGACACCTATCATCAACCTTTCTTTCCCCACCCCCACCCTCTCCAATACTTCTCTTCTTCAGGCTAACCATATCCATCTCCCTCATCTTTTCCTCTCATGGCATGGTTTATAGACTCAGCTCTGTTTGTCCTCCTCTTCATTTGTTTCCCTTTTTGCTGTCCTTCCTTAAACATGTTACCTAGATATCAATAAAATATTCTAAATGTAGTTTGGCTAGGGAAGAGTATGAGGTATGTATGTCAGGGGGTGTGTGAGGAGATATAGCTTCTCTCTTCTAGATACTATACCACCCTTACTATACCTTAAGATTGAGAGAGGCTTTTTTTGCTCTCATTTAAATTGCTTTGGATTTTCAGTTCACTAGAATCACCATCTTCTCCCCAAGCACAATCTTCACCCAAAGCCTTCCTAGTCTTATTCTTGTGATGTTGATTCTTAGAATCCAAATGTACAATTCACATTTATACCTATTATATTTTGTCTCATTTCAGTTTGCATCTGTTGAGATCATTTAAAATCCTTATTTTGGCAGATTATGTGACTTCTGCAATGTCAAACAGTAACAGAGCCTGATACAGTGTTGCTAATGCACAGCCCCTACATCTTCTTTATACTATGTTCCCTTTTCCCCTGATCAAAAACTTTTCATGCCCCATATTGCCAACCAAATAAGTGAGCAAGACTTTCAGGTCTCTCCTCAAATGGCCTGAATTTAGCTTCCTTACCTTATTATTCAATATTCTGCTAATTAGGTCCCATATCAGCCAGATTGGACTTTCTGTTCCCTCTTTCCCCCCCAAAAAGCTCTTACCTTTCTGTACCTTTTTAAACAGTTTCTTCTGCTTGAAATGTCCTTCTCTTGATAGTCTACTCATTCTTCAAGACCTTTATCAAATGACATTCCTTTTAAGTATTTCCTGGTCCCCAAACACAGGTAATTTCTCTTTCCTTTAATCTTCCATAGTTCTGTGTGGGTGAGTGTATGTGTATATGAGTGTGCCACCAGTACTTCTCTTAGGCACTTATCACATTCTGTTTTATATAAATCTTTTGTATAATTTTTTTCTTGCCCTTACACTTACATGCAAAGTTCCTTGAGATTTTTAGATTACCTATCTTTGTTCACCTCCAAGCACCAAGTACACCTGTATGTAATAGGTGCTCAAAATGATCATTGAGTTGAATTTCTGAAATGAGGCTCCACTCCCAGTGATAAAGAAGTGGTTTGACCACATATTGTGACCACTTTGCATGGTTGAAATATGGCCATATATTTTATATCAAAGGACCTCAGTTTGAATCTTGGCTCTGTAACTCACGGCTTGGGTGAACCTAGGTGAAGTCCCTTTATCTCTTTGAGTGTTTTTATCTGTCAAATTAGGAACTTGATTTAAATCATCTTCCATTTCCCTTCTGGCTCTAAATCTTATGTCCTTTTTTAAGCTACTGTTTCCTATGTGAGTAGTACATAGAGATAAATGAAACTTTCTTCTACAAAATTGACTTGACTTTTAAGGTTTGGAGTTGTTTTTTTTTTTTTTGTTCTTCATAGGAAATGTATCCATTATTCTCAGGATGGCTGCTGCTGTCATCGAGACCATTGTTTTGTTTCTCTTGTAGGCATCACACAGCTCCTTTAATGGACCGTACACTATATGCAGAGAGTTGATAAACCTAATGGACGGGAAAAGCATTGTTGACTTCCCTGACTTTGGACTGACTTCCAGAACCTACTGCCTGAGGAAAGTTAGACAGAGTTTAACTTTATCCTGAGCTTGACTTTCCCAGCAGTCCTCCCTCAAGGTTAGGGGTGATGGATATGTGAACAGGAGTTGGTATCCTCCTACGAGTTGGCTCTAGGCATCCTAGCAGCCAGAGTTTGCCTCTGTTTCTCAGGGAGGTGCCTCTGTCTTCCCTGCTTAGAGTAAAGGGCTAGGAATTCTGGACAACTTTGAAGAGTTGATAGACAAACAGATGAAGTCTCTATAGACAATTCTGTTTTCTGTGTATTAGGAAGGAGAAGTTGAACACTAGAAGAGAACTGTATATTGCAGCTAATCAATGTGGAACTGTGACCTAAACATGAGATATGGAATAAAAAGTTTTGGCTTCAAATCCTAGTTCTATTATTGATTGTCTAGGTGACCTTAAGCCAATGATATAAACTCTCTGGGTCTCAGTGACCTCCTTTGTAAAATGAGGGGATTGAAATAGCTGAGTGCTATCAGTGACTTAGAAAATCACAAAATAACATTATCTATGTTGTATTATACTTTTATTTTTAAAAATCTTTTCCCAATTACATTTTAATCAAGTTTGGACCACAATAGGCAGTTTTGTGGACTAGTCCCAGGGTGCATTTGACACTGCTGGACTAGAAGACCCTCTGTGGTCTCTTTCACCTCTGGACCTGTGATGTTATGAACTAATCAGTCATAGAATACTTGACTGAGGAAATAACTTTAAAGGCTTTAAAGAAGGAGATGGGTTAGAAGGATTTAAGTATGAATACCTTAGTTCTTGGAAAAATAGGAGAAATCTCTTCTAGCTATTAAATTCACAACTGGGGAGTTGGGAAAAAGTGAGGTGTTTTCTGGTGAGAACTAAGAATACTATAAGGGATAACAGCTGGTGGTCAGCTCCAGGTTGAGCTGAGCCCAGGGTGGTGCCTGCATTAGGTTATATGACTCTTCTCAGCAATGCAAGGTTCTAAGCTCCAAAAGACTCATGATGGAAAAAGCTATCCACATCCTGAAAAAAAAAATTATGGAGTCTGAATGCAGATTGAAGCAAACTATTTGTTCTCTCTTTTTTTCCTTTTTTAAATTTTTTTGTTTTTATTTCTTCTTTCTCATGGTTCATTCCATTGGTTATTCTTCTTTACAACTTGACTATTATGAAAATAAGTTTAATGGGAAGGTATATGTAGAACCAATATCAGATTGTATGCTGTCTTGGGGGTGAGGGGGAGGAGAAGAAGGGGGAGAAAATTTGGAGCTCAAAAACTTGTGGAACTGAGTGTTATAAGGTAAAAACTTAAAAAAGAAAGTAAAAAAAGAACTATAGGGGCATGAGTTAAAACAGAGCTAGACAAAAGAAACTCACCCATGTTCTCAACCTTCCTCTGGCTTGAGTGTAAGGATAGAGTGAGAGGGAATAAACAGGGAAGCTTGACTAAGTACAGTCAAGTGTGCCTGTGTTTTGTTCCTGGATTTGGACATGTGGATCTTCCCTAACAAATTGAGAGAACCCAATCACTGAATCACAGAATTAGAAGAGATTTTAGAGTAGAAATCTTTTGTATAAACATCCCTTAAAATGATCATCCAGACTCCTCTTGAAGGCCTCTAGAGGCAGGAACTGAATACTAGCAACTAAACCCTACTCTGTGGTTGTTGTTGCTTACCTCAGGCCGAATTCTGCCTCTCTGAAATTCCGCCCCCCCCCCCCCCGCATTGTTCCTGGTTCTGTCTGTCATGAGTGAGCAGAAGTAGTGTAACTCTTCTTCTATAGGACAAAGGTACAGATAATTGGGAGCCCCTCATCTTCCCCACCCCCGCCAATCTTCTCTTTGCCAGGCTAAAATCCTCAAGTCCTTCAGGGCATTTTATATGGCATGATCTCTAGCCTCCCCATCATCTTGGCTGCCCTACTCTAGATATGCCATCCCTGGGCTAGGAATCAAGAGACCCAGGTTAAAATCCCAGGTCTACGTCTCGGTAGCTGTTTCATCTTGGGCAGCAACAATGACGGATAGACAGAGAAGCCTGTTTCTGGAGAAAATCAGTCAGTGTTTGAAGAGAAAGATAGCAATAAGAAAAGAGTTAAGTGATTTTCTATGGGTGATTAAAATGTTGGGGCTGCAAGAAAGAGAGAAATTGGGGATCCATTTGGAGTCCCAGGGCTTGATATGGGGCTACCATTGTTTTATGAAGAAATAAAGACACCTGTGTACTGTTCTCCCTAGCAAAGTCAATCTGTTTCATGTTTTAAACTTGACTTTCTATGCAAACAGAGAATTCCTGCAGGGTACATTGGATAAAATCCAGAAGCCCTGAGCCATTCTTTTCTTACCCTATATCCTAACCACCATCACCTTCCAAAAATGTACCCAGTTGTAATAACCCAATTCTGATATTCAGTCAGTATTTTTTCGCTAACATTTTGCAACTGCTGGTTTGGCTAGCATGGACAGTTATGCTAAAGAAATTGCTTATTTTGCTTATTTCCCAGCCCAAACTGGCTGGATGCCAGAAAATATTCCTAGTTGTTGACAGTGTTTAATGACTTAAAATCTGTAGGAAAACAAAAAATCATAAATAGTTAGGTATTTATAAATATACTAATCAAAAGGTGGTTTGCTGTTGAAAGGTTAGGCAGACAAACCTAGGAATGTATTAATAATTCCTTTCTCATGGAAGTTTTCTAGGAGGGAGTATAAAAGAGAAATAGAAATTGTTGTTTCCTTTGTCTCTCTTTCCTTGTTGCTGGTGGGGGAGTTTGTGCCAATGAAAGGAAGCAGGGTGTAATGGAGAGAATACCAGAATTTGAGTCATCGGGTCCAGGTCCAAGTCCCAGATCTTGACAATTCTGAGCTATGTGATTATTCACAAATAGTTTAACCTTTCTGAAACTTTTTTTCATCTGTAGAGCAGAAATAATAATTCTCACAACCCCACCTATATCACAGGGTTTTCCTGAGGAAAGCACTTTCTAATTTTTAAAAGTGCTATGAAAATATGAACTATTTTTAATGCTACCAAATTCAAGTATTTATTGCGGCCCTTTCCTCTAGAGCTCAAGACATTTAATCAATGATGAAAACTGCCTACTCCTCCAGTTAGCAGAAGTAAGGGAGACAACAGAGATACACAGATAATCCCCCAAATTCGTTTGCTCCAAAGGAACTCCTTTCATCAAGCCTCTTACCAAAGCTGCTCACAAGTGGCAAAACTGTTGGGTTTGCATTTTGTCTTCTTTCCTTTTTTTCCTTCTTTACCCTCCAGAGGCCTTACTTCACATGAGCGAAATTGTGAAGTAGGAACAATTGTTACTGGAAAAAGAATGAATTTGGAATGAGAGGACATATGCTTGAATTCTAACTCTACTGTATTTCACCTTAGGGAAGACACTTGCTGGCTCTAAGCCTCAGGTGCCTCGTTTTTAAAGGGTGATCAGGTGGGGAGTCTCCACTGAATTATCTGTACCTGTTCTTCCAGTTTTGAATCTTATGATCAGGAAAGCATCTATGACGCTCTTATCAGCCTCCATTTGGGTGCCCCTCACCATTTCAGCATCTCTACTCTAGTTTCCCTCGTGTGACTTTTAGTACTTTCAGCTCTGTAACCCATAGGCTCTAGACCAGGAATTGGTACCTAAAGCATTAATAAAAAAATGGCATCTGTTCTCATCTGACTCACAGTAGTTAGTTAAAAAGTGATGATTGTGATTTTCATTGGCACATAAGCTGGGTACTACTACAATTCATCCCCACTATCCTCAGGTACATGCGCACTATTAAATAAGCAGCTCTTTGCCGCTGAGAGGTTAGCGTCTGATTATCATTTACTTGACATAATACCTTTCAAAGATTTCTCAATCTTGAATTCATATTCATAGGCCTGGGATCTTCAGGCTAAATCTCTCCATACTCTCTATCATAGCTCCAGTTTTAGCTGTCCAAGGCCTTTCTTAATATATTGAATGCAAACCAGCTATCCTCGTTTAGTGCCCTATGCTGTCTTCAGGCCTCTCAGAGTGTTTTCCTACCATGTTCTACCCCATCTCCTTTCACAGAAATTTACCTCGGCTGTATCTTATACATTTAGGGATAGGCTATCTGTGGATTCCAAGAAGATTACCAAGTAATTTGATACAGCAATGCATTTTAATGGATTTAATGTACTAATCAGATAAGTCAATATACCCAACTGGAGAGAGGACCAGCTTTGGAATCAGGATGGGCCTGGATACAAGTCCTCACTCTAATTCATGCTAGTTTTGTGACTCTAGATGAGTAACTTCTCAGCAACCCAGCAACTCTAAAAGACTGTAAGCTGTAGAACAGTTGCCTATTTGCATTAGTAGAGAGCCTTTCTTCAGTAGGAGCTCTCCACATCTCTACAACTACATGGGTCTACACCTCTCTCCCCCAAGAAATAAAAATGGGAAGAAAGCTAGACCAGAGCCTGTCCTCAACAAACATAAAGGCACTGGAAGATATTCTGAAGATAACATACTTTTGTTTACATGTAAACTAAAGGAATGACTTCAATGATAGGAATTCTACACAATACAAAACTATGCTATATTAGCATTTGATGTTTTTTTTTTTTTTTCTGAACAGGCATGGCTTTTCAGTCACCTTTGAGTCATGTGGTCAGGCAGCTGACAGCTCCACCCGCCCTCAAGGTGAGTCCTGGTGGGGATCAATGGCCTTAGTGTAATAAAACCAGAGAAAGGAAAAGACAAAGTTTAGATACTCTGACAGGTGGCCAACTGAAAGCTGGCTATAAATGGAAGCAAGAGTCATTCCCATTAGTCCCTCAGTTTCCCCCTTTTCACCATGTAGACAGATAGACCAATTGCCCCATCCATAATAGACAGTCTGGTTGATAGTATATTATATAGGCAGGAGGTATCATCTCTGGACCAGTTTCTTAGTAACCTAAGAGTCACTGTAGGTGCTAAGAATGGAAGAGCATGGAGGATAGATGGGGAGTGTCAGGGATGTTTCTATGAGTGACTCTTCTCAACACAAACATAAATCTGTCCTACAGGGGGTGAAGGAGGGGAAGGGTGAGGGCATAGACATATTTCTTGGTTGGCATTTATGTCTTCTTGGCAGCTTTGTTATTCTGGACCCATCAAAATCAACTCATTGATCCCAACTTGGCTTGTTGGCTCTCTCCACTGAGGAAAGAAATATTGTGAAATTATATTGGACTCCATTGTAAAATATTTGCTGTTGCCCCTTGCTGCTTGCTTGTCCTGGATTCTGTGGTTACATTATTGGTAGCTCATTTTTCTCCCTAAGGATTTCTGTCTTTCTGTCATTCTCAGTGTCTCTGTTCTCTCTGTCTCTGAATCTCTGTCTCCTACCACCTCCCAGTTCAGTATGACTGATGGAAGAAGGTGTTTGCTATTGCTGTTAATTACTGCCTCCCGTGAAATTCTGAGTGATAGTTATTAAGAGGTCCCAATCCTGCCTTTGACGACACAGAAGTCAGGAAATTTAATAATGTGTTGCAGCATCCAGGATATAACGTTCCCCCCTCCCCCTTCTTTCTCTCTCTCTTCTTTGGTCTTAAATATACTCCTGTGGTGTTAGCTTTGAATGTGGAGTTGTCTTCTCAAAGAGGCTATCAAGTGAATTAGGCCTCAAATTAAGAATTTTTAAAAAGACATTCACATTGAAATATGTTATTAGTGTGAATGCTGTTTCTGCATTGGCAAAGTAAAGTTGGCGGAATGAATCACATTTAAATCCAAGGCTCTTGATTAAAACTTTGTAATGCATTTCCCATTTTCTAGTCCAACCAGATTCCTCTCCACCCTGCTCCCCAAATCAAATTACCTTTCACTATGGTTTCCTCCCTTGGTGAGACCCCAAATCCTACAGAGACTGTTGGGGAGAGAGGGTCACATAGAGACAGGATTGATGGAACATCTCCAAAAAATTAACATATTTTCCCAGTGACTCATGATACAGTGACAAGAGTAATAGATATCAAGTCAAAAGACCTGGGTTCAAATCCCAGCTCAGCTAATGGCTGTTTTGTTTTTTATGGCATCATTAGCTATTTAGCCCCTCTCCTCTGGGCCTTTGCTGCCTCTTTGAGAGCATTTTACCTTTCTATCCCCCAAACCTAGCACACTGCAATTGTAAATGTGTTATTACTTTTGCTGTGCTTTATCCAGTCTTGTGATTTCATTGGTTTGGCAAATCACTGTGAGGGCAGCACTTCCTTTACCAATGCAAATCTGCAACCGTTCAGTATCTTGTGGTCTTAGAATGGGAGACTTAGAGGTTACATGATGATTCAGTAGTCACATGGACAGTTGGTGTTGTAGTTGAACCTTGAACCCAGATCTTCCTGATTCCAAGGCTCCTCTCTGTCCACTCTGCCATGATGTTTTGGATATAGTTGGAACTTAATAACTTCCTGTGACATTGGGTTTGTTGGATTGGATTCTATGGCTTCCTAGGTATAAATCTGTGCTCATATAGTTCTATGAGCCTTTTACTGTTGGCATGTCTCTGGGAAGAGGTCAACATTCCCCATTGCACTTAGAAACTCTGCTGACATTACTGGGATTCAACTCTTCAGTCTTTCGGTGCTTCCTGGACTATAGTCAATCTTTGCCTACCAGTAGGATCAATCTTATGAATTGGCAGTATTCCCAAGTTACCTACATGCCTGGGAACATCCCCTTATCCAGGTGCTACAGCATCTAAATTCAGTTTCTGCAGTCAAAGGACCCAAAGAAAAGTTAATGAAGTGGAAAGATCATTGGATTAGAATTAGAAGACCTGATTTCAAGGCCCAGTTCTGCTACTAAGTAGCTGTGTAGTCCTGGATAACTCATTTAGCTCTCTGAATCTTAGTTCTTCTTCTCTTTCTCCTCCTCCTCCTCCTCCTCCTCCTCCTTTTCCTCCTCCTCCTTCTCCTCCTTCTCTTCCTCATCCTCCTCCTCCTCCTCCTTCTCCTCCCCCTTCTTCTTTGTTTTTTTAAAATAAAAATAGGGGGTTTGAATAAATCATTTCTAAGTTCCTCCATACCAGTTTTAACAACCTGAGTTGAAACCCTAAAGACATATTTCAAAATTTTGTCTAGATCCAGTCTTTTAGGTCCACAGGAATTCTTCAGGGTGGCCAGTAATGTAGTGAAAGGTAGACTAACTTATTCTGGATATTCAACCTCCTTTTTCAAATGCATACTTTCCTTGAAGTAGAAATACATTAAATGAATGCAGAGGAAGATGCTGGGGATTTAGCAGACTCTTGAGGTATGACCTGATATAGCAAGATGGCACTGGGCTGGGGTTTGGAGGACTAAGAACCCCAAGAGGAGATGAAAAGCCCAAAAGATTTTGCTGACATCAGAAGAGTGCCCAGATGTCCCTGGTGGCTCAAATTAATCCTTCCAGGCTTGCTAGTGGTGGGGGAGGGTAGTTAACCAATGCCAACACTGACTGGGTGCCTCCCTGCTGCCCAAAGTAGCAGCAAGTTCAAGGTCTGTGGGCTGACAGCTTGATATTTGCAACATTTTCTGGGGAAATATAAGGTAGGAGTTAGCCATGCTGGACCTCTCACTCATTCACTCTACATTTGATACTCTGTCTTTGAAGCTGGGCAGGTTGTCATCTTCTGTAAAATCCTCCTAGGACCTGGCCCAGGGCTAGCTCCCATCTCTACCCAATGGCATTTAAGAGTGACTGGTTTCAGACAGTGATGATGACAATAGCAAAACAGACAATATGCATAGCAATAGACTGAAATGGTTAAGGAGAGAAGCACCAATGATGGAAAGCAGAAAACAACAATGGCCTGACTTTTTGTATCTTATACAAGGGAAAGTCACATCACAAATATTATTATTCATTGTATAATTTCCCCTTTGATCTTTGAAGGGTATTAACTATGTCACTTCTGGGATGAATTGTCCTATGCATTCACCAGCAGCTGAGAGAAGGAAAATGAGTTCTTCTCCTCCTTTCTTCACCAGTAGCACAAATGTAACCTTGGGGTGAACTTGCTCTAGAGGTAGCAGAGCCCAGTCATCATCTCTACTTCTCTCTGCCTCTTCGCTGTTTTTACTGTCATACCTGGCTACCAATTGGCATTACGAGATCACCTGATATGATTTTACTGGTTGAAATGAGGGCAAGGTGATAATTTCCCCTCAAAAGTGCATTGGGTGATAGAATCAAGCATGTGCAATGTCTTTTGACCCTTCATTCTTCACCCCAGCTGCCAATCATGAGGTATTTTGTACAAAAGCAAAGGTCCCAGCTCAGAGGACCACCAAGGAGGAATACCCAGGCATCCTTAGCTCGTCTCCTTCCATCCTGTACTCATGGTAGGGCAAACGCAAGTCCCTCTTTGTCGTTCATAGCCTTCTTGCCTGCTGCTCTCGGCCTCACAGGCAAACATTTCACACTTCACCCCATGAAATAAGCACATGGCTTTCAAATAAGTTTTTCCCCTTTTGTCTCCTGAAATCCAAAATGACCTCGCAGAATTTTCCCTCTATTGTCCTTGTTTGAAAATGTTAATAACTGGTCAATGACAGGCGTGATTAAGCTTTCCCTTCTGCCTTATTTAGATTGGTGTCACTGCACCAGCTCTAACCAAGCCATAAAGTACATTATTGCCGCGTCCTCCCTGACAGGACAAAGCATTCCCTAGAAATTGATAAGGGCTTTTTTCTGGAAACGAATTTGGTGTTGGCAAAACAAACTGACACCTTCAGTGCCATTCATCTCCCTCTCTTTAATAACTTTCATTTATTTCACCATAGCCTCTGTTCCGATTAATGTAATGAATGCATCTCTCTCTGAAGAATAGGTTGAGCAGAAGTTTCAGATGCAAATACTTCAAGGGAAAAGTTGAGTGCTCCTTTTAGAGGGTCCCCTTGATTTTCAGGGGGAGGTCAGGTGATTCAAATTCTTGTTTATCCAAAGCAATTCTGGCTTCTTTAACCTAGTCTTAAAAGTGTTCCCATTAGAATGTGCTTCTAACTGAGACAATAAATTTGTATTTAGCAATTCTTTTGAGGAGGGTATATATGAGTGAACTTTGTTAGTACTTAGGTGGGGATGGAGACTGGACCTGTAATTCTATTCCTGTTGGGAACTTCTAGGTGAGGAAACTCCATCAATTAATGCAGGTCTGAACCTTATTTAAACTTGTAGTCTTAGAGAGCTGCCTAGAACACTAAGGAATTAAATGACTTGCCCAGGGTCATACATCCACTATGCAACACAAATGGAACTTGATCCCACATCTTCTGACTTAAAGTATGAGTCACTATGCCATTAGCAAGAATAATTAATTAAGAAGCTGCCTAATAGTGTACTGAGGGCTGGGCCTCCAAGTATGGTCTCTCCTCATTCCCATGTTTTCCACCCTCCTGACTCCCAGCAATGTTTGCCAGCTGTAAATGTTGCAAATTATGGTTCTGTTTTAAAGTTTAATAGAAAGAATGCTGGGAGGAGTCAGAAGGCTATGGATTTGAATCCCATCTCTAGTATTTACTAGCTGAATGCAGCTAGGTGGCACAGTGGATAGAGCACTAAACTTAGAATCAGGATGACATCTTCCTGAGTTCACGTGTGGCCTTAGACACTTACTAGCTCTGGGACCCTGGACAAGTCACTTAACCCTGCCTTCCTCAGTTTCCTTATTCATAAAATGATCTGTAAAAGGAAAAGCCAAATCACTCTAGTACCTTTGCCAAGAAAACCCCAAATGGGGTCACAAAGAATTGGATCCGACTGAAATAATTCAAGAACAGCTGCACAGATGGGGACAAGCCTCTTATTCTGAGCTTCAGGTTCCTCAGATCTAGAAAAGGGAACGTAATCCATGTGCTACCTACATTTAAGAAGATCAAATGAGATGCGGAGTGCGAAGCACTCTATAAGTGTAAAGCGCTATATAAATTCAATTCAACACATATTTATTGGCAAGACACTTTGAATTATTACTATGGCTACGGGAATTTATGGGTTGATTTTTTTCTTCCCCAGAGTAAATTTTGTAGCAATATAAAGAGGGTTGTGTCAAGGTTTTTTTTTTGTCCTTGTTTGTTTACTGATACCAGAGAAGATAAAAGCCAGCAGGTATTATTTCAGGCAACAGGTTTACTCTGTTTTCCTTTTCTGTCTGAAAATCTTTGTTTTGGCCACATTGAAAAGGTCTTTCCAGAATGGCTTCCTGATTGGTTGTTGTTGGGCAGATTTCCCACTCTCAACACCTTATTTTGCCCTGTGTAAAGAGAGAAAAATTAATTCTAAACAATGCAGTAGGGGACTATGGGAAATATGTGTCTCTGAAAGACCCTGTCTTCAGAAGGTCCTTTCTAGTCTAATGATTTGATGAAATATTGAATCAGATAACAAGAACGCATCCTAACAACCCCAGACAAAATAAACACCTTCTGACCCCAGTTGCGCTAGTTTTCAATGAGGCCCAGCTACAGAATGATTGCTTTTAGAAAAAAAAAATATTTCTACATTCAATTAAAAGAGAAGTAATTAGACAATTGGACTGGGGCATTGGGCTCTGCTCTGGGGACAGAGGTGACTGCTTCTCAGATAGCAAAACAAATTGTGCCTCAGATTAATACGATTTTTGATTAATAACCCATACTTTCCCTAGGCTTCCTAAGTCTTTATAAATGGTCCTCGTGATAACTTTCTGTGGCACACAAGTTATAACGAGTTTTATGCCTATTTTTCTTTGGATTAGACAGATGTATAATGTTAGTTCTCCATTTTGATTTGATAAATATGATGAACCTAGTCTATGTAAGGCACTCTGCTAAGTGCTGAGGATACAATTTTTGTTAAATGGTCTTTTTTGCCCTCATGAACCTTACAGTCTACTGGAGGGGGGGTGAGGTTATATGACAGGTACAGAGATGTGCATAATAGGAAGCTGGAAATAACGAGGGCAAAGTAAAGAGTAGATCAAGCTCTCTAGGGAACCAGGCGGAGAAAACAATTCACGCTAATTAGGGATAATTTGGTGGAGGAGGAGGTACTTGGTTTGGGCCTTAAAGAAAGTGAGTCATTCAGAGGAGAAGATGAGCAGAGAATAGATTTTGGGCCTGGGCAATGGCCAGGCCTGCAGAAGGTGCTATTTCAAGTTTGGGGAGCAGCTAGAAGTGCAGCTGGGTTGAAATATAGAATATTTTGAACCAGAGTGATTTGAATTTTGGTTTACAATGTAATCTGGAGACAAATGGTAGAAGTTATTAAGCATCAGATGACAATGTTCCTGTTTCATCCTATAGGCAATGGAAAACAACCAAAGATTTGAAGAACATGGTTGGGCTTGAGCATGAGAAACAGTATTTTGACAGTTGTATAAAGAATGCATTGGAGAAATTACAGTAGGGAATGGAGGTTAGGAAACTACTTAAGAGGACAACTTTACATGGAACATGGCATGCTCTCTATTTAAACACTGCCATGAAGTCAATAAAGGACTTGGTCTAAGGTTCAAGAGACCATAGTTTTAGACCTAGGCAAATTACATTGTTAACTTTGACTCCACTATGAGGAAAGTAGGTGCAACAGGAGGTAAAACTCTGGGCCTGGAGTCAGGAAGACTTAATTAAAATTTTACTTTAGACACTTACTAGCTGCATGACCCTTGGCATGTCATTTAACTGTTGTTTGTCTCCATTTCCTCAACTATAAAATGAGGAATATAACAGCACCTACCTCACAGGGTTGTGTGAAGATAAAATAAGCTTCCATTTGTAAAGTGTCTGGCACACAGCAGGCAATATATAAATGCTATTCTCTCCCCTTTCCTTTTCTTCCTCACCCTCTATATCTAATTGATTGCCAAATCCTGTAAACCTTACCACCATTACATCCTTTATATCTATTCCCTT
This sequence comes from Phalanger gymnotis, assembly GCA_028646595.1. Classification (NCBI taxonomy): domain Eukaryota; kingdom Metazoa; phylum Chordata; class Mammalia; order Diprotodontia; family Phalangeridae; genus Phalanger; species Phalanger gymnotis. Next base: position 679,409,404 of record CM053622.1, on the reverse strand, counting down.
CTCTCCATTCATACTGCCATCATCCTCGCTCAGGCCCTCATCACCCACTATTTTACAAAGGTAAAATTTTAATTCAAGTCTTCTTGACTCCAGACCCAGGGTTTTATCTACTCGTCCACCTACCTGCTTCAAAGAGTGGAGTCAGTGGCATCAATGTAATTTGCCTAGGTCTAGAACTATGGTCTCTTGAGGTTTAGACCAAGTCCTTCACTGACTTCATAGCAGTGTTTTAAGGAGATAATGCCATGGTCCATATAAAATTATCCTTAACAATGTCATTTCACAACATCAGTAAAGCCGTACTACTGAATTATGCTGTAAAGTCGTAAAAGTTGCAGTAATATCTTTTAGAGAATCGTGTATTTGTAATATTGTTTCCTAAATCAGTCAGTCAGCAAGCATTTTTAATGCCTACTATTACTACAAGCCAGGCACTGTGCTAAGCTATGGGGATCCAAAGAAAGGCAAAAGACAATCTCTGCTCTCAAGGAATTCACAATCTATTGGATCTAACTTCCATCTGGAACATCCTTTCACCTGACATTAATTTTTTCAGGATATTCCTGTTCAACTTAATATCATGCAATTTATAATTAAATTATAAAATTTAATATAATAGAACTTCATTTATATAGCCTTCTAACCATTATACTATGTCCAGACTGACCTCCCAGAAGCAGGGATCTGATCATAGCATCCCCTCCTTACTCAAATACCTTTATTGAATCCCTATTGCTTAAAAGATAAAATATAAACTCCTAAACTCAAGCCCCAACCTCCTTGTCTAGCTATATCTCCTAAGACTCGCCTTTATCTAATATAGGCTCTAGTAAAATAAAATTTTTCATTTCTACAAAAATGACCTAAACTTCTCTTGCCATTCTGTCTTTCTTCATATCATCCCATTACCTTGAATGACCTCCACCAACTTTGCCTATTGAAATCTTCCCCACCAGGGAAAGTCTGGGTCAAATGCCACTTCCTTAATGAAACTTTATCTGCACTGCTACAGCTTTTAATTCGCATGATAAAATATATTGCTTTGCTCCCATTGTCTCCTATGTCTGTAACAGACTTCTGCCCCGTGCCGCCAGCTGCTGGTATTACTTACCTCAAGGTTAAAGCCAGTTGCTCTCTCTTCTCTGAACCTTTGTCAGATACCACCCTCCCCAGCTTTGTCTTTCTCGCCCAGGGAGAATGTAAAGATCATGGGATCTCTTCCTCTTCAGTCTATTCATTGCCATTTGCCTATGTCTTTCCTTGGCATATTATGGTTTGTATCCTCCCTTACACTAAAGTTCTTGTTCCAGCCCCTGCAACCCAACCCTCCCTATTACACTGTAAGCTATTTGAAAAGGACTACTATATTATCATCTATCTTTTATGCCATTTGTTTTTTGTCCAGTGTTCAGCACAATGCCTTGAGCACAAATGTGTTTAATGTATTTGTCTTGAATTGAATACTTATATATCTTATCTTTTCTGAGTTTCTTGAAAGCAAGAACCTCCTTTGAATGTCCTTTTTTGTAACATCTACTGTACTGGCACAATATGCTGTATGTAGTAGGCACTTAGTAAATCTACTAAATTGAAATTATTGAAAACAATTTGACTTTTTCTTGGTGATTCAAGGTTATTGTAAGGAACCCACTATTATAGCATATTGTAATGCAGAGCTACGTTTGCTTTTTAGTTTTTCTTTCTTTTCTGCTGGTGATCAAGTTTGCCAAGTATCACTTTAGTTGTCAGTGTGCCTGACTTTGACAATCTTCCAGTTTAACAAAGGGACAAGTCATATCTTCTGCAAGTCTTGGTTACCCCACCTGTAAAATGAGATGATATTTGTTGCTACCTCATAGGGTTATTGTGAAGCTCAAAAGAAATAATGCACATAAAGTGCTTTACAAACACTAGGGCTCAGTAGAAATGTCCATTGTTGTGATCTTAAATGTGTATCAAGTGATTATTCTCTTATATATCGTTAGGTAGACTAGGAATGATAAAGAATATTTAATTCTTCTGTATCTTCCCTAGGAAACTGGAATTTTCCTTTTGGACAAGCAGTCACGACTGTGGATTAATTGTCATATGAAGAGTTCATCAATTAAAAAAGAAATGATTTAATTGAAAAAGAATCTAAAGTGTTAGGAGAGAAGTGGTTTCTCCATGATTAAAGGTGCTCAAGCAGACACTGTATGACCACTTGTCGAGGATGGAGAGGGCAATTTATGCACCTGGTAGGAGCTGGACTGGGTGCTCTCAAAGGTCCTTTCCAACTCTGAGAATCTATGAATAATGTCCCTTCTGATTTGCTGCCTCTGATCTGCTGTGGGCTGTGAAATCAGATAATGAAGCTTGTTAGAATAAAAGTCAATAAGTCTCTGAGTGAAGGCATAGGAGTAAAGAACTGGGCTTATTATCTCTCCCACTAAATGTACTCCTACTTCTGGCTACACTATTTCTGTCATTGGTGTCATCATGTTTCAAAACCTTTAGTTCATTTTCGACTTTTCCTTATGCCTTACCTTTTGCAGTCAATTGGTTACCAAGCCCTGTAGATTCTACTTCTGCAGAATCTCTGTCTTCTTCGCTGTCCCCACAGCTATCATACTAACACAGGTCTAATTATCACTCACTTGGGCTATTGCGATGGCCTACTTGCAGCTGTTGCTATCTCCATTCCCTTTCCCCGCTTTAATCCGCCTTTCATATCATGGTACTCATCTACATTCTATTAAACCATTAGAGAGAGAACCTGAAAAGACCTTAAGCTTAAAAGGGCCAAGATCACCCACTGCATCCTGGGCCATCTCTAGTTGCCCTGATCAATATCTGGCCACTGGACCCAGATGGCTCTGGAGGAGACAGTGAGGCTAGTGACTTTTCACAGCCCTCCCTCACTCAAATCAAAGTCAATTACAAGTCATGTAATTATCTCCCTGATGTCATTGTCCTCTTTGAGAATGAAGGACAAACCACATACAACAACAACTCTTAGTCCACTAAATATACCTTCTATTTTTCACTCTCTATTCTTCAGCTCCATCTCCTTTAACCTAAAGAATTTGTACCCATTCTTTAGAGCACATCTTAACTATCATCTGTTCTGTGGAATGTTCCTTGAGTATTCCTTTTGATAGTGTCATCTTTCTTTCCATAAATACCACTTAGCCCTCTATTTAGATGCTTTTAAATTTACATATCATATATGGTTTTAAATAGTAGTTATTTGCATATGCCATACACATACAGTCCTATTAGATTATAAACTCAGGGATCTTGTTTTAGCAATCCTCTGGTAGCTCTTCTATGAACAGAATAGATGCTTAATGCACATTTGTTGAGTTTAATTGAGTCGGGTTATTAGGATGGTCATTTCCAGCCCATTTTTTTTCCTTTAAGTTTAAGCCTGAATCCTAGAGTCTGATATTATTGGAAGATTAGCTTCCAGATAAGTGGAATGAGTCAATTACCATTTATTAAGCACCTACTGTGTGCCAGGCACTGTGCTAAATGATGGAGACTAAAATACAAAGAAAAGCAAAGATACTCCCTGACATTAAGAAACTTATAATTTACTGGGGAAAGAAAACATATGAAAAATGGAGGGAGGTAGAGGAAGAGGAAGATGGAAGAGAGAAGGTCTCTAGTTTGGGAGCATGATGGCAAAATCCAAAGGAATCCAAAAGCGATGTAGCTGGTAAGAAATGGGGAGAAAACTGCTCTAAGCTCCTACCTTAAATTGAGGTCCTAGAGCCCTTGGTCCTGCCCTCCAGAGGTTTCGATCAGAGGGGCAGATGTACCAAGTAAATTCAGTCTTGCAGGAAAATGAGATTTCCCAATGATGAATTTCCTAGAGAGGGAAGGGATGATGGAGAGATCCAAAGAAGTCCAAAAGTAATATAGCTGATGGGAAATGTTTATTGACTAACTGATTTTGTCCTCCCCTCTTACAAATGTGAAATTCTGATCACTGAAGTCACTCATTTGTTTTAAATGTAGAAGAAATGACAGCGTCTCCAGATTGTTCATTTTTAATGCCTGCAAGTTTCTTGGGAGAAGAGAGAAGGTGATAGCCTAGCTTTATTCCTTTTTTTTTTTTGTTTTTTGATAGACTCATGATTTCTTTGTGTGGAGAGCTCCCAATGAGCAAAGGCTTTCTACCAAATGCAAATAGAAAAATGTTCTACAACTTGAATAAAGAGAGTTGCTGACGGTACTCACTTTTCCATTACTGCAGATAGAACCCAATTAAGTATACTGGGTCCACACAAATTCAACGGATCTCACACAGGGCCTGACTACTATTAGCTTAGCAGCTGCTTGAAGTATGGAGGCTAAAACTGTGAAAGAAAAAAAAAGTGAGCAGGGGAGAGCATGTGCCCAGTGGAATGGAAATTGGAAGGCTTTATTGCTACAGATTCACCCTCCAGATCCAGCACCTGCTCAGTGCCCTAGCCCTCCCAATTTGAATAAGTGATTAACAACTCATTAACAGATCATTAGCAAAATCAACTCGGTGCAGTGAAGGGAACCCAGGCTCACAAATTCCCCTGGCTCATTCTGCCAGATGTGTATGGAAAGGAGACTAAATAAGTATCTAACAGGTAACAATATCCCTGTCAATGGGATGGGTAGAGGTGAACCTCTCCTTTATATCCAGAAGGACATGATCAAGGTCCCCTCTTAGAAAAATGAAACAAGAGTGTCTCTCCCATCCTCCCTCCTACATCTCCATTTTTTCTCAAGTGGCTCCATGAATAGCATGCTTACATCTGGAATATCAGCTGGTTCCTGCCTGAAGCTGACATTCCACTTTCTATGTGGTCCCAGGTGGTTGTTGACAGTTCGCACAGAAGAGGTGGGTGTTTTGGTTCAGGCTTTCAAGCTGGAAGATGAAGGCCGAGCTCACAAAGCCTTTAAATCTGAATGGGTAGAAGAGAGACTCTTGTTACTTCATGTCTGAGATCTTCTAAAAGAGGGATTAAACAACTGCCTACCTTGGCCAATTAAGAAATTTACCTCTGTAAAAGAAGAGAATTGGACCAAATAATGCTTGTCAATTCCTTTCAAATACTTGATATCATTCATGTCAGGGCTAGAGCTTCATATTAGAGATATTTGGGGCAAGAGGAGGGATGAAAATGTCACTGCTCCTGTGTCACTAAATTAACAAAAAAAATAGTGGTTTCTCTTACTATTGGGAATTTAGGATTAGTAAAATTCTGCTGGTGGCAAGGACAACTGTCATTATTACTACCTCACCCTCTACTAAAATAAGAAAAATCACAGACTCTAAAATTGGGAGAAACCTAAAGGGCCATCAAGTTCAATCTCCATACAAAGTATGAACTCCATTTACACAATTTTGGATAGGTAGTCATCTAGTATTTTCTTGGTTGGATACTACTAGTGATGAGGAACTTGCTGTCAATCAGCATTTTTTGGTGGGAGAGAGGGGACAGTACTAATTGTTTACGAATTTCTTTATATGAAACTGAAATGCAGAAGAAATAAATAAATTCTGAGTGGAGATTCAAAGCATCACAGCGAATCTAGGCTCTGTCACAGATCTTGAGCAGATGACTTCTCTGGACCCCAGTTTCCTCATCTGTAAAATACAAAGTCTGAACTAGATAATCTCCAAAGTCCTGCCCAACTACAAAACCACCCTTTTGTAATTATTTAGCTTTTCTTTTCTCTCTTCCAAACTCTGGTATAATTGAATCTCAAACTTCTTTTGAAGATACCACACTTCCCAGCAGTTCTAACTGGCTACAACTTCTCTGACACTTCCTTATAGAAGGGTGGGAGGAGGAGTTGACAAACTCCTTGCTCTGATCATTGACACTTTTAGACCTTCTTTGTGCCATCATAACTCAGAAGTCATCTTTCTTTCATCAAATCTCACTGCATCTTGTCCAGATTCTTTTTGTTGGGGCAGCTAGGTGACACAGTGAGTAGAGCACCAGCTCTGAGTCAGGAGGACCTGAGTTCATATCTGGCCTCAGATGCTTGACACATGCACTAGCTGTGTGACCTTGGGCAGGTCACTTAACCCCAACTGCCCTGCCAAAAACAAAAACAAAATCCCAGATTCTTCTTGCTGTCATCTCTGGATCATCACATCATTCTTGTTTCTCACCAACAAGTTTGATTCCTGATTCAGGGTCTTCTCTATTTTGTTCTCATCCTCTTTGACACCATGACTTCCCTGTTTCTCAATCTGTTCATCTCTCCTCCCCTCTGCCGCAATCTACTTTAAGCAATTACAGATTTAGGCATGCAACAAAGGTGCTAAACTAGAGTACGGGGTGTTCAAGGAGGACTAGCACATCTGGTGTGTGAGCTTGCCAAGCCCCTTTCAGGGCTGCTTGTTCACCTTTGTTTCTATTCAGTATTCAACTCTAATCTATGGCTCCAAGAAGCTGTAGCATGTGCAGCAGCCATGCCCTAGTAAACCTTCTCATCAGATGGGCTAAATCAGGTTAAGAATAACTGACAGGCCTAAAACCAGTTGGTGAATTAGAGTGATGTTTACCATAAGCTTTCGAAGACTTCCCTCAGCAGAACAGGTGGATGAGAGCAATTTGTTCCAACAGTCACAAAGGTGACTGAAGCAGATTCTGTGGAGCGCTTAGAAGTTGGTCCGCCATCCCCAGGCCATTGAGAGTCATCTTGACTTTTGTCTTGCCACTGGATTTCACAGACTCTGAAAGAGAGAGGGAGGCTGATGATCTTGTGCAACTCTGCCTCTCTTAAATCCAATTAATGAATAAGACCCTGAGATGTCATTGGTCCTTTTTGAAAAATAAGGACAAACAATAATAAATTAGCCACCTGCAAACTCCTGAATCAGATTAGAATGTAATTGAGAAATGTTTAAGAAAATAAAGAAAAAGGAAACACAACATAACTAATGTCAATCAGTGATTTTCTAAGGCAAAATGCAGCCTGCAGGGATCCCTTTCTATTTGAATTTGACACCACTGCCTTGGACCACCATCCTCTCCCCACCACTAACTCCAAAACCTTGCCTCCAAATGCAAGAATTACTAAATAGTGCAGTGGATAGAGTGATGTGCCTGGTGTAAAGGAAACCTGAGTTAAAATCTGAGCCACCTGCCCCATGGCATCCCAGACAACTACTAGCTACGTGACCTTGGACAAATCATTGAATCTGTATGCTTTAGTTTCCTTGACTATAAAATGGATATAGTAATTGCGCCTACCTCACAGGATTGTCATGAGGATCACATGACAAAATATTTGTATGGTGCTTTTTCGAATCTTACAGCCCTCTAAACTGCTAGTTTGTTGTTGTTAGTTTGTCTCTACTGCCTTCATAGTTCAACAAGGTCCTCAGTTCCTAGGACCTCCATCTCCACTCTACTTCAGCCTTCCTCATCAATCAGAATTCCTATTTATCCAATTCATAGATATGATTGTAGATATAAAACTGGAAGAGACGTTAGAAATCACATAACCTAAACTCTAGATTTTAAAGTTAAGGGAAGAGAAGTTCAGAATATTTAAGTAACTTGCCTAAGTCTAAAATCAGACTTTCTGACCACAATTTTTTTGTCTCCCTTCCCTTCCAATTCTCTCAAACTCCTACTTCATAACCTCCATGCCATTCTTCTGAACTATTAGCCTTCTCTGGTTTGAATTAACTCCCTATTCAGGCTGGATGCTATGGCCAAGTATTTAAATACTTCATTCTCCCCCATAATCTTATAATCACTTGCCTTCTTGACCTACTCTGTTTGCATTTAAACCTCAAAGAACTCAGCCTTATAATTAAAGAGGAGAGACTTAACATTCTCATGTATAACCTTGTAGGAGCTTCCCATAACTAGCTATACTGATCAAGAAAATCAATGATGACTACCTAAGTTGGATAGTAATGGGTTGTCCCAGAGTGGCCTGGCTAAGGAAGAGAAATATCACCAGTTTTTAGACAGCTCTTACCTTGACTCCATGGATTTTGAGCACACTGGGCAGCAAGAGAACAGCCCTCTGAGCTCAGCATGAGCTTTCACTTCTTCAGTAGGGATCCTTTTCCTCAGTATACTTGCCTCTGGAAGTCCAGTAATTGCTTGTAAATCCCCGTAAGCCTCTCAAAGCTGCTGGTACATTTGTACATCTTGGGTCCAAATCAAGTTGTGAACTAATCAACCAGAACTAGAAACCAATTCTTGGAATAACCTCTTGGGAATCAAATGACACAATAAGACACAGGTGAATTCTCACTGGATGTAATTACTTGGGGGCAAACAGCAATGGTATATGTCAGTGCGGCATGTGAGAATGTCTGCTGTGGCATTGGCTCATGAAAATATAGGATAGAAATAGAACATGCTTAGGCTGCTACTGGGGTGGTCATTGGCCTAGGACTAGGTTGAGTAAAGAGCAGATTAGTCTGAGAACCAAATCTTTAGCCAAGTCATCATTATTGTGATTATAAAACACACTGAGACAATACCTTTCAGCCTGTGGTGCTATACTGGATAATGCTCAGATATTACATAGACAGTTTCTTTCCTTTTGTAATTTGTAACCTATGAATCCAGTTCACCTTTCTCTTGATGTTCCAGTTTGGTGATTCAATTAAACCATGTCAACAAGCATTTATTAATTTCCTATTATGTGCTACAGGGCACTATACTAAATACTGGGGATTAAGCAAAAGGAAATAAAAAACAAAACAAAACACCCCCCAAACAACAACAATAACAATAAAACTAATCCCTGCTCTCAGGGAGCATATAATCTAATAGGAAAGACCATGCAAACACCAATATATGAATAGTATATGCACAGGACAATCTGAAGATAAACACAGAAAGAAGACACTAACATTAAGGGGTAATTTGTAAAGACATTGTAGAAAGTGGAATTTTAGCTAGATCTTGAAAGAAGTCAGGAGGAGACAAAGTGGCTGAGCTTTCCAGTCATGAGGGACAGTCAGTGAAAATCAAGACTTTTATAGCCTTATGAGAGAAGCGATAAGAAGGCCAGAGTTACTGAAACTTAAGAATAAAAATGGAGGAGAGAAAGTTTTAAGAATAGTGGAAAAGTGCCTCCAGAGAAAGAACTGATATTGTCTGAATACAGACTGAAACATGCTAATTTTCACTTTCTTTCTCTCTTTTATGTCTTCTTATACACAACGATTAATATGGAAATATTTTACATGATTTCACATATATAACCTATATCTGATTGCTTACCATCTCAGGGAAAGGAGAGTGGAGAGGAGGGAAAGAGGGACAGAATTTGGAACTCAAAACTTTAAAAAAAAGTTTAAAAATTGTTTTAACATGTAATTGGCTAAAAACAAAATATCATTAAAAATACTTGAAAAGTAGGAGGGAAACTAGTTATGAAGGGTTTTGAAAGACAAATGAAGGATTTAATAATTGATCCTGGAGGGGATAAGAAGCTACTGGAGTTGATTGAATGGGGAAAGGTGACATAATCAAACCGGCACTTTAGGAAAATCAATTTGTCAGCTGAGTTGAGAATGGGCTGGAGAGACTTAAAGCAGGGAGAACAATCAGTAACCTATTGCAATATTATAGGATGAGAGCCTGTACCAAGGTAGTTGCAGTATCACAGAAGAGAAAGGCGCATATAGAAGAGATATTATGAAGATTTAATCTGCAGAACTTTGTTACTGACCAGCTATGAGGAATGAGAAGTCAAGGATGACATCCAGATTCTGAGCCTGGATAATTAAAAGAATGGTAATGCCCTAGATGATAACATGCAAATCAGGAAGAAAAGAAGGTTAGGCTGGGGTTGGGTGGTGGAGGGGTATTCAGTTTTGTACATTTTGAATTTAAGATGTCTCTGGGACAGCCATTTTTAAATGTCCAATACACAGTTAGAGATGGGATACTGGAGATTAAGAAAAAAGGGTTTTGGATGGATAAATTACCTGACGACTATCAACATAGAAATGACCATTGGATCCATGGGAATTGATGAAATCATCAAGTGAAATTACATATATAATGCATATGTATATGTATGTACATATATATACACATACATACAAACACACATATGGAGAGAGAAATGGGGAGAAAGGCAGAGAGAGAGAGAGAAAGAGAGAGAGAGAGAGAGAGAAAGAGAGAGAGAGAGAGAGAGAGAGAGAAAGAGAGAGAGAGAGAGAGAGAGAGAGAGAGAAAGA
>CM053622.1:679376437-679398706 GCA_028646595.1 Phalanger gymnotis | reverse complement strand
TAAATTCTCTCTCCTGGATCTATTTTCCAGGTCAGTGGTTTTTCCAATGAGAAATTTCACATTGTCTCCCATTTTTTTCATTCCTTTGGTTCTGTTTTATAATGTCTTGATTTCTCATCAAGTCACTAGCTTCCACTTGCTCCATATCATCTGCAAAGAATGATAATTTTGTTTCTTTGGTGCCTATTTTAATTCCTTCAATTTCATTTTCTTTTATTATTGCTATAGCTAGCATTTCTATTCCACTATTGAATAAAAGTTGTGATAATGGGTAACCTTGTTTTGCCCATGATCTTATTGGGAAGGCTTCTAGCTTATCTCCACTACAAATAATGTTTACTGATGGTTTTAGGTAGTTACTATTTGTCATTTTAAGGAAAGCTCCATTTGTTCCTATGCTTTCTAGAGTTTTTAATGGAAACAAGTATATTTTGTCAAAAAGGTTTTTCTGCATCCATTGAGCTATTCATATGACTTTCGTTGGTTTTGTTATTGATATGATCAATTCTCCTGATAGTCTTCTTTTTTTAAGTTTAATAGTAATTTATTTTTTCCCCAGTTATGGGTCAAGAAAAATTTTAGCACTGATTTTCACAAGATTTACAGTTCCAAATTTTACTCCCCTCTTCCCCCATCCTCTTTTGAAAATGGCAGGCAGTTTGATTTAGTTTGTATATGTGCTATCATGTTAAAAAAAACACTCTCCATATTACTCACAGTAAAAAAAAGAAACATTAAAAGAAAAAAAACATGAGAATGAATAAAATAAGTGAAAAATATGCTTCAATCTACATTGAGAATCCAACAGTTCTTTATATGGATATGAATAGCATTTTTCTTCACAAGTCCTTTGTACTTGTCTTGAATCATAGTGTTGCTGAGAAGAGTTGAGTCATTCATAACTGATCATAATACAATGATAGTTTTCTTAATATTGAACCAGTCCTGCATTCCTGGTATAAATCTCCCTTCATAATGTTTAATCTTTGTGATAATGCTGTAATCTACTTGCTAGTATTTTATTTAAAATTTTTGCATTCATCAAGGAAATTGGTCTATAGTTTTCTTTCTCTGTTTTTGCTATTTCTAGTTTAGGTATCAGCACTATATTTATGTCATAAAAGGAATTTGGTATGATTGTTTTGCCTATTTTTTCCCGAAAAGCTGATGTAGAAATTAATTGTTCTTTAAAAGCTGTAGAATTCACTTGTGAAGCCATCTGATCTCTCAGATTTTTTCTTGGGGAGCTCATTGATGGCTCATGCCATGTGTTTTTTCTAAGATAAGATTTTAAATCACCCTATTCTATTTCCTTTTCTGTTAATCTGTGTCATTTATATTTTTGAAAATATTGATCCATCTTACTTAGATTGACACATTTATTGGCATATAATTGGGCAAAATAGCTTCTAAAAATTGTTATAATTTCATTTTCATTGGTGGTGAATTCAGTCTTTTCATTGATGCATCCCATAAATTTTGGTATTTTGTTTCATTGTTGCTATTTTCTTTATTGAAATTATTTATTGTTTCCATGATTTGTTCTTTGACCCACTCATTCCTATATTATTATATCATCATAGGATTATATATTTAGTTTCCATTTAATTTTTAACATTTCTAAGGTCCTTTACTAAATGTAATTTTTGTTGCATTATGGTCTGGAAAAGATGAATTTAATATATTTTTTGCATTTGGTTGTGAGGTTTTTATGCTTCAATATATGGTCAATTTTTACATAAGTGCCATGTAGAGCTGAGCAAACTTTTCTAAATTCCTATTTGTCTCTTTGACTTCTTTCTTATTTATTTTATGTTTAGATTTATCTAGCTCTGAGAGGAGAAAGTTGAAGTCTTCATCAGTATAGTTTTACTGTATATTTCCTTGTATAACTCAATTGACTTTTCCTTTAGTAATTTGGATACTATGCCACTTAATGAATATATGTTTGATATGAATATTACTTCATTTTCTATAGTAACTTTTATCAAAATGTAGCTTCCCTGCTTATTTCTTTTAATTAGCTCTATTTTCGCTTTTGATTTGTCTGAGGTCATAACTGTTAGGCCTGCTTTTATTTTTTTTTTATTTTTATCCCAGCTGAAGCATAATTGATTCTGCTCCAGCTCTTTATTTATTTATTTTTTTGGTATGTGTCTCCCACTTTCAAGTGTTTCTTGTAAACAACAGGTTGTTCGATTCTGGATTTTAAACCATTCTGCTAATCAATTCTGTTTTATTAATTAGTTCATCTCATTCACATTCACAGTTTCGAGTACTAACACTGTTTTTCACAGTTATTATTACTAAATTATGAGTACTAACTGTGTACTCCATCCTATTTTCCCTCTGTTTATCCTTCTCTTTCTCTCTGTCTTTTCTTGCCCTGTTACTCCTCAAAAGTTTGTTTTGCTTTTGAACACTTTTTCTCTTAATCTGCTTTCCTTTCTGTCACCACAGACCTTATCTTATCCCATCTGCTCCTACTTACCTGTAGGGTAATACAGATTTCTATATCCAACTGAGTGTGTATGTTATTCCCTCTTTGAGCCATTTCTGATGAGAGTAAGATTCAAGCATTTCCCCCATCTTTCCCTCTGTTTTAAAACTACTCCCTTTTGTACCTCTTCTATGTGAGATAATTTTCTTTGTTCTTCATCTCCATCTCCTCTTCTCCCAGTGCATCTTTTTTCCCCTCGCCCATTAATTTATTTTTTATATCATCCCATCATAATCAACTCACATCTGTGGTCTCTGTCTGTGTAGACTCCTCCTAATTGCCCTAATGATGATATGGTTCTTAGGAATTACAAGTATCATCTTCTGAGGTAGTAATATAAACTGTCTATTCTTGTTGAATGCCTTGTGATTTCTCTTTCATGTTAACCTTTTATGCTTCTCTTGAGTCTTGTATTTGAAAGTCAGATTTTCTATTCAGCCCTGGTCTTTTCATCAAGAATACTTGAATGTCTCCTATTTCATTAAACATTTATTTTCCCCATCTGAAGGATTACACTCATTTTTGCTAGGTAGGTATTTTTCAGTTGTGGTTTAACTCCTTTGCCTTTGAGAACATTATATTCCAAGCTCTCCACTTCTTTAGGGTGGAAGCTGCTAAATCTTGTGTGATACTGATTGTGACTCCACAAAATTAGAATTTTCTTCTGGATGCTTGCAATATTTTTTTCTTGCCTGGGAGCTCTTAATTCCTGGAATTTTAATTTTGGGATCTCTTTCAGGAACTGATCTGTGGATTCTTTCAATTTCTAGAACCTAAGGTTCTCTCATGGCTTTAGCTTATACTCTTTTTTGTCATGACTTTCTGTTGTCCAACAATTCTTAAATTATCTATACTGGATCTATTTTCCAGGCCAATTGTATTTTCAATGAGATATTTCATACATTCTTCTATTTTTTCCCATTCTCTCTACTTTGTTTTTTTTATTCTTGATGTCTCATTGAGTCATTAGTTTCCACTTGCCCAAATTCTGTTGTTTTTTTTTAAAGAAAATACCCCAACTTAGTCCCTTTCCCTCTCTCTGCTTTGCCAGTTTCTCTGGAAAAGATAGAAAAGAGTATGAACTATGACTGTTGCAGACTTAATTGCTTTCTGTATAAGTTCCCTTACTAGGCTGACAAAAAAAAATCCTACAGGGTTCATCCTTCAAGTAGTATCATTCCAATTTTATAAATGAGGAAAGTGAGGTCTCAGGGAGGGAAAGTGACTTGGCTAAAGCCACATAGCTCATCATAGAATTTAGAGCTGATCATCCATTTAGAATTTAGAGAGATCATCTATTCCAGTACCTTTAGATTGCAGATGAAGAGATTGAGACACATAGAGGGAAATAAGTTGTGTGAGGTTCCATAGGCTTAAGTATCAGAGAGAGGATTCAAACCCATGTCCTCTGCTTTCAGGTCCAATCTTCTTAGCAATGTTCTTCATGCTGTGGCTTTAGTAAACCAAATTAGAAGCTGGATATTTCTTTTAAGTTTGTGAAGGATCAAGAAAATTTAGTCCCCACTAGATATGGAGGAAGGAAATTTGTCTCTCACTCCTTTCTCCTTCTGCATCCTCTGAAATGACTAGTTTTATTTCTGTTCACCCCGTGGGAATCTCTCATCCTCCTGGTGGTGTGAAGGCTAAAAAATATGTGTGTTGCATTTTGATTTCCATCCTAAAGGAATCCAGATAGGATAAGGGTGAGAAAGGGGCACTTAGAAGTGTACAACAAAAGTGCTGTCCTCTGTGCTTCCTAATTCTGCCCATTTCTCCTCCATGGAGCAGTGTCAAACTAACTGGGCTGAGTAACACTAAGAACATACTGATAGAACACAAGGTTATGCATCCATTGAGTTATTCCAGCCTTACTTAAAGGAAAAGCAAAGAGATGCTGTCCTCTTGAAGAATGCATTCCAAGGAAAGTCCTTTAAGTACACTGCTTGTCCCCACCTAAGGAAGAAAAACAGAGAAAGGTCAAAGGCAATGCATGCTGCATTTGTTTCCAGAGAACTAACCTGTTGGTTCTAAAGATGTGACTTTTACCTATTAGCTGTTATTGAGGAACCTACAGCAAGAACCACCCAAAAAGAGCCAAAACAATTGATCAATCGGTAGCATTTGTTAAGCACCTCCTATATACCAGGTTCTATGCTAAAGACTAGAGATACAAACAGAGGCAAAAGACAGTCAGTCTCTGCCCTCAAGGAGCTTACAATCTAAAGCAGAGTGACTTCCTAGGATTTAAAGCTAGAAAGGGCTTTAGGACTCATGTAATCTTAACCCTTCATTTTATAGTCAAAAAGGAAACTAAAGCTGAGGAAAGCAGATAAGCTGAGATGGTAGCTAGCTAAACAGAGTGCTGGGCCTGGAGTCAGGAAGACCCAAGTTCAAACCTGTCCTTAAACACTTAGTAACTATATATAACCTTGGGCAAGTCGCTTAACCTCTGCTCGCGTGTGTTTCCTCATTAGTAAAACTGGAATAAAAAATAGCATCTACCTACCAGGGTTATTGTGAGGATCAAATGAGATAATAATTGTGAAGCCCTTACCACAGTGCATGGCACATAGTATATGTTATATAAATGTTAGCTAATGTTATCATCAGCATCAGCATCAGCATCATCATCATACTTCAGGTCTTCTGACTGCAAATCCAGTATTCTTCCCACCATATCATACTGTCTGTTGGTAAGAGTTTAGTTTGGAGATGTTCTTAAAATAATAGAGCCTACCTCCCAAAGTTATTATGAAAATCAAATGAGGGAATATTTGTATAGCACTTTGCAAATACTAAAATGTAATGTTAACACTAGCTATCATCATTGTCTTCATCATCACCATTGTTGTTGCTGTGCATTGCTATTGTTATTTTACTATTAGTCTTTGGCATGGGATTGTAAGAAGGTGGGTTGAGATAGGTTGATAGGTTGGCTCACAAGGTAAAGTTGGTAGAAGTAGCTGTTTGCTCTGCATATAGAAAAGAGTTAAGTAGTCTTCATTCACATGCTACTGTCTATGAAGTCACAGCATTATTCAAACTCGTGGATGGAATGAGAGTTGTGATTCCCTCATATCCTCTCAGATTCAGGCCACCTCATAGGATCCCTTTGAAGGGTAGACACTTTGGAAACAAAGAAGGGAGGGCACCAAGGATATTCTTGGGAAAATAGGATGCTGGGTGCTACTTTATGGAATCTTTTTTATTAATCCTATATACATATTCATTACCTCTTCTTGATTTAGAAAGATTCATCCCACTGTACTTGCTTGGAGAATCCAGGTTACTTACAAGTTCATTTCAAAAGCTTCAGGGTTGGGGTCACTAACTTAGACCAGCTCAGTGGGCCTTTGAAAATGAAATCACTCAGAAGCAAACTGATGACCTCAGACTCATTCCCATGGTTTTGCAGGGCCTTCCTGTCACCCAGAAAAGTGAGACTGGGAGAAAGCTTGAAAGTACATTCTGTTGTCTCACACTGTATGTCACAGGCTTCCAGATGGGGCAATCACACCATGCCTCAAAGACTGTGGATGCTCAGTAAATATGAGATGGGGATGGTGATGGCAATGATTATACGTATGCACTGCAATAACAGGGCCTCCTGCTGAGGCAGGGAGACGAGGTAATATGGGGCAAGTCATTCCATATCCTGAAAAAAGATGCCTGACATTACAAGCCCCAGAGGCCTAGCTTTTGTTTGTAAAATGACCATCAATGTTTGGTTATAAAACAGACACAGCTATAAAAACAGTCATTTGAATACTGTCTCTTCTGAGTTGTCAGGAGCTCAAAGTTGAAAGCAATGTGTATGTTCTGGGGAGGGGCTGCATGGAGGAGTGGATAGAGGCCTGGCCTTATAATAAGGAAAATTTGGGTTTAGGTCCTACCCAGGACATATGCCTGTGTGACCATAAGCAAGTGGTTTGACTTCTCTGTGCCCCAAGTCACTCTTTCAGACAAACAGCAAAAAAGTCACTGATCTATATATGTTTCTACATGGAAAGTTCTTTACACTGATGAAATCATGGGCCCAGATAGGAATTCCCTCTCTTCCAAAGCAACAACAGCAACATATTGAGAGGGCTTGAAGAAAGAAGGGGAAATAAACCAATATGATTTTTTCTAGAAAGTATGTGGGGTAATTATGAATAAGGGGAGAATTCTTAATCAAATGCAAGGTAAAGATGAATCTGAAAAGATAAAATCTGATTATAAAAAAATTCAAAAGCTTTTGCATGAATTCAACATAGCTAGAATTTCCAATTCTGGTCTCTCCCCTCTACCTGGTCTTGCCCCTCTTCCTGAATCTAACCATGCTTTCTAAACTCTAATCATGTCTTGCTAACCAACCAAACATTGAACTTGTCCCTCCAGTTCTGACCATGTCCCTCATCTCTAACCATGTATCCCCAATCTCCCAAACTTTATCATGCCTTTCTCTACTTCTTCTAGTTCTGACATTGCCCCCCAAATACTCCTCTCATCCTTCAGGCTTCCCACTATGCATCATCAAATGCTCCAAGCTTTTATACCCTCATATCTTAAGGTTCTAATGATTTCCTTACTCCAGACAGATGAAGAAATTGTGGCTGGAGGATTTTAAACAATTTAATGAAGGAAACAGATAATGGCAGAGTTGAGACTAGAATCCAGGTTTTCTTTTGGACTTGTGAAGACATAAGCATTCTGATTGCCACCTAAGGCACTCCAAATTCTGACTATGTTTCTCTAAATACCACTATGTTTTCTCAAATATGACCATTCCCCCAACCCTACCTCTGCCCAATCTTCAACTGCAGTTATATTCTGATCATGTGGTCCCAATCCTTATGAATTTCTTTTAACTTTATTAACCACTCTTTTAACTCAATTAACCATTTTTGACCGTGGTCTTAGAACTATCCAGGCTTTGTTGTTATTTTTTTGTTTAAAAATATTTCTTTATTAAAAACTTAATCATCAGCAAAGACATTAGTCAAATACACTTATAAAATAAGAAATAGACTATTATATAGAGTCATCTTCATTTATCAGCACAGAGGCTAATAAATTAATAAGGAAAATAACTAACAAAATTGCATTTTTTCATGACTTCATCTAAGTTTTTCTGGGGTCATTTTACCTTTTTTTTACTTTTCATATGTTGTTATAGCCAACGTGTCATCACTTCTGGTCCAGCTAACTGGCTTTGTATCACTGTATATGTCTTTCCATATTTCCTAATATTCATATTTCTCATTTTTATGATGTTATATAATCCCATTATCTGTGAGTAGGGGAAAAAGATTTTTACCTATGATTTTCCTGATGTAGGGAACTTACAGATGAAAAAACTCTCTTTATTAACACACATTTGCACCTTCTCTGCAATTTATAGTCTTAGAGAGCTGCCTGATTCCTGAGAAATTATATGATTGGCTCATGGTCATATAGCCAGTATGTCTTCAGAGCAGAACTTAATCTTTGTCTTACATGGATGCAAGACCAGCTCTCTACTTACTACATGTTCTAGTCCTTAGTCCCTATGAATAATTCATAAGTTATTCATCCATTTTCCAATCAGTAAACATCCAGTCTTGGCCACATACTCAAATCTATTGGCTGATTTTACTTTGGGGGGAGATAGAAAGGGGTAACAGAAACGAAATGAGGAAAGATGCTCCGGAGTATTTTCACTATGCTCTGAAGTAAGATGGCAGAACTGGAGACATCCAGAATAAGAACAATGTCTTTCCTTCTTCACTGCCCTCTCTCAAGGACTGTGGAAATATGAATTAACTACATAGAACAAACCCTATCAAGTGTTTCTATTAACTTAGAAGCGCAGTTGCATAAGGGAAGATACAAGTAACAAAATCTCTCCTTTGCCTGGGGATAGGTTAAAGTTTAGAGTCTTCCTTGGTGACTCAATGAATACAATTCGTCTTGAAATTGTAGAATGTATTGATTTTGATTTTTGTAGCACATGGAGATGGGGCAATCAATCAATCAATAGTCACGAAGTGCCTGCTATGTTCCAGTCATAGTGCTGGCTTCTGGGACAACAAAGACAAAAAGTAAACCATTCATACCCACAAGGAGCTTGCATTATATTAGAATACAAGTTGGGAACACCCTTACCTCCTACATTGGGTCATCCCAGATCTCTACCCCAGGATGAAGACATTCTGTGTATCTTTAGGAAGCTAAAGTATCTTTAGCTCACAATTATCCACTAATATGGGGGCAGCTAGGTGGCATAGCTGATAGTGCTGGGCCTGGAATCAGGAACACCTGAGTTTGAATCTGGCTGTAGATACTAGCTGTGTGACTGAGCAAGTTGCTTAACCCTGTTTGCCTTAGTTTCTTCATACGCAAATTGAGTTAGAGAAGAAAATGACAAACTACTCTAGTCTTTTAGCCAAGAAAATCTCAAATGGAGTCACAAGGAGTTGGCCATGACTGAAAACAATTGAGCAACATCCACTAATATTTTTTTACTAGTCAGTCAGAAGATACATTAGTGAGCACATGTGAGCTATGATTTTGACCTTATGTGGATACACAGAATGCAGAGAATGTCAAAGAAAAGAGATTTAATGAAATTAATGAACTGAATTTAATGAAATAGCACAGTAAGAAAAGTAATGATAAAACATTTCCCCTATAAACCTGTGGTACACCTTCCACAAATGCACACACAATCACTAGGAAGAATAGAAATATTAAAGGAATATATATAGAGAGAGACATACATTAGGAATACATGTGTCCAGAGAATACAATGCATGGAAAAGTACCTGTAAAGGGAATATGTGTGGCCAAAGTCCATGCATGTAAAGTCACTCATGTTTCCAACACTGCCAGATAGCCAAGTGTCTTTTAGCATCATCATTGCATTGCTTCACCGAGCCAGCTTCCTGTGGCTTTCTATTCTCTTTTAGGCATGTAGTCTCTGCCAGACTTGCGGTCTTTGTTGAGTGTTGCTCCCAGCTGTTCTCACATGGCTAGTGGTCATAATTCCTTTGCTAATACTATGGCTGTGGCTGACCACTTCCAGACATTGACCTTCTGGATATAGGATTTTATAGTTCCCTACCTTCCCACCCCCTTTCCCCCAACTTGTGGATTCAGCTGGGGTACTTAACTGAAGTGCTACCTTCTCCTGTTTTAGCTTAAGATTTTTCTGCTACAGTTCTTTTAGAAATGCAAAAGCACAATATGCTCAGTCATTGGATGAGAGAAAAAGAGAAGATAGGAGGGGAAGAAATAACTTCCCAATGGCTTTTTCTAGCAAAAGAAGTTCTCTGTTTCTCCAAGTCTTGGATAGAAATGGGAGATCTTCTCCAGAAAACTCTTTATTCAAGGTGCTAAGCTATTTGAAACAGAAAATAGAATAATTCCAGTTAACAAGTGCTTTCAGTCAAAATCTTATTTTTTCCACCCTTAGTTTTTGATTACTAAGGACCTTATAGGTGTTAGGGAACTCCTATTTGACTTTAGATTAGAGAGTCCTGCTTAATTTTCATTTCGTAAACTGCTTCACATCGACATCAGATCCTACTCTCCTAGTAAACTTCCAAGGGCTCTTGGGATTCCGGAGAACAATTTTCTCAATTCCAAAACTCATTTGCTCTTACATGGAAATGATGGGGGGGGGCAGGGAGTAAAAGGCACAGGAGCTAAACTATGCCCAGGCGACAAAGTTACTGTCTTAGTCTTTACTAACTCCATACATTTCCAGAATTTGATCCCACCATGCATAATTTTAAGAAAAGAGTAGGCAACAAGCTCTCTAATTTATAGGCAGTCATGACTAGCATCAAGGAGATATGCAAAGATTCCAGTCCAAATCTGTAATAGGTGGTGCAAGAAGTGGTTCTAAAACTTAAAAAAGCTTAGATCTCCTTCTCTTGTCATCACTACCTTTTCTCCATTTCTTTCCCTGGTACACTGAGAGAGAAAAGCATGATAGACTAAGGTTCCACAAAAGAGGTGGCACTTCTTGGAGACCAATCACTGTCCCCGTGAGTGTTTCTGAGCAGTAAGGGCTGCTTGTTTTCCATCAGTTTAACTTGCAGCCCCTCATTTAGGAATGCTTAGAGTGGAAAAATCTATTTATACTAAAGCTTGGGGCAGGCTTGAAGTACAGACCGTGCAGAGTATGCAACCATAGCTCTCTGTTTCTTCAGTTCTCTAACTTTTAATCTGCTAAAGACACAGAAAAAGCATAAGAAAAAGATTTCTTTAGTTTGCTTTTAGAATTGATGTTGCCAACTTCCCTGCCCCTGTCAAGAAATAAAGGCTTAATTTGTCCCTGGAGGAAGTATGCAGGATGATGGGTTCTGGTGAGTATATAGATGCTGGGTCTCATTGACCATGGTTGAATCTAGAAAAAAATTCCTGTCACTCTTTGATGAATGATATATAAAAGTCAGGAACTGGGGTGTGTTTGCCTTTGGCATAGTTCAAAGCTTAGGCATTGGCCAAGGGGACTGTCACAAAACTCACTTTGTGCCTTGGATTTCTTCAACTGTAATATAATAGAAAGAGCTCTAGACTTTGAGAAATGGTCATTCAGGTCCAAGTTCAATCACCAATAAAGAAGCATATGCTTAGCCTGTTTGAGCCTTACTTTTACAATATCATTTGTAAATTACTGTGATGGAATCATAGGGTACCGAGTTACAAAGTATGCAAGACAGTGATGAGAGGAGAGATCTTGACAAAACAGGGGATAGAGACGATTATAAAAGAGAAAATGGACCATGGCTGATTATGTAAAATTGAAAAGTTTTCACGCAAACCAAATCAATACAGTTAGAAGGGAATAGCTAAGTAGGAAAAATCATTGCGGGAAATTTCTCAGCTAAAGGTTTCACACTCAATATATGGAGAGAATTGATAAAAATATATAAAGACAAGTAGCTCCTCAGCAGATAAAATATAAAATAGGCTGTTTTCAAAAGAAGTAATGTAGGCTATTGACACCATGTGAAAATTGTTCCAAATCACTAATAATGAGAGAAATACAAATTAAAACAACTCTGAGGTTCTACCTCACACAGCCATCAGAATGGCAAAAAGGAAAATGACAGTTGTTGGGGAGGATTTGGAAGGAGAGGCACACTAATGAATTATTGGTAATTTTCAAATTCTGGAAAGCAATTTGGAACCATGACCCCAAAATTCACTAAAGAGTTCATCCCTTTTGACTGAGCAATTCCACAGCGTATGTCTCCGAAAGTCAAATATATAATTATAAATTGACTTTCTTCAATTTATAACAGCCTTTTTTTGTTGTAGCAAAGACCTGAAAACAATGTGGTTTCCATTAATTATGAACAAATTCTGGTATATAATTGTATATAATTGCAACATAAAAAATTATGAAAGAGGCAGATTCAGAGGCCTGGGAAAACTTGTGTGAACTGATTAGGAATGACATAAATAGAACAAGGAAAACAATCTATAATTTGAATATAATAAGGTAAATGGAACCAACTTTGAAATGTCTAAGAACTCTGATGAATACAGTGACCAGTCAGGACTCCAGAAGGCTAACGATGACAAATCTTTCTCCTATCTTCACAGAGAAGTAATGGACTAGAGATACAGAATACAACATAGATTTTTAAGACACACATTAATTTATTTGTTACAAGAGATCTCATTTGGGGGGGGGGGAAGAGGAGAAAGAACCATGGTGGATATTGGTAGTAGTAAAAGAAAAAGGAAAACGAAGAAAAGAATATCAATGAAATTAAGTACTACCGAGAGTCAGATGCAGGCTTTGAACACAGGCCTCCCTGACTCTAAGATCAAGACTCCATCCAGGTGTGGGGAACCACATATCCACTGGCATGCCACTTATTATAAGGTCCAAAAGCAAGGCCTCTCTTTTGTCTAAGACAATGGGGAGGATCAGATAGAATGAAAATGGCCCATGTCAACAGAGACTCATACTTGTATAATACTTTAAAGTTTTTAAAGCCCTGTCCTCACTCCAACCCTGTAAGGAAGGGAGTAAAATTTAGTAAAGTAGTTCTTTGCCTGAGTTCACCTGGATCTAAGCAGGAATTTTCTGTACATTATTCATATAAAAATAGATCTCTTTATTCAAATAAATTTAAGTAAATGCTAAACAGACATTTAATGCAGACTCTACAACAACATTAAGTATCAGCTTTTACTTAGATTTTACTCCTTCTATAAAAGGTTTTTCAAACCTCAATATTATACTTAGATCCTGATTAGCCTGACTTCTTTGTTACACTCTGAATTTAACTTGATTTCAAAACACTTCTGTTCTCTTCTGCCTTGGTGATGAAGTCATTCATCTATAAATCCTTCAGGGCAGAGAAAAATGTGTGTGTAATTATACAATTATATTTCTATTATATAAATACACATGGACATATACACATAAAATGTGTATATGCATATGTGCATACATATGCCCATACATAAACATGAATGTATACATATGCATATACACGTTCATATATAAGCATATACATACATATGCATATACAAAATATACACACATACACAGATGTACATATAGATATAGATATAAATGAACATACATATGCTTTGAAAGTTATCTTTCCTCCACAAAGAGTTCAGAAAAGCTTAGAATCCTGAAGTTGAAAGCCACCTCAGCTATCATGTGGTAGAATCTCATTGCTACTCACTGCATGAAGGCTCTCTATGAGTTCCTGACAGATGGAAATTGTCTCTATTTGAATGTTTCCAGTAAGAGGGAAGATGTGACAGGAACTTCAAAGTATAGGTCATTCTCCTTTGGGATTGTTCTAACTTTAGAAAGTTCTCATTTTATATTGATCCCAAATCTTCCTTCTGCTAACTTCTACCCATTGGTTCATGTTTTTTTTCTCCTCCGGAGCTATACAGACTAAGGCTCTTATTCTTCTACGTCACTGTATTTCAAGTACATGAAGACAGCTATCATGGCTCATAATGACTTCTCTCGTCCAAGTTAAACATCACAATTACTTCAAACATTCCCCACAGACCATGTTTATTAGACTCTTCACCATCCTGGTTGCCTTGCTGTGAGTTACCTACAGCTTGTCAATGTACCTCTTAAACTATAGTGCTCAGCAGTTGATGCAGGCCTTCAGATGTGGGCTATGGAGTGTACTCTAAAAGAATTAATGCTTCCTTTGTTTGTCTCTATTGTTCTTGGTCCCTTTGCTCTATCAATGCAAGCTAAGAACACATTAGCTGTATGAGTAGCCACAATATCAACTTAATTCATTCCGTAAAAACTATTATCTAGTCATAACTTTCCATCTTATGTTGATACAATTGAATATTTGAACATTAATCTCTATTTATCATTTATTGTATTCACTTTAGCTCAAATTTCCACCCTATCAAGATCTTTTTAATAGCTAAATATAAAAGCATTGTACCTCATATTAGCAAGTAGGTAGAATAGTGCTTTTTGTGTATTATCTCATTAGATTTGCACAATAATCCTAAAAGCTAGGCATTATCCCTATTTTAGAGATAAATAAACTGAAGCTCAAAGATGAGAAGTGACTTGTCTATGGTCACATTGCCAGGCAATGTAAGAGATGCTATTTGAACACATTCCTCTCTTGAAAATGAATCCAAGCATGTTTTCCACTAGGCCATGTGATCCAATTTTGTCATCCAAGATATTGGTTATTATACCCAGCTTTGTGTCATGTGCAAGGTTAAAAAGTCTGCTTTCCATATTTTCATTCAAGTATTTGATAAGTGTTTTGAATAGGACAAGGTCAGGGACAGAACCTTTTAATGTGTCACTGAAGAACTCTCACTCTTTGGGTAAAGTAATCCACATAGCTATAAATCTACCTAATATTATCTTTTACCCTGCATTTTTCCATCTTCCACAGGGATATCACAAAAAGCAATGGGGTATGAAGAAAAAAATACAAGATTTGAGTCAGCAGGTCCTTAGCTCCAGAATATCTTTCCAACCTTTCTCATTAAATATCATTCCCTTTCATACTTCCTATGATCCAGGCAAACTAGAATTGTACCTCACAAATAACATTCTATGTTCTGTCTCCTTGACTTTGTACTAGCTGTCCCTGTACCTAGAATGAATTCCCTAATACTTCCACCCCTGAGAATTCCTAGCTTTCTTCAAAGAACAATTCAGTTGCCATCTCTTATATCTGTATTCCCTGATCTCCCAGTTCTTGGGGCTTCCTCCTACAAACAACAATAACCTTGTATTTACTTGATATATATTTAGGTACGAACAGGTTTTCCCAACAGAATGTAGCCCCTTAGAAGGCAGGGACTGTATGGCATTTTTTCTTGTCTTCTCAGTGCCAAGTACCTTGCACATATTAGTGTAAAAAATATTTGTTGATTGAATGAATCATTGATTGACTTATAGCTCTTCCTAAATCTAACACTAATCTAGAATTTTTCTAGGACTCAACATTAAAATCATTGGTCTATAATTTTTGGTGCCTATCGGTTTCCAATTTTTAAGCTTCAAGAATTTTAAATGTTAAACTTACCCAACTACAGTATATTCTGGTAACTCTTTTCTCCTCCACAACTGCTGACATATTACTAATTGTGTTTCTTTGATCATATATGCAAGTTCTTTCAGTAATCTTTCTATAGAAAGACTTAATAAAATCTCTTTCAAGAAGTTAGTAATTTCTGACTATACCCTCAGTGGTCTGGGGCTTTAATTACTCATCAACTATGGTTGTTCTCATGGTCCTATTTGGAGATCATTCTCCTTGCAATATGAGACCTGAAATTTCTTCTTATGATGTAAAGATATTGGACTTCATTGACATAAATACTTCTTCTCTCATTATAACATACAGCCATTCAACCTCTCATCTGATTCTTATCCAAAATGACACAGAGTCTTTACAATATGCACAGAAGGTCTTCCTTCCATTGGGTCCTTTAAAATTTTTATAGACATGAGTATGACACTCAGGCTACCTTTCTGTTATCTATAACCCTTCCTAAAGGAAAGATTTACCTTATTCCTTCTTTCTACATGGCTTTAGAGTTTGAGGTCCTGGGTCCAAATCCTGCCTATGGGAACTTGGACAACTCAGTCTCCTGAATTTCCTTACCTAAAATGCAATCAATCAGCAAATACTCATTAAAAGTGCCTACTATGTGCCAGGCACTATGCTCTGCACTAAGCATAAAATCTCCCTACTTATACTAGAATTCCAATGAGGAGACAACAAGTACATACGTAAGTATATACAGATTAAATACAAAGATAATAAATACAAATAACTTGAACAAAAGAAAGTTTAAGAGGAAGGGCATTAGAATTTAGGGGAATCAGGAAAAGTGATACAAGGTGGTATTTATTTTTTTTTCTTAGAGGAAGAGAGGATTTCTTTGAAGCATGATGAGGAAAGAGTGCATTCTGGGTATTGGGGAGAGTCAGTAAAAAGGCACAGATATGGGAGATAGAGTATTATATGTGAAAAAACTGAAGGAAGTCCAGTTTGACTGGATTGCAGAGTGCAGGAGTGTGGTCTTGATGGTGGTGTTTTGAAGGATAGGGGATAATAATGTACAAAAATAGTACTTGAAAGATAATTTGGGGTGAGGTTAAAAAGGGCTTTGGCTTTCAAAACTTTATAAGCTAAACAAAGGAGTCTGTATTTGATCATAGAGCCAATAGGGAACCCTTGGAATTTATTTTGTGAGAAAAGTGACTTGGTCAGATCTGTATTTAAGGAAAATTGTTTTGACAGCAGCATGAGGGACGGAGTTGAGGAAGAGAGATTTAATGCATGGGGATGTATGAGGAGGATTTTCTAATAATCTAGGTGAGAGGTGATGAGAATCTGAGTTAAGATAGCTGTGCAGAGAGGTGGAGTTGGATATGAGAGATGACATGAAGGTAGAAATGGTTACAAACCTGAGAGAGTAGAAGAATGGTGATGCTTTCAACAGAAATTGCTAAGTTTAGAAGATGGGTGAGTTTTGGGGTAAAGATAATGAGTTTTGTTTTAAATAATGTTGGGTTTGAGACATCTCTGGGAGATCCAGCTTGAAATATCCATTAGTAATGGGTAATATGTGATTGAAGCAGCCTGGGACTAGATGTTTAGCTCTTGGAGTCTATTTCCAAAGAAATTTGATAGTTAAAGTTGGGTTTAAATCCTATCTCAGACAATTACTAGATGTGTGACTCTAGACAGGCCACTTAATCCCTCTAAGCCTCTGTTTCCTCATCTATAAAAAGAGAAGGTTGCATAAGATCTCCAAGGTCCCTTTTAATTTTATATCTATAATCCTATAAAATCCATAAGAGCTAATGAGATCACCAAGAGAATGCCAAGAGTAGGGATCCTAGGATAGAACCTTGGAAAACATCCAGTTAATTTGCATGATCTGGTTGATGAACCAGCAAAAAAGACTAAAGTGTGATTAAATATTAGGTGAGGAACTGGGAGAGAGTAGTGTCTCAAAAACCTAGAGGGGAAAGAACACAGCAGAAGCAAAATGGTAATGGTAAAAAAAAATGCAAAAATAGGTCAAGAAGCATGAAGATTGAGGGAAAAAACATTATTGGCAATTAATGGTTGGTAATTTGGGATGAGTGGCTTTTTTCTCTTTCTATTTCTTTATTTAATATCTTTCAATTTTCAACATTGATTTCCGCAATATTTTGAGTTACAAATTTTCTCCCTATTTCTACCCTCCCCCCAACCCAAGATGGCATATATTCTGATTGCCCTTTTCCCCAGTCTGCCCTCCCTTCTGTTATCCCACTCCCCACACCCCCATCCCCTTTCCCCTTACTTTCTTGTAGGGCAAGATAGATTTCTCTACCCCATTGCTTGTATACCTTATTTCCCAGTTGCATGTAATAAAACAACTTTTTTGGAGCATTTGTTTTTAGAACTTTGAGTTCCAAATTTTCTCCCTTCTTCCCTCCCCACCCACCCTCCTTGAGAAGGCAAGCAATTCAACATAGGCCACACATGTATCATTATGCAAAACACTTACATAACAGTCGTGTTGTAAAATACTAACTATATTTCCCTCCAGGCCTCGCTGTCACAGGGGAAGGGGGGGAGAAGTGGCCAGACTGGGCTGGCCCCTACCATGTCTATAGGGTCCCAGGAGGCCTCAAGTCAGACAGAATTCAGCCAAAAGCCAGGCATCATGGCTGCAGGATCCCTCTTTAGAGCTCTGGTGTCATCCAAGTGGGTGGCTAAGTCCTTGAAGGAATCTCAGCCCCTGAAGCTGCTGGATGCCTCCTGGTACCTGCCTAAGTTGAAACGAGATGCTCTGCAGGAGTTCGAAAAAGGTCACATCCCTGGAGCAGCCTTCTTCGACATTGACCTCTGCAGTGACCAGACGTCCCCCTATGGCCACATGCTGCCCAATGCTGCAGTGTTTGCTGAGTATGTTGGCAAGCTGGGGGTGGGGAACGGCACCCACATGGTGGTACATGATGCCAGTGACCAGAGCCTGTACTCTGCCCCCTGATTGTGGTGGATGTTTAGGACCTTTGGGCATGAGGCTGTCTCACTGCTGGTTGGAGGGTTAAAGAATTGGAAGCAGGAGGGCTACCCACTGAGCTCTGGCAGGGCCCGCCCAATTCAAGCAGAGTTCCAGGCCACCCTCAACCCACTGTTTGTGAAGACCTATGAAGATATAAAGGAGAACATTGAATCACATTGGTTCCAGGTTGTAGATTCCCATGTTGAAGGGCACTTCAGGGGCACTGAGACAGAAACCCAGGAAGGCATCAAACCTGGCCACATCCCTGGCACCTTGAACATTCCCTTCATTGCCTTCATGACTGAGCAGGGCCTGGAAAATAGCCATGATGCCATCCAAAGACTGTTCCAGGACAACAAGGCGGACCTCTCAAAGCCCCTGGTGGCAACTTGTGGCTCAGGCGTCACTGCCTGCCATGTAGCCCTGGGTGCGTATCTCTGTGGCAAGCCTGATGTGGCCATCTATGATGGATCCTGGGTGGAGTGGTACATGCCTGCCCAGCCTGAGAATGTCATCTCAGAGGTCAGAAGCAAGACTCTTTGAGGCAGGGGCCTTCCCTGCACCCAGGCCACCAGCCTTTACCACCCCAGGATGGGGGGTAGGCTGACCTAACAGTTTTTCCTAAGTCTTTTTTAAACACAGTGGCCAAATTTATTTTTTTAAATTATTTTCAAGGTGTGGCCTGGGTGGCACACCCCACCTCTCCCTTCTCTTTGGGAGGCCCTTGGAATATTCCATTTTGGAGATGAAAGACAAATGCCGTCCATTAAAAGGGAGAGGAGGGCATGGAGTCACCTTTGGCAATGGGAAAGGGATCTGTCAGAGTTGATTGAAGTGGAGAAGGGGGAAAAGAGAAGGGCTTGCCTAGCCCCAAGTATGGCCCTCTGAAATGTAGCCTGTGTTGATCACCAGACCTACCTCCTATCTTTTGATGTCAATAAATGTGAAGTGTTTAAAAAAAAAACAAACCAAAAACACCTATTTCCCTCCATCCTATCCTGTCCCCTTTTATTCAACTTTATCTCCTTGACCCTGTCCCTTTGCAACAGTGTTTGCCTTTGATTATCTCTTTCCCCCCTCTACCCTCCCTTCTATCATCCACTCTCTCTTATCCCCTTTCCCCGCTACTTTCCTGTAGAGTAAGATACCCAATTGAGTGTGTATGTTATTCCCTTCTTAAGTCAAGTCTGTTGAGAGCAAGATTCATTCATTGCCTTTCACCTGCTCCCTCTTCCCTTGCAATAGAACTGCTTTTTCTTGCCACTTTTATGTGGGATAATTTATCCAATTCTATCTCTCCCTTTCTCCTTCTTCCAATATATTTCTATCTCACCCCTTAATTGCACTTATTTATTTTTAGATATCATCCCTTCATATTCAACTCACCCTGTGCCCTTTGTCTATATATATATATTTATGTATGTGTATATGTATATATGTGTATGTGTATATATATATATATTCCCTTCAACTACCCTTATACTTATAAAGGTTTCATGAGTTACAAATATCATCTTTCCATGTAGGAATGTAA
This sequence comes from Phalanger gymnotis, assembly GCA_028646595.1. Classification (NCBI taxonomy): domain Eukaryota; kingdom Metazoa; phylum Chordata; class Mammalia; order Diprotodontia; family Phalangeridae; genus Phalanger; species Phalanger gymnotis. Next base: position 679,379,150 of record CM053622.1, on the reverse strand, counting down.
CCAAAACAGTTCAACTTTAGCAAGTCCCTTATGATTTCACTTTCCTGTTTACCTTTTCATGCTTCTTTTGATTCTCATATTTGAAAATCAAATTTTCTATTCAGCTCTGGTTTTTTCAAGAATACTTAGAATTCTTCTATTTTATTAAAAATCCAGTCCTGGAGTGTTATATTCATTTTTACTGGGTAGGTGATTCTTGGTTTTAATCCTAGCTCCTTTGACCTCTGGAATATCTTATTCCAAACCCTTCTATCCCTTAATGTAGAAGCTGATAGATTTTGTGTTATCCTGATTGTGTTTCTGCAATACTCAAATTGTTTCTTTCTGGCTGCTTGCAATATTTTCTCCATGACCTGGGAACTCTGGAATTTGGCTATAATATTACTAGCATTTTCCTTTTTGGGATCTTTTTCAAGAGGCAACTGGTGGATTCTTTCAATTTCTATTTTACCCTCTGGTCCTAGAATATCAGGGCAGTTTTCCTTGATAATTTCTTGAAAGATGATGCCTAGGCTCTTTTTTTGATCATGGTTTTGAGGTAGTCTAATAATTTTTAAATGATCTCTCCTGGATCTATTCTCTAGGTCAGTGGTTTTTACATTGAGATATTTCACATTGTCTTCCATTTTTTTCATATTTTTCTTGGAGGCTTTGGATGTGGGCTCTTTGACTTTGTTGACTTCTTCTGGTCATATGTTTTGATCTTCTTGGTCACAAAAAAAGATTCTATAGTCTGTGTCCCTTTTCACTGCCTGGCCATGTTCCCAGTCAACTACTTTACCCTTGAGGTTTTATTCAGGGTATAACTGGCTTCAGAATGATGAGTGCTTTGTCCCAAGCTTTACTGCATTGTGCTGCTGTTTTCAGAGCAACTTCTACACAGCAAGCTCTGCCACTCCAGCTCTCTTCCTCCTCCAAAAACTGCCAACCAGGACTGTGACCCAGATCCAAGTAGGGTAAAGCAAGAGAACCCTGCCTCTGAGCCAGCAAAGTGCTCCCTGCACTCCTGCTCTTATCTGCCAAATTCCTCCCACCGGGCCTGGGGCCAGAAGCAACTGCAGCTGGAGCTCTGGAAGCAGCCACAGGAGCTTCCTGCTGCTGCAGCCATCACACTACATGATCTCCACCACCCTGGGGCAGGGGCCCACTGCCACTTCTCTCCCCTTGCTCTAGCAGTTTTCCCACTGATCTGCTATGTTGTCTTTGGTGTTCGTGGGTTGAGAAGTCTGGTAATTGCTATAGCTTATTGATTCAGGGCCCTACAGCCTGCTCCACCTGATATCCTCAGTGCCTGGTCTGTCCTGGTGCAGCCCACACTGGACTGCACTCTGCTGCCAGCACAGTGGGATAGACCCTTCTCAGCAACCATCCAGGTCATCTTGAGCTGGAGACCTGCTTCCTTCTGCTATTTTGTGGGTTCTGTAGCTCTAGAATTTGTTCAGAGACATTTTTTGCAGGTGTTTGGAAGAATCTGGGGGAGAGCTTAAGTGATTCTCTGCTTTCCTGCTGCCATCTTGGCTCTGACCCCCTGGGATGAGTAGTTTTATTTGAGTGATGACGTAGGAAGCCAGAGTGAAAAGAGTGGGAAGGTTAATTTTAAATCTGGTGTCAATTACTGGCTGTGTGATGCTAGCTAGATACTTAACCCCTCTCAGCCATTGTTTTCTCATCTATGAAATAGACCATTGGAGTATACCCTTTCCAAGATCCCTTCCAACTCTAAATCTATAATTCTATGAAATTCATAGGATCAAATGAGGTCACCAAGAGAGTGACTAGAGGGAAGAATAGGAATTCTAAGATGGAGCCTTGGAAAGCACTCCAAAAGGTTGCATGACGTGGATGATGAACCAGTAAAGAAGAAAAGAGTAGTTAGTCAGAAGGTGAGGAGTGAGCAAGAGGAGAAGGACAAAAAGCAAATATTGAAAGCTTTTCTAGGAGTTTGGCTGAGAAAAGGAGGAAAAATTTGGGGTGATTTCTTGGGTAGTGTCTAATCAATCAATCTGAGTTATTAAATAAACATTTATTTAGCAGCTACTATGTGCCAGACACTCTGCTAAATGCTGTTGATATGAAGAAAGGTAAAGGATAGCCCCTGCTCTCAAGAAGCTCAAAGTCTAATGGGGGAGATAAAGTGCAAATAAGATATGCACAGGAAAAAATTGATGATAATCAACAAAGAAAAGGAACCGCAACTAAGGGACATCAGGAAAGGCTTGATGTAGAAAGTAGGATTTTAGCTGAGACTTGAAGGAAGCCAGGGAACCAGGAGGCAGAGATAAGGAAGAGAGACATCTAAGATAGGCGACAACTAGTGAAAATACCCAGAGTCAGGAGATGGAATATTTTGCTCATGGAAGAGCAAGGTAGACAGCATCACTGGATTACAGAGTACATGGGAAAAGAGGTGGGAGATGGAAGAAGACTGAAAAGGCAGTGGTAGGGCAGATTATGAAGGGCTTTGAACAAAAACAGAGAATTCTATATTTGATCTTGCAGGTGATAGGGAGCCTTTGGAATTTATGAAGAGAAATAAAATGATCAGAAGTAGGTGGACCACTTTGACAGCTGAGTGGAAGATGTACTGAAGTGGAGAGAGACTTGTGGAAAGCAGGTTAAACAGTAGGCTATGTTTTTTAATTATGCAGGAAAATTGGACATGTTTGAAGGCAGTATAGAAGGAACCAGCAGATAGGTTGAAGTTAAATATTAG
>CM053622.1:679360827-679375937 GCA_028646595.1 Phalanger gymnotis | reverse complement strand
AGTCCATTCATGTTTTAGGCCCTAGGGACTTCATTTTTGAAATGAGAAAGATGAACCAGAAGATCTCAGTCCTTTTTTAGAAATCTATAAATCTTTGAATAATCTCGATGGTTATTTTTTCATGTCTATGTATAATACAGAGCGGATAATGTTATTTCCCTGCTCAGGAAATTCCAGTGGCTTCCTATTACTTCTAGGATCAAATATAAACTCTTCTGTTTTACTTTAAACAATACTTCATAATCTAATCTCCTTCAAACATGACCAGATTGTCTTACTATGCAGTACTTCCCATCACGTACCCTTTGGTCCTCCCAAACTGGCCATCTTGTTGCTCCTCACATGTGACATCCCATCTCTGGTTTCTATGCTTTTGCACAGGTAACACATTCATTCTGCACCTCTGTCTCTCAGTATGACTGGTTTATTTCAAAATTAAGTTCAAATATCACCTTCCACAAAATGCCTTTCCTGATCTCCCTTCCCTTGCCACTCCCATAGCTGCTAATTCCTGCCTTCCTCCACATACATGAGTACACACACTTACACACACACACACACACACACACACACACACACACCCCCTTGTATCTCTTTCGTATATGTTTCTTGTATACATTTTAGGAGGGGTGGTATAAATATCTCTCCCTATGCAATCTAAGTTACACGAAGGGAGGACATGTTTCACTTTTGTCTTTGTATATTCCCAGCACATTGCTCAGTGTCTAGCACATAGAATGTATTTTAAAAATGCTTGCACTTGATTGATGGATGGATTGATTAGTTATCTCCCCATCTAGACTATAAACTCCACAGATGAAGAGAACATTTATTTTTCATTCACTTTTTAAGTTGCCCCCATAACATTTCTCCCGGGATTAGGAAAAGTGTGCCATATTACTATATGCCCTAAGGGAAAAAAAGTTTGTTAATTTTTTAATGGATGACATTTGTCTTAGTTAACTCTTCCATATATTACCAGTTCCCTATATATTCCTAATTCCTTAAGGACAGGGACTGTGTGAGTGTGTGTGTGTGTGTGTGTGTGTGTGTGTGTGTGTGTGTGTATGTATACCCAGCACCTAGTACTTAAAATATGCTTGCTGAATTGAATTACTTGCTTTATGTGGGGAAAAAAAAACCCTTAATCACATTGTACATGCTTTTTAAAAAAAATGCTGTTTGGTTTCATATCTTGCTTCTCTCAAGGGAACTGCTAGATATTCCTTTCCCTACTGGGGAAAGAGCTCCCCATGCCCATTCACAATACCCCTAGGATGTCTGGGTTTCTGTGTTGATTGCTGTCATATTTCTGTGGAAGCACGTTGGGAGCTGGTGCCAATTACTGTCAGAGCATCTGGGCATCTACCCAGAAATTAAACACAACTGGAAAAACATTAGCATCTTCCAGGGATACAATTGACTGGATGAAATTAAGAAAACTGCCTGTGAGTTGATGATTAAATAAGGCCTTGAGGAGTCTGCTGAGAAGCCTATGTAGAGAGACGAGTCTGGAAGGGGATAACCTGAGCAATAACCCCTCATCGGGACCTCTGAAACTCAACTCACAGGTCATCGCCTCTGGGAAACTTTGATTTAGTTGGATCAGTACACTCGGATCACCCCCATTACATTATTTCACATCCTCTTGCCACATAGATATTACTTCAAGAACCTTCTTAAGCACTATTCCCCACAATGTGATCCACCTTCTCTGCTGAATTTTAAACTCAAGGTCTGGATTGATAATGTTTCTAGATTTTTTGTGCCATTCCCCTAGGACAGGGCAATGCAGGGCTTACTCAGTAAAAGTCTTGTTCTTTAAACCAGTGCTTGTCAAACTTCTTGATCATGTAACCCAGTAATAAAAACTATTTTCAGCATGAATCCCTAATATGCATATATTTACTGATTTATAATTTATGAAAATGTGATACTGTGTGATACTGAAACTTACCCCCAAAATACGTACCAAAAAAGGACAAGATCAAGATGAAAGCATTTTATTCTAGAATCAATAGGGAGCCATTGTAGTTTGTAGAGTGAGGAGGTACTTTAGAATAATAACTGGCAGCTGTGTGAAGGATGTATCAGAGAGAGAAGAAACTTGAAATAGTGTGTGTAAATAGGAAGGAAGTCTAACAGTCCAAGGGAGAAGTAATGAAGTCTTAACTAGTGCAATTGCTGGGTAAGTAGTTAGGAAACAGTTATAAGAAATGGAGAGATAAAAAGGGAAAGAATTTGCAGCTCCCTGGATATCAATCAATCAAGAAACATTTATTAAGCGCCTACTATGTGCCAGGTCCTGTGCTAAGCACTGGATATATGAAGCAAGGGAAAGTGAGGAGTCAAAGATGGCACTGAGGCTGTGAGAAGCTGGGTGCCTGGAAGGACAGTTATGCCTTCTCAATAACAGAGAAGGTGGGAAGAAGGCTAGGTGTGGGGAGACAAATAATGTAGTGAGGTATGTGATGTCAATCACAATCCATCCATGTTTGCTCATGCTGTGTGATTCATTCTGTTTGACCCAGAATAAAAAGAGGATTAGGATGTGCTCTCAGTCTCTAGTCATTGCCTTCTGAGGGGCCATGCCCCAGCTATTAGGAAAGTGAGCAACAGGGAGTGGGAGGTAAATTCTCCTAATAGCTCTTGCCCAGATGCTACTATGTGTAAGTCAGTAGTACCCTCAGAATGGAGGTAATATCCCCTAGAATTGGAAAAGTTGAGGGGCTGGCATTACTGAAGTAGGATTAAGCAAGGAGTGGTAAAGAATAAGGTTAGATGTGGTTGTATTGGATAATTGGCTAACACACAAGGGTGAGATATAACCCGGGTCCCTACCCTCTGATTGGGTGTTAACATATCCCTTAAGATGTTTCCACCAGCCCTGATTGTTGAAAGACCTTAGAAATCATTTACTGATTTACACATTGTAACATCTGGGCAAGTGCTATTGGGAGAGTTTCCCTCCCACTCCCTGTCGCTCACATCACCTCATATCTGGAGCATGGCCCCTCAGAATCTACTCGATTTACCTATGAGGAAACCAGGCCCTAGAGGATAAGTGACCTGCCTAAAGACAATGTAGATAATGAGTAGGAGAACCAAGACTGGAATGTGGGTCTTTGGATCATATGAGTCTTCAGTCTTATGCTCCTTCCATACTAGGTTGGCTCTGAGTAGCAAACCTCTAGAAGTGCCCAGGAGCAATGGCTGCTCTCTGGGTGATCAGGTTGGACCCAGAAGGAGAAGCAAATGCAGATTAGGTCATTCTTGGTTTCTCTTTGTTCCAATGGATTGGGGAATGTGCCCCCTTTTTAAGCACTGCTTAGCAACTTGACTCAGGCATGGCAGTGGATTAATCTAAAAAAACCAAACCAAAACAAAAGAAACAAAAAGCCCCAGAGTTTCCAAGAAGAAAGACATCCAGAGAAAGGGCCTGCCTGGGCTTCAAGTCTAGCTTCTCTCCCTGTTAGTCATATTTTCATCCTTCTATGCGTAGGCAGAGCTTCACATTGCAAGGAAGTCAGAATAGCAGGGTCAATAGACGCTGTGCCAGTCTAAAATCAGAAATTTTTTTCCTTCAATCTGTAAGCTGGAGCTGGTTACCTGGGGAACCAGATTTATCTCTGTGTCCTTAATACGGCACATCTCAATGAGGGCACTTTTAATAACCAATTGATGTGTAATTGCCTGTATAAATTATGTATCTCTTGTCCAGCTCCAGCACACAGAGTGAATTATGGAGAATTCTTCCTCTCAGGCCTCTTACAGTATTGGCATGACTCAGTGTCGGGGTCCTTCAGAGGGTTATAAGGGGGATAGGATCTGCTTATTTCATTCCTCTCAGCCATCCTTTATAAAGGAGATGGAAAAGTGAAGAGTCTTTGGAGTCTGTACAGCCTACTGTCAGACAAAGCACTTCTGTTCTTACAAAAGCAATATAGCATTGGCATACTAGAGAAATTGTACAATTTCCCTGAGCCTTGAGCTTTCCATAGACAAATAAGGAAATAGTTACTTTTGAGTGGTGGTGGATGACCATCTAGGATCTTTATCATCTACATATTTCTCATCTCTGAACAGTTATTACTAAGCAACTAAATGTACATAGGGCTGTGCCTGTACACAGAGAGTCCTGGAGGCCAAACTGTTTCCTATTCTGAGTTTATAATCTTAAAAACCATTTTCATGGTCATCAATTAAATAGGAAAGATTCTAATACCGGCTTTGTTAGTAACAAGTATCAGCATAGATCCAAAGACATATCTCATGACCTTTTCAAACCTTAGCTTACTCTTCTGTAAAATTGGTGTAGTTAGACCAGGTGACATAGGAAATGCTTCTAGCTCTCATATTTTGTTGGTCTGTGATTCTTTTAGTTTCAAATGGACTTTAATGGACAAATGGACTTTAAGGAGTTAGAGCCCTAATGGGTAAGCATGGGTAAGTATATTGGAGGCAGCTAGGTGGCTCAGTGGATAGAGTGCTGGGCCTGGTGTCAGGAAGACCTGAGTTGAAATTAGTTCTTATACATTCACTAACTATGTGGCTTTGGGCAAATCGCTTAACCTACGTTTGCCTTAACCCACTAGAGATGGAAATGGCAAACCAATCCAGGATTTTTGCCAAGAAAACAGCATACAGGATCACAAAGAGTCAGATAGGACAGAATGACTGAACAACACAACAAGAAGTACATTGCAAAGGGTAAGATGGCAAGGGTAGACGCTAGCCATCGAAGGTCCTTGTCTAAAAAGGTTGATTATGATGATGATGATGCCATAAATACAAATAACTAGCATTTATATAGTGTTTTAAGGTTTGCAACACCCTTTATAAGTCATATCTTATTTGGCACCTAGATTATGGAAAAAAATGTGAGATCACCAGTCATGGACCCGGATTGTTCCAGCTTAGGTGTAGGAAGTCATCAGATCAAAACATTCAAGTTGGAACTATAAAGATCATCTAATCCAATGAACCTTTTAAAAATGAGGAAATTAAATCCCTTAGATGTTAAATGCCTTTCCTAAAGTGCCAGAGCCAGGATTCAAAACCAGATCATCTGATTCTTAGGTCCATCCTCTTTCCATCATTCTATCCTTGCTTTGTTCAGTAAATAGGACAAGTGGGAGCTTCAGAGGCTCTTGCTCCATTTTTCTAGGGAGAAGATAACTGTAAAAAATATTCCCTGGAGTCAGTGGTTCTGACGAGGAAAGAAGAATTTTTTGTTTTGTTTGTTTTTAAAGTATATTCACCCAGAAATAGTACTGCCATAGTCCATCTGAGAGATTACACAGGACTATATATTTGGGCTGGGGGCGAGATTTGAATGTCTGACATATATGTATCTATATACATACAAGTTCTATAGTACCACTATATTCCCTTTGATCAAGACTCCCTACTCTCATATATCAATTCATGTCAGTTCTATCTCTTAAGTGTCCCACTCTTTCTTAACCTTCCATTTGTGTATACAGAATCCCTGTTCCATTATTGGCAATATGTCCTTCACATTAGACTTGTGCCCTGCCTTTGGAAAATGCCTTGTATATATTTTGTATTTTGAGCAGCAACATGGTATAATGAATACAGAGATGGCCTGCCTCAGAACCAGGAAACTATAGGTTCAAATCCTGCCTCTGACATATGCTGACTTTGTGTTTTTCAGAAAGTTATTTAATCTCTTAGTGCTCTATGAAACTCATGACAGTACCTTACAGGGATGGACTGGTAGAGAGAGTCTTCACATTTACAGGGTTCTCTTTAATAATGAAATCACACATCCAGTCTACATCCCTATTCTACATACCCATACTTACATATGCACACATATATATTACATATGTATATATTGATTTATTCATATGTATTAATTTATTTGCAAATTTTTTCATTCATTCATTCATGTTGTCCCTTTCATCCACTAGAATATAAGGTTCTTGAAGACAGGGACTGATTTATTTTGTTTTATAGCTTTAGAACTTACCACAGTGCCTAATAGGAGTACAACATTGTTGTTTGTCTTTCATTTTCCAAAAGGATCAATGACATTACAGATAACATTTCGACTTGTTCGTGAACTGGATTAAAGTGAGACAGAGCTGGACAAAGTCCTCAGCTTCACTATCTCTTTCTGACTCATTGAGGTCCAGTGGCAGAACAAATGTCAATAAGACTTGGTGACTTCAATGCCTGACCAAGCTCTAAGTACTCCTCAGCACCTGCTTCAGCCACCTTTATGACTGTTGAAACAAATTGTCCCCATCCACCCATTTCACCAGGGAAAATCCTCACGTGCTTGGGGTAGCTAAGTCTTTCACAGTTGATCAGCATTACAACAGTTATTACTGTGCACAACGATCTCCTGGTTCTTCTTATTTTACCTTGCATCGGTTCATAAAGATCTTCCAATGTTTTTCTGAAGCCTCTGTACAGCACAACAGTACTCTATCATAATCATATGACACAACTTGTTCCGCCATTTCTTGATTGATGAGCAACCCCTTGATTTCCAATTCTTAGCCAGAACAAAAAAGCTATACATTTGTACATATAGGTCCTTTTCCTTTTTCCTTGATTTCTTTGGGATACAGATCTAGTAGTAGTATTGCTGGGTCAAAGGATTTGCAGTTTTATAGCCCTTTGGGTAAGTTAGATTTCTATACCTAACTGAATGTATTATTCCTTCTTTAAGCCAAATCTGATGACAATAAGGTTCAAATAATGCTCATCTCCCTCCATTCTTTCCTTCTACTGTCATAGGTTTTTGTGCCTTTTCATGTGATATAATTTACCCTAGTCTGCCTCCTCCTTTCCTCTTCTTCCAATACAATCCCTTTTCACCACTTAATTAGATTTTTATCATCACATCAAAGTCAACCTATACCCACTCGTTCTGTCTATGTATACCCCCTTTAAATGGCATAATAACAATACAGTTCTCAAGAATTACAAATGTCATCTTCCCTTGTAGGGATGTAAACAGTTTGCCCTTATTAATAACATGTTTTTTTCTTTCCTGTTTACCTCTTTATGCCCTTTTAAGTCTTGTATTTGAAGATCAAATTCCCTTTTGAGCTCTGATCTTTTCATCAGGAAGGTTTGGAAGTCCCCTATTTTGTTGAATATCCATCTCCCCTGAAAGATTATGCTCAATTTGACTGGGCAGTTGATCCTTGGTTGTAATCCAGTCTCCTTTGCCTTATGGAATACCATATTCTAAGCCCTTCAATCTTTTAATGCAGGAGCTGCAATGTCTATCAGGTCTCTTTGACCTGGTAATTTTGGAATTTGACAGCAATATTCCTTGGCATTTTCAATTTGGGATCTCTTTCAGGAAGTGATCAGTGGATCCTTTTGGTCACTATTTTACCTTCTGGTTCTAGGACCTCAGGACAGTTTTCCTCGTGATTTCCTGAAAGGTGCTGTCTAGGCTTTTTTTTTTTAATTGTGGCTTTCAGGCAGACCAATAATTTTTAAATTGTCTCTCCCTGGATCTATTTTCCAGGTCAGTTGTTTTACCAATGAGGTATTTTATATTTTCTTTTATTTTTTCATTCTTTTGTTTCTGTTTGACTGATTCTTGATTTCTCATAGAGTCATCAGCTTCAACTTGCCCAATTCTAATTTTTAACAAATTGTTTTCTTCTATTAGATTTTATACTTCCATTTCCATTTGGCCCATTTTACTTTTTAAGGAGTTACCTTCAGTGAGTTTTTGTGCCTTCTTTTCCATTTGGCCAGTTCTACTTTTTAAGGACTTGTTTTCTATAGTCAATTTTTGTCCTTCCTTTTCTAACCTATTGACTCTCTCTTCCATGCCTCTCATTTTTTTTCTCCAATTTTTCTTCTACTTCTCTTATTTGACTTTTAAAATCCTTCTTGAGCACTTCCAAGAAGGCTTTTTGGGCTCAAGACCAGCTCATATTCCTTTTTGAGTTTTCAAAAGTGGGTATATTGACAATGTTGTCCTTTTCCAAATTTATGCCTTGATCTTCCCTGTCCACATACTAAAACTCTATGGTCATTGTCAGTTTCTGCTTTCTGCTCATGGTGTTTACCTAATTCCTGGCTTTTAGAGTTGAACTCTCCTGCTGGAGCACAGGGACATTGACCCAAGCTTCTTGTGCTAGGAACCAGGAACCAGTTCACTGAATTTGTGTGCTGGGGACTAAGGTGCTGGCAGCTGGAGGCTGTAGGGGTCTGGCACCTTCCCTGGTGCTGAACTGGGGTCAGCAACATTTTAGCTCTCAGGATGGGGGTGGGGAGTCTGGCCCCTGGGGAGTGAATGTGGTGGTTTTCTGAGCTGGTGTCTATTGATTTCTCTGCCTCTGGTGAGGCACTCAGGGGTCCTGGTGTTGGCTCTTACCTGCTCCATCACCCTGGGTCTCAGGATCTCCCCCTGGTTTGCTGAGGTGTGGCTTGCCACTGGCTTTCTGGGATGCCTCTAATCCTGTACTCCTACCTCTCCCCCAGAGTGAGAGAGGCCTTTCTCATTAATCCCCCAAGCTTCCTGGGCTACAAGACTGCTGTACCCATCTTTCTGCTGGCTCAGTTGTTACAGGGTTTTCCCTGGGGCAATATTTTCCTAGCTTTTAGAGTCCAATAAGGGAGGGTGAGAGCAACTTATTTCTTACTCCACCATCTTGGCTCCCAGCTTGATATTTCTAATAGGTTCGAAGTGGTACCTCAAAGTTATTTTAATTTTGAATATTTATCAATTGGAGAATGACCATTATTTTTCTATAAATTTGATTTTGTTATCTATATATGTGAAAAATGAGACCTTTATAAGAGGAACTTGCTACAAATTTTATATATTGCTTCATTGTCTATGGTATTTTAGTAAAATACAGTTTCCCTGATTATCTTCTTTCAATTAGGTCTCTTTTATTTTCTCTGAGATCATGATTGCTACCCTTTCCTTTTTTCTTTAGCTAAAGCAAATTAAATTCTATTCCAAACATTTATTTTAACTCTGTGTGTGTCTTTTTATTCCAAGTCTATCTCTTATAAATAACATTATTGTTGGATTTTGTTGTGTAATCCATTCTGTGGTCTCTTTCTGTTTTATGGATGAGCTCATCTCATTTACATTCACAGTTATGATTACTATAACTGTGTATTTCTTTCCATCCCATTTTCCATTGCTTATTATTCCTCCTCTCTCTTTTTTATCCTGTCCTTCCTCAAAAGTCTCTTTTGCTTCTAGCCACTCCCTCCCTCAATACCTCCCCATATCTGTTATCTCTTTCCATTTTTTATTTCTCTATTGAATAAGATAGGTTTCTATACATAACTGAGTGTGTATGTGTATATGTGTGTGTGTATTTGGTGTGTGTATGTATATCTATGTGTGTATTCACATGCATATACACATACACATAAACATACACAAATATAGATATAGATATACATACACTTCCCACTTCAAACAAGTTTTGATGAGAATGAAGTTCAAGCATTGCCCACCACTCCCTATTTTCCCCACCACTTGGGCAACTCTTTTATGTGAGACAATTTTCCCCATTCTCCCCCTCCCTTCAGCCTTCTCCCACTGCATCCCTCTTTCTCACCCCTTTTTTTTGGGGGGGAGAGATAATTCCAATATAATTGACTATCACCTGTGCCCTTTGTCTGTGTAAACTCCTTTTAACAGCCCTAATAATGATAAAGTTCTTAGTTGTTACATGGATCATCTTCCCATATAGGGAATGTAAATAATTTATCCTTATTGCGTCCCTTATACTTTCTATTTCATGTTTATCTTTTTATGATTCTCTTAAGCCTTGTGTTTGAATTTCAGTTTTTTTAAATTCAATTCTTCTATTTTCATCAGGAATGCTCAAAGTCTTCTATTTCATTAAATGGTTTTTTTTCCTGAAGAAACATACTCAGTTTTGCTGAGTAGTTGATTCTTGGTTGTAATCCTGGCTTCTTTGCTTTTCTGAATATCACATTCAAGCTCTTCAGTTCATTAATGCATAAGTTGCTAAATCTTATGTGATCCTGCCTGTGGCTCCATGATATTGGAATTGTTTCTTTCTGCCTGCTTACAGTATGTTCTCCTTTACCTGGGAGCTCTAGAATTTGGCTATAATATTCCTGGGAATTTTAATTTGGGCATCTCATTCAGGAGGTGATCAGTAGAATCTTTCCATTTCCATTTTATTCTTTGAATTTAAGATATTGGGGGCAGTTTCCCATTAAAATTTCTTGAAATACGATGTCTAGGCTCTTTATTTGCTCTTTTGGGTAGTCTAATAATTCTTAAATTATCTCTCCTTGACCTAATTTCTAGGGCAGTTGTTTTTGTTCTAATGAGATATCTCACATTGTCTTCTATTTTTTTCATTCTTTTTACTTGATATTATTGTTTCTTGATGTCACACGATGTCATTAGCTTCTACTTCTGTAATTCTATTTTTCAAGATATTATTATCTTCAGTGAGCTTTTGTACTACTTTCCCATTTAGTAACATTTTTTAAGGAGTTCATTTCTTCAGTGAACGTTTGTGCTTCTTTCATCATTAGGCCAATTTTGGGTTTTTTTTAAGGTATTATTTTCTTCAGTGCTTTTTATGCCACTTTAATCAAACTGTAAATTCTCTCTTTATAATTGCATTGCCTCACTGTCATTTCTTTTCTTAACTTTTCCTCTACTACTCTTAGCAATTATTCTTCCTGGAATTCTTGTTGGGCTTGCTTCCAATTAGCAGTTATCTTTGATACTTTGCTTGTAGCTGTTTTCAAATCATTGTTTCCTTCTGAGTTTGTTTCTTGGACTTCCTTTCCATCATAGTAGCTTTTTAAATTATCATGTTCTTTTGTTGTTGTGTGGTTGCTTGCTCATATTTACAGCTTATTTCTTGACTTTGAACTTTATGTTAAAGTTGGAGTTTGCCCACCTGGGTGTGGGGAGGCACTGTTCTAAGCTTCAGGATTTTTTGTGCTACTACTTTCAGGGCATGTCTGAGAGTCTATAACATCCAAGGTGTTGTAATCCTGGGAGAGTATGGTCACTGCTCTCCTAGTGTATGTTCTGGTTTGTACCCAGGAAGGGCCCATTCTACCTTATGAAAGCAAGTACTAGCACTCCTCTTGGCCCGGAAATTATAACTCAGACCCCTTTTACATAACCACAAGTACTTTTTTATGCCCTGGAACTGTGACCCAGAACTGAGTATGGGCAATAGAGTTGCCAATCAGTGTCATGTACCCAGTGTGAAAAGTCCTTTGTAATCTTTTTCTGACCAACTGTCTGACTCTCTTACCATCTTTGAGCTGAGAGCTTCCAAAGCTGCTGCTGTCACTGCTGCTACTGCCACTGCATGCAAGTACTCTAGACAGGTCTCCACCCCATTGTCATTTCATTGTGACCTCTCAAATTTTCTTAGTTTGCTAAAATGTCTCACTTTGACCTTCTGCTGCCTCTGCCACTCCAAAATTTTATGTGAGGTGTTATCTTAAAGTTTTTTGAGGGGAATATAGGGAGAGTTCTTTTGGGTTGCTGCTACTAATCTGACATTTTGATTCTGTCTCCTTTAATGCATTATTAATCTAATCTTATCCCTGCTCAAATGAAAAGCAAACTGAATATTGGCTTAGATCTTGATTATAGCCATTCTAGCTATTTTCACCCATGTTTTACATCAATTAGGGAGTATTTTAATGTTGACAAACATAATACAGTTGGATACTACCCCACCCTGTTTCTTCTACCCACATCTTAAATTGAAATGGGAATCTGACTGTCTTCTTGACTGAGGAATTCTGTCAGAGCATGAAGGGATTTTGAGTACAAAATTTCCATTACCACAGTAACTTACTAAGACCTTCCCTCTTAACCTTGCAGCCCTAGGTAAAATGAAGGTCATGTGGAATTGTAAAGTGAGTGAATATGTTTGAGTAAACAGTATGACAAGAGGCTTGGGAAGGTCCTTAGCAACCTGAATGCAGAGCAAAGTGACTTATTTAGGTGGTAGTAAATCATTTGGGATGATATAGGAGCTGATCTGAAGCTTTCTTCCCTAATCATCCTGAACTAATTAATTACATTCTTCTACTGTACCTGTAATATCTTAAGTCTTTGAGGACCAAGAATAGAAATCATATAATAGTACTATATAGGAAGCTGCTCTTAAGTGCCCTTTTTTTCTCCTTTGCTTCCCTTTTCCCTCTTATACTGTCTGAGTTGATAATTGTCACAAATCTCCCAAAGTACTTATTTCCAGTGAGATCACTGCCATGCAGAAAGGCTTAGAGAGTCTATCTTACCTCCTTGACCATAGCCCATAGACACCAGGAATCTTTGATCACTATAATCTGGCAATGCTAAGAAATGGACACTACCAAGCATTTTCCTGAAAGTTCTCCATTTCCAAAATTTTCAAGTTTGTTTGACTGAATGCTGGGAGGCTACTCTTAAATAAGAGGGTGGTAGAGAGCCAGGATGCTAGCAAAGATCCTGGTAAGTAGCAGAATCACCATAGCTAGCTTGCCAGCAGCTTACGTTCTGACATAACTCTGGTGTGAGCTGGCTGTCTTGTAAGACAGGGCTGTCCAACCTTAGGTTTTCATTGAAACAATAGATAATATATTTTGATTTGCCATTTTAGTGAGAGCTTGGCTTCATTTGCTAAAGTATTTATGTAAATTTCTATGCTTATAGGTGGGCCACATAAATGACACTGCGAGCCGCATGTGGTCCACAGGCCTCATTTTGGACAGCCCTGCTATTAGAGGATGGACCTAAGGTAATGGGCACAGAATCACAGTCACAGAATTTAGAGTGGGAAATGACTTCAGAAGCCATAAATTCAACTGATGAACAAGAATATTCCCTACAACTTAAACAGCCAATGATAATCTAGCCTCTGCTTGAAGACTTTCAATAAAAGCAAACCCAACTCCTCTCCATAAACCCATTCTTTTTTATGTTCTGCTTAAGAAAATTTTTTTTTCTCCTGAAGTCAAGTCTAAAATTTTCAACTTTTTCCCAGTGCTCTTTGTTCTGTATTCTGGGGCCAAATAATACAGGTCTAACCCCTCTTGGAAAAGCCAGACCTCCAAATTCCTGCCTAGACCTTCTCTAGCATAAGCTTTTATAGGTCTAGTTCTTAGTTCATATAAAGATATATATTCCTTATATGATATGGACTCAAGTACCTACACCATCCTGGTTGCCTGTCCTTAGACATTCTTCAGCTTATCATTTTATTTCATTTAAAACACAGCACCCAGAACTAAACAGAACAATCCAAATCTGGACTGACCAGGGCATAGTATACATTTTTAATAGCATGTGATTTTTCCCAATTATAGGCAAAGACAATTTTTAGCATTCATTTTTACAAACTTTTGACTTCCAAATTTCTTTCCTTTCCTCCCTTCTCCCCTCTCTTCCTAAAATGGTAAACCTCTCATTCATGGAGGCTTTTTTTATGCAGTCCAGGGTAATATTAACTTTTTTGACTGTCATATCAGACTGTTCACTCATAGAAAGATTACAATCCATTGATCTTTTTTTCATACAACCTGCCTTCTAACCATGCCATCCCCAAAACTGTGCTTGCAAGATTGATTTTTTTAATCAAATGCAAGAGTTTATATTTATTCCCATTTCTTTTCATCCTATTCAATTTAGCTCAATGTTAGATCTTTATGAATCCTTACCCTGTCATTCTGTGAATTTTTTTAATCCCTCCTAGCTTAATATCATCAGCAAATTTGGTGAACACTACCCAAAGATGGTCTTTATCTAAGAGACCATCCATACATAGTATTTATCCAAGTCATTGATAAAAATATTAAACAACACAGAGCCAAACACAAATCCCTGGGGCTCTTCGTTTGAGACAATGCCAAGTTGGCATTGAATCTTTAATAATCATTCTTTGAGTATGTCATTCAACCATCTCTAAATAAATCTAATTTTGTTTTTCTAGTCCATCATCTCCATATTTTCTAAAGGAAGAGTATATGATACTTTATAAATACTTTGCTAAAAATCTAAGTAAACTCTTATGTACAGTATTCCCCTATTCTACTTGATATTAATACCATTTTTCAATAAGAAATAAGCTGAGTCTGGCATGACATGTTCTTAATGAAACTATCCTAACTGTGATCACATCTTCCTTTTCTATAATTCAAGAACCATCTTACTGATGCCCCATTTTAATGATCTAATGACCAGTTTTCCCAGGAATCAAAGTCAAGTTCGCTGGCCCTCCCCAGTCCTCTGATATCTCTCCTATTCTCCATGATCTTTCAAATATCCAGGACAGAGGCTAATTAATTAATTTGTCAGTTCTTCCTTTATCCAAAGAAATAATTCATCTGAGCCTAGTGACTTGAATTACTCCAAGACAATTAGGTCTTTTCTTACTATGTCCTTACTTATTTTGGATATCAAGTCTTGGCTTCCCATTTATATTCTGTCATAGCCTACTCGTTGTCCATGGCAGAGAAAATAAATGCACCATAAGAATTTATCAACTCTGCTTTCTCTTTGTTGTCAGTTATCACCATTCCATCCACTCCAGGCAGTGCATCTATCTGCTCTTTGAACATTTTCTTTCTCCTAATGTCAAGGGAAAAAAATCAATTTTCTGTTATTTTTGACTTCTTTCAACAGCCCTGCTCATCCTAAGATCGAGTATTTCTGATATTATTTTTGCAAAACCATGCCAGAGACTTATGTTCCTTCTTTATTCTTGCTTGCATCTCCTGCACATTATTTTTTAAAAAGTTAATTTGTTAATGAGAGCCCTTTATATCCACATGGTGCACTTGCAGACAACTCCTTTATTTTTCTTGTTCATCAGAAATTTCCCTTGGTGCCTTCTGAATTTTATTTTTAAGAGTTTTCGAGGGGCGGAGCCAAGATGGCAGCTGGGAAGCAGTGACTGGCGTGAGCTCCCCACAAAGTCCCTCCAAAAACATATAAAACAATGGCTCTGAACCAATTCTAGAGCTGCAGAACCCACAAAGTGGCAGAGGGAAGCAGGGCCCCAGCCCAGGACAGCCTGGATGTTCTCTGGGTAAGGTCTGTCCCACACTGACCTCCCAGCCCCCAGCCGAGGGGAGCGGAGCTGAGC
>CM053622.1:679344116-679360327 GCA_028646595.1 Phalanger gymnotis | reverse complement strand
GGGGGGGGAGGAAATGGGGAGAAAATTTGTAATTCAAACGCATGTGAAAATCAATGCTGAAAACCAAACATGTCAAAAATAAATTTAAAAAAAAAGATAATGGCAACAATGTGATAACACATTAAAATTTTTGAGATGCAGTCAAAATGATGGTTATGGGAAAATTCCTATCTCTAAATGCTGACATCAATAAAAGAGAAAAAGAGCAGATCAAAGAATTGGGCAAGCAACTAAAAATAAAACTAGAAAAAGAACAAATTAAAAAGCCCCAACGAAACACTAAAATAGAAATCCTGGAATCAAAAGAGAGATTAGTAAACATTAAAATTTTAAAAATGCTGAATCAACAAATTAAACTGGACCTGGATTTATGGGAAAAAAAACACAATAAAATAGATAAACCATTGCTTAAATGATTAAAAAAAAAGAAAAGATAAAATCAAATTACCAGTATCAAAAGATGTAAAGGCTGAATGCACAACCAATGAAGATTAAATTAAAGCAATTATTAGAAGCTATTTTGTCCAATTATGTAGCAATAAATATGATGTCTTAATGAAATAGATGAATGTTTACAAAAATATAAATGGCCTAAATTAACATAAGAAGAAATAGAATACTTAAATAACCCTATCATAGAAAAAGAAGTTGAACAAGTCATAAATGAGCTCTCTAAGGAAAAAAAAAAAGACCAGATGGATTTACAAGTGAATTCTACTAAATATTTAAGGACCAATTAATCCCAATACTAAATAAACTATTTTTAAAAATTGATAAAGAAGGAATCCTACCAAATTCCTCTTACGGTGCTGATACCTAAACTAGGAAGAACAAAAAGAGAGAAAGAAAGCTATAGATCAATTTCCCTAGTGTGTACAAAAATTTTACATAAGATATTATGAAGGGGACTATATCAGTATTTCCCAAAGATCATATACTATAACCAGGTGAGTTGGTTGTTGTCCTTCATTCTCGAAGAGGACCAAAATGATGTCACTATGCTAGAGTCGAGTTTTAGTGTGTCCAACTGTGGCTGATCAGACCAATAAGAGCTCAGAATGCTCTACCACAGGTCGGGTACAAATAGTCTACGTGAACATTTGGGATGGATTCTCTAAATCTGTGCATCCTGTGTTTCCTTTGAGCAGTTTGAATTCTGCTTTGCTCATAGAGCACAGCATCTTCTCTGATACAGGCACACCATGCTGAGTGGTCCCGTGGCCGTGTCTCCCATGTCACACAATCAAAGTTCTTCAGAGAGACCTTGAGAGTATCCTTGTAGTGCTTCTTCTGACCACCACGTGAACGTTTGCCCTGTGTGAGTTCTCCATAATACAGTGTTTTTGGCATGTGTGCATTTTACATTTGTACAACATGGCCAGATCATCAGAGTTGAGCTCTCTGAAGCACAATTTGAATGCTTGGCAGTGTAGTTTAAGTAAGGACTTCAGTGTCTGGTGCCCTTTCCTGCCAGGTGTTCTTCAGAATCTTCCTAAGACAAATGAAATGGAAGTGATTCAATTTCTTGGCATGGTGCTGGTAGACTGTCCAGGTTTCATAGGCATACACCATGGGAACAGCACGACAGCTCTGTAGACCTTCAGTTTGGTAATCAGTCTAATACTTCTTCTCTCTCATACTTTTCTTCAGAGCCTCCCAAACACTGACCAGGAATGAAGAGCTGATTCAATATATTAGAAAAACTATGAGCATAATTGACCATATCAATAACATAAACAACAAAAATTATATTATTATATTAATAGCTGCAGAAAAAAGCTTTTAAAATGTAGAAGCCATTCTACTTGAAAACATAGAAAAAATGAAGCTTCTATTAAAATGATATCTAGTATCTATCTAAAAACAAGAGTATTATATGTAATGAGGTTAAACTAGGAATCTTTCCAATAAGAACAGAGGTGAAAAAGGATGTCCATTATCACCATTATTTAACATTGTAATAGAAATTCTAATTACAGTGACAAAATAAAAAAAAATAAATTGAAGGAATAAAAATAAGCTATAAAGAAATAAAACTATCACTTTTCATAGATGATCTGAAGTCATCCTTAGAGAACCTTAAGAAAATCAACTAAAAATCTCAATGAAATATTTAACTTTAGAAAAAGTGCAGAGTAAACCCACATAAATTATCAGCATTTCTACATGTTACCAATAAAATGCATCAGGAAGACGTAGAATGAGAAATCCCAGAAAGCATAAAATATTTGGGAATTGACATGCCATCTCTCTCTCTCTCTCTCTCTCTCTCTCTCTCTCTCTCTCTCTCTCTCTCACTCACACACACACACACACACACACACACACACACACACACACACACACAGTTACTGCCATAAGCATAAGTACAAAATACTTTTCACTCAGATAAATAGAGATCTAAACAATTAAATTTCCATTGTTCATGGGCAGGCCAAAACAATATAATAAAATGGCAATACTATCTAAATTGATTTACCTATTCTATACCATACCAAGCCAAACAAATTACCAAACTATTGTTTTATGGGGCTAGAAAAAATATTTCAAATAATCTGAGCAAACAAATTGTCAAGAATATAAAGGCAGTCATTTTTTTTAAATGAAGAAAACAGCCTATTAATACCAGAGCTTAAACCATACTACACAGTGGAAATCATCAAATAATCTGATTTGCATAAGAAATAGACTGGTTGATCAATGCAGTAGGTGTGGTATGCAATATTTAGAAGTAAATGACGACAGTAAAATGGTATTTGATAAACCCAGGTACAAGTATTAGACTAAGAACTCATTATTTGAGAATAGTTGGGAAAACTGGAAAGAAGTTGGTCAGAATCTAATCATACAAAAACATCTTACATTGCATACGAAGATAAGTTCAAAATGGATACATGAATTAGAAATAAATAGTGATATAGGCAAATTAGGGTAGCATGGGGTAAAAATTACCTGTAGCATCTTTGGATTAGGGAAGAATTTATGACCGAACAAGAGATAGAATTGTGGAAGGTAAAATTGACAATTACATTAAATTAAAAGGGTTTTACATAAAACCAACAGAGCCAAACTTAGAAGGAAACTAGGAAACTGGGGGAGGGGAGGAAATTACAGCGAGGATGTCTGATAAAGTTTCAAATACGTAGTAAACTGAGCCAAAGCTATTTTTTTAATTCCCCAATTGGTAAATGGTCAAAAATATCAATAGGCAGTTTTCAAAAGAATAAATCAAAGCCATCAATAATCATATGACAAAATGCTTTAAATCACTATTAATTAAAAAGGTGAAAAATAAAACAACTCTGAGGTATCATCTCACACCCACGAGATTGGCTAACATGACAGAAAAAGAAAATGATAAATGCTGGAGAGGATGTGGAAAAATAGGTAAAATAATGAGCTGTTTGTAGAGCTGTAAACTAGTCCAAACATTCTGAAAAATACTTTGGAACAATGCCAATAGGTCTATAAAACTGCCCATAGCCTTTGACCCAATGATACCACTACTAGGCCTATACCCCAAAGAGATCAAAGAAATGGAAAAATATTGAAAAAAACATGTAAATACACACACACACACACACACACACACACACACACACACACACACACATATATATTAGAAGCTCTTTTTGTGGAGCCAAAGAATTGAAAATTACTGGGACTCCCATTAATTGGGGTATGGCTGAACAGGTTTTGGCATATGATTGTGATGGAATTCTATTATGCTAAAAGATGAATGGGAATGGTTTCAGAAAAATCTTGAAAAACTTTTATGAGCTGATACAAACTGAGAGCAGTGTACATTTACAGCAATACAATAGTAAACAACACTGAAAGACTCTGATCCATAACGATTCTAAAGAACTAATAATTTAAAAAAAGACATTATCCACCCCCAGAGACAGAACTGATGAACTCTGAGTGCAGACTGAAACATTTTTTTCAGTTTATTTTTCTTGCATTTTTTTGCACCAATACAAATTTGGAAGTGTTTTGCATGACTTCATATGTATAATGGTTATCTTATTTCTTCTCAATAGGTAAGGAAGAAGTAAGAGATAGAGAGAAAATTTGGAAATGAAAATTTTAAAAAAGGAAAAAAGATGCAAAGGTCTAATAAATGTTTGCTGATTGATTGACTAACACATAGTATATTCTACACAAAATCTGAAACAATAAAAAAGAAATCTGATAATAAAATAACTATATATATTATATATATACACATATATGTGTATATACACAGATCTATACATATATATACATATATACACATATATATGTGTATATATATATATATATATATATATATGTAAATTAAGCCACTCCACAAGCTGGAACAGAAAGTAAAGCAGCAAAAAAAGTTCAAGGGTGTATTCAGACTTAAGAGAGAAGAGAAGCAAAGTAGAAAAGAAGTGGGTGATTAGATTTAATTAGTTAGAGCCTTATGTGGTAATTGGATTTCTAGAGACTAAAGCCTATAGAAGTTTCTGTTTGTATTAGGCTTGAAAAGGAGGTGTTAACTGTCAGTCAAAGGCAGCAAAGAGATATAGTATCCATATACTGACAGAAAAATATAAGAAGCCCACCATAACTATAAATAATCCTCCATTGACACCCACCAGCACCTGAACCACAGTGCAGTCAATAAGAAACAGTTAGTCTTGAAGGCTAACAAAAAGAATGATATTAGACTGAGAATCTCATTTTAAGCAAGAATGGAAGGCAAGAAGAATTTTTCAGTCCCCTCCGGAGGTTGAATTATATTTGTGTCTCTGCCAGTATTAAGTAACAACTCTACATGCACAAAGTGCAAGCTGATGTCTGTCCAAAAGGATAAGGTGAAACAGTTGGAGGGGTGCATTTTTATTTTTCTGCTTATCAGGGAGTGGAATCTTGAAAGAATGTGAAGAGAGCTCCGAGGAGAATACAATGAAGAATTATCTAAAGAGAAAGAGGAGAACCTTTATTTTGGGGAGAGAAGAATGTACTAGAGAGTAACAGGAAGAAGGATTATTGAATATTGGTAGCTTTATAATACATGTGTGACTCTTCCCAAAGATAGAGGAGTAGAGTTATCTCAGTGAGAAGCAGCTTTAGCTGCTGCTAAACATGTGGTTTAGTTTATTTATGGAGTATTTCTTACCTTCTCTGCATATGTGACAAGACCATTGAACTCTGTCATCTTGGACCTGACATGATAATATAAATGTTTTGATGCAGTCAGGCAAGAAGTCATAATGTTCAGATAAAGAAGGGATGAGTAGTGGTGGGGAATGGTTCCCCATTTATGGGTATCATGATAAATATCTACTGGCCTTATAGAAACAATTGAGAGTTTTGGTTCCATTCCTGAATACCTATCCAGAACATAAGAGGTTACTACTCATTCTGGGTGGTCTTTGTGGGGACAAATTTTCTTCCTGAAAGGATATAGAACATGTTGCTAAAGATCTGGAATTTGAAACTAGATATAGACCAAATATCTTATTCCATATACCAAAATAGGGTCAAAAAGGGTACATGATTTATGGGCGGTATTACAAGCAAATTGAGAGAACATAGAATTCATTACTTTTCAGATCTCTGGATAAGGTGAAAATTAAGAACCAAAGAAAATATAAAAAAGCATTACAAAATGTAAAATAGGTAATTTTGATTGTATACAATTAAAATGTTTTTGCACAAACAAAATCAATGCAACCAAAATTAAAAGGAAAATGGAAAACTGGGGGACGGGTGGCAATAAGTATCTCTGATAATGGCATAATTTCTCACATACATAGAGAACTAAGTCACATTTATTTAAAAAAATACAAGCCATTCCCCAATTGATAAATGACCAAAGGATGTGAACAGGCAGTTTTCAGACAAAGAAATCAATGCCATCTATAGCCATATTTTTAAAATGTTCTAAATCACTATTAATTAGAGAAATGCAAATTTCTGAGCTACCACCATATGCTTATCGGATTGGCTAATATGATCAAAAAAAAAAAGGAAAATGATAAATGTTGGAGAGAACGTGGGAAAACTGGGACGCTAATGCACTGTTGGTGGAGTTACGAATAGATCCAACTGTTCTGGAGAGCAATGTGGAGCAATGCCTAAGGGTCTATAAATCTGTGCATACCCTTTGATTCACTCCTAGGTGATACCACTCTTAGCTCTATATCCCAAAGATATATAATAAAAAGGGGAGAGGGTGGAAAGGACCTATTTGTACAAAAATACTTATAGCAGCAATTTCTGTGTGGTTAAGAATTGAAAATTGAGAGAATCCCCATCAGTTGGAGAATTACTGAATAAGCTGTGATATATGATTGTTATGGAATATTATTGTGGGATAAGAAATGGCTAGCAGGATGATTTCAGAAAAACCTGGAAAAATTTATGTGAACTGATGCAAAGTAAAGTAAACAAAACAAGAAAAACATCGTATGCATTAACAGAAATATTGTAAATGAAGAACTATGAATAATTTAGCTATTCTAAGCAATGAAACGATCTAAGACAACCCCAAAGGACTAATGATGAAGCATACTATCTACCTCCAGAGAAAGAATTTATACTATCTGAATACAGACTGAAGCATGTTATCTTTTTATACTTTCTTTCATTCTAATTTTCTTATAGAAAATGACTAATATAGAAACGTTTTACATGACTACACATGTATAAACTATATCAGATTGCTTGCCATCTCAGGGAGGGAGGGGAAGAGTAAAGAAGAAAGAGAAGGATAGAATTTGAAACATAAATTTAAAAAAAGTTTAAAATTGTTATAACATGTAATTGAGGGAAAAAATAAAATATATTAAAAAAGAAAGCAGACCCAGCTAGATGGTGATCAATCAATTCAATAAATCAATGAACATCTAAAAAGAAGATTAGCAATCAGGGGACAAGAAACTAAGGATATTATGGGTATAGTAGACATTTTTATCACTACTGCCGAGTAAAGGTAGGGGTTTCAGAAGAATAAAGGTTTAGAAAGTGGTTAGATTTAAAAAAAAATAGTGCCTAAGAAGAGAATGTATATTTATAGGTCATGGCGTAAAATATAGGAATCATCATCTCTTGACCAAGGATGGAGTACAATTAATGTGGTTTGGTATGTGTGCATGTGTACACACACATGCATTATATGTGTATATACACATAAAAATACACACATAAATATGTGCTTGTATACATATATGTGTGTTTTTATGCATTTATATATGTATGGATATAGACATAGCTATAAATACATGTGCTTTTAATCCTAGAATATGAACATGAGGGTTCTAAACTAAAGATAGAGAGGGAAGGAGAAATTTCCCTTAATGAATGTATGGGCCAAGTCAGATAGCATAACACTGAATGGGTATAACAGAGAAAGAAGTATAGCCAAAGAAAGGACTAGTTGTTCATGTGAGAAGATGGCCTCATATACTGTAAACATATGTCTATAAATAATATGTCTATAGACGTATATCTATAAGCAAGTGCTTATAGACATATATAATATGACAAGTTAACTAGGGTCATCTAGGAGGGACATTTGACCTAATGAGTATTACTGAAATGATATATTTGGAGAATTGTGCTTAGAATAACCCAATGAAACTAAATGTTACTCAAAATGAACAGAACAAGTCAAAGAGGAGATAGGGTAGCATTTTATACTAAGAAGATATGGTTATGTAATGAAATTTATGATTTGGCAAGGGAAAACATGGGAACAACAAGGAAGAACATGGGAGAAAGCATTTGGGTAAGGACAAAGAGAGGCAAAAACAGAAATGATGTTTCTTGGCAGAAGAAGAAATGAATTCATGTTATTGACATTATTAATTCAGAAAATACATTGCAAGGTATAGAAATATGATATAGCAGCAATGAGGGACTTCAGCTATAGATTTCAGCTTGAGCTTCCCACTCAAAGGAGAGCAATTGAGAAAGTCTTGACATGCTCTCGTGATAATTTCATTTTTAAAAAGATGGAAGAATCAACAAAGATGAATTGCATTCTGAATGTGATTCTCATTGCTAAAGTATAATTGGTTGCAGAAGTAGAGAGAACTGGAATTTTGGGGAAAAGTCATCACCTTGTCTTAGAATTCATTATAGAAAAGAAGAATACTTTACACATTTTGATGAACACCTTGGATTTGAGAAGAGATTTCCAAGTATTCACACAAAAGATAGATAGCATCCAAAATTCAGTCAGCCCAATAGACATGTCAAGACCTGAAGAATAAAGTTCTGACACAATAAACAGAAATGACTCTTTGGAGAAGGAAGAAGGGGATCATACTTAAGAGATCATTGTTACGTACCATAAATTTATCAAATATTTAAGGTAGTTTGTATGTGCAGGTGTGTGTGTGTGTGTGTGTGTGTGTGTGTGTGTGTGAGAGAGAGAGAGAGAGAGAGAGAGAGAGAGAGAGAGCGTGTTTCATTTTAGAAAGATGTATGTATGTGAAGAAGATGGAAATAAGGTAGGCAATGAGATTGAATGTAAAAGAGAATACAGCATAATACTACAAGGACAGTGCCACTAAACTTAAGAATTATCTGAGACTTCCATTGAACATTAAAACAACCGCACAAAAAACCCACGCAAAAAATTGTAATGATATTTTTGCGTCCAGAAGAATAGGGAAAGTGTATGGAACTTGGAGTTAGGGTTTGGGTTTGAATTCTATCTCTATCATATGCAGTCTCTGTGACCTTGAAAAGTCATTTTAACCTCTCTGAACTTCAGTTTCCTCATCGACACCTAGGTCTCTTGAAGCTTTAAATCTGGGAACCTGTCAAACAAGCGGAATAAGGTAAAGCAGATGATAATGATGGATGACATTAAAGAGGCTAAGCCATGCAACTTGTGTTGCCAGGGTTAGGATTGGTATATGCCCCATGGAATGCTAACCCTGAAACCTGGCCACTCTCAGAGAAACAACTCAGAACTTAGAACCTAGTTATTTGGGGCTGACAAAGCAATCCCTTCATTGGCAATAGATCAGGTAGAATAGCTAACCCAATGGATCTTTCAAAGGAAGCAATCCTTTGATTGCTCAGTCTTTTTCCTCTTCATTATTATTCAAAACTCTTCTGTAAGAAGCAGGGGAATAGGCCACTATGGTTCCCACATGGAAGTCACAGCAGATACTTGAGAGCTGAATCTACTCTAGCTGTCTAATAAGAGTAGTCAGCATGTTGCTGCTGTCACAAAGGGTGACAACTCTTCCCCATTCATCATGGGAAGTCTAGAAAGGGAGATCTACTTGATACATGGGAGAATGGAAGGACAAAAATGAACCAAAAACTCTCTGTCCTTCATAAACTGATGTAGCCTCTCCCCACCCAAGGCACAACAAACAGGCAATGCACATGACCCAGGGATGCTATCCCTGTTATCATTTCAACTGCAAAGGATAGCACACAAATATTTCACAGGAAGCTGGAACTAAAAATACCTAAAGAGATAGTAAGGGAGCACCTATTTGCTCTCAGTAAGTTTAAGGGACAAAATCAAGATGAACTCTGATGTGAATATTATGTCTTGACAGTTATCTCTGAAGGAAATAGACAATGGGAAAGTCTTCAAAAGATTTTCCTTTGTAAATGTGTAGTCTGATTTTAAAAAGGGAAGGCAGAAGGAAGAGACATGTACAACATGTACAAGCCAAGTTAACTTGACTTTAATACTCGACCAAAGTCTAAAATATATTACTAAAGAGGTGGTTTCTGAGCATTCAGAAAAGACAACAGTGATAAATAAGTGACATTATGGCTTCATAAAGGACAGGTTCAGCTAACCTAACCTGATTTCTTTTCAACATGCTAGGTAGATTGGCAACTGAGGGGAATATTATTGATATAGCTAGATTTTAGTAAAGACTTTGACAAAGTTCTCATGGATCAAACAAAGATATGTGGATTGTGTTGTAATATGGTTAAGTGGTTTAGGTAGTTGTTGAATGACCAGACTTAAAAAGTGCACACTAATGGCTCAATACTATTTGGTCCTCCAAGGGAAGGACACCTCAGACTCCAAGTATCTTCCCTCAACTTTGTGCTATACAAAAAGATCTGTGTGTATGTGACCTTCTGATGTGACAAGCATATCATCGCTTTCTGTGTGTGTGTCATACATATACACACACACTGAAATAGATGGTATGCTTGCCACATTTGAAGGTGACATAAAGATAGGAAGCATAGCTAACATGTTAGGTGACAGAGTAAGAATCCCATAACATTAAGGCACTATAATCTAATAAGATAAATTTTAATTGATATACATATAAACTTCTATTTATAAGACTTTTACAAAATTTACTTGATTTACATTTACTATTTAACTTTCCACAAATTAATTACACAAGTATAGGATAGGAGAATCATGACTAGATCAAAGATCCTTCAGGGGAAAAAAAATAAGGCATTTTAGTGGGCTAGAAACTTGGAGTAAGTAAACAGTATAATATAGCAGCCCCCAAATCCAAAGATATTTAGAGTGAATTGAGAAGCATAGTGTCAGAATAAGGGAGGTGATAGTCCCAGTGTTATTTGCCCTCATTAGACCACATTTCAAGCATTATGTTCAATTCTTAGGATCACATTATAGGAAAGATAATGACAAACTGAAAAATTCCCAAAGAGAGGAATTAGAATGGTGAGGGTAATTGAGAACATGCTATTCAGGAACTAACAGAAGAAAGAGATGGTGTTTAGCCTAGAGAAGAGATGAATTAGGATACTAGGTAGAGAGTATAAATAATTTTCTTCAAATATTCAAGGATCGTCACATAAAAAAACTGGTTTCTGTGTGGCCCCAGAGAGTAAAATTAGGAATAATTGTTGTAAGTTGCAAAGAGACATTTTAGGGTTTCAAATAAGTTAGGACTTCTTAACAGAACTGCCACAAAATGGAATAGGCTGCCTGCCTCAAGAGATGAAAGCCACAATAACTACTGAATGATCACTTTTCATGAATTATATAGAGAGAATTGTTGTCTAGGAATGGGTTGAAGTGTAGGTAATTTCTGAATCTGAGGCCACTGAGGTCCTTTTGATTTTTGACATTCTTTGATTCTTTGAATCATTACACGTTGTTTTGCAGGCAACATCATCAATCACTCATAGTCCTAAAAGAATATGAATTCAGGCCCCATGAACAAGGCCAGGGCCCAATTGCTAAAATGCATGTGTAAGAATTGACGATGGGTGGAGCCAAGATAGCAGAGCAGATAAATCACTCAGTTGAGCTCTCCCAGAATTCACCTCCAAACAACTTTAAAATAACACCTCAAATTGAATTCTGTAGCGGTTGATCCAACCAAAAGTCAGAGTGAAACATTATTCAAGCCCAAGACAGGAGGGCAGAAAGAGAGATCTATGACACAAGGATATGTGCTGATCCAAAGCCCACATGGATAAAATACCATTGGCAGAACTAGGTGATGGTAGCAGAACCAACTGGTCAGAAAGAGATTACAGGGGACCTCTTTGCTAATACTAGACCCTTGACCAGATGCTGTCTGGCAACTCCATTGTCTATATACACTTCTTGGTCACACTGCAAGGGCAGGGAGGAGCACATTCAGTTAAGAGGGAGAAGAAGTCCTGCAAGACAGTATTGCTTTTGGTCAAAAGAGATCCTGAGGAACAGTATAACTTCTGGTCCCAAGGGATCAGGGGACCTGAGGAATAGTATTGATTACAATCCAAGAGATGAGAGGCCCTTCCTTGGTAAGGACCAGAATGAAGACCAAGACAGCAATGACCACATCTTTTTCCAGATCTTACAACCTTGGAAGTACCAAAAACTTCCAAACCCACAGAACTACCCTAAAAGCACCAAGGTAAAACAGTCGAACCCTGAGGTAGTGTCCCTCGCCCCACAAGCTGGAAACATAGCCCATCTCTTACATAAAATTAAAAATCAAGAAATAGGTTGGAAAAAAAGCAAAAAAAAAAAAAAAACTTGATCCTAATACTCTACTATGGTGTGCCAGTAAGGCAAAATGGGCTTAGTTTAACGGGTGCCCTTGAGGAGTTTGGCTTTTGTTTATTTTGTGAAAGTACTTTCACTTGTTAAGTGCTAAGCCCCAGGCCCAAAGCCCTATCAGGTGTGAAACCTGCGTGGGCATAGATTAATGACTTAAGAGGGGCCAACTGGGGAACCAATGGTCTCTGGGCTCTGGTCATTGAGGCAGGGCTTGAGAATGCCAGAGGATTGGCTGCGAGGAGAGGCGAAGAGAGGCAACAAACTACAGCTGAAGCCAAAGCAGAGCCGACCCATGTGTGGACCCAGGAGTTTGAGCGAGGACTTGAGGCCAGTGAATATGATTTATGCCATCTTATTTTTTCTGTGGCCTCCTGGCTACTCTTGTGAGGCAGGCCTACTGGGCCTGGAGGCTTGTGATCACGATGTTGGAATGGGGAGGCTGGTTCACTAATTTGTTGCTCTGGGGCCTGAATAAATGTCTTGATGTCTTCTTCTTAGAAAATTCTATATACTTTGAGATTTTGAACCATTCAAATATATATATGATCCTTTTTGAGATCATAAATTTGGTCTTCCTACTACAAATGGTGACAAGAAAGACCAAGACACAAATTCAGTAGACAAAAAAGTTGAAACAGCTGTAAGCAAAGCCTCAAAGGCCAAAAACCAACAAAAACAATTAGACACAAGCCCAACAAGAATTCTTTGAAGAACTTAAATTTTCAAAATCAAATAAGAGTGATGAAGGAAAAATTAGGCAAAGAAATGAAAGCAAAGAAAAAAAAACTATGAGAAGACAATTAACTATTTCATAAAAGAGGCACAAAAATAATGAAGAAATTAACACCTTAAAAGAAAGAATTGGCCAAATGGAAAAAGAAATACAAAAGCTCACTGAAGAAATAAAAATTAGGATTGGGAAAGTGGAAGTTAATGACTCCATGAAGCATCAGGAGAAAATAAAAACAAAGTCAAAAGATTGAAAAAATAGAAGAAAATGTGAAATATCTCATCGGAAAATGAACTGACCAAGAAAAAAGATGGAGAATAGACAGTTTAAGAACTATTATGCAAACAGAAAACCATAATCAAAGAAAAAAAAAACTAAGACATCATATTTAAAGAAATTATCAAGGAAAACTACTCTGATATCCTAGAATCAGAGGCTAAAATAGACATTGAAAGAATCCACTAATTGCCATCAGAAAGAGATCCCAAAATGAAAACTCTCAGGAATATTATAGCCAAATTAAAGAGCTTCCAAGTCAAAGAGAAAATGCCTCAGGTAGCCAGAAAGAAACCATTCAAATACTGTGAAGCCACATTCAGCATTACACAAGATTAAGCAGCTACCACATTTAAAAAAAAAGAGTGGCTGAAATATGATGTTCCAGAAGGCCAAAGAGCTGTGACTAGAAGCAAGAATAATCTATACAGCATAACAGAATATAATCATTCAAGGGAAAACTAGATGTTTAATGAAATAGAAGACTTTCAAGCATTCCTGATGAAAAGATAAGAAATTAATAGAAAATTTAACTTTCAAATACAAGACTCAAGAGAAACACCAAAAGGTATACAAAAAAGAGAATTAATAAATGACTCAATATGATTAAACTGTTTATCTTTTTATATGGGAAGATGACACATACCAATCTAAGAACATCAGTACTAAAGGAAGTAGAAGGATTCTATAAAATAAAGAAGGCATGGGAGTGAGTAGATTATGGTGGTATGGTGTAAAAAAATGGTTAAATTAGAAAAAGAAATATCTAGAGAGAAGTGGGAAAGGAGAGGAAAAATGGGAAAAATTATCTCACATAAAAGAGGCAGTCAAGGAAGACTTTTTGTAGTGGAGGGGAAAATGATGGAAGAGTGGGCAATGCTTGAACTTCACTCACATCTAAATTGGTTTAAAAAGGGAAAATATATGTAGATACTCAAAAGGTAACAGAAATCTATCTTATCTAATAGGGAAGTAGGCAGGAAAGGGAAAGGGTGTGATAAAAGAGAGGGCATATAAAAGAAGGCAATGATCAGAAGCAAAACAGACTTTAAAAGAGGGACAGGATACAATAAGGGAGAGAAGCATAAAGAGAAGAAAATAAAGTGGACAGAAAGGCAGAGTAAGTAGTTATAACTGAATGTGAATGGAACAAAAACCATAAAACACAAGCAAATAGCAAAATGGATTAAAACACAGAATCCAACAATACATTGTTTCCAAGAAACACACTTGAAACAGACACATAGAAAGTTAAAATAAGGGGCTAGAGAAAAATCCATTGTGCTATAGTTGATATGTGTACATATATACGTATATATATATGTGTGTATATATACACATATATGTGTGTATGTTTGTATATGTATACACACACGTGAATATGTATGTACATATACATACACATATGTGTATCATAATGTATATATACATATGTATGTGCGCATATGTGTGTATATAATATATACATATGTACACACACACATATATATGTATATATCTGTGTATATATATATGTGTGTATATATATATATACACACACACACACACACACACACACACATATACATGCACCAAATAGCATATACAAGCATCCAAATTCTTAAAGTAATAGTTAATTGAATTACAGGAAGAATTAAATAGTTAAACTATACTAGTAGGGACCTCAGCTTTTCCCTTTCTGAACTAGATAAATCTAAATGTAACTAAATAAAAAAGAAGTCAAGGAGATGAATATGAATAGAATCTAAGAAAATTTACATATCATAGACATCTGGAAAAACTATCACCTATACATGGCACCCTGTATTAAATCACAATATTGACCATGTGTTAGGACACAAAAAAACTCACAACCAAAGGCAGAAAGGTAGAAATATTAAATGTATTCCTTTCAGACCATAATGCAGTTAAAATTACATTAAGTAAAGATCTGTGGTAGAATAGATTTAAAATTAACTGGAAACTAAATAATGTCATCCTAAAGAATTAGCAAAATTTGAGACAATATAGTTGTGTAATACAGGAACTCACCTGAACATTCCCTGATTCTTCTCCATATAACTTTAAAATAATGTTTCAAAATGAATCTTGAAATGGCAGAACCAAGAAAATATCTGAGTAAAACAAATTTTCAGAGCAAGACAATTTTGTGATTCCAATGTGGTGGTCAGATCTGAAGTACAGTGCAGGTGGCACTGTGGAAATGCCAGTAATAGGCATTGGGGGTGGCTACATCAGAAGCACCAGCAGTTTCTGGAGCTCCCAGCCCACAGATGGTGAGGGAGTCAGTCAACTGGTCATAAAAAGATTACAGAGGACCTGTTGATAGGGTTGGTTTCAAGACCTTATTGCATTGCCCATATGCATTTCTGGGTCACATTCCAGTGCTTGTGAGTAAAGAGGAGCAAGGGCACAAGTCAGAATTCCAGGATGAAAAAGAGTGTCTGTGGTCACTCACAAGGGATCAGGAACCCTGGTCTCAGTTTCAAAACAGGAAGGAGAATTAGGATTGCAGCTGTATGCAAGGAGCTGCATGTTCACAGTTCCAGGGCAAATAGGGGCATTAGCATTTGAGGCTACAGAGAACAAGGTTCCTTTCTAGGTAAAGACCAGAGAACAGGCCAGGAGATTGGTGACACATCTCTTCTTAGATCATACCACCTTAGAAGAATCTAAAACCTTCAAAAACGTAGCAATAGCTCTGAAAACAGTAGCCATAAAGAACCTCGAGCATGGGATAGTGCTCCCTCCACCCTGGGAAAGGAGGCCAACTTTGAGATAAAGTTAAAAGTCAAGAAAGAGACTGGAAAAATGAACAAAGAACAACAACAAAAAGAACTCAGCATAAAATGGTTATAGTTAAGCTCAAGACACAAACTCAGAAGAAAACAATAATGTCAAAAGAGTTATAAGCAAAGCCTCAAAGGAAAAATAAATGAATTGGACACAAGTCCAATAAGAATTCCAGGATAGCTCAGAAAGCATATTAAAAATAATAAAAGAGAAGATGGCGGCTGGGAAGCAGTGACTGGCGTGAGCTCCCCACCAAGTCCCTCCAAAAACCTATAAAACAATGGCTCTGAACCAATTCTAGAGCTGCAGAACCCACAAAGTGGCAGAGGGAAGCAGGGCCCCAGCCCAGGACAGCCTGGATGGTCTCTGGGTAAGGTCTGTCCCACATGGACCTCCCAGCCCCCAGCC
>CM053622.1:679323441-679343616 GCA_028646595.1 Phalanger gymnotis | reverse complement strand
CATGCAACTAGGAAATAAGATACACAGGCAATGGGGCATAGAAATTTATCTTGCCCTACAAGAGAAGAAGGGAAAGGGAGGGGAGTGGGGTGACAGATGGGAGGGCTGACTGGGGAACGGGGCAACCACAATATGCAACATCTTGGAGTGGGCGGGAGGGTAGAAAATTTGCAATTCAAACTCTTGTGAAAATCAATGCTGAAAACTAAATATATTAAATAAATTAAATATAAAAAATTAGGAAACATATCAAAATAATTGATTATATCAATAAAAAACCCAACAGAAATGATAAGATTATCTCAACAGATGCTGAAAAAGTGTTTGAATAATACAGAAACCAACAGTATTGAAAACACTAGAGAACATAGGGATAAAGGGAGTATTTTTAAAATAGGCAGTATCTATCTAAAATCATCACCAAGCATTATCTGTAATGTGGATAAGCTAGAAGTCTTCCCCATAAAATCAAGGGTGAAGCAAGGATGCTCATTATCACCATTATTATTTAATGTAATAGTAGAAATGTTAGTTATAGCAATAAGAGAGGAAAAAGAAATCAAAGGAATTAGAATAGACAATGAGGAAATCAAAAAAAAATCACTCTTTGCAGATGATATGATGGTATACTTAGAGAACTCTATACAGAATCAATTGAAAAACTACCTGAAATAATTAACAACTTCAGCAAAGTTGCAGGATATAAGATATGCCCACAATAATAATTAGTATTTCTTTATATGACCAACAAAACCCAGGAGCAAGAGATAGAAAGAGAAATTCTATTAAAAATAACTGTAAACAATATAAAATACTTGGGAGCCTACCTGCCAAGACAAATGCAGAAACTACACGAACACAATTACAAAGCATTTTTCACACAAATAAAGTCGGATCTAAACAATTGTAAAAAAAAATAAATCTATTGCTTACTGGTTACTTATTCAGTAAGACTACCAAAAATTATTTTGTAAATCTAGAAAAATAACAAAATTCATCTGGAAGAACAAAAGGTCAAGAATATCAAGGAAATTCATGGAAAAAATACAAAGGAAGGTAGCCTAGTGATACCATATCTCAAACTATACTATACATTATGTTGGGCCATTATACGTACATATATACGTGTGTGAGTGTGTGTGTGTGTATGTAGGTATATATGTATGTATATGTATATAAATAACTGTTGTAACTATATTATATATAATAGACATTTATATATGTATATGTATATATGTGTGTATGTATATATTTTTTATTTAATATTTTTAGTTTTCAACATTGATTTCCACAAGATTTTGAGTTACAAGTTTTCTCCCCATCTCTACCCCTCACTATAAGATGGCATGAATTCTGATTGCCCCTTCCCCCAGTCTGCCTTCCCTTCTATCTCCCCACTCCCCTGCCCCCATGCCCTTTCCCCTTACTTTCTTGCAGGGCAAGATAGTTTTCTATACCCCATTGCCTGTATATCTTATTTCCCAGTTGTCTGTAAAAGCAACTTTTTTAAACATTTGATTTTAGAACTTTGAGTTCCAAATTCTCTCCCTTCTTCCCTCTCCACCCACTCTCATTAAGAAGGTAATCAAAATATATATTCCTTTCAACTACCCTAATACTGAGAAACATCTCATGAATTACAAATATCATTTTTCCATATGGGAATGTAAAAAAAAAAAAGCAGTTCAACTTTGATAAGTCCCGTATGATTTCCCTTTCCTGTTTACGTTTTCATGGTTCTCTTGATTCTTATATTTGAAAGTCAAATTTTCCATTCAGTTTTGGTCTTTTCATCAAGAATGTTTGAAAGTCTTCTATTTTATTGACAATCCATATTTTTCCCTGGAGCATTATACTCAGTTTTGCTGGGTAGGTGATTCTTGGTTTCAATCCTAGCTCCTTTGACCTCTGGAATATCATATTCCAAGCCCTTTGATCTCTTAGTGTAGAAGCTGCTAGATCTTGTATTATCCTGATTGTGTTTCTACAATACTCAAATTGTTTCTTAAGGGCTGCTTGCCTGGGAACTCTGGAATTTGGCTACGATATTCCTAGGAGTTTTCTTTATGGGATCTTTTTCAAGAGGTGATCAATGGATTCTTTCAATATCTATTTTACCCTCTGGTTCTACAATATTAAGGCAGTTTCCTTGACAAGTTCTTGAAAGATGATGTCTAGGCTCTTTTTTTGATTATGGCTTTCAGGTAGTCCAATAATTTTTAAATTGTCTCCCCTGGATCTATTTTCTAGTGCAGAGGTCTTCCATTTTTTCATTCTTTTGGTTCCATTTTGTAATTTCTTGATTTCTCATAAAGTCACTAGCTTCCACTTGCTCCATTCTAATTTTTAAGGAATTATTTTCTTCAGTGGTCTTTTGGACCTCTTTTTCCATTTAGCTAATTCTTGTTTTTAAGGCATTTTTCTCCTCGATGGCTTTTTGAACCTCTTTTGCCATTGTGGTTAGTTTATTTTTTAAGGTATTCTTTTCTTCAGTATTTTTGGGGGTCTTGTTTAGCATGTCACTGACTTGTTTTTCATAATTTTCTTGCATCACTCTCATTTCTCTTCCCAGTTTTTCCTCTACTTCTCTTACTTGCTTTTCTAAATCCTTTGTGAGCTCTTCCATGGCCTGAGACCAATTCATATTTTTCTTGGAGGTTTTTGATATAGGATCTTCAACTCTGTTGACCTCTTCTGGCTGTATGTTTTGATCTTCTTTGTCACTGAAGGGAGATGGTCTGAGTCCTTTTTTGCTCCTTGCTCATCTTCCCAGTCAATTACTTGACTTTTGAGCTTTTGGTCAGAGTATGACCGCTTTCAGAGTATAGCATGCTTTATCCCAAGTTTCAGGGGTTTTGCGCTGTTGTTTTCAGAGCTACTTTTATTCTGAGGTGGTATGACACACTACGAAGCTCTGGTACACCAGTGCTCCTCCTCCCTCCAAGAACTGCGACCCAGATCTAAGCAGGGCAAAGCAAGAGAACCTTGCCTCAGAGCCAGCAAAGCAATCTCTGCACTCCCGCTCTGATCAGCTGCTTGAGTCCTCCCACAGTGTGGGCCTGGGGCTGGAAGTAGCTGCCTTTCTGCTGCAGCTGCTTGCTGCCACCACTGCAGCCACCTCCACTGACCTCAGGCTGCGGCTAGACCATGCACTTCCCTCACCCAGATCCAGCAGTTTTCCCACTGACCTTCTCCTTTGTCTTTGGCATTTGTGGGTTGAGAAGTCTGATAACTGCCACACATCAGTGATTCAGGGCCCCGAGGCCTGCTTTGCCCAGTCTACTCCATGTCTGGTCTGTCCTGGTGTGGACCCCTTTTGGCTGCACTCCACTCCCAGCACAGTGTGATAGACCCTTCCCAGCAATCATCTAGGCCATCTTGGGCTGAACACTTATTTCCCTCTGTTATTTCCTGGGTTCTGTAGCTCTAGAATTTGTTTAGAGTCATTTTTTACAGGAATTTTGAGGGATTTGGGGGAAAGCTTAAGTGAGTCCCTGTTTTTAAGCTGCCATCTTGGATCTACCCCCCCATCTTGGCTCCAACCCCTATATATTATATAATGCATATGTGTATATCTTATATTTTACATAATAACATTAGTGGGTAAATAATATTCATACATTTCAGTTCTGAGTTATATACTTTCCAGAAAAAAAGTAAATTGTGGGCTTTAAATCAAATATGCTAGATATCTAGCCTAGGTACACCCTAAATTAAGGCTATAACCTATAATTCCACTATAATTCCACTTCATACATCCCATGTTAGCTATTACAATGTCAGGGCATCTCCTAGAGAGAAATAAACAGCCTCTTATAGGACTTGCCTTACATTTGCAAACCTATTAAGTAATGACAACAATCATGGCTTCTCAGATGAAAAGTGCTGCCTAAGCAGGGCACATTATGAAAATCTCTCACATACCATAGCAATATCCTTTTAGACATCCAAATTGAAAAACAGAGGTTTTTCAAAATAATCTATTTGGGAGCTTGCTGTTCATTCTTCATTTGTACCCCTTGCTGAGACATGAGTTAACAAAGGTATATTTGCTATTTCTAGAGTACTTGCTTCATTAGAGCAGGAAGAGGTTTTTCCCTTGCCTTGTTCTTATCAAAGCTGAATCTTCAGCCTATATTTGAATGAAACAATGATCCCTCTGAAGAGTGATGAAAAATGTCTGGACTTGTCATTTGTAAACCCATGCCTATTTCTGAATATAGAATCTGAAATACTTTGTTAAAGCTTTATCGTTAATCCTTTAGATGTGTAGGGACTTTGCCAGAGGATTTTCCCCACCTTTTTTTTTCCTACCTTAAGATTTAATCTCAATCCAAATGCCTTTAGGACTGGGATGGAGGACAAAGTTAATTGTTCCCTTCATTCTAACGGTCTTGAGCTCAGAGCAACCTTGAGTTTAGCATCCCAATAATAAAATTGTTCCTACCTGTTGACAGTTGACATTTTTTTTTCCTTTGGGGTCATTTCCAGTTTAAATCAAAAGTGTGTATCAAGGGACTAGCATATCCAAGGGCAGTGACCATGTTCTAATCAGTAGAGATAACAAAGCACAGTAAAAAGATATTTGCTGCCCTCAGGGAGCTGATATTCTAGGGAGCTGCCATTACTTCTGTTTGAAATCAAAAATAAAAATGGCTCGGTAGCTTCAAAGAGTGGTTCAATGGCAATGCAGCAAGAAATCTGTAGTGATCTAACCCCCAAATCTATGATGGTTAACATTTTTCAACTACATGGATGAAGTTATAAATGGAATGTTCCTCAAATGTATACTCAAATCTGAGAAGTATAGTTAAAACAATGGAGTAGAAATTCATAATTAAACACAATCTCAACAACTAAAGATGGGTTCTTATCCTTTTTGTGTGTCATGGAACTCTTTGGATGTCTGATGAAGCCACCAGAACCCTTTTCATAATAATACTTTTAAATACATAAAACAAAACTTATTAGATAACAAATGAAATCAATTATATGAAATGCAAATAACAATGCATATATTCAGACATATGTGTACATATACACACATATATACATATACATCCACACATACATATATACACACACATATATCAATACATACATATTCATGGATTTTATGTTAGGACCCTCTAGTCTAGAACATTTGGCTGCAACTAATATGAAAAAAAAAAGTTCAATAGTGATAAGTATAAAGTCTTACAGTAGTGTACTAAAAAAAAATAGCTCATGAATGCAAGTGAGAGGTGTGGTTAGTCAGCAGTTGTTCTGAAGAAATACACACACACACACACACACATACACATATACACACACACATACACATACACATACACACACACACACACATACACATACACATACACACACACACACACACACACACACACACACACACAGTGTACCATAAGCTTGTTACTGCTTGTGACATAAGCTTGTTAATATGACAAAGAAGTTCATGCAGCCGTCTAAGGCTGCGTTAAGTAGAGTATAGCTTCCAGGAATACAAAGATAATTGTCCCACTATACACTGACTTTATCAGACCTTGCCTAGAATATTTGTGTTCAGTTTTGGGTATAATGCTTACTTATTTATTTGTTTATTATTCATTTATTTGTTTGTTCATTTATTTATTTATTTAAAGTTTTCAACATTCGTTTCCACAAGATTCTGAGTTGAAAATTTTCTCCCCATCTCTTCCCTCCCCCAACCCCAAGATGGCATGCATTCTGAGTACTACTTCCCTCAGTTTCTCTTTGCTTCTATCACTCCACTCCTGCCTTTTATCCTCTTCCCCTTTTCTTGTAGGGAAAGACAGATTTCTATACTCCATTGTCTGTATATCTAATTTCCCAGTTGCATGTAAAAACAATTTTTAACATTTGTTTCTAAATCTTTGAGTTCCAAATTCTCTCCCTTCTTTCCTCCCCACCAACCACCATTGAGAAAGCAAGCAATTCAATATAGGTTATACATATGTTGTTATGCAAAACGCTTCCGTAATAGTCATGTTGTGAAAAACTAACTATATTTCTCTCCATCCTATCCTATCCCCCATTTATTTCATTTTCTTCTTTGACCCTGTCCCTTTTCAAAAGTGTTTCCTTCTTACTACCCCCTCCCCCAATCTGCCCTCCCTTCTATCATCCCCCCCAATCCCCTTCCCCCCTACTTTCTTTTGGGTAAGACACCCAATTGTTATTTCCTCCTTAAGCCAAATCTGATGAGAGTAAGGTTCGCTCATTCTCTTTCACCTCCCCCCTCTTCCCCTCTATTGTGACAGCTTTTTCTTGCCTCTTTTATGTGAGATAATTTGCCCCATTCTTTCTCTCTCTCTTTCTTCCAATATATTCCTCTCTCATCCCTTAATTTTATTTTTTAGATATCATTCCTTCATATTCAACTCACCTGTGCCATCTGTTTATATACATACATATATACATACACACATTTGCATACATACATACATAAATGTATATATAAATAAATATATAAAAGTATACATAAGTATAAATAAATATAAATTGTACATATATATGTATATGTATACGTGTGTGTGTGTGTGTGTGTTCCCTTCAACTGCCCTAATACTGAGAAAAGTCTCATAAGGTACAAATATCATCATTCCATGTAGGAATGTAAACAGTTCAACTTTAATATATACATTATGATTTCTCTTTCCTGTTTACTTTTTCATGCTTCTCTTGATTCTTGTATTTGAAAGTCAAATTTTCTATTCAGCTCTGGTGTTTTCATCACCCCTATTTCATTGAATATCCATTTTTTCCCTGAAGTTATATACTCAGTTTTGCTGGGTAGGTGATTCTTCGTTTTAATCCTAGCTCCTTTGACCTCTGGAATATCATATTCCAAGCCTGTGGATCCCTTAATGCAGAAGCTGCTAAATCTTGTGTTATCTTGATTATGTGTCCATAATATTTGAATTGTTTCTGTGTGGCTGCTTGCAATATTTTCTCCTTGACCTGAGAACTCTAGAATTTGGCTACAATATTCCTAGGAGTTTTCCTTTTGGGATCTTATTGAGGCAGTAATAGGTGGATTCTTTCAATATCTATTTTACCCTCTTGTTCCAGAATATCAGGGTAGTTTTCCTTTATAATTCCTTGAAAGATGATATCTAAGCTCTTTTTTTGATCATGGCTTTCAGCTAGTCCAATAATTTTTAAATTATTTCTCCTGGATCTATTTTCCAGGTCTATGTTTTTTTTTTCCCCCAATGAGATATTTCACATTGTCTTGTGTTTTTTCCATTCTTTTGGTTTTGTTTTATAATTTCTTGATTTGTCATAAAGTCATTAGCTCCCATTTCCTCCATTCTAATTTTTAAGGAATTGTTTTCTTCAGTGAGCTTTTGGGCCTCCTTTTCGATTTGGCCAATTCTAGTTTTTAAATCATTCTTCTCCTCATTGGCCTTTTGGACATCTTTTGCCATTTGGGTTTGTCTATTTTTCAAGGTGTTATCTTCTTCAGTATTTTTGGGTCTCCTTTATCAAGCTGTTGTCTCATTTTTCATGATTTGCTTGGCTCACTCTCATTTCTCTTCCCAATTTTTCCTCTACTTCTCTTACTTGCTTTTGAAAAACCTTTTAGAGCTCTTCTATGGCCTGTGACCAGTTCATATTTTTTAGAGGCTTTTGATGTAGGAACTTTGATTTTGTTTTCTTCTTCTGGATGTATGTTTTGATCTTCTTTGTCACCACATAAGATTCTATAGTCTGAGGTTTTTTTACACTGTTTGTTCATTTTCCCAGCCAATTACTTGACTTTTGAGCTCTTTGTCAAGATGGGACTCTGCTTCCATAGTAGAGAGTGCTCTGTCTCAAGCTTCAGGAATTTTATGCAGCTGTTTTCAGAGATGCTTCTAGGCACCTGTAAATTTTCAGTTCTTCTAAGGTGATATGATGAAAGGAGAGGTGTTTACTCCTCTTCTGGCCTGTGCTCTGCTCTGTGAGTGACCTTAAGCACTGTTTTCTGCCTTGAAATTGTGCAGAGGATTCCCTTTCCACAGCCACCACAAGCTCTGCCACATCAGTGCTCCTCCTCACCCCAGGACTTCCACCCAGGTCTGTGACCCAGATCTAAGCAGGGCAAAGCAAGAGAATCTTTCCTTAGCACCAGCAAAGAGATCCCTGCAATCCCCCTCTGATCAGTTTCTTGATTCCCCCACCATCTGTGGGCCTAGAGTTCTGAAACCAGTCACTGCTGCTGATGCTGCCACCACCTCCACTTCTGCCACCCATGGCTGGGGCTAGACTATGCTCCTCTCTCACTCAGGTCTGACAGAGTTTTCCCACTGACTTTCTATGTTGTTTTTTGGCATTTGTGAGTTGAGAAGTCTGTAAACCACCACAGCTGTCAGTGATTCAGTCCCCTGAGGCCTGCTCCAGCCACATCTGTGCTGGCATGGCTCACCCTTTACTGTACTCCACTCCCAGCACTGTGTGATAGACCTTTCCTGTAGACTTTCCAGGTTGTCTTAGCTGGAGATTTGTTTCACTCTGTCATTTTGTAGGTTCTATAGCTCTAGAATTTGTTTAGAGTCATTTTTACAGGTATTTGGAGGAGTTTGGGGGAGAAGTCAAAGAAGTCCCTGCTTTTACTCTGCCATCTTGGCTCCTCCCCTTGGGTGTAAAGTTTAAAAAGTACATTAATAAGCAGTGGAGAGTACAAGCCAATTAAGCCAACCAAACTGGTAAAGGGCTTTTAGTCCATGCCATATAAATATCTATTGAAAGAATTGGGTATGCTTAGCCTAGAGAAGAAAAGATTCAAATGAGATGGGAGAGTTGTATTTGCATATTTAAAGAGCTCTCCTGTAGGAAAGAATTAGCCTTTTCTAGCACCAGGTTGAAAAACCAGGAACAGTGAGTAGATATTGTAAAGAAGCCAACTTAGGCTTAATGCCAAGAAAACCTTCTCAACAATTAGAGCCTTCCAGAGGTAGCCTGGGATGCCTCAAGAGGAAAAGGCTTTTCTTCTTCCTGGGAGGTCTTCAAGCAAAAGATAGAAAAAAAGTTTGTTGGTTATGCTGTAGTAGAGATTACATTAGGATACAGGTTGAACTAGAAGGCCACTGAATTTCCTTTCAAATGCAATTTAAGGTATTGAGGAAAGGGGTGAAATTCTGTGATACTATGATTCTGGTCTCCTTTTCAAAAATTTCTTCTTCTCTAAGCAATGGTTTGGGGGAGTTTTCGTAATATCTAGATATAACAAGTCACAAGGGGTGTTTGAGGAGATTTCAAAATTCCCAGGGTTGCAGAGTAGGGGGGAAACAGATAAAGCAACAGACAAACAGTTAAACAGAGACAAAGAGACTGAAACAGAGCCAGAAATAGAGAAAAGAGAATAGAAGAAAGAAAAGGAAAGACTTTCTTGTCTACCTACTCTCCTGTTATTTGGCAGAGAAGCCTCAAATTAGACATCTATCTAACTAGAATAATTCTTTAATTGGGAGTTTATTAGCAGCTGGAAAAAGCTATTGAGGTTACTGAAGTTGTTAAATAGTCTTCCTTCAAAAACAAGATAGAATCAAAATAAAGCTTTGTATAAGACCAAGATAAATCATAAGTGGTTCTTGAGGCCTATGTTTTTGAATATCCAATCTAGGGAATTCTTTTTTTTTCAGATTGGTTTAGGTGTGTTATTCTTCCAAAAGTGATGGACATGTGTGACTTTGTGACTTCTAGATCTCCCTTACAGCTTTAAGATTCAATGCCTTTTCAAATTCTTCCTCTGTTCTTCAAATAGTCATAGTCCTGGAGTCAGAGCCAGGAAGCCTCTCTAGAAAGATGAAAAAGAATAAAAAGCAGTGGGGGGGCATCAGTGAGATCTGAGCATCTGAACAAGAACAAAGGGTTTTGATCTAGAAGAGATGCTCAATAATATGTAGTCCCAAATTCCCTCTTCTCTGTAAGAAATTAGCAGGTGTTAATCAGATTTTAATTGGTAAGAAGGCTGAAGTCCAAAATAAGGAAATGACTTGTTTAAGGTCATACATCAAAGAAAGATTCAGAATTTGAAACCACATTTGACTCTGAATCTAGGACTCCACATCATGCATCCTCCTTAAGTTAGCTAATTCATTTTTGTTTTTTTTCTGAAATTCAGATTAGTGGACTCCATGCCCTGCCTGACATTGTACAAACATCAATCCTAATCTTAATGGAATATAAAACATGTCACTTGTTCCAAATAACTAGAAGAGCTTTCAACAA
The DNA here is from genome assembly GCA_028646595.1 of Phalanger gymnotis. NCBI lineage: Eukaryota > Metazoa > Chordata > Mammalia > Diprotodontia > Phalangeridae > Phalanger > Phalanger gymnotis. The sequence continues at coordinate 679,333,380 of CM053622.1, read as the reverse complement.
GTTTCTTTACATATCCATTGAGTGGCCCAGTTTCCTCTCTAAGGACCACTAGTCTCATAAGCACCTAACATAACCTTTCCTTTTTAGAAAAGACATGAGGAAAGTAATGTTGGACTTAATACAATCCTAAATAGCTTCCCAGGAAAAGTTTTTCATGCTGAGGGTAGCACTTTTTTACTGTAATTTTGGTTCAAAATTTTCAGCTAAAAGGACCGAAGTATGAAAAATCCCCAAGTTGGGGCTGATATCTTGCATTTAGGCATTCTCCAGGATTAGGATCTCCCAATGCTTACATTTCTTGTAATGCTTACATTATAATTCCTAAGGAGTCAATTGAGTGAAGAAAATTATAATTTGGGCAAGTGTACTCTGTTTCTAACCTTGGTCTGTAAAGTGAAACTCTGTCTTGTTTCAATAAACGAAAACAGGTTTATGTGTTTGTTTTGACTGTCTACCCTGGTTTTCCCTAGATGACTGCTGGGAGGTATATTTTCCAAGGAATGTTTACATTTTATACAGATATGCTGGTGCAATTTGGGGGAAAATGTTGAATCTTCTGTAGCAGTTAAAAATAATGATTACATCATAGAATGGGGAAAAGACTTCAAATGTCATTTTGCCCAACTTCCTTAACCAACATATGAATGCTTTCTACATTATTGACAAGTAATGATGCCCACTTTAATACCTCCAATAAATAGGAAACTCTACCTCAAAAGGCAACCCTTTCTATTTTAAGAGAGCTTTAATTGTTAAAAATCCCATGTAATATTGTCCCCAAATCTGCCTTTCTGCAATTTCTTACCTAGGAGTTCTTCAGAATAAATATAAGCCCTTGTGCATTGCAGAGCAACTCAAAAATCCGAAAACACAGATTCAGTCCACCCCCCTCATCTTCTCCGTTTTCTTCAGATGATAGTCATGTCACATATCTTCAAGTTATATGATCATCTTTTGGATAACATTACAGTACATCATGGCACCCAGAAACAAGCACAACATTCTGCACATGAAACAATCAGCACAAAGTATAGCGAGACAATGCCATTCTTCTCTTATTGTGTGTACCATTTTTCTTTAAGACTATGATTATCTTGGGGCAGCTAGGTGGCATAATGGATAGAACACTGGGCCTGGAGCCAGGAAGACCTGAGTCCAAATAAGGCTTCAAATGCTTACTAGCTGTGGGACCCTGGGCAAATCACTTAACCCTGATTGCCTCCCCTAAAATAACAACAGCAACCACCACCTATGATTATCTTATCATAGCTGTGTAGCTATTTTGCACTGCTGACTCTCATTGACCTTGCAGTTCATTAAAACACCCAAATTTTTTCATAAGAATTGTCTATCCAAATCTTCCATTTTTTTATTTGCATCTTTAGTGCCTAGCACTCTCTCAGACATAGAATAGGCACTTAGTAAATGCTTGTTAATTGATTAATAGAGCTCCCTGATCTAAATTGCACTTGGATATTCTACTACTTAAACTTAATTGGCAAGGCATTGCCTCCTAAGAACAAGAGGTATTGTGCCACAGGATACGCATTGGACATGAAATCAGAGGTTCACTTTCTGCCTCTTGTCACTTACTAGCTGTGTGATCTCTGGGCATACCCTGTAAACCACATAGAACTGTTTTGTCATCTGTGAAGAAGAGTTGGAGTAGATGGCCTTTGAGGTTCCTCCCAACTCTAAATCTAGATTTCTACTATATTAATATCTTAAGATCCAACATCACAGCCAACACAGAAACAGTATTCAACATATCATAAGCTCACTGGGCCATTTATGGAGATGATGATTGGATACCCAAACAGCTGTTCCAGGATGAGCTAAAATAGGGAGTGACCACAAGGGAGTTGGTCTGACAAAATGTTTCCATATCATGCTAGATACGAGACAATTATTCTGTTGAAGAAAAAAACAGGGACAGATTACATCAGTTTGTCATGAAGCCAAGAAAGATACCAAGGGAATGTTTCTAGAATGCTAGTGTCAGGTAAATGGCCCATTTGAGGAGAGCTACCATTTACAAACAGCTCTCTAGTCCCAAACCAAAGACTATCTTTCAATGTGTGTAGTGGTGAAGAATGGACCCTCAGTCAGTCTTTTCAACTATACTTGAACACAGACACAAAATGGTCACCACTAGTTGCATGGCTATGGAGCACTGTGGACAACAAGAAAAAAAAAATTGGTGATCAAGCAGGAAGAGTTTGAGATTTTTAGTTGACTACAAAATGAATGTTAATTTGTGTGAGATCAATCAAGAAAAGTCTATTAAACATCTACTATGTGCCAGTCTTTTGTTAAGTCCTAGGGACAGAAAGACCAAAAAAAAGTCTTTTCCTTCAGAGAGCTTATATTCTACCTGGGAAGACAACAAGCACATATATTAATGCATACATATCTATATCTATATATCTATAGATATGTCTGTATCTGTAGGTACCTATATATGTATGTGTGTATGTACACACACATATATGTATGTATATATACACATATGTGTATGTATATATATGTATACACATATGTGTATGTATGTATATATGTATACACATATGTGTATGTATGTATATATATGTATACACATATGTGTATGTATATATATATATGTATATATACACAACTTATGCTAAATAAATACAAGGTGATTTAGGAAAAAGGAGTAAGGCATTAGTATTAGGGGAAGGTGGGATGAAGAAAGCCTTCACATAAAAGGAAGTATTGACCTGAGCTTTGAACAAAATGAGGGTTTTGCAGAGATAAAGTTCACAAGGCATATATTATCAGCATGGAAGACAACTCGTATACAGATGATGAAGAATTATGTCAAGGATAGTAAGAAGGCTACGGAGTTCCTGAAGGGCAGTAATGCATCCTAAGCCTGCAGAAGTAGGTTGAGGCTTTAAATGCCTAACATAAGAAATTATACTTGATCTTGGACCTAAAAGAGACCACTGGTGTGTGATAGCCAAATAATCTAATTTGATCTTAGGCCACATCAAGACAGGCATAGTTCCTAGAGGTAAGGAATGGGTGGTACCACTACGTGATGCTTTTTAGTCAAACCACATCTGGAATAGAAAGTTCAGTTCTGAATATTAAATTATAGGAAATATACTGAACAACTGTTGAAATTTCAGATGATGGTGACCAGGGTGCAGAAGACCATAATATCATGCAATATGAAATTTAATAGAAGGAATTGGGGATATTTATCAAGGAAAATAAAAGATTTGGGCATTGGGGAATGTAAGCAAACTTCAAGTATTTGAAGTACTGACATGTGAAAGAGAGGATAGGGTTGTTCTTTCTCACCTCAGAGTGGAGAATAAGAACTATGAACAGTAGCTACAAACAGGTTTAAGTTTTATGTCAGGAAACAGTTGCTAACAATTTGAGCTGTGCAAAATTGAAAATAGGCTGCTCATAGGGCAGTGAGTTTCTCCTCATTCCCTTCCTGGCTTTCTTGCTGACTTTTTGGACTTTAACACCATACCTCAAACACAGTCTTATGCTGGGATTTCCCTCAACAATAGCTAGGGCCTCCTCATACTGGAACATGTCTCAATCATGCTGCCTCTCTTCTCCCATGGATGAATTCATCTCAGGAAGGACCCACAGTGGTGAACCTTCATTCCTTTCCAGCTCTGCTTCTGACATTCTAGACTTTAATACTATGCCCCTACCCAGGTGCCTCCTCTACCTTCCTTCTCGTCTCATATTTTAGCTTCCTTTTGGGTGCTGTCTTCCCTCATTAGAATATAAACTACTTGATGACAAGGGCTAGCTATGTTTTTTCTTGTATTTGTACAGTCAACCTTATGTTTTTTTAGCACAGTACTTGGCCCATAGGAAGTACTCAATAAATGTTTGTTACCATGCCTTTTAAAATAAAAGTTATATAACTACTTGCCAGGTATCTTTTAGAGGGGATATATGGAGTGGACTGGATGGATTTTCAAGACATCTCTAAATTTGTGATTCAAAAGGTCCATGAATCTGGGGTCCATCAGCTGTCATTAAATCAAATGCCAAAGACATGAAGCCACCATGAAAGAGGTTAGAGCAGATCAAGAAGATTGAAGGTAGTAATAATAGGAATCCACTTCCCATCCCCTTTGAACTCCTACCCTCTGCGTTTCTTGACCAAACCTGGGAGAATTTGCTTGCAATATGTCATAGCTGTTGTGAGGATTCTACCTCACATATCTCAGTCTTTTCTCAGCTGTTCTAATTGCAGCTTACATCTGGCAGGCTCTTCTCTCTCCCTGGATACCTTTGGGGATAAGGAGGAGTGAGACTGCTAAGGAAACATGAGGGGGGAAAAAGTGTCCAGGCAACTATACCAAAAAGAACTGTTGTAGCTGCCATGAGCTGGTTATCCTCAGGTGCATTGTCCTTTTCTGGAACCATATGTAAAGCTTCTATTTCTAGAGCATTCCCCTAAGTCTGCAGCAGGAATAGAGTGTGGAGAGCTGGCTTTTTAAGGGTGGATCATGTAGGAACTAGTTAGAAATAAACTGGCCTGATGGTAAGTAGTCATAAATGGTATTACTATGTTTTGACTTAAGCCGATTGTGGCCCTCTACATCAAGATTATAATAAAGTTCAGTGTATTTTCTAAGGTAGCCAATAATTTACAGTTTAAAAACTACTCAAACAAAAAGGCTTACAACCTAAAGAGAGGGGAAAAAAACTCCAGAAAATAGAAAATAAGTTTGGTGTTTTTTTTTTTAATTCCTAGAGGCAAAAGTTTGACGCTTTCCACGAGAGCCATGTCAAGGACTTAATTTCCCTCAACTATTTAGACATTTTCCCCCTTGTTATTTTTTTTCCTTCCTCTGTCATAAATTTCTTTTGATGGCAAGCAAAATGTTGGAGCAAGATCAATAATTTTGAGCTTACAGCATTTTATTGATCTCTTTTTCTCTTTTTTTTAAATTTTTATTCGTCCAAAGGAAAAAAAAAGGAAATAGGTTACAAAAGAGGGAGAGTTGTAATGTTTCTTTGCTATGCATATTTTTTTCTTCTCAAGTGTTGATGAGGGGGAAAAAAGTTTCTGGCTAACACAGCTACTAATGTTTCTAATCAAAGAAAACCATCCCTAGCTTTGTTGGCAAAAGCAGGTGTCTGGGTGTTGTGTTCATGGAACATGGCTTTTAATACAGAGAAGGAAATGCCTTCCACACCTCAGAACCAACCCAGACATAACAGGATTTCAATTTGGTCTACCTTCTTCACTTTGTGCAATGAGGATTTAGAATTTAGACAGAGGCTCGAACTCCCCAGGGCAAACACAACTCAATATTCCTTCTGACAGACTATTGAAGGAGGAGGGGGCATCTTCTCTAGAAAGTTTTAAGAATAGACTAGACCAAGAAAAGAGCAAAAGAACCTCTTCCTGGAATAATTCCAAATAAGTCTGAAAAGCAAAGGGTGATCCAGGTGAGTTGCAATCAAACCATTGCATGCTGGCACACTAGGGTTTCTAGAAGACCATGTTTGCTTCATTTACCCATAAATTGACTATTCTAAGGACTGTACTTGCTTCCTTTCTGATCTCTGCCCACAATTCCTTCCTCTAGTTCTTAATACATGATCTTTCCCTTCTATTGCTCTGGAGACTTTTGGTGCTGACCTCAGCCATATGGTTTAATGAGTTTGATCTGGTCAAGTAGTAATTAACCTGAAAGTTTAGTATCATATAGTACGGGAATGGAATATCCAGGGTATGTACTGCAGAATTTAAGTGTCAAAGAAAGGGAGCTCTGGTATTTAAAAAAGATACTAAACTATTCCACTTAGAAAATAAAAAAACAATAACTAAAAAAAGATATACACAGCCATACATAAAATACACACATGTATGTGAATTATATATATATACACATATGTGAATTTTATATACGCATATATTCACACACATGCATATATATTTATGTACATATATGTGATAGCATTTATATAGTGCCTTAAGGGATGCAAAGAACTTTATAAATATCTTACTTTATCTTCACAAAAACCTTGGGAGGTAAATGCCATTTTCATTATTTTATGGATGAGGAAAGTGAAGCACACAGAGATTCAGTAACTTGTTTAGGGGACACAGCTAATAAATGTATAAGACTAGATTTGAACTCAGATCTTCTTAACTCTAAGTCCAGGGCTTATTCTACTGTGCTACCCAGCTGCAATACAAACATAATGACAGACAGACAGATAGAATACTGAGTGTAATCTGACAAACAAACTAGACTTTATGAAATCAGATACCAAAAATTTCAGAGAAAATATAGGTAAAATTCTATACTGGGCATTACAATAATGAAGAAAGATATGTTCTTAAAAAATGAAGTTCTTATGGTGTATGCCAAGTGTTTCAAAAAGGAATAAAAAGAGAACTGATCTAAAGTGGCCAATGAGGTTTAAAAAAAATCTGTTGCATAAATAAACATACAAAAGAGATAAAAGAAAGGTATATGACCAAAGTTTTATGGCTATCTTTTATATGAACTTATAAAATTAATGTTATGGTAACTAAAAGTCAGAATGAGCAGAACACTACTAAGAAAAATAATGTTCTTTTCAAGTTACATTGGAGAAAAAAAGAGGAACCAAGAAGGGGAATATGTTGTAATATTAATGGGAGAAAGCAGAACTACTCAAGTATTAATTTGCTCCTATGTTTTTTTTTTGTCAGAGAGCATCATTTCAAAGAGCTGAAAGACACTTTAAAGATAATTGTCTAGGGGCAGCTAGGTGGCACAGTGAGTAGACCCCCAGCCCTGGGGTCAGGAGGAGCTGAGTTCAAATGTGACCTCAGACACTTGACACACTTACTAGCTTTGTGACCTTGGGCAAGTCACTTAACCCCAATTGCCCTGCCAAAAAACAAACAAAAAAAGATAATTGTCTTTAACTCCTCCCCATTGTGTGTGTGTGTGTGTGTGTGTGTGTGTGTGTACACGTGCGCATGTACCATTAGAACAAGATTTTTTAAAAAGAAAGAAAAATCTAACTACAATTTGGTACTACTGGATGAACTATTATCAATTTCTGGTTAATCCATCTGTGGTCTCCTCTCAGTTCTGAACAGAGAAAGAAAAAAAAAGAAAACATTTTCACCATGAAAGTTTGCTTAAGGTAGGAAGCTTTTTAAGGGCATAGACATGACTCTGACTGTCACTTTGAGATTCTGAGGCTTTGAATCTACAAAAGCCCTTTTAGGCAGAATTTCATTCAGGTTCTAATCCTTCAATAGCAGAATGGACATTTACCTGATGGTGTAAAACATATTTTTAAAAGACCACTTTAAAAATGCTTTATTATTGCTTTTTCCCTTCATATTGTTCCTTAGAACTTCATGCTTTGTTTAGGTAAGGGAGAAAACAATAATGATTTTTGAGCCAGATGCCCTCAAATTAATCTGAGTAAACAAATCTTTGGCCAATTTTCATTAGAGGCCACCACTAGAGCAATCAGAGCAATTTTTATCCATTTCCCCTGACTTCATCCGGTTCTGAAAGACAGACAGACACAAAGTCTCTGTTTTCTAGGAACCATAAAGACCAGGCTACATTCCTTGAATAAATACCTTATACTCTGACTTGGAGTAGGGCCCATAGAGACTCAGTCAGGTTGACCTCAGACATTGCAGTGAAAGAATTCCCCCATGGTATCTATAATATCCACTCTTGAAAGTGTTTTCTCATTGCAGACATATATAGAATTTTTACTCTGTAGCTAAGTTTTAGCTTTAAAAGTTCTTAACTATTTAGATCCCTTATCATCTGGAAGGTCTTGCCTTTTGACCATTTTAGTTAGCTTAGGAGTGTTCCCCTTTTTTCTATTTCTTTTTAAGAAGTAGAGGTTCTCTACTTCCAAGGCTTTTCCAGTATTTCCTTCTCTGTTGTTTGTCCTTCCTTTTCTAGGAGGACTGTGACATTGGGAAGGTGATATCATGACTTGTGAGTTAATTGGATTTAAGTGACACAGGACTGTGCAAAGTTACTAGCCTCACTCTCTCTTCTGTAGCTATCTGGGTCCAATGGCAAGATATGGATCAGGACTACCAGAGATAGCCCTAGACGCAGTGGGAGACCTTGGCCTTTTTAAAGCTAAGATCTTTCCCAAGTCTCTGTCAGAGGCAAGGCCAATTCAGTGGATTAAGGCTAGATAAGAAATTAGGCAAAGAATGGCCTCTTTTACCTTGTTAAACTAGGAGGGGAAGGCTCTCAGGGTTTCTGGCCAAAACATAAACAATTACCATTTACATTCACTCTGAGCCACCAGAGGCCAAACGATCAAATGAGGCTTGGGTTGGGACTTATTGTTGGACAATCTATGAAAGCCAGAGTGCTTTGGGTTTAAAACATGGCTCCTAAAAAATAAATCTAGCACATATACCCCCAAGATATCTTCTGAGGTTTCATAATCAAAATTTATACTCCTTAATTGCCCAACTAGAACTCTCCAGTTGGGTCCCCAGTGGGGCATCTACTAATAATCACAGATTGCTGATTGTTGTTTGTCCATCTTTCTGGAAGAGGTGATGTCATGACTTGTAAGTGAATTGGATTTAAGTTAGGCAGTGCTGTGCAGTCACCAGCCTCACTCTCTCCTCCAGAGACGTCTGGGTCCAGTAGCCAGATGTAGATCAGGATGACTGCAGCTGGCCCCTAAGAAGAAGACTTCCAAGGCTTTTCTACTATTTCCTTCTCTACGGTGTCAAACATAAAAATCTAGAGAAAAAAATAATTTCCATCATTCCTCCTTCTTTCATAAGACTCCTAGATTGCTTACTTAATTTTAAAACAAAAACAACAAAAAAAATTGCCCTTCACAAGATTGTCATCTATTTTCACTGATCTTCTGAGCTTGAGTATAAAAATTATATTGCACAGAATAGCCAAAGATTATATTTAACTAACTAGCTTTACCAGCTAACTAGTACTTTTGACATATGTTGACTCTTAAAACCAGCAGAATGTAAATTCCTTGAGGGAAAAGACTACCTTGTAACACTAGTCAATCAAATGAGATTGTTTGCCAACCAGTTAATCAAAAGACATGCATCTATTATGTGCCAGCCATTATGCTAGGCACTAGGGATAGAAATATAAAAGGAACAATCCCTTCCCAAAAGGAATTTTTGTATATTATAGTGCCTGTCTCATAATAGGAGCTTAAAAAATGTGTGGTAAAACACATTGAATTAAAATGGTTTTTCCTTTCCCTCACCTCATTCTTCTAGATATTTGAAAATGTAATTTATATTTAATGATAATTGCAAGACAAAGTTTCTGTGATTTGTCCACAGTACCATACCTTCCCAGTTCTTCCCCCACACCCTTAAGCTTTCTACCTGTGAATATACACTTAATTCTTAAAATCATGTTATCATTGATATATTTTGTTTTCATACCTCCTTTGTTTACAAATCTGTCCTCTCTTCCCTACCCAAGGAGCCATCCCTAGTAATAAAGATTTTTAAAACAAAGAAAACAAAAAAGCAGTTCAGCAAAAACCAATTAACGCATTGATTGTGTCTGAGAAGTACATGCAGCATTCCATATCCATAGTCTCCCACTTCTTTTTTTACTTTAATTTATTTAATATATTTAGTTTTCAGCATTGATTTTCACAAGAGTTTGAATTACAAATTTTCTCCCCATTTTTACCTTCCCACCCACTGCAACATGGCATATATTCTGGTTGCCCCTTTCCCCAGTCAGCCCTCCCATTTGTCACCCCACTCCCCTCCCATCCCCCTTTCCCTTCTTCTCCTGTAGGGCAAGATTAATTTCTATGCCCCATTGACCTTGTATCTTATTTCCTAGTTGCATGCAAAACCTTTTTTTGTTGTTGTTTTTGAATGTCTGCTTTTAAAACTTTGAATTCCAAATTCTCTCCCCTCTTCCCTCCCTG
>CM053622.1:679308386-679322941 GCA_028646595.1 Phalanger gymnotis | reverse complement strand
TAGTTGAAGGAAGTTGAATAAGGTAGGCATGATCAGTGCTACTCACTGTTTGGTGTCATCTAAATTTCCTGTTTTCCGTATCTCTCCATTTTCCCTACACATGTGTTTTGTCCATTTTCAGATTTGCTGCTGCTCTTATTTGCTTGCCCTCCACTCCAGAAGTCTAGTCAAGAAGGGAGGAGAAGAAATGATGAGAGGGAAGAGAGAAACTATCTGACCCTCCCACAAAAGAATCCCTGACCCTCAGCTTTGAGGCTGCCTGTTCTGTCATGCCATTGTAAACCAGTAGTTTTGATCCATATGTAGGGTAAAGGGTTTGTATGTAGAAGATTTGATAGGTAGGAACTCAAAAGAACACTTCTAGGGAAAACACGGTTACTTGGAATGGATCCTATTTTCTCCTGAGCATCGTATTCTTTGCTCATGTATCTGATGTGGTTCTAGAGACAGCAATGACCACCACCTCATTAGCTCAGGAGAGATCTTTGAATCCGTAAAATTTACACACCAATGTACTTGAAGCCAACTAGAGACAGAGGGAATGACTATTAGTTCATTGACTGGCTGAATAATATTCCTTTTGACTTTCCTCATTCTTTCTTGACACTTTCCTCCTCCACTCTACCAACCTTAGCCCCTGAATAATTTAAGATGATCTGGAGCAGATGAGGCTGTGGAAGGAAGTGGTCAATGAGAACTCTTGGGGCTTTAAAACTTATGGGGTCTCTTATGGTCTTGAACTGAGATCTCATTGGCACTTCTTATGTAGGTTCATTCCATTTTACAGAGCCATCACTAAAGAAAATCTGGCATTCACCAAAGGAAAGTAGATGAAATTGTTAGGAGAAGGATTCTATCAGAGGCTGCAAATGCTTTCAGAGTGATAAAATATACTGAGGCATATTCAGCTATTACCCCATTTGAGGAAACCTAAAGTTTGGAAGTATCTGTCTACCCCCAAGATCCTCATGTAGAACTCAAAGAGAAGAGTTTATATTTGTTCCTAGAGGTAATAAGAAGCCATTTGGAAATGATTTAAATTTATATTTGTGTTCCCCATGACTGTTTCTGGAGTTCTCAAATAATCAAATGGTTCTAGAATCTTATTGATGCAGGGATGTGTGTGTGTGGTGTGTGTGTGTGTGTGTGCGTGTGTGTGTGTGTGGGTGTGGGTGTGCGTGTGTGTGTAGAGTATTTGAAGCTGGATAAAGGAAATAGTATGCAAGAAATAGCATGTTTAAACAACAGATTTAGCAGAAGGGATATGAAGCTTTCCTACACCATGCATTTGCCAGTCTATCTGTGACTGAAAACCACAGGCCTTCCTTGATGCTCGTTGGAGGATTCTATGCCCTGTTCATAGAAGATAAAGACATTGATAGAGCCTCTCATTGGTATATGAAACTTTCAAATGAGGAAACTCTCTCTGCCAATACAGGTGAACATTTTTGCCCTATTCATAATCTGGCTCAAAGAAAGACTGGCCTCAAAGATATCTGTTGGCCAGATGATGTTTGTAGTAATTGCATTATGTGCCAGGCACTGTGGTATACACATAAGAAAAATGAAATAATCCCTATTTGAAAGAAATCTACCTTCTAATGAGGGAGAAAATAAATAAATATAAAGTACGTAGGGCAATTATCTTCTCAGAAAATGATAATAGTCAGCATTTACAAAGTGCAAGATCACAACAACCACTATAATAGGTGATAATATTATCTCCATTGTACAGATGAGGATGCTAAGGCTCCGAGAAGCCAGATAACTGAGGATTTGAACTCAGTTTTTCTTGACTCTAAGCTCAGTATTTTATCTACTGTATCACCTAGCTGCTATATATAAATAAACATATACATATACATTTCAGATATATGGATGCATATACTTGCATACACATGCATCTATGAAAATATACATATATTTAGATCTTTATATACAGCATATATGTACAACTAATAAAATGGATATATACAAAGTTCTCAATATATGGTAGTTTAGGAAGGAAGGCAGGAGCAGACAGAAGGATCAGAAAAAATTTCCTGCAGAAAATGGTGCTTGAGCTGATATTTTTAAATAAACTTTTTCTCACTCTCACATCCCATTGAGGGAAAAAGAATACAAAACACTTGTAACAAATATGCAGAGTCATTTCAAACAAATTCCTACATTGGCCATATTAATAACAATAACAACAATAATAACTCTGAGGCAGCTAGCACAGTACCTGGCACATATTAAGTGCTATATAAATTTCAGTTATTATCATATGTCCAATCCACATACTGAGTGGTAGTACATCTTATCGCTGGGTTTTTGGAATCATGGTTCATGGTTGTATTGATCAGAGTTTCTAAGCTTTTCAAAGTTGTCCAACTTTAGTGCTGATGTCTTTGAATTAATTGTTCTCCTGATCCTGTTCACTTCAATCTTTATCCTTTCATAGAGGATTTCCCTTGTTTCTCTGAAACCACCTCCTCCATTATTTCTTACATTTATATTACATTTTTCTTATAGCATGCAGTTATATTTCTATATTTTATTAGACTGTAAATCATTTGAGTTCAGGGACTGACTTTCGCCTCTTTTGTATCCCTGACACTTAGCACAGTGCTTAGTGCATCATAGGCACTTGATAACTGTTTATTGATTGGTTATCGATTGGCATCGTAATTCGTTGTCATTTCTCCATTAATAGATCCATTCTTAAGTCTTTGCTTTCACATAAAAGAAGATTTGTAAATGTATTTGTACTTGAGTCCTTTTCTTCTTTCTTTGATTGCTGTAGTATAGGCCTAATGCTTGGATCACTAAGTCAAGGCTATGCACGGTTTAGTAATTTCGGGGACAGAGTTACAAATTGCTTTCCATGATCTATCTATGTTTTAAAGGAAAGAGGAATTCTGTGGGGTGGAGTAAGGAGAAAGTGGATTTCAAGTATGGAGAATGGCCCCCCAGAGCAACAGCATGGGGAATGAAGTGTCCCATGTAAGGAATATGGAGAAGGCCAGCTAGGCTAGACCACAGAGTATGGAAGTGTCCATGCAGATGAGAATTAAATGGGATCAGGTTGAGTATGTCTTTGAAACCAAAACTGCTAAGTTTATATTTTTCCACTAGAGACAAGAGGAAGACATTGGAGTTGATTGAGTAGGGGAATCATTTGGTCAGATTTGTGTCTAGGGAAAAATTATATTGTAAGCAATATGGGGTGTGGGATGATGAGAGACTTGAGGCAGGGTGACCAATTAAGAAATTGTTGTAATAATCTAGCTGAGAAATGATGAGAACATGAAATAAAGGATGATAGCTGTGTGACTGGGGAGAAACAAAAGAACAATTTACTCAATAACAACAATAATATAAAGATAATCAACTTTGAAAGACATAGTAACTGATCAACACAAGGACTAAATGAAAAATCCAAAGGACTCATGATGAAACATGTTATCTAACGCCAAATAAAGAGATGACAGACTCAGAGAGCAAATTGGAACATATTTTCTTCTTCTTTTATTCACTTATTTTTTGACATGGCTATTGTGGGAATTTGTCTTGTATTACTACCAAAAAGTATCCAATGGGCAATCGATAATACAAAATTGGGGAGAGGTTATGGTTATATAAATAGGACTAGAAGTTATCTGCATAGAGATAGCAAACGCATGGGAATTGATGAAATTTCTAATAGAGAAAGTATCTAAAGGGAAAACAGAAGAAAGACTAGGACAAAACTTTGGAGAACATGTACATTAAGGGGGCATGATATGGATAATGAGCTAGCAAAGGAGACTAAGTACGAATGGTCAGACAAACAAGAGGCAAAGTAGGTGAGAATAGAGGAGGGAATATCCAAGAAGTGGTCAAGAGTCTCAGATGAAGCAGACAGTTTGAACAGGATTAGTACTAAGAACATGGATTACTAGGATGTCTCATCTCATCCACAAATGAAGCCATGGAGAGTCTTTGAGGGAAATGTTAGAATTGTGATTGAACATACTTTGTGATGAGATTATTACATGGAGAATGATGAAGAAATCCACTTCCCCTTCACTGGTCATTTTCCTCATTATTCTCTAAGCAACTAGGGTAGTCTGAAAATGGAATAGGTACTAAAGTCTCTTTCACTAGAAGTCCTCATATTAAGTCTGAGTGATCACAATTTGGTCTCAACAAGGGATTGGACTAGAACTAGATGACTTCTGAGATCCCTTTCAACTCTGAGATTCCAATACTCCATGATCTCATAATATAATTCAAAATCCATCAAAAGGTTGTGTTGAAGCAGGGGTATTCTGAAGCCAGCTTGAATGGGCTTATAAAAGCCAATTGTTAAACGTTCATTATAAGCACATACATCTCAGAAATCTGCAAACTCTATAAATCAGGGCTTGATTTTATTGTTTTGTTGAATGTTTAGACTTAAGAAAGTAATAGACAGATTGTTAATGATGCAAATCAAGCTTAAAATATGTCATATATACATTTTATTTTTCAGAGAGTTGGTTGTTAGGCATTTACCAGTACAACTCTGGGTTGAAGGATATGCAAAATTTCTAAGACTAGGGCAGGTAGGTGGTGGAATGAGTAGAGCACCCCCTTGGAGTCAGGAGGACCTGCGTTCAAATCCGACCTCAGACGCTTGACACACTTACTAGCTGTGTGACCTTGGGAAGACACTTAGCCCCAATTGCTCCTTCAAAAAAAAAAAAAAAGAAGTTCTAAGTCCACCACAGTTGATGAATATGTATTAGTCACATGATGACTATCATATACACTATCTTAATTCTCCTAGTAACTGACAAAAATAAGGGAGGGTGTTAAAGAAACATTCGGACATTTCCCATTGAAACAAAGACTAAAGTAATGGTATTGTGTCGTATTGTGTTGTATCATGGACAGAGTGCTGAACCTGGAATTAAGAAGGCCTGAGTTAAGATGACATTTGATACTTTTGAACTGTACGATCAGGACAAGTCTCTGTAAATCACTGACTTGCATTTTCTTCCTTTATAAAATGGAAATAACAACTTTAATTCCTACCAGAGAAGGGGTTGTGAGGATCAAAGGAGAGCACGTAAGTAAAATTCATGTAAGTCATATATAAAAGTTGGATATTATTATTAGTAGTATTATCTAGGGCATAGCCACTCCCTACAACTTGGAGCCTTTAGCAAGACAGAAAGAGCCCTAAATTTAGAGTCAGAAAATTACGTCTGGGTCAGAACACCTGCCTCTGATGCCTATACAAAAAATAAAATAAAACAAAACAACCCAACAATAATGCATGGCCTTGAGAATACATCACTTAACCTCTGTAGGACTCAATTCCTCATTTATAAAATGGGAACAATAATGCCCATCCAACCTACCTCAAAGAGACCAAATATGATAACATTTACAAAAGTGCTTTGTAATTCATAAGGTCATATGTCTAGGGCTAGAAAAGAACTCAGAGGTCTTCTAGCCCAACTCTTTCATTTGACAGATGAGGCAACTGAGGTCTGGGGAGCCAAGTAACTTAGCAAGGTCACTTTGGTAGTAAGTAACAGAGGAGAAATTTAAACCAGGGTGCTTTGATTCCATAGACAGGGCTCTTTGTTCTATACCCTGGTGTCTCCCTTCTGTAAGTGTGCACATGCACATGTATGTATGTATATACATATACACTCATAATATATGCACATACATACATATCTGCTATTGTTTTTGTTTATCATAATAACCATGAGTATTTGTATGTTGCACTGTGAGTCAAAATTTATGATACTTTGTCATTGATAAATCTTTGCAAATCAGGATTCCATGCTCTTTGATGTTTCTTCCAACTTTTCTACCTTCAGATCTTTTATTTCAATAACTAAACAGTGATCCATATTTAAAACAAAAAGAAAATCAGTGTAAAAGCACAGAAGTGAATTGTAGCTATAGTTCTGATCCGTTACTTCACCAACAAAAGCTTGACAATATTCCCCCCTCCCCCACAGGCGTAGGCAGTTAAGTTAGGCAGTCTTAAACAAAATACTTCCAGGATTGTTGAGATAGTGAAATGCTAATATTTTCCTAATTCATCTACTGATGCTTTTATTCAACCAGTAAATATTGACAAATATGTACCTACAATGTGTAGAACATGGGTCTTGACTTTGAAAACCACACAAAATTTGTGTAAGGAAGAGTTCCTGTCCTTTAGGGGTTTAGGCTTTAGGGGACTGATACACAAATGTGGACAATTAGGACATACATACAACATCATATGATGTGTGTCAGAGAGGTTACAGATGAAGAGCTATGTGAAATTGGAGGTGGAGGATGGAAGGAGAGGGCATTACTATTAGAGAGTTGGGGAAAGCTTCCTGGAGGACGTGGCATTTGAGCTGGCCTTTAAAGGATACATATGAATTTTGGAGAGGGTGAGGGAAGAAAGCCCAGAGGCAGGAAAGCTCAGTTTACAATTTTCAGTTACTTTTTCTCAGCAGTTCTTATCAAAATGATAATTTATGTATAGAAACGCAGTCACCTCTAGGGTAGAGTGAGGGGTGAGGGAGGCATCCAATGATGTTACTGATAACAATAATTAGTGGCCCTTTTTCTGCTCATAGAAGATTTTTCATTGACTGAATATACCAATCAACACTTAGGAGAACCTGAGCAATGAATTTTTCATGAACACAAGGAAATTTGTGATGCAGCTCAGTTGTTTTATTAAAAATACAAGCAGGAATCCTTCTGGGAAGGTAGGCTATGCAATTAGAGTAGTGACTGGCTTGGTGGGGAACACAAATGTATAGATGTTTCTACCTAATTTGCCACAGCTCTTTTTTATCAGATAGTAACATGGAAGGAAGTAATGCAATTTAGGTTCATCCTACTCTGGAATCTTAGAAAATGATGATCCCTCTTGGTAAAAAGGCAAAAAGTCTTTTTAAAGTCATTCCAAAGCTTCATGATTTCTGTAATTAATTAGTTTCTACTAGAAGATAGTCTTAATTATTATGTATGCTTGGGGCATGGGGAAGAAATAAACATGGAGTCCAACTAGGTTTTGAACCCTTGGTCTATATCCACTTTCCTAAATGGATCCAGCTCCCTGGGTCACTCCTACAATCTCACCAGCATTTGGAATAGCTTCAATTAGCATCCACAATGGAGGGAAAGCTTGAGTTCCCATGACTGCTCCC
This sequence comes from Phalanger gymnotis, assembly GCA_028646595.1. NCBI lineage: Eukaryota > Metazoa > Chordata > Mammalia > Diprotodontia > Phalangeridae > Phalanger > Phalanger gymnotis. Next base: position 679,315,760 of record CM053622.1, on the reverse strand, counting down.
AATTGCCTCTGGTAACATAGCCCGGTAGCTCTTATCCTAGGCAATCTATATTTGTATATTCATTTATCACTTGGATTTCAACCACTGAGCCTTTGGTGTAAACAGCCTGAAGGCTCAAGTACCAATAAAATTGGAGTAATTAAAACTACATGGAAAGACCTGTCTATTGATTTTCCCACTACATTTTCTTTTTTTTTTCTCCCAGTACAATGATAGAATCACTTCTGTATCTTCCCAAAGATTTGGGGGAAGGGGAAGGCTAATGGGCAATGGACCTGTTGTCTTGGACCTTTGGAACCTAATGTGATTGAACAGGTAATATTGGTATGGGATTTAAAAAAAAAAATCATTGTCTCCTCCTCCACTACATATTGTGAAATTCTTAAGGCAAATGAAGGTATTTATATGCTTCCCTAGGATTCTACACCGTGCCTAGCTAGTGCTCGATCTGATTATCTCTATGTAGATGACTCTCAGATTTACTTGTCCAGTCCTAACTTCTCTTACTCCAAGAAAGACAAAACCTTCAGTCTAACATCCCCAACTAACTTTTAACCATCTAAAATTGGATGTCCTGTAGATATCAGGGACAAGCAATGAGTTCAAAACTGAATACTTTATCTTCTCCTTCCTCATTACTATTGAATCCTCCTGGCTACTCAGGCTGGAAACTTGGGCATCATTATCCATTCCTTATTCTTTCTCACATCCCAAATCCAATAACTTGCTAAAATAGGTTTGTGCTTTCTCTCTTCTGACACTGCTGCACCACTCTGATATAGGTTTTCATCATTGATACCTAGACCACTGGTCTACCAACCATAAGTCTCTTTCCTCTCCAGTCTATCCTCTATGTAGCTAACAAAGTGATTTTCCTAAAGCTCAGATCTGCCCATGACACCTCTCTGCTTCCATTCAATGGATCCCTGTCACAACCAGAATCAAAAATAAAATTCTCTTTTTGTCTTTTAGATCCTTTCTTAAACCTCTTTTTATATTTCTAGTCTTATGCTTTACTTACCTCCAGGCACTCTGCTACTCAGTGATACTAGCCTCCTTTCTATAACTTGCACATGAGACTCCCATTTCCTAACTCTGGACATTTTCACTGGATTTATACCATGCTTAGTATTCTGTCTTTCCTTCACTTCTTAGCTGGCCTAGCTTCCCCCCATCCTCATGTCTGCAAAACCCTTTCCCAGTACTCCTTAATCTTCTTGCCTTCCCTCTTGAGGTGGCCTTAATTTATCCTGATAAATACTATTTACACACAGTTTTTTTGCATATTGCCTCTACTACTAGAGCATGAACTCCTTTAAAGGAGGATTTGATTTTTGTCTTCCTTTTAGTTGCTAAAGGCAATTTGGGGATGTAATAGAGAGAGCACTGGACCTAGAATTATAAAGACATGAGTTCAAATCCATCCTTAGTTACTTACAGTTGTGTGACGCTGGGCAAACTACTGCTCTGGCTGCCTCAATTTTTTCAACAGTAAACTGGAGATATTGATAACACCAACCTCTTGGGGGTGTTATGAGAATCAAACAAAATGATATTTGTGAAGCCTTAGCAAAACACCTAGCCCAAAGTAGGCACTTAGTAATTTTCCTTTCTTTCCTTCTTTCTTTTGAATCCCTCGCACTTAATAAGGTACTTGTTGCACATAGACATTTTAAAAGTGCTAGTTGATTGGTTGATTCATAGAGTGTTTGTGGCTGTGGGGGGTTAGGTTTGTAATCAAAGGATTTGAGTTTAATCTCGGTTTAGGGCAAGTTTTTTAAGCCCTTTGAGTCAGTTTCTTCAACTGTAATTAAAGGTGCGTGTATGGGAAGGGAAGTGGTATATTGACTTCAAAGATCTATTAGTATACTAATTTTATGATCCTGTCACAGTTTTCTGGAAATCAGTATTTTAATATCCACTGTTCGTATAGATCACTTATTGCTGTCAAAGTCTATCTATAGGTTTTGGTTCTATTGATTATTTGCAAATAAGATTTGCTATTTACATACAGTATGAAGTGTAAATCTCTGAAGGCTTCCTAGAAATGACTCGTGAACTTCTTATTGCTGAAGAACGAAGCTTTGGCGTAGGGGGAAGAGCACTGGTCTGTGAGTCAGATGAACCAAGCTCAATTCCTGAATATGACACATTAGCTACCTCATTTTGGAGCATTATTTAATTTTTTTGTGATACTCATTTATTCTCCTTTAAGGTGAGGGGCTTAGGCTAAATGATGTTTTAGCTTCCTTCTATCTTTAACATTATACTAAATATTGAAATGAGTTCATGAGACCTATGCATTAGTTTTAACACTCATTGATTATATGAACTTGGGCAAGTCACTTATAACCTCTCTGGGTCTCCAGTTCTTCATTTATCAAATGAGAGGATCAGTTATTGTTATTCAATTGTTTCAGTCATGCCTGACCCTTTATGACTCCATTTGGGTTTTTTTTTTTGACAAAGATATTGGAGTGGTTTGCCATTTCCTTCTCCAGCTCATTTTATAGATGAAGAAACTGAGACAAACAGGCATAAGTGACTTACCCAGGGTCACACAGCTAGTAAATATTTGAAGTTGGATTTGAACTCAGGTCCTCCTGACTCCAGACCCAGTCTTTTATCCACTGCACCACCTAGCTGACTAAGTCTCTAATTAGACTTCCAGATCTAAAATCCTATGACAGTTATATTAATTTGTTTGGATTGCAGACCTGTAGTACCTTAATCTCCTAGGTCACTTGTATCTGCTCTGTATGTCTCATGTATATCTCATATATATGCACATATTGTCTTCCTAGTTGGGAATGTAAGTTCCTTGAGATCAGAAACTTTTTTAAAAATTTTATTTCATTTGTGTGTGTGTGTGTGTGTGTGTGTGTGTGTGTGTGTGTTTGAATCACTAGAGATTAGCACAGTGCCTGGCATATAAAAGAAACTACCATTAGAAACTTCTGAGTGCATAATACTTTATGTGTCATTATGTTTTACTTTATATAACAAAATTTGCCCATGGGGGTATAATTAAGACCACAAATGAAGCTAAAAATATAAACTCTCCACCTATTCTTTCTTCAACAGACCTCAGCACTAGCTGCTTTGGAAAAAAATAAAAATAAATAAAGAGCTTTTCACCTAGGAGACTACATTCCTAGGAGAGGTGATCAGAGACTGAGACCAAGTAGAAGTGACTTAATACCCACAGTACTCTAATGTCAAAGCACAATCAAGATTTAGGAAAACAATTTCTTCAAAGTCCAGGGCTCAGGAACTTAGTCTGTCATGTTAAGGTAATTATGGCTTTACATTCTTGGTGTTTTTAAATACTACACTGTCCTCACTTCAATATCTAGCCCTCTTGTCATATCCCCCATTATTCTCAGCCAAGCCTCAAAACTGGACCTCTCCCATCATTCATCACTTTTACTCCTACATGTGTGCTGCTCAATGAAGATGGAGAAAATAATGCTACCATTCTGACTGTGTCCACCACAAATTTATGTTATACAACTGCAACTATGTTTTCATTGCTGCTATACAATCCTGTACCTCTCTTATCAACTCAATACCCCCTCTTCACAGCAGCTCTTCCAAACCTTGTCAGCCCTCATCAAACCACCCATGACTCTCCTTCCTACCAACCTTCTCAGTTGAGAACCTTGCATAATATTTTACAGAACTAATTTAATACCATTCATTGTGAGCTCCTTCTTCTCCCCTCGTCTTTATCTCCTATCGCCCAGATGTCTTCCACTACTTTCTCCTCCTTCACCCTGTCTCACAAGATGAAATGGCCTTAATCCTTACCAAGGCTAACCCCTCTACTTGCTGAAGCAATCTCATTCCATTCCATCTCTTCCGACAGATTGTGCCCTCTGTTATCACTATTATATCATTTATTTTCAATTTCTCTCTGTGTACTGACTCATTCCCTACTGCCTACAAACATATCCATGTATCTCCCATTCAGAAAAAGAAAACCCTCACTTGATCCTCCATCCTCAATAATTATCATCTTATATCTCTTCTGCCCTTGGCAGCAGACCTCAAAAAGCCAAGTGCAATAGGTGCCTTCTCTTTCTGCTCACTCTTTTCTTAACTCCTTACAGTCTAGTCTCCAACTTTATATTCCTCTGAAACTGCCCTCTCCAAAGTTCCCAATGATCACTTAGTTGCCAAATCCAATAACCCTTTGTCAATCCTCATGGTTCCTGATCTCTTTTCAGTCTTTGACATGTTGATTGGCCCCTTCTTGATACTTTCTTCTCTCTAGTTTTTGGGACACGAATCTCTCTTGGTTCACCTCCTACCTGTCTGACCTCTCTTTCTCAATCTCCTTTGCTAGATCCTCCTCCAGATAATGTCCCTAACTATAGATATTCCCCAGGGTTTTGTCCTGGGCCCTCTTCCCTTTTCCCTCTATACTGCTTTACTTGCTGGTCTCATTAGCTCCCATGGATTTGATAACCATCTCCATGTTCATGATTCTCAAATCTCCTTATTCTGTCCCAACCTCTCTCCTGACTTCTAATCTCATATCTCCAATGGGTTTTCAGCCATCTTGAACTGGAAATTCAGTAGACATTAAATGAAACATATCCAAAACAGAATTCATTATTTCCCCCTAAATTCTTTACCCCTCCTACCTAAGAGAGCAACACCATTCTCCCAATCTCCCAGGCTTGCAGCCTATCATCTTTGTCACCCCCTCCCCATTTCTCACCCCTCATACACAGTAAGTTTCCAAAGTCTATAGATTTTGCCTTTTTAACATCTCTTGATTATGTTCCCTTCTCTACCCTGCTACTGCCACCACTCTTGAACTGGCCTTCATTACCTCACACCTGCACTATTGTAATAGCTTACTAATGACACTTACCTGGCTCAAGTTACTCCTTTCTCCAATCCATCCACCATTCATTCACCAAAGTGGATTTCCTATAGCTTAGGTCCAACCATCTCTCTCTCTCTCTCTCTCTCTCTCTCTCTCTCTCTCTCTCTCTCTCTCTCTCTCTCTCCCCCTCTCTGTGTGTGTGTGTGTGTGTCTTTCTGTCTCTGTCTCTGTCTCTCTGTCTCTCTCTGTCTCTGACAGACACACACACACACACACACACAAACACACATATGCACCCCCTCAACTAAACTACAGTGGCTTCCAATCACTTCAAGGATCAAATACAAAATCTCCTGTTTGGAATTAAAAGTCCTTTCTAACCTAGCCCCCTTCTACCAGGCTTTTTACATTGATATCTTGGTACTTACTTGAACAATGCAGCCTATCTATATACTCTGGACATTTTCTCTGGCTTTTCCTCATGTCTAGAATGCTCTCTCTCCCTCCCCAGTTATGCCAAATGACATCCCTGGATTCATTTAAATCCCAGCTAAAATTCCATCTTGTACAGTAAACCTTTCCCAACCTCTTTTCATTCTATTGCCTTCCCTCTCTTAATCATTTCCTATTTATCCAATATATAACTTTTTTGTACATCTTTGTTTGCATACTGTCTCCCTTATTAGATTGTGAGCTCCTTGAGAGCAGGGACTATTTTTTGTCTTTATGAAATATCCTCAGCACTTAGCAGACTACCTGGCACATAGAAGGCACTTAATAAATGTTTATTTTTTTATCTTTCAATTTTGTCATTTTTATTTAATATTTTAGTTTTCAACACTTATTTCCACAAGATTTTGAGTTACAAATTTTCTCCCCACTTCTGCCCTCCCCCCATTCCAAGATGGCATATATTCTGATTGCCTCATTCACAGTCAACCCTCCCTTCTGACACCCCACTCCCCCTGCCATCCCCTTTCCCCATATTTTCTTGTAGGGGAGGATAGATTTCTATGGCCCATTCCCTAAATATCTTGTTTCCCAGCTGCATGCAAAAACAATTTTTCTTTGAGCATCTGTTTTTAAAAGTTTGAGTTCCAACTTCTCTCCTCTCTTCCCTTCCCACCCACCCTCCCTAAGAGGCAAGCAATTCAACATAGGTCACACATGTAGCATTATGTAAAACACTTCCACAATACTCGTGTTGTGAAAGGCTAACTATATTTCCTTCCATCCTATCCTGTCTCCTTTTATTCAGTTTTCTCCCTTGGTCCTGCCCCTTTTCAAAAGTGTTTGCTTTTGATTACCTCCTCTCCAATCTGCCCTCTATTCTATCATGTCCCTTTTTTATCTCCTTCCCCTTACTTTCCTGTGGAGTAAAATACCCAATTGAGTGTATATATTATTCCCTCCTCAAGTCAAATCTGATGAGAGCAAGATTCACTCATTCCCTCTCACCTGCCCTCTTTTGCCTTCCTTCGGAACTCCTTTTTATTGCCACTTTTATGTGAGATAATTTACCCCATTCTATCTCTCCTTTTCCTCCTCTCTCAATATATTCCTCTCTCACCCCTTTATTTTATTTTTTAGATGTCATCCCTTCATATTCAACTCACCCTGTGCCCTCTGTCTCTCTCTCTGTATTTATATTCCCTTCAACCACCCTGATACTGATAAAGGTCTCATGAATTACACACATCATCTTTCCATGTAGGAATATAAACAAAACAGTTCTACTTTAGTAAGTCCCTTATGAATTCTATTTCTTGTTCACCTTTTCATGCTTGCCTTGATTCTTGTATTTGAAGTCAAATTTTCTATTCAGCTCTAGTCTTTTCACTGAGAAAGCTTGAAAGTCCTCTATTTTATTGAAAATCCATTATTTTGCCTTGAAGCATTATACTCAGTTTTGCTGAGTAGGTGACTCTGGATTCTAATCCTAGCTCCTTTGACCACTGGAATATCATATTCCAAGCCCTTATGTCCCTTAATGTAGAAGCTGCTAGATGTTGTGTTATTCTGATATTCTGATTGTGTTTCCACAATATTCAAATTGTTTTTTTCTGGCTGCTTGCAGTATTTTCTCCTTGACCTGGAAATTCTAGAATTTGGTGACAATATTCCTCAGAGTTTTCTTTTGGGAATCTTTTTCAAGAGGTGGATTCTTTCAATTTCTCTTTTACCCTCTGGTTCTAGAATATCAGGGCAGTTTTACTTGATAATTTCTTGAAAGATGATATCTAGGCTCTTTTTTTTGATCATGGCTTTCAGATAGTCCAATAATTTTTAAATTATCTCTCCTGGATCTATTCTCCAGGTCAGTGGTTTTTTCCGATGAGATATTTCCATTGTCTTCCATTTTTTCATTCCTTTGTTTCTGTCTTATAACATCTTGATTTCTCATCAAGTCACTAGCTTCCACTTGCTCCAATCTAATTTTTAAGGTGGTATTTTCTTCAGTGGTCTTTTGGACCTCCTTTTCCACTTGGCTAATTCTGCCTTTCAAGGCATTCTTCTCCTTATTGGCTTTTTGGAGC
>CM053622.1:679286923-679308286 GCA_028646595.1 Phalanger gymnotis | reverse complement strand
TTTCCAAATCCTTTTCGAGCTCTTCCAAGTCCTGAGACCAATTCATATTTTTTTGGAGGCTCTTGATGTAGGCTCTTTGATTTTGTTGACTTCTTCTGGCTGTATGTTTTGATCTTCTTTGTCTCCAAAAAAAGGAATCTAGAGTTTGAGTTTGAGTCAGTTCATTTTCACTGCCCGGCCATGTTCCCAGCCAACTTCCTTGACTCTTGAGCTTTATGTTAGCATGTGACAGCTTGTAGAGTAGAAAGTACTTTGTCCCAAGATTTAGGGTCCAAGTGCTGCTGTTTTCAGAGCTACTTCTATTCCACTATCACTGCAGGCTCTGTCACAGCAGCACTCCTCCTCCCCCCAAGAACCACCAACCAGGACCGCAATGCAGATCCAAGCAGGGCAAAGCCAGAGAAACTGCCCCTGTGTCCACAAAGTGCTCCTTGCACTCCTGCTCTGATCTGCTGCTAGATTCTTCCCACTGTGTGAACCAAGGACTCAGGAAGCAGCTGAAACTGGAGCTCTGGAAGCAGACTCAGGAGCTTCCTGCTGCTGTCACCACCACCACTGCAGCACCTCTGCCACTCCCAGGGATGGGGCTGGACCACCCTCACCTTGATCCTGCAGTTTCCCACTAACCTGCTCTTCGGTGTTTGTTGGTTAAGAAGTCTGGTAACTACCACAGCTCAGTGATTCATGGCCCTAAGGCCTATTCTGGCCAGCTGACTCCAGGTCTGGTCTGTCCTGGTGCAGCCTATGCTGGGCTGTAGTCGGCTTCCAGCACCATGCGATAGACCCTTCCCAGTGACCATCCAGGCTCTCCTGGGCTGGAGACCTGTTTTCCTCTGCTATTGAATGGGTTCCATAGCTCTAGAATTTGTTCAGAGACATTTTTTACAGGTGTTTGGACGGATTTGGGGGAGAGCTTGAATGAGTCCCTGCTTTCCAGCTACCATCTTGGCTCCTCCCCCTGAGTCTTCTCAATATATGTATATTGATTGATTGATTATTTAATAGGAAGTTACAGGATTGCCCACAAAGACTTGTCTTTATTTTGATATGATAAAAGGTCACTCACTTGCCTGATTAGGACATAGCTTTCAGGGCTAGTGAATGCAAATAAGTACTGAGAATAGATAGTTGTCATTTCCTTTTTATCCTGGAGTTGCAAACATCCCAGGAATGGGGCAGTATTCTTAGCTGATGTTTTTAGATGTTTACACCTAGGCTCTATTTGAGACATAGGATATCACTGTTCTGCTAGATGTTATTGGTGTCTGGACTATGTAGTGGCACAGTTATAGCCACTTATAGTTTAAGAGCACTTTAAGGTTTACACACCCATTTTATCATAACAACCCTTTGGGAAATGTTAGAAGCATCATTATCCCAATTTGGTATAATTATCCCAAATTTACTAATGAGAAAACTTTTCAGAGATAGAGGCAGTGATGTATAGTGGAAGGAGCCTAGACCTAGTGATTTGGAGTCAGGAATACTTGGGTCTAAATCCAGTGCATTAAACTTAAAAGTTGTATGACAATGAACAAATCATTTAAGCTCATTATTACTCAGTTTCCTCATCTGAAAATTGGAATAATTACACCTATAGTAACTTTATTAAAGGGTTGTTGTGAAGTCCAAATGAGACCACGTACATAAAGGACTTTGCACACTTTAATATGATATAAATATAGATTATTATTTTTACTATATTACAGTCTGCATGCCAAACAGATGCTTGTTGAATTGCATTCAATATCCTGTACAAAATACAGATTTGCAAAGTGCATTTTCCATGTACACATATACATTATATACTTATGTATAGTATTAATCTTACATAGTGTGTGTGTGTGTGTGTGGATCCCAAGTATTCCACTGAATCATAAAATGCTATTCCTGAGGACTGTTTGCTAAGGCATAGGTGATAGCAATCTACACCAGCAAAGTATGCACTCACATCAATAAAATCAAGGATCTTTCCAATTATAGAAGTATTATATAATATCTATATCTACATTATATATATAATATAGATATTCCTATATCTATATTATATATATAATATATCTATATTATATAATATAGATATATTATATGATATATAATATCATAATCTATTTCAGTACTTCCCAAACTTATTTAGCAATACAATGTCAGAGAATTTTAAATGTATTGACAAAATCCATAAATTCTAATCCTGGGGAATCTGGAATCTGGAAGAGCCTGAGATAATGGAGTTTAGGGGAATTTGGGAGCTAAATAAAGGATATTAAGTCTCTGATTCCATATGAAATGCTATGGGTAATAAGTCCTTTTGGCATACACCTAATTTCATGCTTAAAGTTTCAGAGGTACAAATATTGCTAACATCCACATCTTCTCTCTGAACTTTTATTCCCATCATGTAGAGGACCAGGGTCCTGGGGAATAGAGTTTAGAAATGCTGATCTCTATTATATATGTCCCACGTACTTAGATACTATACTTTGCCTGTTTTTAACTATTAAGTTAGACTAATTGGTTTATATTTCAGTGAATATAACACTGTTTGGTTCCTGTCTCTCAAGGAACCTCAGAGACACAAGCTATCCAAATCACAAATACAACATCCCCTAGGAGAAACAGTTTTCACCCAATGTACCATTGATTTCAGTTATGAGCCTGTGATTTCTGTTGAATTCACAGTATGCCTTCATTCCTATCCATGGAATGATTCAAAAGCTATTGTGTGTGACCCAGTTAACAGTCAAGAAATGACTCCTTTAGGAAGTTGGTCCTCAGACCAATAAGCTTTATGGGTTGACAGAAACTTGACTAGAACTCCAGATGGGACCCAAGTGCTTGGCCAATTAGGTAGTTCTGTCCTACAAGTCCCCCCCTACTTCTAAATGAAGTTTCTACTGGGCATAGTAAAGCTCACTTGATGATGCTGACAACTGAAATCCAATCACTGCTCCTTAGCCACATCATTGAGATATATTCCTTTCTGTCAGATACAAGTATCAATTAATCTCCGGTAGTGACCTTTGAGGATTGTGGCCAAAGCCCTGAAAACTCAGTAAGGTTTGGTGAAGAGTTTTGCCTATGAGAACAACTCCAACTCTAATGTTTTAACAGATCCACCTTCAAAAGCCAGGACGGTTTGTTGTGTCCCTGATGACTGAAGCCCAGGCTTCTGATTCTGGGTGTTTGTTATCTCCTCCTTTCCAAACTGAGCAGAAACTCTTTTCTGTCTTCTCCTCCCTCTTGAAGGTGGCTATGGCTTAGACTTTATTACAGTTTCCCAGAGAATTTCTGACAGCTGGAGTTATCCCTGTTCAAAGGTCTTGCATTGGGTCTATAAATCATTATTAGGTGGGCGAACACAGCCGCTTAAAACAATTAGCAGCAGCAGCATCAGAGTTGTTGCTGATGAAAGAATCTTCCATTAACTTCTTTTCAGAATACGTGTAGTGTCACTGTTAACTTTTTATTTTCTCCTTTGGGGTCTTTTCTGTTTTGAACTCTGGGACAGAAAGAGCCATTCCTGCGACTCTGCTGGCACACGGCCGACACATGTTAACCTTTTGGCTTCTTGATATACAGAGAAGTTAGGGCCTGTGATCTTCCCAAATAATAACTTAAAACTGATACTCAATGGGCAGGGTAAGGCAGAAGGATGAAACTTGATAATTCAAATTATGTAGACAGACTCTCCAAATAAACCAGGCTCCAAATCCTTCTTTAGGTCAATTTGCAGACAATGACTTTGAATTGCTTTGAAAATTGCTTTATCTCTCTTCTGCACAACAACCATGGCTGTGGGAAATATGAATTTCCTAAACAGTTTCTTTCAATTTGGAGTACATTATAATAACAATAATAATAATATTTAATGTTTCACTTTCAATTTTTCAAAGCATTTTACCAATACTATCCCATGTGATCTTTTCAACAACCCTTCAAAAGAGATACTATTATTATCCAAATTTTATAGATGAGGAAATAAAGGTTGAGAAAGATTAAGTGACTTTTTTAGGGTCCCATAGCTAGTAAATGTTTGAAGTATAAAGCAGGATTAGGACTCAGGTGTTCCTGACTCCAAGACTGGTGTTTATCTAGGCCTCCACCTGATGTCTCTGAAAAGTTTTTCTTCCTTCCTTTCTTTCTTTTCTGCCTTTCTTTATTTCTTTCTTTCTTTCTTTCTTTCTTTCTTTCTTTCTTTCTTTCTTTCTTTCTTATTCTTACTACCCCATTGACACTGTATGCTATCTTGGGTACTGTTCCTTGTAACTAAAATAAAAACAAAACAAAAAGCTAAGGCAGTTTTAGAGATAATCAACACTAAGAAGTCAAGATAATTATTGACAATCCCTCTCCCAAGTCTATATCATTCCTGCCCTTGCCTAAGCTATTCTTAATCCAAACTTCAGTTTGGATTTAATCTAAGGGCCACACTTGAGGACCTAAAGGGCTACATGTAGTCTAGAGGCTGCAGGTTCTCTAAGCCTGAACTACAGTCGCAAGCTTTCTTAGGCAAGTTTTTGTCTTCCCTTGTCATTTACCTCAGCTGTAAGTCACCTCCGCTTATTTAGGAAATTAGATGAAAAAAATGCCCTCCCCTTTGTGAGACCTATGTGTAAAACTGCAAAGGAAAACAGGGTCAAAAAAAAAGAATTGGGAAGTTGTTTCATATAAACTGACAATGTGGGAGAGGGGAGGTTCCTCCAGCAAGAACCCAATAATCTTCTTGGATCTCAGTCATCCAATCATTAAAAGGCATCCCTGGTCATGGAAGGCCCATCATAGATCATCATGGTATTCTTAGAAAGGTACTAAGATTCTGGTTTTGCTTTTGTTGGAGTGCTCCTTTCAAACATTATAAAGCCATCAAGTTGATTAGGAGACAATTATGTTGGTCAGAGTTTCTTCTGAACCTCCCTCATTGCTATATAATGAACTCTATCTATTTTACAGTTGACCAGATATTGGATCTTGTTTATAAACCATCCAAAAGTGAGTTGCCAATGATGATCAAGGCTCCCTCTGTACAAAGTTGCAGGCTAACTTCAGAAAATTAGGAAGTAGATTAGCATGGCCTAGTAAAAAGGACATTGCACTCAGATCTGGACATCCAGGGGTTCTCATTTTAGTTCTGCCACTATCAATGGGACAATATGCAAATTTCTTAATTTCTCCATGTCTCTGTTTCCTCAGCTATAAAGTGGGCATATTAATACCTTTCCTACTCACTTCATAGGGGTATGGAAAAAAGATGAATGATATTTACCAAAATGTTTCAAAGAGCTCAGCATCTATTAGCATGTAATGTATTATTTTTGTTTTTCTTATGGACCTAAGATTGCAGAGGTATAGAAAGCACTTAATACAGTAGCACTTAATAATATAAGGTGGTGCCCTTCCTTTACTCACTAGGAGAGGTATCACAGAAATCTTGGAGAGCCTTATCACTAAGCTGGCCATAGGCAGAGCTAAAAGAATGGATGTAAAGAACACCCACACTAGAAAAATCACAGCTCCTCTAAGTACCAAATTATTAATACGGGCACAGAGCCTTGCATCCCTATAGTTAAATGTGTTGATTATTAAAGAGATGGCAATCTGGTTGGAAACGATCCCATGAGAGTCACAGGAAAGAAAAAATGTTAAGGTCATAAATGTCTGACATATTTGAATAAATCGAACTGCTCAACAATTATTTAAAAAGACATACACACAGAGAACCTTTCATTGAATTTTTTTTATTTCTACACATTACAATGTAACAGGAACTCAGAACTGTTGTTAATCAAATGTTCATGGAGGACATATTAATCAGGGATCCAAAAGTAAAACTCTTCACATGTTTTAGAAATCAGCACAGTTCTTTCAGAAGGCATAACACGCCTTTACTTTATACCCAGAAAAAAATGAGTCATTCCAACTAGGACAACATTGAAACAGGAGCTGTTATAATATCAGGGCACAGGAGCCTCTTTCTCCCTAATTTTTAATGTCAAGTTAGTCCTGATGATTGACAGATCTAGGAGCTCTGTGGACAGTCCCCATCCCCCAAGCCTGCTTGACATCAAGGTGTTTCTATCCTCACAGAGAGCAAAGTAGGCTGTTCTCGATGTTCTGTGATTTGTTATGCAGGATTAGGAAAATTTTGAATGGAAGGAGTTTTCTGGGTATAAACTCTGATCCAGAAAGACTCTCTAATTAGTCCTAGGGTATAAGTCAGAAAGATATATTTTAATATCCTCCATCCCCACGCTTCCATTTCCCTTCCCAGTCACCCCACTCTTTAAACAGAATTGTGATCTATGATAGATGAGTCCTTGAATATATGGTCACATAACTGCCCTGGAGGAAAAGAGAATAACTCACAATGGAAAAAAAGGAGGGGGGGGGCATCAGCCAATCCTCTTGGGTAAAGTTTATATAACTATATGTCATTTTCTAAATTCTGACTCATTTCAGTAACTTGAAAAACAAACAAAAAAATCGATAGGCAGATACAGTGAACAGAAATAAATAGGATAAGTACAGAGACAGATATACAAAAATAAGCCTATAGCTGTGGAGCCACTGGGTTCAGTAGATGCTATAACTGGTAAGACATAGTGACCCAGCTGTTAGATGAGCAAGAGGTACAGTAGATAGAAAAGAGGTAATTGGATACAGTAGGTAAAGAGATTGGCTTGGTCATTTTTATGAATGTATTCTCTGTTGGCATCTCAGAGGATAAATGCACATAGATCCAACTCTTGCCTGTATATGCCATCCATTTGCTTGTAATGAGGTCTATGAATCATGTTTCTTCTGAAAGACAGTCCCCATCTGTCACTTCTTTTGACAGCTATCAGTCACATCTGCCGTGAGGGACCCACATTTGACATCACTCTGCTGGTATTTATCAAATTCAAATCGACAAGGAACTCCACAAGAGCACAAATGAGAATTGCAATCACCCGATTGTGTTAGAGTCCCATACAATTTGTTTTCCATTATTGTTCCATTGAAGCTTTATTCCATTAAAAGACATCAGAGTGGACTATTTTTTACCCAGAGAATTGACATTGCATACTAAGAAGCAATGAGATTGGCTCTGGCTTCAGCCCTTTTCCATGCTACCAATAGTGATATCACTCCTCATTTTGGGCTAGAGTCAGTTGTTCTATGCTTCTATTCATGTGGGAGCTAGCCTGTCTACTCTAGTACATAATGGGAAAACTAAAAACCCTAGGGGTGTTGAGGCTGCCAAGAAATTGAAAATGGATCAAATACTTTTACCTTGTCAAGAGGATATTTTTAAAAACAAATCATGTGAAGTAAAAAATTTTTCTTTCTCCTTCTCCCTCCCTTCCTCCCACCCCTTTCTTCCCTATTCTACCTCTTTCTCACTCTCTCCTCTCCCCCCACCCCTTTTTAAAGCACTTTAGGTGCTACATGCAGTATATGGGGAAGAGACTTCACCAGATTAACTCACAGCCCCCACTGGAAGGAAATATATTTAGGACAACCACAAAAGCATTTAACATAATGTCTGGCACATAGTAGGCACTAAATAAATGCTAATTGATTTGATAAGGTACAGGCACAGAAAATAACAGTGCTTCCTCAATGAACTGTGGGTTATATTACTGAAATGGTTATTTGACAAAAACTTGGTTTATGGATTTAATATTTCTTAATCTTGGTTTCTGACAAAATGCCTAGTTTCCTGCCTTCCCTATTTTCTATTCACATTAATGTAATGTGTTTTTTGGTTTTATTTTAGAGGGGAACTCCTTCATAATAGCTAAAGACTCTGTAATTAAGTTCTTTTACCTATTTCTCTAGAAATTTTTCTTAGGGGGCACCTTATTCCTCTTCACTAATAGAGAAGTAAAAAGGAAAATGTCTAAAGAAACCGATGATGTGGATACATTTTTTAAAAAATAATATTCAAAAGATAGAAGTAATGCTATGCAACAGATGGTACATACAAACAGTGGCATGAACTTATAAGAATAGTGTCAGGAATAAGAAGCTGGGGGTGAGTTGAGACTAACAAAAATGTTCCAATCAAAAAAGAGGGCTTTGAAAAAAATTATGCTGCAGACAAAATGAATAATTATAAACCTTTTTTAAATGAGTGGACTAACAAGGAAGAGGTAGGCTTGGTACTCAGGATGTATAGGGCAAATAATAACAGATAATGGAGATAAAACTTATTACTAGATTGATGTCAATGTGGAGGTAGGTGTCTCCTGGGGAGCTAATATTTGCTCTAATCTTTTAAAAATTTAATCAGTAGCATGTGTGAAGGCATCAATGACATACTTGTCAAATCTGTTTATGACAACAGATCTCAGAAAAATATCTAAGTCATTGGATATTAATTGGGATCCAACATGTTTTTAACTAATACAATGGGGATGAAACTAATAAGATGAAATCACAGAAACTCAGATGGGAACTAACTTGGAGCCCATATAACTCCTGTAAGGAGGGAAAAATTAGAGCATTTCCAACAAATGGTCATGCAGGCTTTACTTTAAAACTCTAGAGAAGTCAACTATTTCCTGAGTTAATCTATTCCTTACCTGGATTGCTTTAATTTTATGAAGTGTTACCTTTCTTCACATCAAAATTTGTCTCTTTGGAACCTCTGTAAGTTGTTCTTAAATCTTCCTTATGGGACCAAAGAGGACAAATCTAATTTCCCCTCCACAAGACAATTTTTAAAATGTTTGAAGATCGTTATTATTTCCCACGTAAAATATTTGTTTTTCCCCAGGCTTTCTATTCTATTCCTTTAACTGATCCTCACATGGTATGATTTTAAGGCGCTTCATAATTCTGGTCGGCCACTTACCTCAAGAATTCTAGAGCTTATCAATGTTCTTCCTAAAATGCACTGAATATAATCCTTCAGTTGTGAACTGATCAGAACAACACAGCATAGGGCACTCATCTCCCTGGACCTCAGCATTATTCTTCTAAATGGCATGCAGTTCAAAATTATATTAGTTTTTATTGCTGCCATATTACACAGAGACTCATTATTCTCTTCTTATTTCTAGTCATTCTGCTAGTGCCAGATCCATCTAACTTTATTATTGTCCATCCCAGATCACTATATCGTTTCCAGAAGAACACAAGAGACATTGTCAAATGTTTTGCTAAGAATCAGGTAAATTTTATGTAAAATATTCCTTAGATCTACCCCTTTAGTAATCCTGTCAAAAAACAAATGAAATTAGTTTAGTATGACTTGTTCTTAATGAATCCATGATGAGTTGTTATTATTAATGCCTTTCCTAGATTTAATGGGGATAAATTTCATGCTCTATTGATTTAATTCAGTTCAGTCAATTTTCAGTCATATCTGATTCTTTGTGACCTCATTTGGGGTTTTCCTGGCAGAGATACTATGGTGATTTGCCATTTCCTTCTCCAGCTCATTTTGCAGATGAGGAAATTAAGGCAAACAGAGTTAAGTGACTTGCCCAGGGTCACATAGCTAGTAAGCATTTGAGGCCAGATTTAAATTCATAACAATAAGTCTTCCTGATTCCAAGCCCAGTGCTCTACCCACTGTGCCACCTAGATACCCTGCTCTACTGATTAAGATAAGAAAAATCAATAAGAATAGGAGGAGTCGTGATTATAAAAAAGTTCATGTAAGCAAGATTTGCATGCTTTAGTGAACTTCAAATTGCATGCGATTAAACAATATGTCGTGGCTGACAAATTTTTTATTACAAGTATAGAGTCCAGAGAAAGGGATGGGATTAACTCCCTTCTCCCATATAAAATGATCTGGAGAAGGCAACAGTAAACCATTCTAGTGTCTTTGCCCAGAAATGAAGACTCAGACCTGACTGAAAAATGACTGAACCAGAACTCTGTCTGAAGTGCTACACCTAGAATCTTCTATCCCATTCTAGGCTTTACTGGGATAGTCAAGATATCATCTTTGCCTTTAAATATTTCATAGGTCATCCTGTTGAAGACTTATGTTGAAGTTAGTCTTATGCTACTTGACCACAGAGGATAGTTCTAAGAGCAATATTTGGAAGTTACAGAGAATAAGATTTCAATTCAGTAAATGTTAAAACTTGGAGCTGTTCCTAAATGGAATGGCCTATTTTGGGAAGTGGGTTGTTAGACTCTGCAGTTCTTTTGGCAAATTCTGCACGTCAACTTGTTTGAGATATTGTAGAGGGGATTTATGCTTTAGTTGAGGAGTTTGATTTTATGAGCCCTAAAGTTCTTTCTAATTCTGGAATTCTATGGTTCTATGATGCCTGAAAGGTAAAACTCTTGTCAGGTCAATTGTCTAAAATGTTATCATTCCTTTATAGTTACTGATTTGAGGATTTTTCAGGAAGATCATGGGTTCTTCTTTAGATACATTGAGATTGAAGTGTCAGTAGGACATCCAGGTGATAATACTTAGGAGACAGGAGAGAATGTACAAACTGTAATAGAGGGAAAAGTTGGAAGTAGAGATGCAGATTTGAGAGTCATCTACATGGGAGACAACAAAATATTTAGAGAGTCTAGCTGCATCTACTGTAATGGAGATATAAATTGAATTCAATAGGCATCTATAAAGTGTATAGTAGGTGCTGGATCCTAATTATAAAAAAGACAGACCTTTGCCTTCAATGTGGGGTAAGATTTACATACAAAAAACTATAGTACAAATTAGAAAATGATTAAATGTCCAGGAAGATTCAAGGAAAAGAATTTCTTCTAGCTAGGAGAGACTGGGAAGATTTCAAAATGAAAGTGGCACTTGAACTGAAGGAATATTGAAAGAAGGGAAGGATTTTGATTAGAAAAGGAAGAATAATCCATTCCAATTTTGGGTGGGCAGGGTATGCAAACTTATAGAAATAAAAGAGTGCTTGACAAAATTAGGGTTCAATTTGTGATCTAGTTTCAGCAAATGAAGAAGGGATGATTAGTAATGACAGTTAATGATTCCTTGATATTGAATTGGTCACGTGTTGACCTGACATGCAAAATATTGAGATATGATCTCCTGGCCTGTGTTCCATCTGAGATGACAGAGAAAATAATTTTAAAATATAGAAATTAGTGTTAGAGCTGAAAGTGATGGAGTTCATCTTACAAAAGACATGTATGTATGTGTGTACATGTATACACATGTATCTAGATGCATGCATCCATCTAGACATATATATGGATAAATTTATATATATATACATATGTATAAATATATATAATATATAAGACAAAAAACTGGAAATGCTCTATAAATATGATGTATCTGAGAGAAGAATTATCATCAATACCACCATATAAAACAGTGAAATCTCATGAAGGAAAAAAAAACTAAAGAAAACTTGGCATGAGATCCAAACAAGCCATGCTATCCCAAGAGTAATTATAGATGAAACTGGCAGGAGGACAGCAAGTAGAAGTAAAATGGAATGAATATGTCATTGTTTGTATAACAATCTATCTTCATCATCAATTACTAGAGAAACACAGCATTTGAACACCTAAGTCCTCCAACTGCTACTTGAAGAGGTAGAAATGGTTCTTAAGGAGACAAACTAGGTGACACACCAGAGGACACTGAAGTATCAGACTGTGCTAGAGCCATCTTGAATCAGCTCATGAGAAGAAGGCAAATTTTCTTTTTTTTATTTTAATATTTATTTTAGCATTTTTTAAAGCTGAGTTCCAGATTTTCTCTCTCCCTCCTACAACTTCCCTACCCAGTGGGAAGGCAAACAATATGATATCAATTATACAATATGAAATCATGCAAAACATATTTCCATATTAGTCATATTGCAAAAAAAAGAGAAAGTGAGAAAATTATATTTCAATTTATTCTCAGAATTCATCTCTTTGGAGATGGATAGCATTTTTTCATCATAAGTCTTTAGGAATTGTCTTGATTGATTGGAATTATCTATATTGATCGGGATAGCCATCTTTCATAGCTGATCATCATTACCACATTGCTGGTGCTGTGTGTAAGAATCTCCCAGTCTTCTTGCTTCACTTTGCATCGGTTCATAGAGGTTTTGCCATTTTTTTCTTCTTAAACCATCCCTCTCATCATTTCTTATAGAACAATAATACAAGCTCACAATCATATGCCACAACTGCTTCAGCCATTCACCAACTGATGAGCATTCCCTCAGTTTCCCAGATGCTATTTTGTACATATAGTTCCTTTCCCTTTTTCTTTTATCTCTTTGGGATATGGACATAGTCGTGGTATTCCTGGACCAAAAAGTATACACAGTTTTGTAGCCCTTTGGGCATATATCCAGATTATTCTCCAGAATGGTTGGATCACTTCCATATTCCATCAACAATTCATCAATTTATGTATTTTATCTTGTGCTCTCCAGCATTTGTCATTTCTGATTGGCATGAGGTGGTGTCTCAGACTTGTTTTAATTTATCTTTCTCTAATTGATAGTGATTTAAGGCATTTTTCCCATATCACTATAAATAACTTTGATTTCTTCTTCTGAAAAACAGCCTATTCATACCCTTTGACTGTTTATCAATTGAATGGCTCTTCTTTTTATAAATTTGATTCAGTACCTTATATATTTGAGAAACAAGGTCAATCAGAGAAACTTGCTCTAAAATTTTTGATATTACTTCATCGTCTATGGTACCTTTTTAGCAAAATGTAGTTTCCCTGATTATTTCTTCCAATCACACCTAATTTTGCTTTTGCTTTGTCGGAGATGATGGCCATCCCTGCCCTCTTCATTTCAGCCAAAACATAAGAGGCTCTGCTTCAGCCCTTCATTTCAACCATGTGTGTATCTTTTTGTTCCAAGTGTATTTCTTGTAATAACATATTGTTGGGTTCTGGTTTCCAAGCCATTCTGCTATCTGCTTCCTCCTATAGATTAGCTTATTCCATTAATTGTCTATGGTAACTTTTAGCAATATGTGATTTCCTTCCTTATCTCTTTAATTAGCTCTATTTTTGCTTTTACTTTGTCTGAGATCAGGACTGCTACTTCTGGTTGTTGTTGTTGTTGTTGTGTGTGTGTGTGTTGTTGCTGTTTTTTCTTTTTCTTTTTTTAAACTCAGCTGAAGCACAATAGATTCTGCTCCAACCCCTTACCTTCACTCTGTGTGTCTTTCTGCTTCAAGTGTATTTCTTATAAACAACATATTGTAGGATTCTGGTTTTTGATCTACTCTGCTATCCACTTCTGTTTTATGCAAGAATTCATCCCATTCACATTCACAGTTGTGATTACTACTCTTTCTCCTTTTTGTCCTCTCTTTCTTTTCACCCTTTCCCTCTTCACCAGTGTTTTGCTTCTGTCTACCACCTCCCCTGATTTAACCTCCCTTCTGTCAGTCTCCACTTACCCTCTTTACTTAATCTCCCCTCTTCCCCCGCTTCTACTTCCCTGCTGGGTAAGATAGATTTCTATATTCAGCTGGTTGTGTATATTATTACCTCTTTTAGCCAATGCTGATGAGCGTAAGGTTCAAATGATGGCAATCGTCCACCCTCCCATCTTCCCCTCCACTGTAATAGGTCTTTCATGCCTCTTCTAGTGAAATAATATGCCTCATTCTACCTGTCCCTTCTTCATCTAGTGTACTCCTCTTTTTCATCCTTTAATTTTTTTGTCATTCCTTCAAATTCACCTTGCCCTCTGTATATGTATATTCCTTCTAGATATATTATTGTTGGTATAATTTTTAGGAATTTCAAGTATCATCTTCCCATGTAGGGATGTAAACAGTTTAACTCTATTGAATCCCTTATGTTTTCTTTTCCATTTTTAACTGTTTATGCTTCTATTGTGTCTTGATATTGGAGATCAAAATTTTGGTTTAATTCTGGTCTTCTTATGAAAGCTTGAAATCATTCAATTTCATTGAATGATCATTTTTCCCTCCTTGATTTATTATGCTTAATTGTGCTGGGTAAGTGATTCTTGGTTATAATTGTAGCTCCTTTCCCTTCTAGAATAGCATATTCCATGACCTCCAATCTTTGCAGCTGCCAAGTCCTGCGTGTAGCTGCCCAATATTTGAATTGTTTCATTCTGGCCACTTGTAGTATTTTTTCTCTGACCCGATAGTTCTGAAATTTGGCTATAATGTTACTTGGAGTTTTATTTTGGGACCTCTTTTCTTGGGTCGATGGTGGATTATTTCAATGCCTATTTTGCCCTCTGGTTCCAGGATATCAGGGTAGTTTTCCTTGATAATTTTTTGAAAGATCTTGCCCAGCTCCTCCTTTTGATCATGGCTTTCAATGACTCTAATATTATCACTCCTGGATCTATTTTCAAGGTCAATTGTTTTTTTTGTTTTTTGTTTTTTTATGAGATATACATTTCCTTCCATCATTTCATTCTTTTGAATTTGTTTGATTGAGTCTTAATGTCTCATGGAGTCATTAGCTTCCACTTGCCCAATTCTAATTTTTAAAGAGTTGATTTCCTTAATTAGCTTCTGTATTTTCTTTTCCATTTGGCCAATTGTATTCTTTAAGAAGTTTTCTTCAGTGGATTTTTGTTTCTATTTTTCTATTTGGCCATTCTACTTTTTAAGCAGTTGCTTTCTTTTTCTAAGATTTTGACTCTTTTTTTCATAATTCTCTTGCATCAGTCTCATTTCTTTTCCAATTTTTTCTTCTGCCTCTCTTACATGATTTTAAGCTCCTTTTTGAGCTCTTCCATGAGTTCTTTCTGAGCTTGAGACCACTTCCCATTTTTCTTTGGGGTTTTGCCTATAGGTATTATGACAGTGTTGTCCTCTTCTAAGTTTGTGTCTTGATCTTCGCTGTTACCATAATAACTTTCTATGTTTGGATTCTTTTTTGGTATTGTTTTGCTCATATTCTTTGGCCTTTTCCCTTTCTTTTAAATGCATGCTGCTCCCCTGAGGTGTAAGGGGCCTTGACTCAGGCTTCTGTGCCAGGTGCTGCAGGGGTTTGCTATTTACATGGTGCTACACTGATGTTGCCCTAAGGGGAGACCCTCATGTCTGGTGCTATACTGAGGTATTGGGGTAGGAAGTGACTGGTGCTGCTGGAAGCTATAGTGGTCTACCAGCTTACCTGGTGCCGAGCAGGGGTCCTAGTTGCTCTGTCTGGAATGTGCTGAGGCTGGTGGAGTGTTTCTGCCTTTACTTGGGAGTACACTGAAATAATAGTAGTTTGGCTGCTGCCAGCTGCCTGTTTGCCCAGGGCTATGGTGAAGCAAATAGTAAACCCCCAGTGCTGGTGGCTGCCTGTTTTCTTAGGCACCCATAGTTTTGGTGTTTACCTGTTTGCCCAGGGCTACACTGAAGCACTTGGAGGTCTGGCCTCTGGAGGTTGCCTATTTGCCTGGGACTATGGGGATTCCCAGAGCTGGAGTCTGCCCCTTCCCTTGGCTATGCTCAGGCATGTGGGGATTCCTGGTGTTGGTGTTTCACTACTCCACCTTACTGGGGCTCAGGATCTATGGCTGGTTTACTGAGGGGAATCTTGCTGCTGGCTGGCTGGGATGCTTCCTATCTTGGACTGCGCTCCCCCTTTATGGAAGTGAAACAAACCTTTCCTGTTGATCTTCCAAATTTCTTGGGCTCAAAGATTGTTTCACCCCATCTTTTTGCTAGTTCTGTTGTTCCAAGGTTGATTTGGGGGAGCTATTTTATAGTTGTTTGGAGGTGAATATGGGAGAGTTATGGCGATTTATTACTTACTCTGCAATCTTGGCTTCAAGAAGTTTTACCTTCCTCTTCTTTTTTCAATGAAGTTCTTTTCTTCAGTGAATTTTTGTGCTTCTTTTACCTTAAGCCTATTCCATTTTTAAGGTGATAATTTTGGGGGATATTTCTGGTGCCGTTTTTTTTTTCAAAAACAAGCTTCCTCTACCACTCTCTAACTCTTCCAAGAATTCTTGCTGGCCTTTGGTCCAATTATATTTTTCTTTGAGGCTTTGCTTTTAGGTATTTTCATATTGTCCTCCTCTTAAGTTGTGTCTTGGTCTTCTTTGCCACTGGTGTACCATTTTTTGGTCAAGTTCTCTTTTGTGGTTGTTGTTGTTATTGCTTGCTCATTTCCCCAGACTATTTACTTAGAACTTGAACTCTGCTTCCCTAGGGGTTGGGAAGCATTGTCCCAAGCTTCAAAGTTTTTTGTACTAAAGCTTTCAGAGTTAGTTCTGGGGGTCTGCAAGTTTTCAGTGTTTCCAAGGCAATCCGATCCAAGAAGAGATGTGGTCACTAGTCTCCTGGTCTGTGTTCTGGTCTGTACCCAGGGAGGTCTCCTGCTCCCCTGCAGTTGTGAGTATTAGTCCAGCCATGGAACTGTGGCTAAAAGGTCCTCTGTTCTCCTGCAGCCACAAAAATTGGTGTACTCCTTGGCCCTAGAATTGTAACTGGGGTTCCTGCTCCATTTTGGACAGTCATCAATGCTCCTCTTCATCTTGGAACTGTGACCCAGAACTCTTTATGGGCATTAGAGTTGCCAATCATTGTCAGCTATGTCCAGTGACAGCAAAGTGTCCCCTACAGTCTCTAAGCAGTAGCCCAGCCCCCTTCCTGTCTCTGAATTGAGAGTGCCCAAAACTGGTGCTGTCACTGCTGCTGCTGTGGCCACCTCCAAAACCCAATGCTGGTGACTCTGCCACTTTATGAGCCTGTGAAAACATTGGTGTTACTTCTGTGGATCTCCTAAGTTGTCTTAGACTGGAAAAATGTCTCCCTCTGTCCTTTTGTTTCCTCTAACACCCCAAAATTTTATTTGAAATGTTATTCTAAAGTTGCTTGGAGGGAAATGTTGGGGGAGTTCAGCTGGGTCTCAGCCTTTACTCTGCCATTTCGGCTCTTCTCTCGATTGGTTGATTTTCAGTGTGAACATTTACATTTTGGAAATCTGCAAGGATGACAAATCGGGTCTTGATTTATTGTTTTGTCTATTGCCAAGACTTAAGAAAAGGACTGAGAAAATGTTGATTATAAAGATTAAATTTTAAAGATGTGCCATTCCTACAACAAAATCCAATTGTTAAATATTTAATACCAGACTTTTACCAAGTACAGAACAATGAAATTCATTCTGGGGAATAGCAAAGTATTTTGAAAGCATTAGGGATCACTCTACAAAAGATGTTAGGAAGTAAAATATAACAAATGAACAAACATCATAAGCAAGTACAATATCTCACCAAGAAGTGATTGGCAGTGTATCAATAACTACCAACAGTATTTTCTCACCTTTATCAACATTTTGTGAGAATGATCTATGTTACTATTGAGCATGCCATCAATGAATATATGAAAAGAGAGCATATAGGCTTTTGCTACTGATTCCCTATTGTAGACTGTATTCTTCCACTACTACAATTGAATGAAAAGTACTGAGGACATGCTTGTAATTTGTTAACTATAGAGAAACAGAGATACAAAGAGTGGACAGAGAAAGAGGAAGGAAAGGAGAGGAGAGGGAGAGAAAAAAAGGAATACTCGCATTTGACTTGGTAGAGCAGAATGAATCTTTAAAGGCTCCCTTCAACTAGGAAGTCTCTCATTCACATATTGTAACAACAATGTTGCTAGCAGCTATTGTGGGGGTGAAAGACCAACAACAAAACTGCATAGAAGGGCTGCTAGCACAGGTCCTTTGATCTGCTTTTCTAAGGAAAGCAACTTTAAGGGGTTAACGATTTTACTTTAATTAAGCATACATATATCATTCACTTAGTTCAGGGGGAAGAGCCAGCACCCTGAACTTCAGAGAGAATACAAACAGAAATTACAAACATACATTATATAAACAGAGCAAATAAACATAAATCAGCAGACAAGCTTCTAGCTGTCTGTCCAAGCAATATGACAACAATTACGAGAGAGAGAAGCACCAATATCTGGGTTTTCAAAGCCGGGGCAGGGGACTGCTTCAACAGCTACCCAGAGTCTCATCACCAACACTCCTTCAATGAGTGTGCCCCCAAAGGCAAAACCCTAACCTCTGATCTCATATACAAGTCTCAGGGCCAAAGGGTGTCACAACCATGCGACCCAAACTCATGTGAACTAGGCCTTCCCTTAACATGAGCAAGTCATCGCAGATTCTCCACTCAATCAAAGATTCCTTAGTGCTGAGAAGCATTCCTAAACAAAGATAACAAAAAGTTCACTTTGCTTGCCATTACATTTGAAAGGCAAGACTGATCAAAGGTACTTGATTACTTCAGCATTACAAAAGAGAAAACAAAAAAGTCCTACCCAAATTACCATAACACATATAAGGATCATACAAGATTCCTTGACAAATGCAATGAACAGACCTTCACAAAAGGTCCATTCAATGAACCTCTGATTATTAACATCAAGTTATGCATTAAAGAAGACATGTATATGCTCGTCAAAGGCATTCATCACTATCAAGGTCCAAATAGAAGAGGGATTTCTTATAGGCTGTGAAATCCTCTAGAGGTTAATGTTTGGAGATGAAATTGTAATGATTGCATTACGTCTCCTAATATTACAGGGTTTCGGCAATAATAGCCATGGTTATTCAAAAGAGATTTCATCCGAGAATGTATGTGCTATTTTTAAATACATGAAAAATGTTTATTGTCCAAATTAAGCAAAGAGTTGGATCATTGGTCCATTGAATTACATATATTTGGGACAGAAACTTTATCTGGCCAATGAGTTGAACTGAAAAAGAGACTTAAATTGAAAAAGAGAAAGAGAGAAAGATGGATTGCATTTCAGAAAATACACAGAGCTTTTAATATACTGAATACTCTCTAGTGCAAACACCCATCTTTTCAACACAAATTTTCTTCTGTGTTAGGAAATCTTATAATGCCATTACATTGAAAGATTTAAAGTTGTGGTATATTCAAATGGCAATGGAGAGATGTCTGTGGACTCAGGCCTAAGAGTAGTTCCAATGTTGACGTATGCTCAAAGAGAGGTTAAAAGGATTTCAGTGAGAAAATGTATGACTAGAAAAGGTCAATCAGTGATATAAGTAAAGGACAGCAGATGAACAGGCCTTACGGATCAATTGGTACCTTCCAAAAGTAAAATAACCCAGAGGAAGCCTCCTCTTTGGATTAGTTGGACCATCTTTGGAGAGTTTCTGGACGAATGTGGACAAGAATCACACAGGATGAAAAAGCATAAATGGGACTATCCTGAAAGAGAGAATAATTATATTGATAAAATCATAATTCCATCAATGTATTGAACTATTTAAAAGTCAGTGAGTTATGAGCACTGATTTAGAGGCAGGAGACATGGTTTCAAAATCAGGCTGTAGAATTTCCTTGCTACATGACCTTGGACAAGTAACTTAACAGATCTAATCCTAAATTTCTTCTTTCACTTGCATCATTATCTCAGACAGCTGGTTTCCATCTCTGTCTCTTTCATCTTCTGTTTACTTTCCTCCATCCAGCTACTCCTTGCCAATGGCTTGCCCATTATAAATCAGCACATGTAAGCAGAGTAATTTCCATAGGATGCACAGGTCACTTTATGTTGACTGCAAAGTGATATTCAAGAACATATATAATAGCAGCATTAATTTCACACTGGTTAGCCCAGAAAATGCTGCTCCTCATCAGCTGACACTCTGCCACAGATAGTGGGCTAGCAACAAACAACAGCTGTAGTATACATTTATTAGACACTGCACATTGTAATGTGCTCCTGGAACTGTTCTGTAAACCAGGAGCATTTTGTAGAGTGTGAAGAAGTTATGGTCTTTGCAGTGGAGCAACTTGCATTTGGTCAGAAGACTAGGCAGATATTCCTAATAAATAGGCAGGTATGCATTTGATCATTTATGTATATTGTTAAGTATAGCAAATTCACACATGCAAATAGCCCACATCTGAGCAATATTACCTGTGCATTCTCATAGGGAAGTAGATAGTTTTTTGTTTGTTTGTTTGTTTGTTTTTAATCAGAGCCAGTGAATTTAGTTCACTAGTGGGATGTATGATCTAAACAGAGTTAATGAATAAAGGGTGGGATTAGCAGGAGGGAAGAGAAAATCTGTTTAAAATGGGTAGAGTCCAAGTTCTATCTCTGATGCTTATTACCTATGTGATTTTAGGCAAGTCATATAAACACTCTTGACCTTAGTTTTCTCATCTATAAAATGATGAGGTTGGAGTAGATGGCCTCCAATGTCTATTGTCCAGCTCTGGACATGTAAGTCTGGGTGAAGGACAGCTGGGAGGTTTTCTTGGAGCAGGGAATGAAAGAAGAGAGTGTGGTCTATGGCTTTGTTGTCAGAGGAGCTAGATTTGAATCCTAGATATACTATATAGTTCCTGAATGATCTCGGTCAAGTCACTCAAATTTTTCTGGGCTTCATTTTCCTAACTGAAAAAAAGTTGCATAAGGTGATATCTAAGGTGTCTTGTAGTTCAAAATTCTATGGACCTCTGCATGGAAAAGAAGAGTTTTTTCAGGTAGTAATAGCGAGTTCCTAAGAAATTTGAAATAATGTGGAGCCATTAACACTAATGATGATGGTATAAGTTTCTCCCCTGGGAGAAAGTGTCAAAACTTATCATATTCCTTTGATAGAGAGAATGTTTGGCCCTAGAAGGACAATGCATATTCTTTGCAAAGCATATTCTCCCCCTGCCTGAAATCATGTGATACATCTGTCCAGACTGCTTTTGCTGTCTATTCTTCTAGTGACTGATCATGTCCAGGAGGATAAATTGCTCAGCCAAGGCAATCTGCTCTAATTACTATGCCTGTGGCCCTGAATAATGGACCAAACTCTGAAGAAACAGCACAGGGAAGTCCCTTTCTCAACTGCACTATGTACCCCATATGCTGTTAGTGACCCACAAAGACCAACTCAGGACCCTGTGCTATGGGTCTGCCAGGCAAGCATCATAAAATTATCTCCTTATTAACATTTTAAGGACGTCATCTAGTTTGGTGCAATGTTTGGAGTGAATAAATACATTTGGGGAAAACAGTTACTGTGTTATATATGTGAGTGCCTATTTGATGGCCATGGTCCTAGCAGTAGAGTCTTTGGAAAAGAGGTCAAAGGGCCAAGTGGCAATTTAAATACCCTGCAGAAGAGGGAACAGAAACAAGGGAAGCTATTCAGTTCTATGAAGCAATGCTGGGCTCATTTTAGTGTAATTGCTGCTATACTCTTCATGGCAAACCATTTAGCCTAGAAAATCTCCCAGAATTCATCATCGTAGTTAATTACTGCTTCATTATGCTGAGTTTATAATGATTCATTTCCAATTATGAAATGAATAAGCTCAAACCAGTGACAGAGGAGAAGAATCAAGGCTCATTCTCCTCCCACTCCCACATTTAGTTCTGTGCCTCATTGTAAGACTCCCTAAAATACAAAAGAAGAAGAAGAAG
>CM053622.1:679258006-679286423 GCA_028646595.1 Phalanger gymnotis | reverse complement strand
TAGGTGTTTGGAGGGGCCTGGGCAGGGAGCTTAAGCAAGTCCCTGCTTTCCAGCCACCATCTTGACTCCATCCCCCTTTGCCTTATTTCTTGCCTAGCTTTAATCACTTAATGGACACTGCCTCAGTCAAACTGAAACCTGGGGAAGACCTTAGCTTAAAAAGGCCAAAGTCTCCCACTCCATCTGAGGTCATCTCCAGTCTTCCTGATCTATATCTTGCCATTGAACCCAGATGGCTCTGGAGGAGAGCAAGTATGAATTCATGTTCCTGATGTCATGGTCCTCTTTGAGAATGAAGGACAAACAACTAGCTCCAGGAGAAGGATTTGAAACAAAGTCTTCCCAAATCCAAGCCCTGTACTCTATGTACTATTCCATGCTATATCAGTGTCCTTCAAAGAATGCTGGGGAAGTTAATTGTCTTTGTTGGGGGGGAGGAGGGAAGGAACCAATGGGGTAAGATGTAGTGCAGGGAGAATTCTAATTTCTTCCCGCTGCTTCAGAGCCTGTCAGGGGCATTTAATCCCGAGTCACATGGGAGGGAGTTCTAGCTTACATGTGCAAACCAATAAGTTTTTCTACTCCTTCAGCAGGACTCTAAGTGTTAGTTAATAAGGTAAATCCTGCTGAATATAAATCGTTAACTATACCTGCATATTTTCTGTGAATTGGGGTTACAGTAAATCCAGAGTTGTACTGCAGTGATTAAGCGTGTTTTTAATAACCAATTGGTGTTTATTTGACACATGGCTGTCTGGGTAAATTTAAATGATGCGTATTTGGGAACCTTGATATAAACCAGTACCTTAGCAACATAGCCATTTATCAGAGACTAAGTTGCTGTTAATAACCTTCCCTGGGGGAATAGCAGGCAAATGGTTATGAATCTGGTGATATTGGGCCTTCAGTCAGACATGCCAGTGAACTTAATCTTCCATTTCAGGAGAATAATAGGATGCTATGTGGTAGAATAGTGACAAAATCTACTAAATAGACTGCATCATTCTCTTCAAGTAGAAGGCCAGAGACAGGAGAGGGGAGTTTAGGACATTTGCTTTCAAATCCAGCCCAAGTTTTCTTCAGAAGGAAAAAGAACACATTATTCATCAAAAGGGGGCAATATGGTGAAGTGATAGCTCAGGATGGGCTAGAATCATAGACCGTTATAGCTAGAAAGGATCATAGAGATAGTGCAGATAAGCAACCCCTTAATCCTTATAAATAAGGAAATTGAAGGCCAGAAAGGCAGGTGACTTGCCCAAAATCACTCAGCTAAATCGAATGCAGAACTGGCTCCAAGTTTTCTTTCCTGGACACCTCTCTTCTTTGTTAGATAAGAACTTACAAACTGTAAGAAAATAACTGTCTGGCACTCAATGGTAATCACAGATTTAGAGCTGAAATAGATCTAATAGATAATCTAGTCCAGAGATTTTTAACCAGACTTCAGGTAGTCTTGTGAACGTGAATGAGGAAGGAAAAAAAACTATATTTTTCTATTCACCAATCTCTAACAAAAATTTAATATTCTCTTTGGTTTTGAATTAAAAAAGAAGGAAACACCTTGATGAGATGTCTATAAGCTTCACCAGAATTTCATAATGCCCGGCCCCACCCCCAAAGATTAAGAAATCTTGGTTTAGTTTAACTACCACGTAATCGACATGACTTGCCCAGGGTCACAAATCTAGTAAGAGGCAGAAGAAAGATTTGAACTCATCTCTTCTTGATCCCAAGTTTATCACTATCCATTAAACGACATTGCTTATCAAAGACCCATCTGACATTCCAGTTCATCAGAGTCCTTCATGCTATGGAATTTTTTCCATCAGGCTTATGGAATTTTCCCCCCTGATTTTAGAATTGATAAGGGTACAGTCTCTGGGAACCCCTTCGAACTTGGAGTACAGTCTGTGTGAACTCCCTTGAGCCCCACCCTGAATCTTCCCACTCGATCTAGCTTTTCATGTCCAAATAGCCTAGCCTAACCTTCTGTTGTTGGTTACTTCTGGATTGCCTTCTGACTGTTTCCCACCCTTGATCCTGATCAAAATATCTATACCCTAGCTCTCTTATTGTCTGTCATCTCCAGGTAGCCTTGAGCTATTTCCCACCCCGGAGTCTGACCTCACCCCAGTCACCCCAGTCCATTCTAAACCCCTCCTCTAGTCATCCCAGACTACTTAAGAACACCCTAGATCCTTCCTACGTTTGTGTATATAAATCTCATGTCACATCCATGAAAGCGCTCAGATTCAATCTAGTTCAGTAGATTGAATCTGGCCCACTTGTAAAAACAGGAGTCACAAAGGGTGGGATTTCTTCAGACAGCCCGTTATGGCAAACCCTTAATCAACTTTGTCTTTTCCCTTGGCTGAGAAGGCTTGAGTCGAATTCTTTCAGCAGGACCCAGCCAGTCAGTACTTGGGGTGTCAAGCACCCCTCAACCCCAAACCTCTTCAGAATGACTCCTCCAGCCAAAAAAGAAAGATAACAGATGATGGTCTCCTTTGAAATGACTGAACAATATTGCAGTTACTTAATTTGTAAGAGGAGAAAAAGAAACTATTGGTCTGAAACAGTTTAAGTGAAGTCCTACCTAAAGGCAGAGGGATGGATGGGATGACCTGTTTAAGCTCTTTTCCAACCCAATGGTTATAGGACTCTATTATGTTATTTACAGAATCTCTGATGGTGAGGGATCTTTCTGTACAGTTCTGATTTTAAAAAATAGCTGGAATCTTATACAGGCTGTCCCTAAAGCTTTTATTATTAAAGTTTAAAATGGCGTTGAGACTTTTAGAATACTATATAGACACTTTGCACATATTGTCTAATTTCATCCTCGCAATGACCCCATGATGTAGATTCCATGGGGAACATCACCATTTTAAAGATGAAGAAATTGAGGCTCATAGCAGTTAACTAACTTGTCCAAGATCTCCCGGAACATAAATATCTGAGTTAAGATTTCAACCTTCTATAGAGTGCCAAATTCATCATTATCCACTCTAAAACACTGCCTTTCTAGATAAAGCAATTGGGTGGTTCCTAAAAGTCATAAAAGGATATAGAAACCTTGGCAAATAACAAAGAATTCACCTTGCCAGTGTTGGGGCAGCCACTGCCCTCATATTCCCAAGGCCTTCCAATCTTCTAATGAGGATGTGGTAAAAAAAAAATGAGATGGTGAGTGGAGGCAATTACTTTTATAAAGAAGCCCAAGAAACTGGGATCTAGAGGGAGAATGCCTTTAAAGCATCACTTATCTAGCTTAGGTACTTACTCTGCCCCAGGTCTGCAGATAATAGATTGATACCTTATTTCCCCTCAGATGGATAAATGTCACTTAAGAAAACCTCCAATGGCCCTCACTGACTACAGAATAAAATCCAAACTCCTTAACCTGAATTCATAGAAATATTAATTCTCACAGGATGTTGGAAAGGGAAAGGACTCTAGCGATCATTTAGTCCATTCTATTCACTTTAATGATGAGGAAACTGAGGTTGAGAGAGAAGTAGCATAGGTTGTATAGCTGCTAAGTGGTGCCACCAAGAGTCGAACTTAAGCCTTCTGACTACATTTCCAACTCTTAGGATGACCGGCATTCCTCCCTTCACACCACAGAGTTTTATGTCTGGGTCTCACGCTACCCCTAAGAGGGATGACCTAGGGTGTCAGCACAATCACTGGATTAGAAAGATACTTTATTCTCTGTCTGAAAAGCATTTTTACAAACTTACTTCTAGCAGCAAACAAAATATTTATCTTGAGTTCCACGCATAGTCAGAGTGCAAAGACACATTAGGACAGGAAGATGCAAAACAATACAAACAATAGTTTGCCCCTAGGTTGCCAGCCCAAGAGCTAGGGCAGACACCAAGGAAAATGTTCAGAAAAGGGAAATACTTAAGGAAATTGAGACAATGCGGTCATACCTTTCTAGAGCTCCCCAGAGTCTTCAGTCCGAGCCTCACTTCCCATACAGGTGAATCTTCCCAGTTTAGTTATCTGTTAGTGACATTTACCACAACTCTCTCCTATGGTACCCTACCTAATTGCCATCCCTTCTGGTATGTTTCTGTAATTGTTAGCTGCACTTGGGTCTGGTTAATAGGCAGGAATTTAGGAGTTACCTAGACCAACTTTCCACCTCATGTTTGAAGAGAGATTCAGGTTGGGGGATATTCATTTGAAAGTAAATCACGTAGAGGTGAGTAGAAATCTTGGGACTAGATGTTGTCTTTAGTGAAAAGAATGGAACAGGATACCCTTCAGAAAGTATTTTTGCATTTTAATGGGAGAATAATGCTAACCTAAAAGAATTATAGGATCAAAAGTTCATAGAATTTAGAGTTAGAAAGCAGCTCTGGAGATCACCTAGCCTACTCTCTCATTTTAGAGATACAGAAATTGAGAGGCAGAGAGGTTAAGTGACTTAGCCAAATCCAGTGAAGTACTAACAAGGAATATTTCAGTTACCCCCAAAACCAATAAGATGAGAAATATTTTACAAGTGTATCAAATATCTCTGCTGACTTGGCCTTATAAGGCCTTTCTCTACCTATGAGCAAAAGAAAAACAAAGACAAAGAAAAGTGGCTCCCATGTGGACCAGAAATCTGTAGTTTCCAAACTGTATGGAGTTTTCCCTACAGGGATTTGGGACTTCAGGTCAACTTGGTGTCACTTCTTTCAGACATGACCAGAGATTGAGATCAAAACAACAGAATTCTGACATGAAATCCACTTTATCAATGCTGCTGTTTCTAATCATTATGTTTATGTTATTAATTATTTTTTTTTGGTCATCTAATCATGATATTTCAGTGCCTATGGCAAGTCAGTGGAGGACATTTTTTTTGAGCAGGGAGGGATTGACTCTAGTTTTATGCCACCTGGTCTGCCTAAGAGAAAGGCCTGCCTAGTACCTGAAATTCCTAGCTACGCTTTAAGGGTCTTCTTAAGAAGTTACGCTTTTTTTTTTTACTGGGTTATAACACTAAGTTATCTCAGAGGGATAATATAACACATCAGCAGGAGTGTGCGCTACTGACTGACCTGTTGACACACATAGCTCTGAGTGTTAACAGGTCACTGTAGTGTGTTAACAGCCAGCTGTGATGTAGAAGAAAACACACTGTATTTGGAAATAGAAGATGTGGGTTTTAATCCTGGCTGTTCCATTTGCTCACTTTGTGGTCTTAGGCAAAAACAGTTTATTTCTCTGGCTCATACTTATCTGTAAAATAGAGGAAAAAGTAGAGAAAAATACAGATACCACCTATCTTAAGTGTACCTGGGGGATCAAATGAGTTAATGAATTTAAAGGACTTTGTTCTCTATAGATGTCAATTATTAAAGTAATTATTACTGACACAGCAGAGCATTTTTGGTCAGCATATGGCTCCCCTGATTTAGACCTCAATGGATCTTGGTACTTAGATAATTGCAAAGTTTGTGGTTGTTTATAAACATGGGACCTTTTATATATGTGGAGGGCAGCTTGTTGGAGAGTAATCAAGATAAAGTCCAAACAGAAGAAATTTTCTGTATAGATAATGAGGCTTTTCAAATGTTCTTGTCTGTGAACTGCGCAAGGAGACCAGATTTGTAATGAGAAGGTCTACTGAATGACATCCACCGTCAATCAAGAGAGAATGTCTTAGCAGTTTACTCAGGAACAAAGAAAATTTGTGAATGAATAATGTTTATTGCCCAGACAATGACATGAAGAAAAGGCAAGGTGGTGTCATTGATAGAACCTCAGCCAGGAAGACCTAGGTTTAAGTTCTTATCTTATACATACTAGTCACTTGACATCTCCATGCCCTCTGACAATTCTAAGGCTGTAAGTGGTAGAACAGTTACAGATTTATATGGGTAGGAATTTTTTCAACTTTGGGAGTTTCATTCACCGAAGAAATCAAAAGTTTCAGACCAAAAAGACAAACGAAAAAGAGCTCTAGATGGGTGGGCAGCCCACTGAGCCAGTTAACCAGCAGATATACCTTGGGAAGATGTTGCAGATAGACAATTAACAAAGCTTAAGGTGGAATAAAAGGAGTTTGGGATCAATAGTATTTCACAGTAAGCAGCTTTCCACAGACAGGTTTCATCTAGAAGGAGTTAAGTGCCTGAGAGTAAGATGAGTTAAAAGAAAAGATGCAGGATTACCTAAGGCAAATAGTGCCAACTTCATCATTTTGTCTGGGACTGTCCTTGCTTGCAAGGATTGCTTAAATTCACACAAACAATGGAATTGAAGAACAAAGTATAGAACAGGCTTCCAATGACCCTTACAGATAACTCTCTTTAGACCATTACTCCATCCTACAAAATACCTCCACTTTAATCTTCCTAAACATTTTTTTTTTATTATGCCAGTTTCCTGTTCCAAATCCTTTCACGTCTCTCTTCTGTCTATAAGAATAGTCCAAACTCCTCGGTGTGTTATTCAAAGCCCTTATATTTTTAACTCATACTACCTACCCCACTTCATATTCCACTACTACCCAGCACACTTTGTTACATTATACATCCAGGCATACTTTTTGTTCCCTGACAATTCTGTTCCCATTCCTACTTCCACACTTTTGTTCACAACCTTTTCCCAGCTGGAGCGCTCTCCTTTCTTCTCTCAGCCTATAGGCATACTCCCTATCCTTCAAGACAAGTTCAAGATTCATTAAGTTTCCAAGAGATTTTCCCTGAATACTATTACCCTTATCTTTCCCTCTTCAAACTCATAAAAGCTCAGAGACAGAAAAGACCACAAATTCCATTCTAAATCTGAATAAGAGTCCAATTTTGCTTGATTTGTAAAGCTTTGTCTTATCTCATTTAATCCTAACAACAGTCCATTGGGGTCAGTGACATCTTATCCCAATTGTAAATAAAAGAAAATTGAGACCTAGAGACATAAAGTAACTTGCCTAAGGTCACATAGCTAGTAAGTGTATGAGGTAGAATTTAAACTCAAGTATTCCTCACTCCCATTCCAGAGTTCTATCCATTATTCCACCTAGCTGCCTCGTCAACATAGCCAATAAGTTGTTCATCCATCCTGTACGTTAATATCTCCAGTTGTGGGATGGGATTCACTTCCTCCTAAGGTGAATTTTCATTTTCAGTCAGCTCTACATGTCAGGAGGTTGTTCTTCATGCCATCCCTAAATTTCCATTTTTTTGCAACTTCCAACCATTTGCCCCTAGGGTTGGTTCTCTTTGGTCAAACAGAATCAGTTGAAATCCTCTTTCATGTAATGGCCCTTCAGATAGCTGAAGACAGATTTATACTTACATTGCTCCTGTTCTCCAGACCAAACATCCCTTTGACTAATTCTCGTTCAGTATGAGCTTGAGGGCTTTCTCTCTGCTCCCCACTGTCTAGCTTCTCAGTGTCCACGTTACTTCAGATGTTGTTTTACCAGAACAGCGTCCAATGACATTATCACCTCCCTAGTCTTGGAAGCTAAATGCATCCTGAGATCACATTAGTTCTTTGGCTGATAGATTATAATTTTAGGTCACACTATGGTTTCGGTTCATTAAAATCCCTAGAACCTTTTCAAATAAAGTCTTGTCTAACCATGCCTTACCTCCTATTGCACAGATGGATTTTTTAATGTGAGATTTTGCCTATTACGTTATGTTTAGAATTATTGGAATTGTTAATTAGAATTATTAGAATCAACCCATTATTCTAGCCTATTTAGACTCATGAATTCTGTCATCGAGTGGGTTGTATGTGCCCCATCCTTTATTTTAAAAAATGTAAACAACTGAGGGACAACTATAGAACCCTGAGGCCCTCACTCCTATATTTCTGGATGGCTTACTATTTTGGGGGGTATTTGTCTTTACTACCCTGGATTCTTATTTAACTGGAGTAAGTGTAGTTTTCAATTCTGATTTTTGTGGTTGTTTCTTTCTCCCCCTGGGTTAGGATTGAGTGTGTGTGTCCATATGTGTGTATACATGTATGTGTACGTATGTCTGTGGGTATGTGCTTGTCTTCTCAATGAGGCTATAAGTCCCTTGCAAGCCAGGCCCATATATTATTATTATTCTCTACTTTCCGAGGAAAACACTGGACACAGACAAGAATCATAGTGCAACAAATATTTATGAAATGGAATTAAATATGTCCCTAAAAAGCTGTGTTCACATTGTGGAAATTCTTGGTGCAGTGGGGGAGCTCACAATTTAAGCTAAACCCATGGTGAATAAGTTTGTAAAAGGAAGAAAATTTTTATGATATGAATATTCATTGAATGATGCAATTGACAAGGTCAGATTTCATCGTCAGCATCATCATCATTATTGAGACCCCCCTAAATCTGAATTTCTAGGGGGTAAGGAATTCCTGTCCAGTTTTAAGTTTATTTTTTTTTAATAAGAGTCTAGTTCACTCTTTGGCAATAAGGATGGTATTCCAAAAGATATGATGCCAAGGAGACATGGCTTATGGCTGCCAAGCAGAGTTATAACAAGTAGAGCTTCAAAGCAGCAGTCATAGCAAGCAATCAAGGACTTGTTAACTATGGAGGAGCAGAAGCTGACATACTTCTCTTCCTCAAGAGGGAGAGAACATATTATTTTTAAACTACATTAGGTTAACTTTGATTCCCTGAAATTGGGCCAAAACATTGGGCTTAGAAAGAATACATAGGAGCATGGCTTAGCCTCTGACAATAAAAGGCTCTTTTCTTTTTATTTCACTGGCCCAGGTCAAGAACTGAGTTGTAATCAATGGTCATGTGTGGGCAGAAGAAAATGCTTCTTATCTCAAGTGTGTACCTTCCTTTCTGGTTTTTTGCTAACTGCAAAATCATGAAAGTTATGTCTGCTCTTCACAGGAAGAACAGACAACAATCTTCTCTTCATAGGAAGAACAGAGGATAAGGAATAAATATTACTGTTATTCATAGGATTATGTGTTCATAGAATTTGGGAATAGATTTTCTTATTGAACAAATGACAGGTAGTAGATGTAGGATTTGAATCCTAGTCTTCTCACTCCAGAAATTCCAGAGTTTTAGAAATGGACCTCAGCAGCCATCTAGTTAAATCCATATCTGAAAACAAATTCTCTATTGTTAAGAGACAGGTATTTAAATAGCCTGCATTTCTTTGACTGACCAGACCCAGAAACTACTCATTTTGGAGGGGATCAAGGGGATCCTTTTTTAAAAATCAGAGACCACATTAATAAACTTTACCAAATAGGGGAGGCCATAGACTCTAGAGAAGGCAGATAAAAACATCTTTCTCCAATTCTGTCTTTCAATTTCACTGTCTTGAGGAGAAAACCTTCAGTTGATGCGCTGTATGACCTAGTAGAAATTATTTAACCTCACTGAGACTCATTTTTAACCAAGAATAAAATATAAATATTTTACTCCTCTTCCTTCTCAAAATAACTCAGAATAGTACATAAAATGAATATAATGACTTGGTATAATATAAATTGATTCCCTAGGAAAAAATTTTCTAAGTGAAGCTGTGGAAAATGAATCCACAATAAAAAAAATATTGATTCTAATTAATCAATCACATGGTTGCAGAGAGACTCAAGAGATGATTCAGTCCACCTCCTGACTCAGATAATCCTTATAGTAGAAAATATCTCAACTGTCTTTAGTAACGGATTCCAAAGTGTTGCAAATCCTAGTCCGAAAACATCTCTGATGTTTAACCCACATCCCTCCTGTTATAGTCTAAGTCAATTTGCTGTTTGTCCTAACTTTAGTCCAAATATAAAAATAAAGTCCTCCTTCTTGATGCCCTCATTGGTGAACTGGACTGTTCTCTGAACATTCCTGGAAATTATTCCCAGGCTCAACCCCAGCTGGTCCTAAAGTGGATTCATTTGCCTAACGAATGGAATGCAATCATAGCTGCACTGGGCTCTGGCCTGGCCTCCAAAGACTAACCTGCTGTAATTAAAAGAGCAACAGAGAAAGAGGGAAAACTTTTCCCCACAGACTTTCTCTAAACTCAGGAATTCATTAGGCAGCCCCTGAAAGGTGTTCAAGACAAGTCTTAAAATACTGTGTTTTTAAACTGCTGCTTGAAAGGCCTGTTTTATACTTCAAAATAGGTTTTTGGATGCCTTTATAATGAGGAGCTTTCTCAGGAAAGGCAACTCCTGATTGTGTTTCTGCCTTTCAAGGAGTTTTCCTTATTTGCACACCAGTGAAAGGGTTTCACCTCCGGGAAGGTGGAAAAGAAGAAAGACAGCTCAGTAATGCCAAAGAGGAGCTTTGTGATAGGGCGGAAGGGGAATGAGAACACCAGGGCCTGTTCCAGGAAATGATTGCTTCATTTCTGAAGGAGCTAGAAATTGATCCAGGTGCCAAAGGAATTGCAAAACAGCCCTCATGAGAAGAGTGTGGCCCCTGGGGATAGAGTGCCCTTTTAAAGCTGTTTTACCATTAGATGGACCAGCTGAGCTATGTAGGACATTCTAAGAACACCCCTTCCAATTCCTCTATCCATTCTGAGGTGGAGGAGCAGGCAAAGCACCACTACCACCCTGGACTCTGCTGATATCTGTGCCTGTAAGACACCAAAAGACTCATCTATTCAGCCCTCGGTGTCTCCCCTCTCATTACAGCCCCTCCTCCACCCCAAATCTGGCCATCGTGGTAGAAAGAATGAGTTGAACTGGTTACTTGGCATCCTAAAGAACAAACACCTGGTTGATTTGAGAGCACATAAGACTATGATTTCCAAACCCTTTGTCTGATCATCAATACCACCATTTCATTCATTTGATGTGTTATTACCATTATCATTCTTTTTGTCTAATATCTGATGTAGTTCCAGATAGAAGCAGTCTTGAGAAGAAAGTTATCTTACTATGATGTTGTTGTTTGTTGTGGTTATTTTTTAATGTTTAATGTTAGATGGACTACTGTGTAGGTGGATAAAATGATTGTTTTTTATAAGTGAGTAAAATTACTAGAATTTAATGTCATCTTTGTAGTCTCACTGAAAAATCTAATATGCTCATTATTCATTTTATTCTCATCTTTTTCAATTGGAGTTCAGATAGAAACAGAATGGAGACAAAGCATTATCTTGCTATTGTTCTTTCATATTTAATATTCTGTGAAATACTGCACAGGGCAGAGATACTTGTGAAACCCAGGGGACTGTTGGCTTGACTGTGATGTTGCCCCAATCTCTCAGCTAGGAGAGCAATGCTTTGAATCAACTGAAATTTATACAATTTTGGCTGGGAGAATTTTATAACCTTGTAAGAGGTAACTAGAACCACTTAAAATGAAGTTTTGATGTGAACACAGAAAATTGGCAATCTAAGGGGTACCTAACTTCCAGGGTTGTTGTGAAAAAGAGAAACAAATATGTGTCAAGCATCTACTATGTGCCAGGCATTGTGCCAAGAGTTTTACAATTATGTCATTTGATCCTCACAACAACCCTGGAAGTTATCCCTGTATTACAGTTGAAGAAACTGAGATAAAAAGAACTTAAGGGACTTGCCCAGAAGTTACATAGTTAGCATCTCAGACCAGAAGTGAAGTCAGGTCTTCCTGACTCCAGGACCATCTTGTTATGCACTCTGTCACTTACCTGTCTCTAACAATAAAATGAGATAATTGCAAACAGCTGGGCTGGCCTTAAAGTGTCATATAAATGCTAGCTATTTGTCCTATGGGACCCTACTTATTTCATCCCTATCTAACATTGTTTGAGCACCCAGAATGGAATGCCTGACATCGTCTTCATGCTTAAGGCACTTGTTAGGTGGTTTAGGATGAACTTTGCCTCTGCCTTTTAACCTAGTAGGAGATCTTGCACACTAGAATGGCCCTATAATATGACCTTCAGCTGAGAAAATAACATTCTCCTGATTCTATCATTTGTCATCAAACTCGCTCTAGTTAGAATCGTGGAATAAAAAAATGTTTCTGTTTATGCTGTATTTTATGGCTGCACACACTTTGCATTTATTATCCCCTTCAATATTCACACATATAAACTTAAAGCATAGGTTGTACAAGTTCCCTTATTCTACAGGTGAGGAAACTGAAGTTCAGAGAAGTGACAAAGCACTGGAGTTGGAGTGAAAAACAAACAAACAAACTAGATTTGGGCTGTACCACTATGTCACCTCTGGTCAATAACTACTTATTAACACCTCCATTTCCTCATCTGTGAAATGGAGAAGTTGTGATAGAAGATGTCTCAACTCTTATCCAGCTCCAAAATGATAATAAAGTATGAGTACAGAGTGCTTTTTCATTCATGAAATATTTTCTCAAATAGAATTCTGTTAGGTCAGTAGTGCAAATTTCTCTTTTCTTCCTTCCTTTCTTCCTTCTTTTCTTCCTTTCTCTTTCTTTTTTTGTTCTTCCTTCCTTCCTTTCTTTGTTTCTTCATTTCTTTCTTCCTTTCTCTTTCTTCTTTCTTTCTTTCTTTTTCCTTTTATTCTTTCCCTTCCTTTCCATTTTTCGTTCTTTCTTTTTTCTGTTTTTCTCTTCCTCTATCTCTGTCTCTCAATGTATCTGTCTCCTCTCTCTCTCTCTCTCTCTCTCTCTCTCTCTCTCTCAATGGACCTGGGTTTTCATTCATCCATGCAGTTGGCTGCGACTCTGAGAAGTTATGTAATTTGCCAAAGGTTACATGGCAACATGTAACATATACATGTGTATATGAGAAGCAGCACATTACCCTATAGATTGCCCTCTACCCACAACAATATAATTCTTGATCTGTAAAATAGGAATAATAATAAGTACTATTATAATAACATAAAATTATATAAGAATTCTGTGAGATGCATAGCATAGATATTATTATCCTCATATTAATAATATTGTTATGCCCATTTTACAGATGAAAATACTAGCTAACATAATGCCATGCTCATCTAGCTAGGAGTTGTAGAAGTAGGGATATGAACCCAAGGTGTCTCCTGAATTCAAATTTTATGGTCTTTCTACTATACTATGCAAATTCCTATGACTACCCTTAAAGTTATACACTCCAAGTCTGAAGATTTTAAATGGAAAAGTTATGACTTGAATCCAGGTCTTCTGACTTCATCTCCAAGACCTTTCCTACTATATCATGCCGGAGTTGCTATTTTTCCTCTGCTGATCCTATTCTTCTCTATATACAGACAATCCTCCACTTTCACTGGATAACATTCTTAGAAAACATAGCATAAGTAAAAAGCAGGAATGTTGATATATTGAACCTATGGGAAATAATGGATTGGGTTCCTGTGACCACCAAAAACTGTAATCTTTTTCTAAACATTGTAGAAAATGCATTTTTCTGCATACAATTCTTTATAACATTAATTCTTATAATATGGGCCTTTCCTAATACAGTAACCATGAAATAACACATAAAATGCAGTACAAAAAACAAAATTGGTAACATGCAAAACTTTTTTTCACTAGTGTTCCCTAGAATTCTGTGACCTTTTGTGCTAACATCTTAATTAAAATACATATTATATATATATATATACATATATGTAATGTATATATGTATATATATTTCAGGCAATAT
Source organism: Phalanger gymnotis (assembly GCA_028646595.1). NCBI lineage: Eukaryota > Metazoa > Chordata > Mammalia > Diprotodontia > Phalangeridae > Phalanger > Phalanger gymnotis. The sequence goes on along the minus strand of CM053622.1, from coordinate 679,272,867 downwards.
TCACTTTTCATAGCACATGAAATCTACAAGACTATAGATATTTTCCTCTTTTGCCAATAAAATAGATCTACAATTCATTGACACCAAACTTGCAACTGACAGTGGCTGTAGACAGTCCAGCATGAAGTTTATCTAACGCCTTTGTTTTCTCACTAAAGGGCATTATGACTTTGCATGATTGAGCTTAGAGCCCAAAGGTAGCTTTGGGGGCATCATTGCAACACAAAATTTGAGTTTTAAAGGCAAACAATGAAAATGTGCAATTAAAAGATAGGGAACTCTGCAACTGCACAATGAGGTGAACAAAACAAGTTCAGTGCCCAGTAGGATACCAGCTACTCCACAAACTTGCATGTATCACCAAGAATGTTGAGGATTGACTGTATAATCCTTAAGCTATCCTACCTCCACCTCTCCTCTGCTAAATTTATTTCCTGAAAAGGACCTGGTTTCAACTCTTTGCATATTAGTGTGAATGTAAATAATTGTTCACTTTTCTCTCCTTATTAAATAACAGAGCCTTATATTTATCAAGCACCCTAAGTTTACAAAGTTCTTTCTTCCTAAGAAACGTATGAGGTGCAAAGCATTGATGTCATTATCTTCATTTTACAGATGATGAAAGTAAGACTTAGAAAAGTCAAGTGACTTCCAGGGGTCAAGCATTTATTAAATACTTTTACGTACTAAGCACCATTCAAAGTGGAAGGAATACAGAGAAAGGCAAAAGCAGCCCCCGCTCTCTAGAAGCTCACATTTTAGAAAGAGAAAAACGTGTGAACAATTATGTCCAAACAAGGTATAAACAGATTAAAGGTAGTAATCAGAAGGGAAGACATTATAATTAAGGCATGGGGGTAGTGGAATGGGAAAGGATTAAGAAGAAGGGATTTAAGTTGAGACTTTAAGGAAGCCAGGGAATACAGAAGAGAGAGGTGAGAAGGGAAAGCATTTCAGATATAGGATGACAGCCAGTGAAAATACACACAGAGGAAAAAGAATGTGTCTTATTCAAGGAAACGAGCGTCACTGGAATTTAGACCATGTGGATGTGGAGTTAAATGCAAGAAGAATGTTAGGAAAGTTAGGAAGGCACTAAATTATGAAGGGCTTTAAAAGCCAAACATAGGACTTTATATTTGAGCCCGGAACAAACAGGGAGCTACTGGAGCTTATTGAATAGTGCGGGCAGGGGCTAACATGGATAGATTGCATTTTAGGAAGATCATTTTGACAGCTGGGTAAAGGGGAGAGTGGGGCGTGGGGAGACTTGAGGAAGGAAGACCATACTGTGATGATTAAAGTCTGCACTAGGGTGATGACAGATTCAGAGTAGAGAAATGGGAGATGTTTCTAAGGTAGGCTTGAGAGAATTCAGCAACAGATTGTGTATGGGTGGGAGGTAAGGAGTTGAGGATGACTCCTAGATTGAAAATCTCTGTGACAGTGAGGATGGTGATTCCCACAACATTAATAAGGAAGTATAAAAGAGGAAATGGTTTGGGGCAAAAGATAGTGAATTCAGTATTGGACATGTTTAGTGTAGGACATTTAGTGTGCACTGTCAAACAGGCAGTTGGAAATATGAGAAAGGAAGTCAAAAGAGAGGTTAGGGCTGGATGAATGGATCTCAGAAGCATTTGCAAAGAGATGATAATTAAATTCATAGCAGCTGATGAGATCACTAAGTGCAATAGCATAGAAGGAGGAGAGGACTGAGGACAGAACCCTTGGGGACTCTCCCCTTTCACAGGTCATCTGGATGAAGATCCAACACAGACTAAGATAGGTTGGAAGAGAATCAAGACTGTAGTACGATGTAGCGAAAACTCAGAGAGAAGAGAGAATCAGGAAGAAGAAGATGATTGACAGGGTCAAGGGCTGCTGAGAGGTAAAAAGATGAGGGTCAAGAAAAGACCATTACATTGGTCAATTAAGAGACCACAAAATTAGTGGCAGTGTCATGATTCAAATCCAGGACTTGAAATGGCAAGTTCTATGCTCTTTCTTCTACAATGAAAGGTATTCCTTGGTAAAGACATTTTAAGCATTAGCAAATAACTGGGGGAGGCAGCTTTTGGGCAGAGGTCCTACCTAGTATCCTTGAAATCACCTCTTATTTGGAGGTTTCTACTTTAATTGAGCATTATATGGCCAGACTTGTTAACTATTATTATTTTTAACAATAGTATTTGTCCCCTTCTCTTGATCCAAATACCACTGATTAATCAAGATTTTTGTCACAGAGCCAAATTTCTTGTTTCACTCTAAGAATAATATAATATTAAGCCTAGGAGAAAGCTTAATAATCTTCTACTCCAACACTCTCAGTTTACAGTGAAGAAAAGAAAGTCCAAAGATGTCATAGGGTCATAGACCTAGAGCTGGAAAGTACATTAGTCTAATCCAATTTCCCCCCATGCCTCATTTTATAATGAAGGTAACTCAGGCCAAATAGTCCAAATGACTTCCCTGGGGTCCCACAGGTTACTTACTCAAAATCACAGTGATAGAGCTAGGATTCAAACTCAGGTGCTGTGACTTTGAGTTCATCAGGCTTTTGGTTTTTTATTTGTTTGGTGTTTCCTAATGCAGCACATCATAAAGTGACTTTCCCAAGGTCACACAGATAGTTGCAGAGCCAGGTATAGAAATTTCATCTCTTCAGTGTTCTGTGTTCACTTCACTCCTTGCATCATACTAGTTATTAGGCTGAGTCTACATATTCAAATCATCCAGTTAGATAAGGGCCCAAGGCCCCAGTCCTTTGCTATTCTCCATATGTATCAGGTGAAAGCTGCTCTTTGGCCCCCTTATTGAGATAATTTAAGTACAGAGACCTAGTCTGAGTTTTACTCCCAGTGTTAACACATAGACCATTTTCCTCTTCCTTTCTGTGTGATAAAAATTTAACAAGGACAGAAAAAGCATTAAATGAATATATTTTTGCAGCTGTTTGAAGGTCTGTAATGAGAACAGGAAATACATAATTGAACACAGAGTGGTACAAGGTAAGTCATCAGAGTAATATATTGAAACACACAATCATGCAAAGTAATAAACTGGAACCATTTTGTATGAGGTCAGGCATGTTTCTTTGAAGTTGGACGTCAATTTGCATTCCCCAGGATGGAACTGTCTGGCGCTTCTGCATGCTCATTGATCTACAGCTGCCTAATGAGACAGAGGGTGACCAACAGGTGATACGCAGAAATAGACCAAGTTTACTTGAATGCCCATAAGGATAAAGATCCGTTTGAGTCTTGAGCTTGCAAAATTAGGTTTTGGAATTCTCGAGTGTATTATCAGAAAAGCTACAAGGGCCAGAAGAGCACTTGAGCTTTCCTTTTGCTATGTGACCTTGAATGGTCGCTTCTATATTCTATCATGTCTGACTGTCTCTAAACTGCGATGGAAATACCAACCGGAGGATTCTTTCACACAGTTTAATGTACAACTCACTAAAGTAGGGATAAGAAACACTTGGTTCTAGTCTGGCTATTGTGCAGGCTCCCTGCGTGAATCAATCTTTTGTTTCCTGTCTATGTTAGATTACCCATCACCAAGGTGCGGTTAAGAAAGAGAGACAACACAATAAAGGGAAAAGAACACATGACTGTTAAGAAAATGATTTTGCCTCACCAGACCTTAGTTTCCTTATTTATAAAATGAAAGGATTTGTTTAGATGATCTTTTTTTTTTGGTTGAGGCAATCAGGGTTAAATGACTTGCCCAGGGTCACACAGCTAGTAGATGACCTTTTAAATTATTTTCAGGCTCTATTATTTACTTCCCATCCAGTTTCCCACATACCCTGTATCACCTGATAGGGTCATGATAGGGGAAATCCTGGGGTCCTTGGAAGAAAGGCAGGACCTGAATACAAGTGCCTCTTAATATGCTTGAAATCCAGATTCTGTGGTGTCAAAGACGCTGGTATATCCTTGGAGACAGGTGCATTCTAATTAGTAAGTATTATTGTGAAGAAATAATTCAGCTCATGTTTGATAATTCTCTCTTCCAACCCATTGGAAATACCAAATACACCTCATGCTTCAGTAGAGCCTTTCAGGAAGACCTCAAAATATTTTATGAACACTAATTAATCCTTAAATTAATCCTTAGAACATTCTTTGAAGAAGCCTTGAATGATTGGGGTCTGGATTTCTATGGGGAGAGTATGGGCTCCTGCCAGGAACAATCTGGTTGAATACCTTTATCTGAGTCCTGTGATGGGCTCCCTATGGAAACACCCGTCCACCTCTACCTTGGATATTTCCAGCTCTTGGCATACCACTCTATGTTCATCAAGGCTCCCATTTGAAAAGCAGACAAATACTTTCTCTTGATGTCCACAGAGCATATGAAGTCCTTTTCCTGATATGAATTCAATCAGTCAAGCACCATTAAGTAGCTCTTAAGTATCCAACACCTTGCTACATACTGTGAGAAGAGAAATATATAATTGATCCTTCCATACGACATGCTGTAAATCCTGGCCTTTGCAGAGAGCCCTTTGAGTCCTCTGGATCCTGCCTTCATCCCAGGGCCTTCTCTTTTCCTCCAGAGGCCATTTCTGAGTCAGTTCTTTCTACTGCCATCTCCCATCTCCTGAATGGAATCCCTCAGGCCACACTTATGTCTTCTCTTGACTGCTCTGACCTAGGCCACTTGAGCTTCAGATGACAACATCACCATCTGCCACAAAGCTGGATTTTGACAGAGATCTTACGGAGTCTAATCATCTTCCTTCTCCAACTCTCCTCTCCCCAGCTACATATATTCTTCCTGGACTCAATACTTAAAGGCTAGCATATCCTTAACCTCTTATTTCTTTCCAGTCTAATGATTCTGAATCCCTAATGTACTAATGCTAATGTATAAACTAAGCCTAATGTACATACTAATATACAATATATAATGTATGGGGATACTAATGTACCAACCCCATTCCCTGTCTCCAACATGAACATGAACATTCTTTTATCTCATCATAATCTTTTATCATTTCATCTTCTATGTTTTATATCCCACAACTCTGTGCTTTGTCCACATCATATGCTCCAGTCTCTTTACCCCTCGGTTCTTTCACAGATCCTTACCCCTAAACTAGCTATGCTGTCTCCTTTTCCTAACGTGACCCCTTGGTAAACCAATTCAACCCAACACTATCCTTCAGAGTCAAACCTCTCGTCCCCTTTTCCTATTGACAATCTTACTTTAAGAAACTCAAACTATAGATTACTCCCACCATCTCTTCTTCTGATGTTGGCCAAATTCCTAAATGGAGCTGGAGGAAATCACAAAATTGTTCTGACTGGGTTCACTACAAATTTATGTTATACAATCTAAACAGGGCCCTCTCTGCAACATCACTTAACTTTCTCATTCACCATAGCAGCTATTCTAAATTTTCTCATCTCTCCTCATGCTCCACTCCCTCTAAAATATCCCTTTCCCTCACCCTCTCTAATCAGAGCTTTGCCACATGCTTAAACTAAAAAATAAGGCCATTTGACAAGAACTTCCTCTTTCCTTTCCTCATCTTGTACTACTTACAAATATTCCCCACTATCTCTTCCTTCATACCTCTATCTTATGAAGGAGTAGGTAGATCTTCTCTTTACCAATGCAAATCCTTCTATATATGTTTGATCATATCCCCTCCTAATTTCTCCAGTAAACTAACCCAACTGTCATTTCTCCCTTTCTACTGTCTTCTTCACTGCTACCTAGAGCTCCATCGTTAAAAATACCCACTCAATACAAATATTTTTGCTAGTTGTTGTGTGCTACCTCTCTTCCCCATCATGGCTAAACTCCTTAATAAAGCAGTCTGTGCTCTATTTCTCCACTTCCTCTCTTCTCACTCTCTTCTAAATCTTTTGAATTCTGGCTTCTGACCTCATAATTCAACTGAAACTGCCCTCTCCAAAGTCTAATGCTCCTGTTCCTCCTTGGTGTCTGAAGTTATTAACACCATTGATCAAGTTCTTCTGGACTATCTAGCCTCTTTACATTTTTGTGACACTTCTCCCTGGCTTCTTTTCCTATCTGTCCCATCATCTTTTCACTTTGCTTTGCTGGCTTTTCATCCATGTTATGTCCACTCTCTGTGAGTGTCTCTCAAAAGGTCTGTCTTGATCCCTATTTTTCACTATATATAAGCACACTTAATAATCTCATAGGCTTCCATGAATTCAATAATTTTTCTTGATTTCGGTAATTTTTATTCAGCTGATTCTAAGATCTATTTGATTAGATAATTCCAAATAGAGGTACAAATGTAAAAACTATCAGACTTGCAAAAAATTTCCACTGAAGTTTAGCTGCTGCCTTCTTCCCAACAGACAGTACCAGTAGTTATTATGTTAAGGTAATGAATTCTGTTATAATCACTCTGTTAATGCAGGCTATTACTCTTCTTGCTTAGCATTCTTTTTTTGTGAATAAAAATAAATCACTCATCCTATACGTGATTTATACTGGGCATTTAGTATCTCTTATAGTTTCCCTTTCTGGGAGCTCCAGATAGGGTCCATAACTTTTACTGTGATTAACATCATCCCAGGGCTGCCCGAGTGGGGCTTATTAGTAAGCCAATGAGTATAAGACTAGTGGAACCTACTTCTAATTAGAGGTCAGATTTACCCAGAATTTCACTTAAACAGACCACTAGAGTAAATAAAAGAGTGATATAGGTTACAGCACCAATGGCCTTAGCCAAGTACTATCACTATGCTAGGATTATTTGACTTTTCTTCTCAGTCTTCTTTCTTGGGTCATTTCTTTACAGAGGAAGAATGGGCAACTCAGAGATGTATGGTGATTTGCTCAGGGTCACAGTCACGGATCTTGGAGCATGTGGTGAAGACATGGCTTGAAACTTCCTTTTCTGACTCTTTCTACTGTACCATGAAACTGAATCACTTCAATATGAATTGTCTTAGGAAGATTCTGAAGATGACCTGGCAAGATAAGGTACTGGATGCTGAGGTCCTTTCTCAGGCTGAACTGCCTGCCAAGCATTCAAACTCTCCTGCAGAGAGCATAAGTCCAATGGGCTGGCCATGTTGTTCAAATGCCAACTGAATGTTTGCCTAAAGGACTATTTGATGGAGAACTCACACAAGGCAAACATACTTCAGACGTAAAGAGAAATGGGAGGTCAGAAGAAGCAATAAAAGGACACTCTCAAGGTCTCTCTGAAGAACTTTGGAATCAATTGTGAGACATGGGAGATGTCAGTATAAGACCACCCAGCATGGCATGCCCTCATCAGAGAAGTGCTGTGCTCTATTAGCAAGGCAGAATCGCAGTAGCTCAAAAGAAATGTGAGATGTGCAAATTTAGAGAAGGCACCCTCAAATGTTCACATGGATTATTTTGCCCAACCTGTGGTAGAACATTCTGAGCTTATATTGGTCTAATCAGCCATAGCTGAACACAGTATAATTTGATTCTAACATAGTGATGCCATTTTGTTCCTCTTCAAGCACAAGGGACAACCACTAGGGATAGGGGAAGAAGAAAAATGAAAGGAAAGGAGAAAAGAGGAGAGGAGAGGAGAGGAGCATTTATTTAGCACTCACCATGTCAGGCACTGTGATTTATAAATATTAACCCAAATGGTCCTCACGATAACCATAGGAGATAGGAGCTATTTTCATCCTCATTTAACAGTTAAGGGAAATGAGGCAGATAAAGGCTAAGTGACTTAGCCAAGGTCACACATTTAGTAAGTGTCTAATGCGGCATTTGAGTTTTGGTCTTTCTGACTCCAGGATACAGCAGAATGGCTGTACCACCAGCAGTTTCCTAGTAGAAGGCACAATACTTTTTTTCTTTTTCCTTTTTCCCAAATGGGCAGATGTGAGCACAAGTGGGAGGGTGATTAACAAAAGACTTGATGCTTTTCACCACTTTACCCCTCCCCAATTTGTGTCTATAGCTTCTTCTTCCCCTGAGGACCTTTAAGAGAAGGTGAGTGAATTTGGTTTCTAGTATCATTTTCTGAAAAGATAATAGTTTGGGTTCCAAGGATATTTATTTCCTGCTGCTATGATTTTAGTGACAAATTACACCATCCCTGTTCCCCCTAGCCTTTTTTTGCTGATAACATGCCCCACTGGATTTATGCTGCCACCAAGACGTTTTTCCTGTGGGTGCAGTGTATTTTCCCAGGACTTCTCTGGATGAGAGACATTCATCAAGATGACTCTTTTCTTTTGCATTGAATTCTCACCATTTAGGTTATTGAAATCAAATGTTAAGAATCAGGAATTGACACACAGGGCATCTCCAATATCCATCAGCAACTCAAACTGTTGCCTTCCGAACAGGGAAGGCAGGATTTCCCATGAATACTGACAAGATGAGTACATTCTCATTTCCACTCAAGCTGTGGCATTATTTTACTAGTCACTAGCAGAGGTAGGACCTAATGCTCTCTGATCTAAGAAGATTAGGTAAAAAAAGTAAGGGGATAAATAGAGTCCCTGAAATTCTTGAAGCGGAAGTATCATCCTAAAGTCATTTTGTATCTTCTCTTTCTTGCTTTTTGCCTCCTCCCCCTAGCCCAGAAAGTGAAGAAATACAGTATTCATGATACTACAGAGTTAGGAAAGCCTAACCAACCATGAAGCAAAAGGAAAGCCCTTTACATACATTACTTAATAACAAATTCAGCCAGTTTTTGTGAACTACACCTTTTCCTGGAGTCTGGGGAACCAGTCTCACTATCAGAGATTTGAGCTGATCACGGGCTGGCACTTTTGTGACCTAAATGTCAGTCTCTCAGACAGACCTACTACAACTCTTTTCTGTACTGAAAAACAGCTCTGTGTCTTGCAGGCTTCCAGATAACTCCAGTCATGAGGGATATCTCGCTCAGCAAATCCTCAAAAGGAAATCATAGTCCTCATTTTCTCTGTTTGTAAAGGGGAAGGTTAATTCAATTTCCCCATCTATGGGGATTACTATTCTAATATTTTTCTTTTCACAAAAGTTTGTTTATCTTATTACATATTCCCCTAAAGAAAGGGGTACATGGGGAAATATGTTACCAGGGGTTGGTGAGGAGAGGTGAAAGATGGCTACCCCTTTGTAGAAGGCTAGGGCTTGAGACTCCTAATATATGCCAACTCATTGAGTAATTAATCATGTACTCCCATAGGAAACCTCCTGGTGTTATTCAATGTATACTCTTATTTAACTTTTCCCTGAATTTATGATTTATCCTCCTTTTGTAGATTGAAAGCCATTTGAATATAAGGGTGATGCTTTACACCAGAGGAGTCAAATAGCCCCCCACAACACTTCTGAGTGAAGCTCAACTAGATTAAAATGTTTGGGGGAAATATTTAACAAAGCAAACAAAAATACAATAGGACATAAATGATGTTAATATGTGGTTTTATAGGTCAACATGTAGCCTCCAAGGACCCTTATGTTTGGTTTAGTGGTCTGCTTTTCTATTTGAGTCGGACACAACCTTTTCTAAGTGTTGAGTACACTGTTTTGTAAAAGCAGATGAGTTATGGTATTGAATGAAACAGAGTACTATACTTGGAATCAGGAAGACTTGGGCTAGAATTTAGCCTCAGAGCTTGTGGCCCTGGATCAACCAGACAACCTCTTTGAGCCTCGGTTTCTTCATTTGTAAAGAGGACAAAACTAGCTTTTAACTCAATGGGTTGTTGTGAATAACAATGGAAATGAAGTATGTAAAGCTCTTTGTAAGCCTTAAAGTGCTATGAAGATAGGAACTATTTTGTACGTTTGTTGATTTATTGACTGTTGGTAGTTTTGAACTAACATTTAAGAAGAATAGTAACTGAGGATTGTATTTCCCAATCCCTTGGTTCCAGCCCTGTCTACAAAGTTCAAATAACCAATAACCTGATTTCTTTGCGTCCCTAGGTAGGCACAAGGTAAATATGGAACAGGTCAAGCCCATTTTGAAATTTCCTGTTGTATCTGTGGCCTGTTAGAACCAGTGCTTCTTAAACTGTGGGTTGCAACCCCAATGCACACCCTTGGTCACAAGGGAGACTCAGAGAAGAGTGTAAATGGATCCATGAAGGCCCATTTGCCACTTCTTGAGAAACAATTCTGAGTACAGGGTGAAGGACATTATCTTTGTATCAGAAGAGTGACAAATCAGAAATGCATCTTTTCCTACCTTTGGCCAGCTTCTGTCTCTACAACCAAGAACTGTACTTTGCACATAAAAACCACTCAGTAATATTGATTGAATGAAGTGGGGGGGAAAGAGGGAGGGAGAGGGAAGGGGGGATGAGAAAGGAAGAGTGAGGAAGGGACACAGAAGGGAAGAAGAATGAAATGTGATTTAAATGTTCCTTAATATGTCTATATGTTGCTCCATTTAGATTTCTATCTCTCCCTACCCTGACATCAGTCCCACCCCAATGCTCCCCACCCCCATGCTTCCATGAGAAAATAGAGACTCCATTCTCATTTTTGGGTCTATTTCTTAGCTGTATTTTTTTCTACTGAATCTGTTAGCCCAAGTCTTTATCTTGGCTCTCCACTGTGCTCCCTGGTCTGTGTTTTCCAGCAGTTACTCTGTCTCCTTCCCCATTCCCAGAGTACCCACATCGTTTTCACCAGTCCCAATGCAGCTGTCACTGGCTCACTGTCTGCCTCTCAGCAAAACTGCTTTTTAGAAATTGTGTGTGTGGAAATCCCAGGAAACCTCTTATCTCTCCTTTTGTGAGAGTGAAGATGGTACAGCCTGTGCTTTTACAGGCACTCAGAACACAAATTTGTTTTCATCTTTTACCTTTTGGGCTAAATCCGATAATAGCCAATGGTTCTCTCACATTTTTTATTGAGAAGAGTCCAGGATGGTCGGCAGACCACAGCAAGGAAGTGGAAAATGACTCCTTGAAATGTGGCCAGGGGCTTCAATTTCCTGGGTCACTGTAACCCAGGCCCTGTGAAGAACAAAGTCACTAATGATAAGATGGGTTTATAAGCATGTTTGCTTCCTGGAAGGAGATGGAAGCAGTCCTGTTATTCTAACAAGCATATAGAGATAATTACAATTGATTTTTAGGGAGATACAATGTTACAATGGAAAGAGCTTTGGCTTTGGAGTCAGATGGGGCTGCATTCAAATTCTGGCTCTATTCATTACTACCTGTAACACCAGGCAAATCAATCCACTTACACGGGCATTAGAATCCTTATGTGTAAAATGGGAGTGGAAGGGAGATCTATAGGGATTTTTCTAGCTGTAAATTTATCATCCTCTAATTAATAAAACTATTTCTACCTCTAAAACTATAATCCTGTGGTATAGACCCTTTGCTTCCAGACTAATTTTATTTGTATTTAAGGACTGCATATTTCTGATGCCTAATGAGGAGTTCTTAATCTAGCATATATAAGTGTTGTCCAAAGAACATGAAGTCTATTCTTAAGTCTTCAGGCTGTATGTTAGGAAGCAAGTAAGATGACAACTCAAGATTCTGATAGCAGGGGAATATGGTGATCACACAGGTGTGAAGGAACTGACCTTTTCCTTAAATGGCTCCTTCTTTCTTTGTCCTCTACTGAAACTTGTCCTTAGCTGGGATGACAGACTTCTGGAATACAAGAGTGAATTCTGACCTATCCTTTTCATCTTGAACAATAAGAAAAAAAGGGGTTTTCTTTTCTTTTCCTCTTTTTGAGCTATGTAAGTGGGGGTTAGGGGAAAAGAAAATCAAAGGAAGAAAAGTAAAGTACTGCTCTCTGGGGTAGATAGAGTGATGATAATGGACTATAGAAAGAAGACAGAGCTGGTAAACTTGCTTCAGTTTTCTATGCAGTGGAGAATGATCTTTGGGTTGGGAAGGACAGCACCAAATGACTAATTGAGAGTTGTTACCCAAGATAGGGAAGGAGATGATGAGAGGACACCTAGCCACCCCAGTTACTTTCAGTTTACCAGGTCCAGATAAGCTAAATCCTGGGGCACTGAGAGCACAGGCAGATAGGACTGCTGGGCTATGATCAATAGTATTGGAAAATAGGGTATCTATCATGAGATTGAAAAAAACAATAATAGAAGAGGATGTGTTCCGCAAACTATAGGCTGATGATCTTGACTTCAACACCTGGCAAAATTCTAAAGTGTATTCTTAAATGGATCATTAGTGGATATAGGGAAAAAAAGAACTCATGATCGTGCCAGTTTAAATTCATTTCCTTTTTTTGATAGAATTATTAGTCCAATCCTTACGCAATTTAGATATCCCCTTCATAATATCCTATACAGCAGATAAAATAACCTCTATTTGAACACCAGTGACAGTGAACTCACAACCTCACGAGGCACTCCGTCTCGTTTTCAGATAACTTTAAGCATTCGGATAATTCTTACATTGATTCAAATCAAGTCAAGCCAGGAAGGATTTATTACATGCCAGGAACTATACTAAATATTAGGCTCCAAATTAAAATAAAAACAAAAATAATCCCTCCCCCCAAAAAAAGTTTACATTATAATGGGGGAAGGTAACACATATAATGAAGCTGAAAATTGGGGGTGGGAGTAGCGAGAGAAAGAGAGTGGAGTGAGGGCCATGGATGGGAAAGAAGTCCAGAGTCAGGAGTGGAATTAATAGTAGAGAGAAGTAAAGAATATAGTTGGCCTGGGTTCTTTCCTTAAAATGATAGTTCTTGGAGGAACTGAGCAGTTAGAAGAAGGGGCTTCAGGGATGTGATGATCTTCCAAAATGAGATGGTATCTATTCATAGTTGGGGTGGGGGAGAAGTACACAGAGTCAGGAACAGAGTCCACAGAAAAACGAAGGATGGAGCTGAAGTTTACTTTTTATCCCTTCTATCCATTAATCTTAGTTTTTCATTCTAGAGCCTGATCAAATACGTGATCATTCTACCTCATGACATCCCTTCAAATACTTCAAGACAACTATCAGAGGCCTCCTAGAGTCTTTCTTCTCCAGGCTATACAGTCTCATTTCCCTCTGGCAATCCCCACACAGCATGCCTTTGAGTCATCTCACCATTGTTCTTATTTTCCAAATTGAAGAGCAAAAAATTGAGGTTCAATTTATATCATATCCATCATACCTAACAAAGCTAAGCATAATCCTGAAAGAAAAAAAATAGACATTAAATGAACTGACAGACTTGGAGGACTTTGTTTTTAAAAACAACAACAACAACAAAAACTTGAACTTACTAGAAGATTTGACATACAAGAGCCAAGAGAAATATAAGGTTGATACCAAAGACTAATTACAAGGGACTCAACAAAGGCAAATTGTTTAACTTTTATGTATATAAAATGTGAAACTTATGCCTAAGATTGTTATTAGTAAGTAGGTAGTTTGTAAGAAAGATTGGGCTAGATCTGAGTATGATATGACTTTAAAAAGTAAAACCATTTAGGAATAGCTAAAAAGAGTAATTATTTTATACAAATGAGCTGAGAGAGGAAGAACCAACAGAGGAATTAGATGGGGGAGGAGGGCTATTAGTTCTGGAAACCTACTTTCATTGGGAATGGGTTCAAGAGAGAATAATACATACATACATACTATATATATATATATATACATATATATGTATACACATGTATATACATATATATATAATGGTATAAAAGTCTCTTAAATTAAGAAAGAAATTAAATGCTAAGGGGATAGGGAGGGGGAAGAGTATAATGGAGGAATCTGTATATCTCACCCTATAGGAAGGATGAGGGAATAGGTTAAAGGGGGAGAACATAGATGGGTGTTTAGATTAATGGGAGGATAAGGGAGAGACACTGGAGCAGAGGTAGGTTAAGTAACAGAAGGGCAAGGTAATGGGTAGAAGTAAAGTAGAGGAGTAAGGAGAGATTGGAAATAATGGATTTGCACAAACATAAAAACAAATATCAGAAGTAGAATTTGTTAGAGAAAATATATTTCTGTATATGTATGTATGTGCTTATCGATATATCTATAACTATATATAAATATATCTATGCTTAATTGTAGCCTTCAGTTGGAGGGTAGGGGGAAAAGAACAAAATAAAAAGTGCACAGCGAGAACAAAAGAAAACTTAAAAGGAAGCAAAGAAAAGATGGACAGTTCTCAACACAATGCATAGTATTTATTATAGGGCTTTCTTGAAATGGAAATTTATTGCTATATATATTCGAATCCTCTCTTACATTCTGCTGTGCCCTTGGCATGCTTTTTTCTTATTTTATTTTGCATTCACGTTTAAATATTTAAGCATATGATATGTTTCTTTTTCTTTTCTTGTTCTGTATTTAAGTTTTAGTAATAAAAAAGGAAAGAGAATTAGGATGGCAAGGTGAGAATCAGTGATTACTGATGAGTCTTTTCAGTTATGTCCAATTCTTCGTGACCCCATCTGGAGATTTCTTAAAAAAAACACTGAAGGGGTTTGCCATTTCCTTCTCCAGTTCGTTTTGCAGCTGAGGAAACTGGGGTAAATAGGGTTAAGTGACTTGCCCAGGGTCACACAGCTAGAACTTGTCTTAGGTCAGAATTGAATTTAGGAAGATGAATCTTCCTGACTGCAGGCAAGATGCTTTATCCATTGAGTCACCTAGCTGTCCCTGTGAGTCAATGTAGTAGAACATAAAGAGAACTAGGCTGGGACAGTGAAAACCTAGATTTAGAATCCCTAATTTGCTTTTCTTCTTTCTAAGCTAAGCATTCCCCACTATGCTTTTTACTCCCTTCTCACCTTTTTCCAAGATTTTGCCCTCTCTCTCTTCAGTCTCTGTCTCTTTGTTCTTTCTTTCTGCCTATAAACATATTCAGACTTTCCCTATTCTTAAAAATGTGCAAATAAAACGAAAAAAAAA
>CM053622.1:679233571-679257506 GCA_028646595.1 Phalanger gymnotis | reverse complement strand
TTCCTTCCTTCCTTCCTTCCTTCCTTCCTTCCTTCCTTCCTTCCTTCCTTCCTTCCTTCCTTCCTTCCTTCCTTCCTTCCTTCTCCATTTCCCTCCTTTTCTCTTACCTTTTCTCCTTCCTTCCTTCTCTCCCTCCCTCTTCTCCCTCTGTCACCATAGCATACTCTTACCTCCTGGCACTTTGCCCAAAGGGATATAAATTTTGAATGCTGAAACCTCACAAAATATCTTGGGGTATATGGGCTAGATTTCTTTTTTAAGGACCATACTTTAAACCCAAAGCACTCTGGCTCTCATTGATTGGCCAACAATAGGTCCCAACCCAAGCCTTATTTGGTCATTATTTGGGCTCTGGTGGCTCAGAGTGAGTGTAAACAGCAATTGTTTCTGTTTTGGCCAGAAACTCTGAGAGCCTTCCCCTCCCAGTTTAACAAGGTAAAAGAGGCCATTCTTTGCCTCATTTCTTACCCAGCTTTAATTGACTGAATGGGCATTGTCTCAGATGAACTGAGATCTGAGAAAGACTTTAGCTTAAAAAGGCCAAAGTCTCCTACTGCATCAGGGGCCATTTTCAGTCCTTCTGATCTATATCTTGCCACTGGACCCAAATGACTATTGAGGAAAAAGTGAGGCTGGTGACTTTGCATAGGCCTTCCTCACTTAAATCCAATTCACTCGTATGTCATAGCATCACCTCCCTGCATGGTCCTCTTCAAGAATAAAGGCCAAACAACAACAAACACAGACTATTTCCATCTTTTTTCAATCTTTGACAATTTGACGTATATGGAGTAATTCTTCAAGTTTGTTTTAATTTATATTTATTCTGTTAATTAAAAATGTGCATAATTTTCATATGGTAGTTAATAATTTTCATTTATTTTTGATGTTTATATGCTATTAGTCATATATTTATATCAATTTCCTAAAGATTTTAACTATCAGACTTTTACCACAGATGTTTTAGGTGAGGATTCCCCCACAATAGATATTCCCCACAGTTCCCTACAGTATTTTTATTCTAGTTGCAATAATTTTGTTAATGTAATATATTTTAATTTTCATAATCAAAATTATCTATTTCGTTCTTATAATATCCTTGATCCCTTGGCTGATTACGAATTTTCCACTTGATCATAGTTTTAAAAGTCTCTTTTTTTTTCAATGTGAGCTTTTATATTTAGATTACTATTCCATCTGTAAATATTTTGTGGAGTGTGGTATAAGATGCTGCTTTAAATTGATATCAATTTTTCTTGACAGTTCTCATGAAATCAGAAGTCTTTTCTCCAGTGGCTTCTGTTTTTGAATTTATCCAAGCACTGGGATATAATGTTTAATTGCTCTTTGATCTTATTTATCCAGTCTATTCCATTCAAATACTTTTCTGTCATTTTTAACTAGTACCAGATAACTTTGACTGTTACTATTCTACCATGTCATTTGAGATATGGTAGTCCTGGGCCCTTTTATTCCTTTTGTATTTCACTATTTGCCTAGCAACTCTTAGATTTTTTTTCTTCCAAATTAATATGACTATTTAATCTAGTTACATACAGTAAATTGACCCTTTGATACTTTGGTTGATATATCACTAACTTTGTAAAATAATATGTGTATTTTCATAATTTTTTTCTTTTATTAATATGACTCATCCACAGACACTGAATATCTCTATTAATTTGGTCTTCTTTTTTCTCAAGAGTGTTTTATAAGATGCCAGGGTGGAGGTGGGGGAAAAGGAGAACACAGAATCAGAGATAGGATAATATGGCATTAGAAATAGAACTTGATCACAGGAAGGGTAGAGGATTGGGAAAAAGAACACAGTTTAGGAAGCTGGGTGATTTCTATCATAGGACATTTATTTTCCTTCATAAATTGATACTTAGAGGTGCAAAACACTGCAGGAAAAAGACGGAATGTGATGAAGCATCTTCACCCACATTACTACATGACTTTGAGTGAGTAATGGGGATATTTTGGGTAAATTTGACAGGTAGTGGCTAGATGCCACTTAGATAGCCAATCTGACCATTAAATAGTCTAGATTCCAGAGAAGTGTGTCGTTTTATAAACTCCAAGAATCATGGACTATCATGGTTCAAATGTACTAACAGATGTTGTTTGTCTTTTGTTCTCAACAAGGACTATGACATGGGAAGATGATGTCATGACTTGCAAATGAATTGGATTTAAGTGAGGCAGAGCTGGGCAAAGTCACCATCCCTCGCTCTTCTTCCGGAGCCATCTGGATCCAGTGGCAAGGCAGAGATCAGGACGACTGGAAACGGCCCCTGAGGGCTTGACCCTTTTAAACTAAGGCCTCTCTCAAGTCTCAGTTTGTCTGAGGCAATACCCATTCAGTTGATTAAGACTAGTTAAGAAATGCAACAAAGTGGCCTCCTTTACCTAGTGAAAAAACAAAATCAATCTGGGAGAGAAAGACTCTTAGGGTTTCTGGCCAAAACAGAAACAATTGCTATTTACACTCACTCTGAGCCACAGGAGCCCAAACAGTGATCAAGGAAGGCTTGAGCTGGGACCTATTGTTAGCCAATCAATGAGAGCCAGAGTACTTTGGATACAAAGCATGGTTCTTAAGGAAAAAAAATAGCTCATAGTCTAATCCAGACATCTAACTGATACATAAATACTCTCAATGACATCCCCTATAAGTGACCACTCTGCCTCTGTTAGAATATGGTATTCCATTGAATAACAACTCATTCCCTCATGTTTCAGACAGCTCCAATTGCTAGGATGTCTGATCTGAGATTGAGATGAAGTTTCACTCCTTGTAACTCACACATTGATCCTAGTTCTTTCCAGTGGGACAAAATAGTTCAAGCAACAGACAAGTACTTATTGCCATCACAAGTCAGGCCTGACATTGATAGTCTGAAACTCAGTGAACTCATCTACTGCACTCATGAGCAATAGCTTAAAACCCTAAGTAACTGAATGCCTTGTAGTATGGCATGCTGCTTCCTGTTCCTTGATTGTATTTATCTCTGTTCTTCAATAATGTTGGGCTTGGAGAGTAAAAGAGGTGCTGATTCTGTTTTGCCTATGCCTTATGTACTTTGTAGTGACCTATTTTGTGACAACTGAGCTTTTTTGGTTAGCTGTTTTCCAGGGCCTCTATTTAAACATCTAATCTATAAAGTTCTCAGTAATTGCTTTGCTTTCTCTGTACTATATTTAATGGAGTTTATGCATTTCCTCATTAATTAAAAGCTATTCTGCTTTGTGTTTATGGAGCCAATTCTTCGTTGGGTAGACAAAAAATGGCAAGCTCCCTTCAGGATATGACTTAAGGCTAGTCCTCCTCCTTAGAAGTGTACTGCTATTTAGTCTTTGGTATTTCCCTCTTCTAATCTGACTTTGCTACAATGTTATACAAAAGGAGATCCCCTGGATGCATGTAATCCCTAAAAACATGTCTCTGTCATACCTGCTTTTCCTCCCACTGATCAAGTGGGATTCTGTGGGAGAGTGAATCCTTTGTTGTATAGAGGATTTTCCTTATCATTCATTTTGTTAAACTACTTGATTTAATTAATGTCTTTAAAAAAAGTCTCTGCCCCAATTTAGTCTCTAAAAACAAACAAACAAACAATCAAACACTGATTGAGTCTCATGAACTGTGGTTTTAAATAGATACTGAGCCAAAGTTTTCCCTGAATGAATGGCTGTGTTTAGGAAGCCTGTTTTTGATTGGGGCCTGAAATAATATATTTATTTCCCAATTTATTCAATATTATTTCCCTTCACAAACTGTATGATCTAGATCTGCGGTAGGGAACCTGAGGCCTTGAGGCTACTACATGTGGCCTTGGGTGTAGCCTTTTGACTAAGGCCAAATTTTACAGAACAAATCCTTTTATTAAGGGGATTTGTTCTGTGAAGTTTAGATTCAGTTGAAGAGCTGCACTTGAGGACCTAGAGAGCCACATGTGGCCTTGAGGCTACTGGTTCCCCACCCCTATTCTAGATAAACTGGAATCCTAGATATTCTCCACACTTGGCAATAGATTTGCTATCTTTAATCAAGTTGTCTCCTGTGACTGGAACCCACTTTTTCCTTTTTTTCTATTTCTTAAGATCTTTAACTTCTTTCTGGACTTAGCTCAAGTTTGACCTCCAGTGCTGTCTTTTCTCATCCCTTTAGTTTTGTGTGTTCTCTCCATCCTCAGATGACCTTGTAACTTCCCAAATTTGTACATTTTGTTATCCAGGAGAATGTAAGTTCCATGAGGCAAAAACTTTCATTTTTTGTGTCTTTCACATATTTGGCAGGTAGCAAGTATTCGTTGAGTCTAATCAAGATGAGGTGGCTCCCTCATTTCCAATTTCTCCATTCTTTCATCCATCCAAAATGATCTTTCCATTGGGAAAGGCCTGATCATATCATTCTGATCTCATCCACCATCAAAAGCCTTCAGTTGAAATGCCCCCTTGCACAGGGGCAAGCAGCCCTCTTGCACAGGGGCACGCAGCCCCAGTGGTGTTCCACTTACTGGAGCGCTGTAACCCTGGAGTAAACCCAATTCACTGAGCAACACTGATCAAACACCTAGCATAAATCATTAGATCTGTTTGATCCCCGATGCGCTTCGTTTAACTGCAGTCTCCTGCTTTTATAATGGCTTGCTTGTACCTGCTCTAGGCTCCGGTATAAAAGGCTTCAAATCTTTGTGCTCAGGGCTGCTCTCTAGACTTTCAGTCTACGGGACAGTCGCTGGCCAGCTAATAAATGATGCTCAAAAGATTTTTAATTGGCTTGGTCTGTGTTTTCTCGGTCTGTCCATCTCACAGTGACTTCCTATTAACAGCATGCTTTGTTTGGCATTCAGTCAAAATCTAGCTTTTTACCCTTACTTCTAATTCTTTTCCCTCAAGCCAAAATGGACTCTTTTCTGTTCTCAGAACTTGGCATTCCATCTCTTTCTTTGTGCATTTGTGTAAGCTGTGTCTCCCCTGGACTCCCACTCTTTTTTATGTCTGGAAAGCACTCCATCTACAACCATACTTCAGAATCATCATTTTTCAAGGCTAGGTTTAGGCACCAAGTGAAGTTTTTTCTGATCATCACAGTTATTGGTACTTAATATTAATTTATTTGTGTATGTAGAGTGTAGAATGTGTTCAAGGAGGACTAGTACCTCTGGTGTGAGGGTTGCCAAGCCCTTTTCAGGGCTGCTTTCCATCTCTGATATCCACCTGATCCATGCAACTCTCACTTGGCTCTAAGAAGCTGTAGCTTGCACAGCAGCTACACCCCCATAAACTGTTTTGGTATGCAGGCTAAACCAGGTTGAAGGTAACCAAGGGGTTTCAAACCCATCAGTGAGTTAGGAGGGTGTCTACCCCAAGCATGTGAAGACTTCCTGGAGTGAAATGGGCAGATGAGAACGATTTGTTCCAACAGCCATGAAGGCAGCTGAAGCAGGCACTGTGGAGTGCCGAGAGCTTGGTCAAGTATCAAAGATGCCAAGGACATCCACTGCATCAAAAGCCATCACCAGTCATCCTGACTCTGTCCTGCCACTGTACTGTGACGAAGGGAGAGTGAGGCCTATAACTTTGTGCAACCCTGCCTTACTTCAATTTACACATGAATCAAAAGACATCACCCATACCATTTTACCATTTTTACCTATCTCAAAGTCCTGTGGTGACAGTCAAGTGATGAAGCAGCAGGTGCAGATATACTGGGACCTGTGGTCACAACTCTACACACAGGCACCTTAGGCCTAGGGTCATTTTCTCATTGGAAGCAGCAGTGGGATTCAGCAGCCCCCTGGGTGTCTGAGTAGCCTTTAAGGATTGCACTGCTTATCTCCTGATGTAAGGAAGGAGCTAGAAAAGGTGCCCTAAAAATTGCCTGCTTACTCAACCCTGGCCTGATTATCACAGCAGGCAGGGATCCAACTCTGCATTGAAAACACAAAGAAATATCCAAAATTTCTGCTAAGACAATTCCACTCACCATTGGCACATGAAACGTGTGCAATCTTATAGACAACACAAAATCTAGTGGACCTGAAAGGCAAACAGCTCTTGTTGTGAGAGAACTTAGCAGGTATCACATCCAAATAGCAGCTCTGAGTGAAACAAGGCTGGCTAATGATGGCCAGCTCACTGAAGCTGAAGCTGGATACGCATTTTTCTGGAGTGGCTGTAGAGAAGGGGAGCGCCATGATGCTGTGTAGGTCATGCAATCAAAACCAATCTAGTCAGCAAGCTTGTATGCTTACCCTAAAGGAGTGGATGATAGGCTCATGACAATGTGAGTGCCACTTGCAGGAAAACACCACACCACCATCATCAATGCCTATGCTCCTGCTATGACAAATCCTGATGAGATCAAAGAAAAAATTTATGAAGACCTGGAGACCCTTAACATCAATGTGCCAAAAGAAGCCAGTTTTGTAATTCAGGTTGACTTTATTGCTAGTCTAAGCTCAGACTACCAGACATGGCGGGGAGTCCTTGGGAAGAATGGAGTTGGAAGCAGCAACAGCGATGGTCATTTACTGCTGAAGACTTGTGCATGTCATGGCTGTCTGATCACCAACACTGTCTTCCATTTACCTAAATGCAATAAAATCTTTCTGGATGAAATCTTGTAGCAAATATTGGCATTTAATAGACTATGTGACTGTAAAGAGAAGAGACAGACAGGATGTGAGTGCAACAAAGGCAATGTGTGGTACAGAATGCTGGACTGATCATAAACTTATTCTCTCCAAGCTAAATATTTGTATTCAATAAAAGCAGCAGTCCCAAGACAAAATGACTTCCAGAAGAATTGATGTCAACAGATCAGAATGCTTCTCTGAGCAGGAACAGTTTGTTGATGACTTGGAGGGAAAGTTGAGCCCACACACAGTTGGCAACAGTGGAGTAGAAAAAGAGTAGGAAGCTTTCAGAGACTTGCTGTACAGCACTACATTTGCTCATCTAAGTCAGAACACTCACAAACATCCAGAGTGGTTTGATGAAAATGATGGGGAAATTCAGCAGCTGCTAAATGAAAAAACGACAACTCCACAGGATTTAACAGAAGGATAGTTCATGCATCTCTAAAAGGGCAGCATTTATTCCAACAAAAATAAAGTACAGATGAAGTTTAAAGAGATGCAGGATTCTTAGCTCAGTAAAAAGACAGATGAGGTTCAGTTTTATGCTGATAGAAACAATCTGAAGCACTTTTATGATACCTTAGAAGTTATTTATGGGCCAAAGACCTATAGTGTATCTCAACTACTCAGTGCTAATGGAGCCACATTGATCCTAGAGAGATGGGATGAACACTTCCAAAGTGTTCTCAACATTAATCAATGCTGTCATTAATCAATGCTGAAGCCATTGACCATTTACTTCAGGTTGAAGTTAATTCCTCCCTAGCTGAAGTATCAACTGAAGAAGAGGTTTTGAGTGTCACTAGGCTCCTTTCATGTGGCAAAGCACCTGGTGCTTATTCCATTCCAGCTGAGATTTACAAGGGGTGAGGTGGGGTGGTCCACTGCTTATACAAAAGCTAACTGAAATATTCCGGGTTATATGGCAAGAGGAAGTTATCCTGCAGGAGTTCAAGGATGCCTCCATCGTCCAACTCTATAAAGGTAAAGGAAATATATTGTCCTGTGACAATCACTGGAGTGGGGACGGGGGTGCAGGGAGGGGAGCAAGGAGGTGTGTCTCTCTCTTAGTCGTTGCTGGCAAGATTCTCTCAAGGGTCTTCCTTAATAGTTTGATCCTTCACCTGGAAGATGATCATCTACCTGAGAGCCAATGTGGCTTCAGAAAGGGCCAAGGAACAGTCAATACAGTGTTTGCTACCTGACAACTCCAAGAGAAATGCCGGGAGCACTACAGAGCATTACACAAAGTATCAAAGGCCTTTGACACTGTCAGTTGCAAGGGTATATGGAAAATTAATGCAAAATGTGGTTGTCCGAAGAAGTTCATTAGTATTGTATGTCGATTTCACAATGTCATGCTTGCCTGGATTCTGGAAAATGGACAATGTTCTTGAGCTTTCCCAGTCACCAATGGAGTGAAAGAAGGCTGTGTACTTGCTCCCATGCTTTTAGCATGAAGTTTTCAGCCACGCTGTCAAATGCCTTCAATGAGGATGAACACGGCATAAAGGTCAGCTACCTCACTGATGGTAAATTCTTCAAATTGAAAAGGCTACAAGCCAAGACTAAAGTGGAGGAAGTGCTGGTGCATGATTTTTTTTTGTTTGCAGATGATTGTACACTCAATGCAGCCACTGAAGCTGAGATGCAACAAAGTATGGATCGATTCTCTGCTGCTTCTGCTAAGTTTGGCCTAACAATTAACATCGAGAAAACACAGATGCTCCATCATCCAGCACTATGCCATCCATAGGTGGAATCATTGGTTACAGCAAATGGAGAAGTTTCACTTACCTTGGCGGTATATTTTCCAGAGATGTACATCTTGATAATGAGGATGCATTGCCAGAACTAGCTCAGTGTTTGGGAGGCTCTGAAGGAAGTTATGGGAGAGAAGAGGTATTAGATTGACTACCAAATTGAAGGTCTACAGAACTTTTGTGCTGACCTCATTGTTGTATGCCTGTGAAACCAGGCCAGTATACCAGCGCCATGCCTGGAAACGGAATCACTTCCATTTTAATTGTCTTAGGAAGATTCTGACGATCACCTAGCAGGATGAGATACTAGACACTGAGGTCCTTTCTTGAACTAAACTGCCAAGCATTCAAGCTCTACTGTAGCGAGAACAATTCTGATGGGCTGGGCATGTTGTTCTAATGCCAAATGTATGCTTTTCGAAAAGACTATTTTATGGAGAATTCACATAGGGAAAACACTCACAGTGGTCAGAGAAAGCAATATAAGGGCACTCTCAAAGTCTCTCTTAAGAACTTTGGAATTGATTGTGTGACATAGGAGACACTAGCAAGGACCACTGAGCATGGTATACCCTCATCAGAGAAGGGGCTGTGCTCTAAGAGCAAAGCAGAAGTGAAATAATATGTAAATTTATAGAATGGACTATTTGTACCCCACTTGTGGTAGAGCATTCCAAGCTCATATTGGTCTAATCAGCCACAGTTGGACACACTGTAACTTGAGTCTAACATAATGATGTCACTTTGGTCCTCTTCAAGAAAGAAGGATAACCATTTGTGTATGTATCTTTTCACACAGTGGAATGTAAAATCCTTAAGGTCAGAGAGTGTCTCCTTTTTGTCTTTTTATCTTTTGCCTCCTGCACATTGCCTTGCATACAGTAGATACTTAATAAGTGCTTATTGAATTGAGCTATAAATATCTAGCTAAAAACAAACAAAAAACTTAGTTCTTAGTAGACATACTGCACCCCAGGCCAAAAGCCCCCTATTCCTGTATTTTCAGAAATACAAATTCCATTTCTGATACCATCTTATTAGCTAGTTATTCACTGTTAATTTATCATCATCTTTTTGCTTCTACATTCTCTACCTGCAATTAGAAGTTATGTTAAAAATATCTCCTAGCCCCTATTGTTTTTAGTTTCCTGCTCAGGACTGTAAACCTCTAGAAAGATTTTTTAGGTTTTTATGGGGATATCATTTGATTTCACATGAATCACCAGAAATGTGTAGGGGTAATGGGGTTAGCCAAATCTTAGGAAGCTTTGTCACATCTCAAATATACATCTTGAAATACATATTTCTCTAAGAGCTTCTATCAGTGGGATCTCTCATCCCATAGCACTTTATTTATTCCTCTCATAAAACTTATCTGAGTCTCATTTTATACCCACAAAGTATACATAATGCCTTGCGTTTACTAGTATTTGTTTACACATCCTATTACCCAACAACAATAGATGTTTATCTCTGTTTAATAAAGAGCTTTTTTGAACACCTACTATGCACAAAGAACTTTGGGAGATGGCAAAAATCATAACAAAAAAAATAATAATCAGAACATCCCGATTACCCTATATCAGAACACACTGAGATGAATGGAAAGAAACTGATCCCAGGGTACTTCGATGGATTTTACAAAGAATTTTTTTGGTTGCCACCACTGTTGTTTTTGCTGTTGTCATCCTTGTTGTTATTTTGGTTGTTGTTAAATCATTAAAATCAAAGGGTAATTATCCTGCTCACTGCACTTGAAGTACACGGTGAAGCCTTGTTGATTAGAAAGTGACACCTTTATGCTAAATTCTCCCCAACTTTCCCTTATACTTTACAGTGACTTCAAATTCATTATGTTGATTGGACTAGACGATGCCTTGAGGTCCCTTTCAACTTTAAGATACTATGATTCTGTGATTAAACAGCAGAACAAATCTGGGCCACTGCTGAAAATGTTTGCTCTCCTTTGAAATGTGGGTCTATATAAAACTGTATGAATGACTCAGTGCAAAATTATTAATGCAACTGTGCAGAAAACATAACTTATGTTTCCAACTTTTCCATAATGCTTTTTTTTTCTATCTAATCTTCCCCACTCAAATTACTCTCCATTTTTTCTTCACCCTCCTAATTCACTCTATTCAGTTTAGGACTCTATATTATCTTATGCTTTTCTTTATCTGCCTCTTGTGCATAAATCTTGCTTTTCTAACCAGACCATATGGCTTCTCGAGATCAGGGGTTATATTTTACACTTCTGTTTTGCACGGCTCTCTTCCCATAGTAAGAATTCAGGAAATACTTTTCAGTTAATAAATTGGTGCTAACCTTAAAAATGACACCAGACAAAACTATGAAGCAGGCAGGGCATACCTTTCCACTTCCCTTTCTGGACTTTTTATTAGCTCATGGAACCCTCTTCTCCCAAATGCTTAGCGGTTGTCCTGAATCTCCTGACCATGATGTTCTGCTCATGTAACCTTTGCTCTAAATGCACATATTTTTTCTCATCTTCCCTCTCCAAATTTGTTATTGACTAGTTGGTACCACAAGAGGATCTAAAAAGATAATGCTAATTAAGCTGATATTGACTTCTTGAAACTTAATGTTATTTGTCCTGGGAATATTTGCATTTTTTTCCAGAGATGAATGCTTAACAGTAACAAAAACAGCTAGCGTTGTAGAGAACTTTAAGGTTGACAAAGCACTCCAGCCACTGCAACCTTGTTCAGTATGAAATGCAGATATCATTATTCCCGATGTACAGAGGAGGAGAGTGATTCCCTGAGATGACGAGTTGCCCCTATTCATACAGTTAAAAGGTGATAGATTTTGGATATGAATCCACATCCCCAGACGCTTTGTCAAGAATAGCTTCTGTGATAGAGTGCTGCCTCACTATGGGGATTTTAGGCATGCTTGTAAGTAAAATATTTGGGGGACAGAAAACCTTTTCCTGGGGCCAAAAATCAGGTCCCAGAGGCACTACCTACTGAGCCTATGCAGAAGGTAAATTCTGTATTGCTTTATACATCTCCTTCATGGATCAAGAGCATCTTGTTCTCTGGGGATGCACAACACTACTTCCCAACTTTAGAGCCAAGAATCCTGACTGGAGAACCAAACTTGAAATGTTCAGACATCCAGTTTACAGACTCAGAGTATGTCTTATCGACTAGTGTTTTGCCATGCTCCTTTTGAGTAAAGGGCAAGGAAGCTCTCTGCCTCTTTCAATACAGAAAGGAAATAAAATTAATAATGACACTGCTTTTGAATGACAGATGTTTACAGGGGACTAGGAGAGGGTACAAACCTTCTGTAGTATAAACATCAACACATACACAGACATTAATACCACATTTTTCCAGAAAATGAAAGCAGTCTTTCAGTGTACACAAAATCAAAGTTCACTCTCCCTCCCTGCCTTGACCTGGTCCAGAATGACAGCTCTGCTTTCTTGCCCCTTTTGAAATGATACCAGTAAGGGACCCAATTAGTACCACTTTTATCCATTTCCTCGGAGAGTCTGAGTCAGATTTATTGAAAGCTGATGGTGTAATTTCCTCAAGTGTTTTAATTTAATCACCTGCATGCCTTTGCTAGTTTTTATTTAATGACTTTAGGGGCTGAGTAAATGCTAGGGGTCGAAATATCTCTGTGGGAAAAGATATCCTCTGATAATCAGGTCTTTCCAGTTTTCTCTCTGTGCCAGGTTGATCATAGGTCTCATCTCATTCTCCTGGGAGAGTCTTAAATCTTCTACTCTCTGGGGCATCCTCGCATTATATTGTGATTAGAGGCATTAGCCGTCACTTCTGGAGCAAAATCAGCATGAGCCAAAGGGGATTTTGCACCAAGGTAACATCTAGGAGGCTCCCCTTCCTGAAGGAGAGTTAAATTGGTTTTTTTTAAACTAACTGCACCTCAACTCTCTATTCCCTACCAGTCACACTGCTTTGTGGGGCAACTCTTCTCAGGGTCCTGTTACTGCATTGCCCCTCTCCTGGACAGACTTTAAAACTTTATACCTCATAGGGGCAAAAACTATACTCTCAAGGGATCAGGAGTCTTCTTCTCCTCCTGCCATTGTACCAATTGTTGATCCAGCTTTTGCACACCTTCCCCAGTAGACTGTCCTCTATGCTGGTCATTTCCATGGGGCAGGGGGGAAATTGGTTTGAGGGCAATGAAGAGCTAAATACCATGCTTTTCTCCAGTAGAGATCTATTTCCCCAAATTACAAATTTAACATTTCAACTACTGATACCCTCTAGCAGAAGCTGTGCTTTTTTCCAGAACTTCTCAGAGCTCCCTCTATCATTCTCACACCTCCCACACTACCATCTTAGTTCATTTGGAACATGGAGAAAGAGGATTTAATGATGCTCTGAATATAATTCTGTCCATGAAGTATTTGAGTGCCTAGACACAATAGGAGAATGCACAAGTCATTGTCTATCTTGACACAAGTTGGGATCCATCTTCTATCCACCCATGATAAGCTCAGCCTTTTCCTTCTATTCCTAACATAAGAGTGAAAAGGACTGGAAATTGAACCTTCCTGATAAGTATGCCTCAAAGAGGGAAGGTTCAAACTTTGTAAGCCATGAATCCGCTATGTCTCGCTCTTAGACATAATAATGGAAACCAAATGAAAGTAGGATGAATCTGGCTAGATGCTTCCAAGGAAGCTATGTTCTGACCTGTGATAGCCCTGGTTTCTTTGTGGGGTGTGCTATTGTTTTGAAGATGTTCTATCTGGAAAGAGTCAAAAGGCTCCCTGCAGTAGTTCAAAACCAATGGCTGTCTATTCTCAGTGTGAGCAGTTTAAGGCTTCCCAAGCACTGAGGA
Source organism: Phalanger gymnotis (assembly GCA_028646595.1). Classification (NCBI taxonomy): domain Eukaryota; kingdom Metazoa; phylum Chordata; class Mammalia; order Diprotodontia; family Phalangeridae; genus Phalanger; species Phalanger gymnotis. The sequence goes on along the minus strand of CM053622.1, from coordinate 679,244,242 downwards.
TTTCCTGGCAGACCAGTTATCTTGTCTGCTCAATGGCCCCATAGTTCAGCCATCCAGGAAGGCATGTGAGGAGGCACAACAGATGAATCAAAAAAGAAGGTGAGAAGGAAGAAGGAGACTGGGAGGAGAAGGCTCTTTGTCAAGAATGAGAAAACTCCCATAAGACTTCAACAGGTTGGGTTGGGACAGCTTGTGCAAGCTTTCTAAATGAATGTAAATCCCCTGGGACTGCATCTGTAATGATTTCAGTGCGGTGGAATTCCAGAAGTTCAAAGATTAATGAAAAAGTATGAAGTGAATGCAATTTAGTCTAAATTGCTTCGTTTGATCCTGTGACCCATGGGAATTATCCTTCACACGGACCCTGGATTGGTGACAATGAAAGCCAAATAGGCAGACAAATGCAGGAGAAAGCTACCTTCTCTTTGAACTAAAGAAAAAGAGTTCAGGCGAGGGACTGCACCCAAATTTTACTCCAATCAGGCCTGTCTGCTCTGGGTGCCAATTACCTCCCAGCAGTCATCCTTTGTGCTCCCTTCCCTCAGTGAATGTCTGCCAAGAAGGTCTCCTTATGGGGCTCTGGTAGGATCACTGGAAAATGGGAAGTTGCTTGTTCTCACTGGAAAGTCACTGCCACTTCTCTGGGCTTCTAGATCATGTATCTCAGTAGTTTCTTCTTCTTCTTTTAACCTTGTACTTTAGCCCAACCCTCTGTAAAAACTTTGAGTATGAGATACCACAGAAAAACCCCTTCTGGAAACACTTTGAGTCTGAGCAGTATACACACACACACATAAGTGCGTATACACATTATATATATATATATATATATGTTGTTGTTTAGTCATTCTTCAGTCATCACTCACTCTTCATGACCCCTTTCGGGGTTTTTCTTTGCAAAGATACTGAAGTAGTTTGCCATTTTCTTTTTACTGATGAAGAAACTGAGGCAAATGTATATACATATCTACATACATGTATATATAATTTCACAACTTTTCAAAATCTAGAGCAAAAAGATATGCCTTTTATTTCCCCTGGAATATGCTGGTTATCTTGCTCAAACTGTTTTAATTTTCATTTGTTTTTCTTTTTTGTTTATTTTAAAAGATGTTACTGATATCTTCTTTTTATCACTTTCATTTCCAAATGTATTTGTCTCCTCTCCTCTTATAACAAAGTTCAGCAAAACCAATCAACACATTAGCTAACCATAAATATATAAAATATTCCCATCTGATTCAATCCAATAAACATTTATTAAGTAGCTACTATATGCCTGGCACTTTGCTAAGTGCTGATAACATAATTAATAAAAAAAAAGATAGTCCTTGCCTTCAAACAGCTTACAATCTCGTGGGAGAGGGGAGATACTACACAATAGGAGGCAGAAAGGATGGGGCACGGCAGCAACAGGATGCCAGGAGTTACCTCTTCTGTGGAGCTGAAACAAGGCAGCAATTCCACATTCATAATCCTCCACCTCTGCAACGCTGAGAGGGAGGCTTATTCTTTTAAACATCTAATTTAATTTCATTTAATTTTTATTTCTGAATTTAACAAAAACCCAGGAAAATGAGCACTTCCATATACATTGTAGAGCAATAGGAGAGGACTGCACATGAAAATGCAAATCTCCCTTACCAGCCTGAATCCTTAAAGAAGCAAGGCCCTTAAATGTAGAACCCTTGACTGAAAAGTCTTCCTTCTTATTCCTAACAATGTAATGTCAACATAGTCTGGTGCTAAGAGGAGAACAGAGGGATGAGTTGCTGACTGGCATGCCTGAAAATGTCACTCTGCTATTGAATCATATTTGGGGGGGGGGTTGTTGAGACAATTAGAGCTAAGTGCCTTGCCCAGACTCACACAGCTACTAAGTGTCGAGTATCTGAGGATGGATTTGATTGCGGGTACTCCTGACTCCAGGGCCAGTGCTCTATCCACTGTGCCACCTACCTGCCATTTTCAATGATTCCCTATTTCTCAAAAGAAAAATAAACTCCTCAGCTTGGCATGTAAAGCCCTTCATTAATTGGCTTGAGCCCATTTTCCCAGGCATACATTTTGTCCCTTTCTATATCCTCGGCATAGTGCATAGTGCCTAGCACATAGGTGGTTAATAAATGTTTACTGATTGATGGATTGCTCCAACCACAATTCTATGTCTCTTTTTGTATCCTCAGCGCATTGATGCCTGTCACACAACAACCATTTTATAAATTTTTATTGACTACATTGACCAACTCTATATGACAGCCAAATTAATTTACTTGCTGCTCCCCCAAATTTAGCAACCCCTTTCCCACGTATATCAATTTCAATAGGCTACATCTCCCCCTCTTCTCTTCCCCCTACTAGGAATGTCCTGTTTTTTTTTAACGTCTTAATCTTAGGATCCTTCTTTTTCTTCAAGATTCAGCCTTTATGCCATTTCCTACAGGAAGCTTTTCCTTATCTCACTTGTTATTTGTGCTCTTTCTCTTCAAATTATCTTATATTTATGTATCTCTTTGCAGGTTGTATACCTCATTAGACAGTAAGATCCTTGAGGGTAGGGAATGTTTTTCACTTGGTCTTTGTATCCCCAGTGATTGGTAACATGTCTGGCATATAGTGGGTGCCTAATAATAATGCATGGTATAGTGGATAAAGATTTGGCCTCAAAGCCAAGGAGACCTTGGCTCAAGGCCTGCTTCTGACCCATACTGGCCATGTTAACCTACCTGGGCAAGCCAAATCAGCCTTAAGTCTATCAGCAACTTTCTTGAACTACAAGTTGTAGTAAAGGTGCTGATCTGCATTGATGGAGGAAGTTTCTTCACTTAGGATTTCCCCATGCTAATGAAATAAGAAGTCTGGTCTTTATCCTTAATACATTTCTAATGCATCTCTGCCCACCTTAGATCTTTAACTCCCTATGTGACTTTGGACAAGTCCCTTAACCTCTCAGGGACTCTCAGTTTCCTCATCTGTAAAATGAGCAGATGGTTTCAGATGGGTTCTGAGCTACCTTCCAGATCTAGAACTAAATTTGGGTATGTTCTCTCTCTCTCGACTCTAATTCCATTTTCAGCCCTTTTCACTGAAACTTTAATGCCTATCTCACTAGGCAGTACTACATTTTGTATAACTTTAATAGCTAGAAAGCTTTTCTTTACTTTGAGTAAAAATTTTCTTCCTGGTAACTTCCACCCTATTGGTCCTAAATCTCCTAGTCTCCATGGCTAGAATAAACTGTCTCGTCTCTACTGACTCTTATAATCCCTGACCCTGGAGTCAAGAAGCCCTCAGTTCAAGTCTGGCCTCAGACACTAGCTATGTGGCCATGAGAAGGGCACTTAATTTCTGCTGCCTCAGTTTCTTCATTTATTAAAAAGGTAATAATAGCAGCTACTTCCCAAGGTTGATGTGTGGTTAAAAATATAATATTTATAAAGTACTTTGCAAAACCTAAAGAATTATACAGGTGGTACCTCCTATGTGAGGTCTTTCCTGATTCCCCCAGATGCTAGTGACTCTTCACCCCTACCAAAAAATTTTAAATTTGTATTTATTTCACATATATCATGGATACACTTATATGTATACATGCTGCCTCCTCTGAAAGAATGCATGCTCATAAACACAGTATCTGTAAAGATTAACTTTAATAGACTTGACTCTGCTCATCAATGCAAGGTTCAAAGACAGCTCCAAAAAACTCAAGATGAGAAAAAAAAACTATGCACACCCAGAGAAAGAATTATGGAGTCTCAATGCAGATCGAGGCAAACTTTTTGCTCTCTTTTTTCCTTCTTTTTTGGTTTCATTTTTTCTTTCTCATGATTTATTCCATTGGTTATAATTCTTCTTTACAACTGGACTATTATGTAAAGAATTTCAATGTGAAGGTATATGTAGAACCTACACTGGACTACATGCTGTCTTGGGGGAAGGAGGTAGGAGAGGGAAGAAGAGAAAATTTGGAACCCAAAAACTTGTGGAACCGACTGTTGTAAACTAAAAATAAAAATAAATTCATTAAAAATAAAAAAGAATGCATGTTCATAGAGGTGAGGGAATATTTCATTATTCCTGCCTTCATCACCAATACTTAGCACAGTGCCTGACACATTGCAGGCTCTTAAGAGATCTTTGTTGAGTGATTGATAGGATTATGGGATTTTTAGCTGGAAGGGTACTTCTAGGTCTGGTTGTCCAACCCCCCTCGTTTTGAAGATGAGCACACAGATGACTAGAGAGATGAAGTGACTCACCTAAAATCATAAAAGCAGTAGGAGTAGAACCAATTTCTTTGACCCCTAATCCCCTTGGGAGCTACACAGAAATATTTCTTTCCTCTTTCTAAATGTAGGTGATCAGTCTCTTTTAATTCTTTTCTTCTCAAGCCTGGACCTCCACAGTTATTATAATTATCAGTAATAAACATGGCTTTGCAATTTCTCATAATTCTGGTTGCCCTCTTCCACACTAGATCCAGTTTGGCATTTGTCATTCACTCTAAAATACAGCACATAGAAATGAGCCCAGTATTCGAGAAATAAATTTGTTAGTGAAGAGCAAAGTGGAAAGAAAAATATTATGTTCTTTATCTGGATTTGTGGCAGGCTGTTGATCTGTTTAAGGAGTAAAGGGTAGTGTGGTCAATATCTGATGGCCTGCTCTTAAAGGAAGATATGTTAGAGCCCACATCCAAGCATGGTGAATTATTTTCTTGTTGGTGTCCAACCTGACTTCTTGTGCCTTAGGTGTTTTAAAATTCATTTTTTATACCTCTACTTTTTTCTTTTCTTTGTCTGTTTTTTTTTTTACCTAGCTCCTTTCCTGATTGTCCAATCATAACCATTTTATGCTGACTCTGGGACTTTCAGGGATACATTTCATTTGCCTTTCTCTTTTGATGCTATCCTCTATAACTTCTAGTTTTGACATTGACCACATATCCATCTCATCTCTGCTACTTGTTGTGGAATTCCTTGTCACTCCACTTCTATACTCTGAACGATAACCAAAGTTCATGGTGTTCACAGGAACATCTCACTACTTCCAAGCCTGACTTCTGCCACTGACTTTTAACTTCCCAATACCCAGTGGTAAGCCATTATATCCTCTCATCTTCAGACATTATACTTCTGTTAATGTAGTCTTAGATAATGTTAGCTTTTTCTTCATTCAATGGGCTTATTTTTTATAATTAATGTTATTTTAGTCAACATTCACTTCCATAAGATTTTGAGTTTTAATTAGTACAATCTGACATAGACTCTACTTATACATTCATATTAAAAATATTTTCATATTAGTCATGATGTGAAGAAGAATTAGAACTAATGGCGGGAACCATGAGAAAGAAGACACAGAACAGAACAACAAAAGAAAAGGAAAGCAAATCGTATGCTTCCATCTGCATTCAGACTCCAAAGTTCTTTCTCTAGATGGGAATGTAATTTTACATCATGAGTCTTTTGGACTTGTCTTAGATCCTTACATTGCTGAGAAGAGCTAAGTCTATCAAAATCAGTCATTGAACACTGTGGCTCTTACTGAGTAAAATGTTTCTCTGGTTCTGCTCATTTCACTCAGCATCAGTTCATGTAAGTCTTTCCAGGTTTTTCTGAAATCCTCCTGAGCATCATTTCTTATAGAACAATAGTATTCCTTTACATTTATATACCACCACTTGTTCAGCCATTCCTCAATTGATGGGCATCCCCTCAATTTCCAATTCTTTGCCACCACAAAAAGAGCTGCTATAAATATTTTGTACATGTGGGTCTTTTCCTTTTTTATCATCTCTTTAGGGTACAGACTTAGAAGTGGTATTGCTGTATCAAAGAGTATGCACAGGTTTATAGCCCTTCGGGTACAGTTTTAAATTGTTCTCCAGAATGGATCAGTTCACAACTCCACTAACAATGCCTTAGTGTTCCAATTTCCCCACATCTTCTCTAACATTTATCATTTTCCTTTTTGATCATATTAGCCAATCTGATAGGAGATTTGTACTTCTTTAATCAATCATTCAATGGATTTCAATAAACATTTTATGTGCAAAACATTTGTGATACAGACACTGACAAAATAGTCCCTACACCCAAGGAGTTTACAATCTACTAGGGAAAGGTAACACATATAAGGTAGTTTGAGGAGGAGAAGGATGCTAAAACCTAGAAGGGGAGCAGGGTTAAGAAAGACAGTATTGGAGTTGGTGCATGAACTGAGCCTTGAAGGAAGCTAATGAGTGTAAGAGACAAAAGTGAGTAAGGAGAGAATTCTGGCATAGGGATAGTTAGGGAACTGTGGTATTAGATCAGTGAACGCAGAGTATGCAAAGGGTAATAATGTGAAATAAGTCTATAAAGTTAGGATGAAACCAGAGTGGGGATGACTTTAAAAGCCAAATTGAGAAGTTAGTATTTTATCTTCGAGGTAAATGGGAACCACTGAAGATTTCTGAGCAAGGGAGTGACATGATCAGACATACGTTTAAGGAAGATTATTTGGCAATCAAGCTGAGGATAGAGCATAAAGGGGAAAGACTGGAAGCATTGAGATCAGTTATTGCAAAAGTCCAAAAGAAAAAGGTGATGGGAGCTTGAATTAAGATAATAAGCATGTAAGTTTGAGAAAGGAATGAATGTCAGATGCGTTATTAAAGTCAAATCAATGAGACTGGGCACTTAATAGGATATGGGTTGCAACGAAAAGAGAAGAGCCAAGATTGAGTCCACGGTTGCAAACCTGACCATTTGGAAGGGAAATAGGGGGCATGATTTAGCAGAGATGATGATGAATTCTATTTTCGATATGCTGAGCTTGAGATACTGATGGGACTTGGCTGTCAAGCTGTACTATTAGCTCATACTGAGTTTATAGTCAATTATAACCCATGTCTATTTCACATAAATTGCTTTTTACCCAGGTTTTCCTCATCCTGTCATCCTGAGCAGTTGATTTTTGGAACCTAAATGAAGAACTTTACATATATCCCTATTAAAATCACACTTGTTAAATTGATCCTCAGTTCCAGTGTACTAAGATAATTTTGGATCCTAATTCTGTCACCTTAACTCTCCCTCCCAGTTTTGTGCCATCTGTAAATTTGATAAGTGTACATTCTATAAACTTATTCAGATTACTAATAAAAACTTTGACCAGAATATGGCTAAAAATAGTCTTCTAGCATATTAATAAAACTTTCCTTGAGCTTTATAGAAGCATATGTAAACTATGACCCCAAACATCAACTCTGGGTTTCCAGAGACCAGACTTCTCTTCTGGGAGTTCCTAAATAGTGACCTCTCTTTAGCTTATGACTTCATATTCATGTCTCCTTATGAAATTAGTTCATGTCTAGGTCTCTACAACAAAAGAACATTTTTAGCTTAAATGCAAGCAATCAATCAATATTAAAAAGGGGGGAGCGCAAATAATCCAGCTAACTTGCCTTTTCCTCTCTGGTGTGCCAACACCTCCCCCAGGGACCTATAGAGTTTTCTTTACTTATACTGCTACCATGGGACTGAAGTGGCAAAGCAAGTGGGAAACATTAAAGATTGCTAAAGCATTGACCCTTTCCCCCAGAAATGCAGTGCACATAACTCACAGTTACAATGCCAAGTTTGGCTATTTTATATCATGACTCTTTCTCTCTAAACCCTCCCCATCTCCTATCTTTCTTATTACTGTAGCGGGCAACACCATCCTCTCAGACTTTCAGGCTTGAAACCTGGGAGTCATCCTGGATTCCTTACTTGCTGTCATGTCTCCCAGTCCCCTCATATTCAATTTATTGCCACGGTCTATAGATTTCACCTAGTAGTTCTCAAATATGGCCCCTTCTCTTCTCTGACATTGCCACCACTCTAATATAGGCCCTCATCACTTCATATTTGGATTACTGAAGGAGCTCGCTGGTGGATTTGTCTGCCTCAAGTCTTTCCTCACTTCAATACATCCTTCATTCATCCACTAAAGTGATTTTTTTCCTAAAGCACTGATCATGTCACACACACCCATATACTCAATAAACTCTGGTGACTTTCTATTGTCTCTAGGAGCAAATACAAAATGCTCTGTTTGGCATTCAAAGCCCTTCATGACCTAACCCTCTCCTACCTTTCTAGTCTTCTTACACCTTACTCCCTGACTCATACTCTTCAATTCAGTGGCATTGTCCTTCCGGCTGTTCCATTAACAAGACTCTCCATCTCTTGGTTTCAAACATTCTCTTTGGCTATCTCCCATTCCTGGAATGTCCTCCCTCCTCCCCTCTTAATACTGACTTCCCTGGCTTTCTTTAAGTCCTAACTAAAATCCTTTCATTTACAGGAACCCTTTCCCAACTCTTCTTAATTCTATTGCCTTCCCTCTGTTAATTATTTCCTATTTAACCTGTTTATAACTCGCTTTGCATATATTTATTTGTAGTCTCTCCCATTAGACTGTAAACTCCTTAAGGGCAGGTACTGTCTTTTGCTTCTTTTTGTATCTCCAGTGCTTATCACAGTGCTTACCACATATTACATGTTGAATAAATGTTAATTGATTGATTTGTTGTGTTTTAACATGAAATTAACTTGGCCACATACCTCAAGCTAGTGTTCACATCTTCAGCTTTTTTGTGAGTCAGGCCTTTAGATTAGTTTGGCTGACATAACAAATCAGACCTTAGGAAAATTTCAAGACATTACTGACTCACATGCTTTCTACACCTTAATACAAACTCTACCTTCCTTCTTATCAGAACAGGGCTAGCGATTATTTTTATTACTTGCCCCAAAGATATTGTATCTGTGTTCCCCAAATAGTTTTCAACTTCTCACTGAGTTTTTCCTCAACTTGACAAACTGTCACATATTTTTATTTGCCCCTTCCATGCCAATCATGCCACAGGCAATTAAAGTCCAGATGAGCCTCAAGAAGGGAGTAGAAACTTTTGAGGTGAAGGAACATGATCCAGACTTGGAACACAAGTTGCTTGCTTCTGCTAGCAACATCTCAGCACATCCCCTTCCTCCCATAACTCATTAATTTAGCATTAGAAGATAGCTCAGGGGTTACCTCTTCCTACTTAAATCATTCATCTCCTCTATAATATCTTTAACAAGTGGTCATCAAACCTATGGTTGAAGAGCTCTGAAGACAGGGAAACAACTAAATCCTGACACATCCCACCTTGTTTTTGGACATGATTGACTAATAGGTAATTGTTTATTTTGAACTCAAATTGCTTCCATAACTTCTACTCATTTATTCTAATTTTATCTTCTAGTATTAAATGGAAAAAAGAAGTTAATCTTCCCTTTTTTGTAACATTGTAATACTTCACCTATTTGGGAATTTCTATTATGTCTTCCTCATGTTTTATTTTCTCCAGATTAAAAACCCCATTTTCTTCAATCCATAGAATCGAACAAAGTATAGGGATGGGGGGAAGGTGCTGAATTTGGAATCAAGAGATACGTGGATTTGAATCCTTTCTCTGACATTAAACTTGCTATGAAACCATAGGCAAGTTCCTTAACTTTTAAAAGTCATCTTGCAAATGAGACAAGTTAGTCTATCATAATACTTTCAATATGAAACCCCCTCAAAGGGTTTTATGAAGCTCAAATGAGTTAATACATATAAAGTGCTATTTAAATGAAAGTTATTATTATCTAGTACCTTAAAGACATTGGACATTGAATTAATGTTTGCTTAACTAAATTGAACTCATTGTGTAATGACATAAAAATATATTTATTATGTGTATATTGTATATGTATACATATTAGCCCTATTACTATTTTGGTGATCCTCTCTTGATCACGTTCCAGCATATTATAATGCCAAACCTACATATGGCTCTACATATCTGACTGACATGGAGTAGAGTTATATGACCATTTCCCTTATGCTAGACACTATACTTCTATTAATGAAACCTAAGATCACTTAGCTTTTTCTGCTTATGTCACATTCTGGACTCCTATTGAGTTCACAATCCATTAAAATCCCTTGGCCTTTTCATGTGACTGATTTATCTGCCACATCTGTCCTATTCTGTACTTGTGTAGTTCATTTGTTTAGTCTAAATGTAAAACTTTATATTTATCTCTATAAAATTTCATTTTATTTGATTGAGCCCATTGTTCCAGTCTGTCAGGGTATTTTTGGAACCCAATTCTGTCATCTGAAGGGTTAGCGATCCTCTCAGCTGTGACATCCACAAATTTGATAAGCATGACATCTATATCTTCCTTTAAGTAAGTGATAAAATTTTTACACAGAGCAGAGCAAAGTACAGAACCCTGGACCCCTGCACAAGAGGTTTCCCTCTGAGTTGACACTGATTCATCACGTAATACTCTGTGACTGGCCCTTCCCCTAGTTCTGTGCCCACCCAATTGTGCTATACTCTAATCCATAAATGGAATTCCATAAATGGGAATGCCTTGCTGAACTCTACGTATTCATTTGATTAGTCAAGTAAATTGACATCAGCTCATTTAGGAATGTTCTTTAAAGTCAATTGTTCAATTGACATTGTGAATACAGCTAATTGTATTTATTGAGTGCATATTTCTCCATCTTACTGAGATCTATATATCCAGTTGCACTGCTGAGTCCCAGTACCATATCACAAACTGTCTACTGGACATTTTGAAGTGGATGTCCTATAGA
>CM053622.1:679206532-679233071 GCA_028646595.1 Phalanger gymnotis | reverse complement strand
AGTCCTTCTAGATTTTTCTAAAACCATTTCCTTTGTCATTTCTTGTGATACAATAGTATTCCATGACATTCATATGTCATAATTTGTTCAGTCATCCCCAAATTGATGGATAGCTCCTTAGTTGCCAGTTACTTGCCACCACCAAGAGTTACTACAAATGTGTTTTGTACATAGAGGAGTTCTTCTTCTTTCTTTTATACTTTTGTAGTATAGGCCTAGTAATGGTGTTGTTAGGTCAAAGAGCATGCCCAGTTCAGTACCTTTAGGACATAGGTCCAAATTGCTCTTCAGAATGATTATACCAATTCACATGCCATAGCAGGGGAGGCACCTGGAGCCAGATGTTCTCCTAAGTACTTGAGGTAACCACTAGCACTAGTTTAGGGCAGCACTCTTTTTCTCCCACCATGGAAACACTCCTTTATTTTCCAATTTTAAAAGATAGGAATATAAAGTATTACACATTGTAAACAATTAGAGACCTCAAAGATTATTTAGTAGAAGTCTCTCATTTTAGAGAGAAGAAAACTGAGGTTGAGGAAAGGGAAGTGACTAAGTCAGGGTCATACAGTCAGGCAAAGGCAGCTGGCATTGGCCCAGACCTCTCAGGGATGGGGGTGGTGTTGATCAAGAGTTATAGTTAAGTCTTCTCTTGGCCTTGGGATGGGGCCTGACTAAGCACCTAGGAGGGTAGGAGTCCAGTGATCTTTGGTTTGGGGGCTGTCCAATCATTTGACTGGGAGAGATATAGGCCTCTGGCCTCTGGATCTATCTGGGTCCCAAGTCAGGCAGAAGCTGACCACTGGAGCAGCCAGAACTCTTCAGTTTCTGTACTGAGTCCTGTTTCCAATGGCTGCAAACATTCCATGTTGTGAAGCTGCACTGGCACAGGGGACCTTTGGGTGGCCTGGTTCCAGAAGGATGCTCCCAACTGCAAGTAAGAGTCTGACTTCTTCTTCTAATAGTTTTGTATTACCGGGCATAATCTATATTCTTCTGAGCTGAGAATCACCAGCTGGAGTTCCTTGGGGAAATCTGGGCCTTTTCCTGCTTAAGTAGATTAAGGGGCATTTCACCTGGGAGATCCAGGGAGGATAGAAGGCTATACTGTTTCACCAGCTGGGGGTAGATAGGGTCAAGCTCTGTCTTCATCTTATTTTCACAAGTTATAATCAGATCCTTTATTTCCATTTTGGCGCTGGAAGGGTGGAAGCTCTTTTGTGGTTGGTGGTGGCAGTGGTGGTGGTGTTGGTAGAGGGTGTCAGGCCCCTTTGTCACAAGGGATGCTCCTCTGAAAGAGGATAGCAAAGGCCACCTGCTGGTTCAGGATCAAGGTGCGCTCATGTCAATTACACATGAAACTAACCTAGGTTAGGATTCTGTACCTCACTAATATGTCCCTCTCCTTTGTCTGGTTTTTGATCTTTACACTCTTTCACCCCCAATGTCTCACCCAATCAAGATGCTTTAAGCAGTGGGGGCACAATCAATGTTTGCTAAAGGAGTAAGCATGTGGAGTGGGGTGCTAATGTTCCTCCAACTGGGACTCTCTAAAGATAATGCTTGAGAGCCTTCAGTGGGGGTTATGAGGATGCTTGTTTGGCTACTGGATGGGCTGAATGGTCTCTGCTATCCTTTCCAGCTCCAAAGACCTGGAACCCTGAGAATGAATAAATGAACGGAGGCTCTGGTAGTGATTGACAAAAGGGCTGGAGAACTTCACTAGGTTCTTTGACAGTAAGAGAGCGAGAGAGACACAGAGAGAGAAAGACAGAGACAGAGAGACAAGAGACAGAGACACAGAGACACAGGCAGAGAGACAGAGACAGAGAGATTGAGAGAGAGAGAGGGAGAGAGAGAGAGACATACAGACAGACAGACAGACAGAGCTCTCAGCTAGAGTCCTAATGTCCCCTCTCATAGTGTATTAGTTGAAAAAGCAAAGAATTTGGATTCAGCATAACTGGATTTGAAATGTAGCTCTGATAATAGCCATTATTAAAGGGCTCATTTGCAAGCTTTTATAGAGGGAATAACTATAACTGATATCAAATCATGTTGTTTCTATATCCACAACTTCTCTTTCTCATCCACACCCTTCACTCATGTATCCACCACCCAAATTTACGGTCTTATTATTTGAACTAGTATAGTGATCTCCTAATTTATCTTCCTGCTGCAAGTCTCTGCTCCTCTCTGCCACTCTAATCCATCGTCTCCACAATCACCACAGTGTCCTTCCTAAAGTACACATCAGGCCAAGGCACTAAGCACTCTCTAAACTCCAGTGACTCTTTTCTCCAGGATACAACTTAAGCCCCTCCTTTTTGGTACTGAAAGTTCTTCACACTTTTCTTTCCAGGCTTGCTACACAGCATCATTCCTCTTCATTCCCTCCATGGTCCATAGAAGCAAAATATAACATTCACACACCACTCTCTATTTCCTGTTGTCTTTGCCATTGCTATGTATAGTTCAAGCCTAGAATGTTTTTCTTCTTTATCTGGTTCTTTTTGTTTCGTTTCGTTTTTTAGAATCCCTGGCTTCCTTCAAGATTCAACTCCAAAACCATATTCTATATAATGAGGCTTTTCCAGGTTCTTCTTGCTACTAGTGCCTTCCTTCTAAAGGTGATCGTGTATCTACTTGGTATTAAAATTGTTACCAGTATTACACATAATTTTACTACTGAGTTATCCCTTCTATTAGAATGCAAACTCCTTGAGGGATATTTTTCTTTTTCTTTTTTGTGTCCCCATCACTTAGCACAGTGTATGCCACACAGTATTTACTAAGTGCTTATTCATTTGTCGCCATACTATAAAAAAATTTCAGCAAAGCACCTGAAGGATTCCTGCTATCTTTATAAGAGGATGAGAGAGAGAGAGAAAGAGAGAGAGAGAGAGAGAGAGAGAGAGAGAGAGAGAGAGAGAGAGAGAGGTGAGATAGATGCTAGTGCAATTAGACAGATTTACAATTGGTTAAATGATCATACCAAAGAATGATCTTTAATGAGTTTATGCCAAATTAAAGGGAGTTTTCCATTGAATTATTCCATGGACCTTTTCTTGGCACTTTGTTGTTTAACATGTATAATAGTAATGATTTTATAGCACTTTAAAGTTTGTAAAGTGCTTTATAAACATTATCTCATTTGATCCTCACTACAACCCTGGGAGTGCTATTATTATACTCATTTTAAAGGATAAAAACAACTTGGGCAAACAGAGGTTAAGTGACTACTTGGCCAGTCACACAGCTGGTAAATGTTAGAATCTGGATTTGAACTTGGGTCTTTCTGACTCCATGTCCAGCGCTCTATCCATTGACCAACCGTTTCTTCCATGTGTTTGGGAGAAGAAAGAGGTTCCATATTAATGAAATTTTCAGATGACATAAAGCTTGGAGGGGCAGTGTAGTGCAGTGCTGAACTTGGAGTCAGAAAGGCCTTCATTGAAACTCTGTCCCTACACTTAGCAGTTTTGTGACAAGGGACAAGTCATTTAGCTTTGAACTATCTACAAAATGAGAATAATAAAAAAAAATTATGCTACCTACTTCGTATGGTTGTAGTGATGTTAAAATGACATGGTCCATGCAAAATGTACCATTAACTTTAAAGTTCTAGGAAAGTATCATACATCATTGTCATTGTTATTGAAGAATTAACACTATGGCATAAGAGCAAAGATGCAAAAAAATGTCAATGGGCTAGAATAAGGAACTGAATCTTATAAGGTGCTTGCTAATAAACAGGACACCTTCTACAAAGTGTAGATTCAAAGGATCAACTCCACAAGTACAGAATGTGAGAAAGATTCCTAGACAACTATTAATTTTGTTTTAAAGATCTGGGAATGCAAGGTGAATATGAGTCAACCATGAAACAAGGAAGCCAAGAAAGTTAACATATGCATGGTTTATATTAAGAAATAAAGGGTCCAGTAAACAGGGAAAGATAGTCCTGCTATGCTGTCCTGGTCAGACCCTATCCACAGTATCCTTTTCAATCATGGACATCACATTTTGAGAAGGGGGCAACCAGAAGACTAGACAACTTGCCCTGTGAGGATTGGTTGAAGGACCAGAAGTTTAGAGAGTGGAAATGAAGAAAGCGAGCAGTGAGCAGTATGTAGAAAATATTTAGGCAGAATATGCTAGCTGTCTTCACACATTTGAAAACCCAAGATGTAGAAGAGGGATTAGACATCTGCTTTACCCCAAAGGCAAAACTAGGAGAGATAGATGGATGAAAGTTTCAGGTAAACAGATTTAGGAAAAGTTCTGAACAATTAGAGCTGTCCAAAAACAGAATAGGCTGCCTCAGGATGTAGTATGTCTCTCATCAGTCGAAGTCTTGAAATAAAGGCTAGCAGACAATTTATTGAGAATTTTGTAGACAAGTTTTCTGGTCAGGTACTTGTTAGATATACACAGGCAGATATCTGTCTCTATCTCTAGATATATCTATCTGTGTATCTTTTCATCCATTTGTCTATCTATCATCTGTTTTTCTGTCTCTCCATCTATCCATTTCTCTATCTACCTATGAGAAATATCCTTGTATAATGAATAGAAGTTTGGCCTCAGAGTTTGAAAACCTGGATACAAGTCCTGACTATTGCACATGTTGTCAGAGTATGGTAAAGTCATTATTAACTTTGTTATGACCCAATGACCCAGTGAATAGAGCACAGGACTTAGAATCAGAAAGATCTGAGTACGAAGCTTGCCTCATACACTTACTAGCTGTGTGATCCTGGGCAAGGACGCTTTAACTTCTCTAGTCTCAGTTTCTTTATCTGTTAAAACAGGGATAATAATAACGTATAGCTCACCAGGATATTGTAAAGTGTTGTGTATATATATGCCAGTTGTTATTTGAGGTACAGTTGTCACTTGCATTGATAGAGGATGTTTTCTCACCTGGGATTTGTCTATACCAATGAAATTGAGTTATGGATAAAAAGATAAAGAGCTACAAATAAATACATATGCATGTATGTAAATGCAACATGCATGCATGCATGTGTCTTACTGATGTGTATAGATTAATGTATATATTAATGAATATTCTTAGTTGCTGGTATAGTGACATCAGGTTAATTTAAAAATTCTGTTGATGAGGCTTCTATGGGATGAATATTTGGTGTCTGATCTCCTGGAGATGGGGTTCTGGTCTATATTCTAAAAGCTGAGCTCTATAATTAATAAGGGCCAAGGCAGGATGTGGCCTTTTTATTGTTCCAGCTGCTTAAAAGTCTCTTTAGCTAAAAGCCCTTGAGTTATGGCCACCATGTCCTTTGGTATGCATAGGCATCAACTCTAAAGACTTATAATAGGGACTGTGCCCAACTCAGTTGGATAGAAATGTAAAGCACCCTTGAAAATAACATAAGGTGCTTCCTACTTCCTAGAGCTACTTTGTGACATCTTATAGTTTTTCAGGAGACAAAGACAAGTTGTGTCAGCCTCCAACTGAGACAAGGAACTACCTACTAGAGAGACAGCAAAAGATGGGAAAACAGCCCTGAGTTTACAGCCAGAGAATATTTAATGAATTCCTAGCTGTGACATTTACTATCAGCTTCCCTTTCTGAGCCTCAGTTTCCTCACCTGTAAAATGAGAAAAAATAATATCTTCATTAAATCAGAGTTGTTGTGAAGTTCAAATCAGATAAAATATATTAGTTGTCTTTTCCTGTAAACCCATGTGCAAATGTATATCATTATTACTATGGATATTATTCATGTGGGTTCTTTTTCTTTTACAATTGCTATGGGGACTCCTTGGTTTAGAAATAATGTATGCCAATTCAGGTCAATAACCTACCTCTAACTTGTAGTCTTAAGTAGTTTCCTGAAACACTGAGAGGTCAAGTTATTTGTCCATGGCCCCAAAGCCAGCATGTGTCAGAGCCAGGACTTGAACCCACGTCTTCTTAATTGCAAGGTCAGCTATCTCTCAACTATGTCATGTGGGGCTTCATCTTACTTAAGAAAAAAAAAACCACTTCATTCTAAGTTTCTATTTCATAAGTGTATTGTAAGAATGGTTAGGGCAAGACATCAGGACAATTCCATAAAGTTCAAAGATTAATGAAAATAAATCTTGAGAATCATCTACTTTTCATTCTGCAATGACTAATAGGCCTGAGGCAGGAATTCAGGTACCACATGGAACAGAAAGGTGGCTTAGCTTGGGCCCTGCCTTCAAAGATCCTATGGTCTCTTAATGGAGATAAAACAGGACCATGAATTGCTAAAAATATATATGTGGTAAGTGCTTTAAGATGAAAACAGTCTTCTCATAATTCAGAGGAGAAAACAATTACTGAAGTCAAAGAAGGCTCAGAGGAAAGGTAACACATGCATTGACACTTGAAAAATCCACAGGAATTCAACAAAGATGGAGAATGGTTGATACTCTAGGTGAGGGAAACAGCATAGGCAAAGGCACAAAGGTGGGAAATATCAGGGCAAATTTGAAGAAAAGTGTGAAAACTAATTTACTTGAACATAGGTGGCTTATATGGGAGGAAAATGAGGTAAGAATAAAAGGTATCTCAGAAAGTCATCTTGTCTTTCAGGCCAAACAATCTATATCACTCATGGCAACTGAATGGCCACTTTATTAATCTTCTATGATAGAGTTCCCCTTTCAACCCCACTCCAATTCTTTGGTAGTTATGTGAATGGATGGTACTTCTACTATAATGGATTGGAACCACTCCGTACTATTCTCTCCTTTTGTCATTCTTGCCCATGCTTTTCTTTGGATGGTCTGTAGAGGATCCACCCATGCCATTGGAGACCTGCTCACCCTTTTGTGAAGCCCTCTAATTATGTGACTGGCCCACTTCCCTTTCTAGACATACACATTTTTATGGCATTTTAAATTATTATTTATTGTATATTAATTTATTGTAAATTAATTTATTGTATACAACATTGGTAATATTCTGAAACTGTTCATGATTGCTATACCCTTTTCCACTTAATCTAATATATGACTCTTCTACAATCTCATGGGTGTAGACACTCCTTATCAATAAGGTTTATCACAACCCATCCATGTCTTTTTGTCCAATGAAATCCTTGTGGAAGGCAAGTGAATGCCTTCCTCTAAATGTCTAGATAGTGCATGAATATAAATGGAGCATGTAGACCATCCACTGGCTCTCTCTCACTCTACCTAAATGTCCAATCTACTCCCTTTTTCAATCATACGACACGGCATAGTGGCCAGAGTGCTAGAGCTGGAGTTAAGATCTGAGAGGAAATTTGTCCTCAAACACTATCTGTGACCCTTGTGGCATCCTTCCAATGTCTCAGTTCTAGTTAAGAAGTTGCTTTTGCTTCTAGAATAAAACACTGACACTCTGAGTGGCATTTAAATCCTTTCAAATGGCTCCAACCTATTTTTGCAGGCTGATTACACATTATGCTCTCTCATATACTTTAAATTCTTCCCAAACTTTGCAAATTGCTGTTTTCTATAGACAATATCGCTGTTCTTCTGCAAAGATCATGCCCTCTGCCTGGAATGCTGTTCTTCTTCTTCCCCTCTTCCCCTTACTTCAGTATGCCTCCCCTCTGTAGTAGCAATTTTGATTTGAAGATCGTTCCCACTCATTAATAGGCCATGTGACCTGCTTATGTCACAGGAAGCCTAAGGTACATGGTGGGAGGAGCTTCCTGACAGGAAAAGGAAGTTTTGTCATAGAAAATGCTGAGAGAGGGAGACAATATGGCTGCTGGTGGCTGCTAAGGGCTGCCCTCATGATTGTTAGAACTGAATAGTTAAATGGCTTAGCCATACTGTGAGTTGGTTTTGTGGAAGACCCCAGCAGGCGATTGAAGAGGTTTTGGAATGGAGAGTTTCTAGGCTGAGATATGGTGTTTTAAGTTCCTTTCTGTTATGATAAAGTGGGCTGACTAGCTGTGGGAGCTGAACATTTGGTTATGATTTTCTGTTGTCTGAATAAATGTTATACTTCTTTTACCTTCCTTATGGAGAGTCTCTCATACTTTGTGATACAGAACTACATAGGCATATTCACCATTATTGTTGATGTTGTGTTTATTGCCTTATTCTTTCACCTTCTGGAAAAAAATACTTTGATTTTATGCTATATACATTGTATATATGCTTTTCTGGGTACATTTTGACTCCCTTATCCCCTGCCTCAAGGGTAATTTATGCCTTTGTATCCCTAGTTCCTAGTAGAGTGCTTGGCATAAAAGAAAATTGCAAAGAAAAAATATGCAAAATTGAACAACTCTGAACTTCAGTTGCCTCATCTACAAAATGAGGATCATAATTCCTAAAGTATCAACTTCATAGGTCATGCGGATCAAAATTGATAATATATGCTAAGTGTCTGTCAGAACTTAAACCATTAGGTGTTTTATTATTATTATCATTACTATCATTATTATTATCCTACCTCTCAATTCAATGAACGTTCACTGAGGACCTACAAATCATGCATTGATTTGTTGTTGTGTTGATTATCTAGACTTAAAAAAGTGATGGAGAAAATTAATAATACAAGTTAAACTTAAAAGTGTATCCTAAGTATATTTCTAGGGAGCTGGTTGTTAAACACTTACCAGCATTACACTGTTTAGTGTACAGCAGTGATGGGGAACCTGTGGCCTCAAGAGCCCTCAATAAAGGGATTTGTTCTGTAAAACTTGGATTCGATCAAAAGGCCTCACTCAAGGACCTAGAAGGCCACATGTGGCCTCAAGGTCACAGATTCCCCACCCTTGGTCTAGACACTGAGGGTACAAGGGCAGATATGAAAAAGTCCCTGTACCCTAGAGCCTTTGATTTAATGGAGGCTTACTGAATCCTTTTAAGTTAGTTATTACAAAGTTTATCTAAAATAATACAAAGCAATTTCATTAGAAAGTCCTGACAAGAAAGAAGAAGCCTTGTATAGGATATGGCTCCCAATGTGTGCTTTGAAGATACCTAGGAATCCTCTGAGGCACAAATGAGAAAGGAAATGAGGAACAATGTTCCAGAAATGGGGAACAATTCTGTCAAAGTAACAGTTGGGAGATGGAATGCCACACATGGGAACAGCTAGCTGGCCCGTGGCACTGCAATGGAGAATGTGGAAAGGAAAGTAATCTAAAATAAACCCGGAAAGCCTTCCCTTCACTTCTACCATACTGCTTTTTGGGAAATGAGAGGGTGATCTTTTCTATTAGGGGTAGTGAATCAGTTGGTAGGGAACCAGGTTATGGGAAGCTTTTAAAACACACACACACACACACACATACACCAAGGAGTTTTTATCCTAGAGGTATTGGAGACCTAACAAAGTTGTTGTTTATTATTGTTGTTCGTGATGTTACTATTGTTTAGCAAGCTTGAGGCATCAGATCTATGTTTCAGAAATATTAATTTGGTGGTTGTGTGGAGGATACGTTAGAAAAGGGGAGACATTAGATCTACTGGAGAAGCAAAAGGCTGGGAGCAGGGGACTACTAGTCATAAGCCTATGGCAATATTTCAAGTGAGAGGTATGCCAACATAAAATAAAAATGCTTGTTGACTGAGAGTCTGTAGGGTGGTTTTTTAACTTTACCGAGTCAAATTTTCTTTTCACATCAACAAATAAGCATGGTGGAATCTTGTATTTCCATTGTTTCCAATAAGAAGAATGGCTCATTTTTATATGTCATTTTATGATTAAATAGTGTTTTAGAGCATCATTTAGCCATCACAAACAACCTCATGAGGTAGAAGGTGAAAATAAGACTCAGAAAAGAGTAGTTACTTACTCTAGGTCGCTCAGCTACTTTATGATAGAATCTGAATGAGAAACCAATTGCCTTGCTCCCATTCCAGTGCCTTCCCTTCTCTTCTACCATACTGCTTTTTGGGAAATCAGAGGGTGATCTTTTCTATTAGGAGTAGTAAATCAGTTGGTAGGGAACTTCACTTGGATTTTTGCATCTAAGGATCTAATTTAAATCTCAATCCAATTACATTAGTCTCTTAAAAGAAAAAAAAAGCACAATATAGTTTGGACCTCAGGGCTGGGCTCTTGGCTTGGTCATTCATCAGACATTTTCTTCGGCTAGCTAGCTAGTTGGCTCACTTTGCCACCCAGCATTAGAGAGTTTCATTTGCACTGATTACCCCACATTCCACATAAAAGTCATTAAGAATTCTGTTTCAGTGAATAAAAGAATGTAAATGAGGTAATTATGAGCTCCACTTACCTTCCTAACCCCATGCATTGTGAGATCATTAATGCCTTCCCATGATCTGTGCACTGGAAAAGTCAGGAAGATGGAAAAGCAACATTGTTGGGAAAGAAGATTGGAGTCAAATTTGTTTCTGTGGTTTCTTTTGATGGGGGAAGGTCTTTTGGGGAAAGTGTTGTGGAAGGCAGTTTGCGCAATGAAAAGATAGAAAACTCAGGCGATGTTTGGCTGCTGCCATTCTCACAACCCTGACCTCCCCCAACATAAATTAACTTCACTAAGCTGCAGAGGTTTCCTCATAGCAACACTTCCCATTCTGAAAGGCACCATTAATTTTGAAGAGTTGTGCAAACAGTATACATGTTGCTTATTGTACCCGCTGGACAGAGGAGGGCAGCTGCTCAGCCTTCCTGAGTGAGGTGAAGAGAGGACTCTGAGCCCATCTGACAAGTTCACTTTTGTGGTCAGAAGTCAGGGAACAAAACCATGTCTATGTGGTATGAAGTACAAAGGAAATATTGGATTGAAACCATATTGTGTGTAGCACCTGTCCTCATCTCATGTGGCTTTCCATAAAGCTACTATAGGGCTGGGAAACTTGGTAATTGTGTGTCATTATCCAATCCAAACTATAGCCTATGACCCTCTAACAATGGAAGGTAAGGGGACATAATAATGAAAGACATTTCACCAAATAGTATAGCAAATTAAATGATGAGAAAATAAAATCCACATACAAAGGATGCATTTTTCCATAGGTTACCACATCTATCTCCCCTGCCAGGGAAGGCACACGTGCTTAAGATATGTATGACAAGAGAACATATGCGAGGAACATATAGCCAGGGTACATGCAATGAAGACACACATAGAGAACATATGTGTCTAGGGTATACATGTGATTAGGGTAACTAACATCACTGATGTTATAGCATCATCTATTCTTCTTTGTGTGTCACCAAATTGCCCTTTCTATTGATTTCTTCCAGATGTCACACATCTACTCTGTTGGGTAACACCTCTGGCCTCCATCAAGTCTCAGATAAAATTTCACCTTCTACAGGACACATTTCCTCATCCCCCTTAATTCTAGTGCCTTCCCTCTGTTGGTTATTTCCAATTTATCTTGCAGGTAGTTTGTACATCCAGTAACTTGTATTTAGTTGTTTGCATGTTGCCTCCCTCATTTGATATAAGCTCCTAGATGGCAGGGATTATCTTTTATTTATTTATATTTTTGTATCCCAAGAGTTCAGTAAACACAATAAATTTTATTCACTGACTGACTGACCCATTCTCTGCTGTGTTGGGCCAACACCCTGTCTCTGCTCTCTGCTGGACATCTCCATGGTATATCTCTGCTGGGTTTATTGTTACTAGTCTACTATCTGATGGCACTGGGATGGAGTTTTACCTAGTAGTGCTTTACTGAGGGAGAGTTTAAAATTCTCCTGCCGCATAACTTAGGGCTCTGAGCCACTATACCCAGCCAGGTAGCAGGCAAAAATCAATGGAAGCCATTGGAGAAGAATGTTTATACTTTTGTTTCCTTTTCTGGTACTGACTCAAAGTTGCTGACCCAAACCCACTATTAAGAATTCTGTTTGACCTGGGATTAGTAACTACCTTTCAACATGTATAAAATTCTTGACCATAATTCTGTAGTTCCTTAAAACATTTCAGTTTTAAATATCACTATGAACTAGGCGGAGGTGGAGCAATGAAATTCCCCTCAGCAATCACAATGGTTCCTTAATGGTTAGCAAATAAAGTTAATGGAGGAGTAAGATAGAACCAGCAGCATTATTGGTGTCATCTATGTTCTATGTTTCTTCATTTAGTATGAGAGTTATTAACCTGGGGTGTATGAACTTTAATTTTCTTTAACTAATTCAACTTCGTGAGCCCATGTATTTTATTTTATTCATTCAAAAACATAATCTTCACTATATTCCATGGGAGTACATGTCACACACACACACACACACACACACACACACACACACACACACACACAAACAAAACATGAACTTCTGAAATATATCTGTATCTATCATACGTATATCTATATCATATGTATATGTATTATATACATATATATAAACTATATATATATAGCTATATGTGTATATGTCTATGTGTGTGCATATATATGTGTATATCTATTTATGTATATTTCTATTTCTATATCTACATATCTATCTACTGAGAAATAGTAATATTGACTTTTATAAGCTTTCAAACTTGCACAAATTTCTGACTTCCTACATGTATTTTTAACCTAATCCTTTGTTTTTCTTCTTTTGGTCCATGTATAAATGATATTTTCATTGCACCTTAATGTTTGTCAAATCCTTTACACACATTATCTCAACTGATCATCTTAATCTTCAAAGTAATCCTTAAAGGAAAGCACTGTAGGTATTACCATCCCATTTTTCAGATCAGGAAATTAAGCCTCAAAAAGGCGAGTGCCAGAGGTAGCATTCACAGCCAGCTTTCTCATGACTGTAAGTCTAGTATCCTTTCCGTATTCTTTCCACTGAACTACAGTGATGTTGGGGTGTGTGCATGGTGTTGGGGGTGGCGTGAGTGAGTTGGTTGCAACAGGTTTGTTCACTTAGTTATCTGTCTCCTCTCACTTGAATGTATTCCATCTCAAAGTCAATAATCAATCAATCCATATTTATTTAATATCACCTTTTTTCAGGGTGGGGGAGGCTTTCACTGTGTTTCACACTGTACTAGGTGTTATGAGGAATACAAGAGATCAATAAGAAGTCCTTTCCTTCAAAGAGCTGACAAAGGAGAGAAGGAGACAGGGAGAGAGAGAGAGAGAGACAGAGAGAGACAGAGAGAGAGAGAAAGAGAGAGAGAGACAGAGACAGAGAGAGACAGAGAGACAGAGAGAGACAGAGAGAGAGACAGAGAGAGAGACAGGCTACATACAACTGAATTGTCATATGATAAGAGTTCATAGGATACAGAATTAGAATCTGAGAATATTAGTGCTTACTGGGGCCTCAGAAATCTTTGGCATTTATTGAGGAGGCAACAGAAGGCTAGAAAGGACTATGACTCACCCAAAATCACACAGTTTGGTGGCAGATTTTGGAGCAGAATCAAAGAATCTCGACTCATGGCTGAGTGATTTTTCTAAGTCTCCTTTCATGGAGGACTGCAGAGTCAAGATCCCAAAACACTGAGATCATTTCAGCTGCCTTTGCAAACATTTAATAACCTGTTCAGCTGAAAAGTTTTCTTAGATATGGTACTGCAATGCCTGTGAACTGAATATTCCATTGAATAAATGTAATTCTATCTTTAAATGTCTATTGTGACCATCCATAACACATCATTCCATCTAACCTGGTCTTCATTAAGTATCACATTGACCTAGCCCAGGTCAGAATGGTGATGGGAAAAAAAAAATCTTCAGGGAAATGGAGTTCAAACCGAAGGCAATCAATTGCTGAGGGACTTTTTAGATGAGACTAGAAGGGGAGGAAAGGTGAATGAAGCAACCCTTGCTGACCTAAAGAGTTTGAAGGTTCTGGACAACCTTCCTCAGAACTTGAACTTGTGGTATGAAGGAACCTTGGTATTTCTCATCTAAACTTGAAAGCCCTGAATCATCTGACATGAGCCAAAAGGGAGAGCTACATTTCAGTCAGAAGTACAAACAGGAATAAGAAGATAGATGGCAAAGAACATGAGGGAAAACTTAACAGCAAATGCTTTATAGGTTAGAAGGAGCAAGCTTTTACAGAAAAAAAAATGTTCCTTCCAAAGAATTTAAAATGATTATGGTACTTTTGGACTACCATTTACTTTTGCATAATAAATGAAATGGTAAGCATTTTGTGATTTCCTGTTCTTTAAGGAAAATGGGTTTTAAAGGCTCATTAAAAAGTAACCTGGACTAGCTGGACATCATAAAGCTCCTACAAACCAACATTTTGATGATTTAAGCGTAAATGAGTCAGAAACGTGTGGCTGCAATTTCCTTTCAAATGAATGGGGAAAAGCGCTTGCGGCAAAAACCATTTTGCAGTGTTGCTGAACCAAAACATCTGAAAAAATATTCTGAGGCACATATTACCCCAAGCATGACCTAAAGGAGACAACAGCTGAGAGTGAGGATTCCTGGGAGCAAGCTTGTTTGGGTCTTTATCACTCATCCACTGCTTTGACTAAGGCACCTTGGCAGCAAGTACCTCAGTTTCCACCAAGCTTCTAATGTTGGCCATCTTTCTCCACTTGTCAAAGACTTATCACAATTGAATTGTTAGTGGTTTTTAAGTCCTGTGAGATCTTTGCCTGAACAGAGTTACAGAAATGCAAACTATTAGTAATAGCATTATTGTAATAAAATGTGTGGGGGCCTAGAATTCCTTTCAGCCTTCTTCAGATCAAGGGGATTAGCAGCAGTTCAGTTAATTTCTAATCCATGGCTCAGAAACTGTAGGAATCATTTGTAAAGCCAGCACAGGAAACTGACTTAGAGGCACTAGGGGATCATCAGTAATTATCCAAACTGGGAGGGGAGTTAAATGGGACCATTTTTGTTTGAGTTGACTTGAGTTTTTGGAGGGAAAGATATTACCCTGATGCGCTTCTGAGACTTTATCTAATTAGATTTGAACAAGACTCTGTGATCAAGAAACATGCATTTTCCCATTTGGAAACCGAGGCTGCAGAGAATTGCAGGAGATATTACAAAGTACACAGCAGAGGTTTTCCACGTGGGTCCAAAGAGATTAACGCTGAAGTTAACCCTATTCCCTCTACAATATTTAAATGGCTTAGGTGATGATATCAAGATCAGGAGGGCATCTTAATTTGCTAATAAATGGGAACCACATGGAAGATCAGCCTATCTCACTGACATGAGGAGGATTCAGCAGGATTTACACAGATTAGACATCACAAGTATCAAATAGCAGATGTCTTTCCTGCCCCATTGCATCGAATGGTAAAATGAATTTCTGACAGAGAATGTCAGGTTATTGGAAAGAGAAAGGGATGGAGCCCAAGAAAAGCAGGTGAAGGAACAAAGAGCCATATTTTAGTGACAGTTCACTTCTTTCTGATGATTTCTGGAAAATCTGCCATTATGGAGGAAATAGTGATCTGTCCCAGGACTTTGAATTTCTCAGCATATTATTTTGAAAGGAACTTGGCATATTACTTTATCGTGATATACTATGAGCTTATATTATTGCATAGACGTTCAAAATGTTGGACCATTTGTCTGCAAAACTGTTAACTGGTTTCCTTAGCCTTCTAGGAGCCCTTCCAAATCAATGGATTCCTAGAATCTTAGAATATAAGCTCTTGGAGGGCAGGGAATGTTTTCCCTCTTTTACTTTTCTTTGTATCTCCAACCCCCAGCCCAGTGCTTAATAGGTGCTTGTCCATTGGTTGGAATCAGAAAGGATCCCAGGGCTAAGATAATTAACTGTTCTGATTGTAATATGCACTGTTTATTGGTAGAAAGGGAATGTTGGGATGCTTTAGTCTAAGTCCAAAACTAAAAAGCCAAGTGAGTGGTTCTTAAAATCTCAGTGGTATATGGTTGCTTTTGACAGAGATTCCATATTGCATACTCTCCAGCCCTGGTTCTGCTTGCCACCATAATAAAAAGGAAACACAGCACTTGAAATAATGGGAAGACTGGGGCTACTGTGGAACAATTACAGCTTGATTTTAACAAACACAATTGAGTAATTTGCTTGTATTATTCAGAGGCAAAAAATATAGGCACTGTGATATTATAAAAAAACGCTACAAAAAGTTCCATCACCTGTATTTTGAGAACCACAGCACTGGGCCAAACTCTAAACACATAAAGAAAAAAAAATCCCATGATGGGTGACAACAAAGAGGAAGGCAGTGGATGAATTGCTGGGTCAGACTTCTAAATCAGTCTCCCAGGTAGTGATGATATCATAAAGTATGAGCCAAAGGCTGAGATCATTTATAACTGCATCAGAGTCCCAAATGGATTTTGCCCTACTAATCCATCCACCTCCCCCATGATGAGTTCATTCACAGAGGCAGCTGCCTGGCCTCTTGCTAGTTCAGGAACTGTCAGTATTTCCATCGCAGAGAGATTTATGACTGGGACATTCTTAGTCCAGCCACACAGACTTGGCTAGTTAACTCTGGAACTCTGAGCAATCTCTATGTGAATTTTCCCAGCTCTTCCTTAAAATTGCTGCCACTATATTATCTTAATCACTTTTTTATTGTCTGCTCTAACAGACTAGAACAGGACTATGGAGGATCCCTAAGTTATTTGTATTTGGCTTTGAAGTGCATTGGATGATTTTTTTGGCCAGATTTGTCTTCCTCGTTATACTTTGCTTGGGTTAATATAAAAATGAGTTTGCAGTCCCTGGGCACATACACTGGTTTGGTAGCAAAGAAGAAGCTGGTTCAGGTCTTAAAAATGACCACTAACAATCTCCAACCTGGCAAATTGGATAATATTTCCCTGGATAATGGAGAACTGGCTGCCAACAGAAAACAGATAAGGGAAAAGCTTAATATTTTAAATGAAAATTTAGGACAATTCTGGTTTTTCTTCTTTCGGGAAGAAGATTCTTTGGAAACCTAAATCAATATATGTGGAAAAGATCAAAGACCCTTTAGAAAGTCCTATGCATGATAAAAATCAAAGCATCTCAGAAGCTGAAGAACCTTATGAACTGTCAGGGCTTGTAAGGACCTGAGGTTACCAGCCCAACCCGGAGCATGAATGCCTATTACAAATCCATTCTGATTGTTCTACCTAGTCTTGATCTTTTGAGAGAAGAAGAAAAAAAGTTAGCTTATCCCTATATGTCCATATACAAACTAAGTGCCTTTTAACTTTCCTTCAATATCCCAATCTAGATAAGAAGGCTCTCTTGGACTCTGGAGTCCAATAATAACCCCCCACCCTCACTCCCATCCCCCATCCCAGACATATACCTAGACAGGAGATAGCCTGAAAATCACTTCAGGGTTTTTTATTCACTCCCTATCTCCAGGACGTGGCTGGGCCAAAAAATAGCACCTGTTTATGGCCAATGCCCTAAAAATAATGATATTGATAATAATAATAGTTTTCTTTGATATGGAGTTTTAGATATTATAAAAGGTATCAAAGGCAAAAGTTGAGTGACTAAGAGGCTACTGACTGCCTCTGTAACCTTGAAGATGCCAAATATTGTCTTTGCATCATTGTTTTTCCATCTTCAAAAATGGGAAAATTGTCCCAGGCTAAATTCTCAGTGTTGGAGCTGGCCGGGAGCAAAAACTCCCTTGCTTCCAACATTCAACAAACTACATTCTTTCAGCATCAAGTCAAGAATAACCAAAGTTGAAAATGCTGAGAACTCAAAAAAAGCAAAATTCAAGCAAATGGAAAAGTATGTAAATGCAAAGTCAAATAAATTATTCACCCACTCTGCAGGTTGCCTTCCTTGTATTTTTTTTCCTCTTCTTTAAAAGAATTTTCTAGCAGTAAGAATTGTTAAACATTGGAATGGACTACTAAGGAAAGCTTTGGAATCTCTTCAACAATTAATTAAAAATAAGATTTTTTTCACTGATCTCTGATATTGGTATTGTATCATCTGATGGCAGGGGGATGGACAAGATGACTTTTCTAGGTTCCTCTGAGCCCAAGGGTTTACCAGTTCTGTAAATACATTATCTGGGACATTTTACATACACCCTATAAATAATAATTATTTTGTTACTGTTTTAGGAAAAAATTAGCACACCCTTTCATTTAAAAATGATAGCTACAAACAGGAGAGAACTTTAAGTTGGCACATTATTTCCTTTAAATATCATATTTCCAATGTGCCTATTTATTCTACTGCTAAAAAAAGAAGACAATTAAAGACACATTTTGTTGAGGAATTCAAGGTACAGGAAGGAGTATTTTAAGAAAGATAAGGGGAGGATTAGTCGAGAAAATCAAGTCAGTCAGAAGAAAGGTAAAATGTATGGTTCAAGAAAACACCTACAGAATAAAATTGAAAAAAAAATAGGAGATGCGGTGCAGACTTTTAGTGACATGGATCTTTAATAATGGTAAGCTTTGCAACAGGGGTGAGGTTGTTCTAAGGAAAAGTTCATTTTCATTGTAATAGAAAAAGATATGAGGAGATGATAATGAACTAATAAGTAAAAAGTAGGAAATATTGATACATTTATTAAGGTTTGGTCCAGTCACTGTGCTAAGCACTGAGCTACTTTCTAATTAGAGGAAGACTATGAGTAAAGAAAAGCTATAAAATACAGGGGAGAGTGGGGGCATGATGTGGAAATGGTCAGGAAGCCAGGTTCTTGTCAAGATAGAGTCTATCAGAGTCAGAAAGAGGATAGAGTGTGTATGTAAATGTATATGCACATATAATCTATATTCAGAAATTATATAGTGATTAATCATACCCGTCTACAAAAAGGCCAAGAGTCTTATGCCCAAACTGAGAGATTTAATCCCATTAGAATTCTTGACTCTCATATCATTAAAAAACAGTATAAATTAATCCCTAGTACAAACCCATTGGGCTATCTTCTCATCTTCATGAAAGATATGTTTTCAAAACCTGAACCTTTCCTGGGTACCTTTCATTGTTTTGTTGACCGTACTTTCCAAGAGCAGATGAACCTTCAGATTTGTGTCAGTAATAGTTCTCTTTCAGACGGCATTAGCATTCAATTAGTTTGTTCACTTTTCCTACACTTGTTTAAGATTGATTAGCCAATTTGTAGACAGCCAGGCCTTCCTGAAAATGCTCCATAGTATAACATAAGCATATAACAACACGTGTACAATTACAGTAGTGTATGCCCATCTAGGGTCAAGGAGCATTCGATGTAGTAACACCAATAAACAGTAACTCTCCATTCATTTTTGCTATACCAATTCATGATTTATAATAGCTCAAATAAAGTTGGACTGGTTTCCCTAAACATACAGGGTCTGCTGGGAAAATTAATGATTAAAAAAGACTGCAAAGGTGAATGTTTATCTTCATTAAGAAAAGAAAATTTCTAGTACTATACCTTTTGCATAAATACTAATAAAAGCCAAATTATCTTTTAACATCAATTAAAAAGGTCTAAAACACCTCTTCTGGACAGCACATTGTCAGACATTTCTATTCTTTCCTCTATGCATTTGTTAGTAATAACGTTGTATGTATTTAAAATTTTACATAGTTTAGACTTTTCATTAATTCATATGGGCATCCCCATGCAACTGGTGACCATTCATTTTTGAATATGCATATTATAAAAGTTTATTGACATACAGATTCATTCATTTTGATTCAGTTCAACAATAATTTATTAAGAATCCATTATATACCAGGCACAGTATTGGTCACTGGGAATATATCGATGAAAATGGAACAGACAAGATTACATTATAGGTGGGAAATAACTCCCATAGTAATCAGTAAATATATATACACACACACACACACACACCCCACATAGAAAGTTAAACAACAAGCATTTATGATCCACCTACTATGTGCCAGGCACTATAATAAGCACTGGAGATATGAACAAAAGCAAAACACAGTCCCTTCTCTCAAGGAGCGCATAATCTAAGGGAGGAGAACAAGTACAAGTAACTATGTACAAACAAGCTAGATACAGTGCACTTTAGGAATGATTAACAGAGGGAAGTGGCTAGAAGTAATTTTGGCTTGTGATGGAGGTATTAGCAATGAGGAAATTTAGGAATCTTAGATCAAGATGAAA
Source organism: Phalanger gymnotis (assembly GCA_028646595.1). Taxonomy (NCBI): domain Eukaryota; kingdom Metazoa; phylum Chordata; class Mammalia; order Diprotodontia; family Phalangeridae; genus Phalanger; species Phalanger gymnotis. The sequence goes on along the minus strand of CM053622.1, from coordinate 679,213,067 downwards.
CATGAAGAGGAATAGGTATTCCAAGGGATAGCATTCTAGGGAAGGAGGACGTAGGGAGTAGCTTGTGCAAAGGTATAGAGATGGGCACAGATTCTTATATTTACATATTTTTTATAAATAGTATTAAGGTGCACATCAATGTGTGTGTGAGTGTGCACACACATGTATATTTAATTAGGATTATTTGTACTAATATAAAAGAAGAACGCTGTGTTTGCATATAAGTGTGCCTTAGGTAATCCAACAACCCTGTTTGGATATAAAGTGTAATTTAGAACTTGGGTTTGAGTGTGGAGGAGGCTCATTTATTAAGAAGCTCCAGAGCCTGTCAATTACTCCCCAACTCAGAACCTATCCCTAATGGTCACTCATTATAATTTTTCATGTTCTACATTAGGGGTTCTTAATCATTTTTGTATGTGTTATGGAGTCCTTTGGTAGTCTAGAGAAGACTATGGACCCCTTCTCTGAATTATGTCTTTAAATGCATAAAATACACTGGGCTGCAAAAAAAAAAAATCTTATTGAAATGGAATTATCTAAATGTGTTTTAAAAACGAGTTCACAGACTCCAGGTTGAAAAGCCCTGTTCTAGCTTAAGATCATAGCTTCTCCAATGTATATTAAATTTCAGTCTCAGGAGAGATGTTGCCTCTTAATTTCAGCCTTACTTATAAAGGGAATAAAAAGATAATATTGAGAATTAGGGATAAATGGCAAGAAAATTGAGCATTTCTACTCAGCTGTCCCAACCCAACTCTCTAAACAGCTTTTCAAACAAATGCCTTAAATCAAATTCTGAGCAAGACAACAAAAATAAAGCCATAGTATCTCATTTTTGCATAGCCCAGGAAACCAGATCTAGCTATAGAAGCTCAGTCTAGCTATCCTTTCCAGAGGTGAGCAGAGCCCAATTCTAACATAAAGCCCCAAATCAAGAAATAAGCTGGAAAAATGAGCAAACAACAATGACAAAAAATAACCTGACCATAGAAATTTCTATGGAGACAAGGATGCTCAAGTCACAAACTAAATAGACAAGGACTTGAAAACATTTACAAGTGAAGCTTAAAGAGAAATAGAAGTTGAACATAAGCCCAATAAGAATTCTTAGTGGAGCTAAACATAAGATAATCTTGGATTAACTCAGGATTTTAGAGCTAATCTTCAACAGCCTTCATATTGCAGTAGTCAACTCATTTCAGCAAATTTATATCAAGTAACTAAAATGTCAAGTGCACAGTACAAGAAGAATCTTGTTATACAGAGATGACAAACAAAATAGTCCATGCTCTCAAGGAACTAACAAGCTAATCACTAAAGTAGCAAGTCATTGTTATGTAAGGCAGAAGAGGAGTAGTGAAAAGGAGAGACTGAGGCAACAAGACACTGCAGGACAGCAAGGTCACTTTCAGGTGGGGATCTCAAGGAAAACCTCGAAAAAGCTGACATTTGAGCCTGGCCTTGAAGGAAGAGAAGCATACAACACTTAGAAGCAGTGCATTCCAGAGAGGGAGGGACAACAGCTTGAGTGAAAGAGTGGAAAGAACAAGACAACATTTAGGAAGACAGTAAATAGTACAGCTAGGTGGGTCTGTGAGGAGAGTAATAAAAGATCAAATTGGAGCCACGTTTTGTAGGCTCTTAAATGCTTATAGACAATGGGGAGCTACTTTTTGAGCTACATTTTTTATGTGATTAGACCTGTGCTTTAGGAAGATTATTTTGTATGTTGTATGAAAGAATAATTACTGTTTGTTGTTGTTGTTGCTTGTCTGTTGTTCTCAAAGAAGACCATGACATCCGGGAAGTGATGCCATGACATGCAAGTGAATTGCATTTAAGTGAGGGAGGACTGTGCAAAGTCACCAGCCTCACTTTCTTCTCAGGAGCCATCTGGATCCAGTGGAAAGATACAGATTAAGATGATTGGAGATGGCCCAAGATGCAGTGGGAGATCTTTGCCTTTTCAAGTTAAGTTCTTTAACAAGTCTCAGTCTGACTGAGACAATGCCCATTCAGTTAATTAAGGCTAGGTAAAAAGTGAGGGGAAAATGGCCTCTTTTACCTAGTCCAAAAAAAAAAAATCAATCAGAGAGGGAAACACCCTCAGGGTTTCTGGTCAAAACAGAAACAATTACTATTTACACTTACTCTGAGCCATCAGAGGCCAAACAATGATCAAGTGAGGCTCAGCCTGGGACCTATCCTTGGCCAATCAATAAGATCCAGAGTACTTTGGGTTTAAAACTTAGTCTTTAAAAAAGAAATCTAACCCATATTCCCCAAGATATCTTGTGAGGTTTCAGAGATCAAAATTTATATTCCATTGGGCAGAGCACTGAGAGGTAAGAGTATGATTCCCTATGGTGACAGATTGGAAAGGAGGGAGGGAGAGAAGAAGGGAGGGAGAGAAGGAGAAAAGGAAGGAAAAAAGGAGGGAATGGAAGAAGGAAGGAAGGAAGGAAGGAGCTGTGTTATCCAACTGGAATTGGCCATTTGGGTCCCCAGTGGGGCAACTACTAATACTCACAGATTTTTGATTGTTGTTTCCTTCTTTCTCTAAGAGGATCATTACATTGAGAAGGTGATATGACCTGCCAGTGAATTAGATGTAAGTGAAGGAGGGCCTTGCAAAGTCACTGGCCTCACTCTCTTTTCCGGAGGCCTGTAAAAGAAAAATTTGAGTGGGAAGAGGTTGGAGTGAGAGTATTCATTTAGTAGGCTATTTCAATAGTCTGAATGAGAGATAATAAGGACCTTTTTAAGGAAGAGGGTACAGTGATGAACAGAATGCAAAAGACGTGAGATATAGTATATAAGTAGAATTGCTGAGACTAGACCACTAATCAGAGGACAGAAGAACAAAAATGACTAAATTGTACTTGTAGGTTAAAGCCTCAGTGGCTAGAAGGATGATTCTACCAACAGAAATAGAAAATAGGATAACAAAAAGGTTTGGGGAAAGAGATAAAGATACACATACACACACACACACACACATGCACCAGCTGAGTTTCAGGAATCAATGTGATATCTATGTGGACATATAAATTGGGTTATTGGAAATTACTGACTAGAACATAGCAGAAAGATTTGGCCTGAATATATCAATATATCATTCATCTATCTATCTATCTATCTATCTATCTATCTATCTATCTACCTATCTGTCATTGTTGTTTAGTAGTTTTCAATCATGTCCAACTCTTTGTGACCCCATTTGGGATATTCTTGGCAGAGATAGTAGATTGCTTTGCTATTTTCTTTCTCCAGCCCATTTTACAGATGAAGAAACTGAGGCAAACAGGGCTAAGTGACCTGCCCAGGGTCACAAGCTAGTAAATGTTGGAGGCTGGATTTGAAGTCAGGAAGATGAGTCTGCCTGACTCCAGGCCCAACACTCCATCTACTGTGTCATTTAGCTGCCCCACACTTTATCTTGTGTTCGGTTATCGTTTTTATTCTTACCAAAGCCTGTTATTGTCATAAAAACTATTAGTAAATACATTCCACTATTGATGGTTGTTTTTTTTTTTTCCTATCAGGCTGACTAGCTTGAGATTCTCAGTGAAACAGACATTCACATGTCCTACTTTTCAATGCAGGGCTCTCCTGTCTTCTTTTTTCCCCATGGGGGAAATATGAAGTGGACCATTGATTCCAAGTTGCTTCGGAATAGAGATGGCAAAATTAGTCTTAATTTAGCCTGTGTAATTGTATTCAGTACCAATCAGGGACTACATTGTGAAATGCAGAAACATTTTCCTTTCACCTCCTTTTGCAGAGGGGAATTCGGACCCTGCTAAGGAACAACAGAAAATGCCTCCTTCCCTCCCTCCCCATCAAAATCAGAAAACACACTATTTTCTATAGACAACTTGACTTTTCCTCCATGCATTTTTCTGCATTTTTGTTGAACCTGTGAATCACATCCTAACAGAATGAAGCCACTTTTATCTCTCTTTTGACTGACATGTATTATCATAAAACTCTGTATGACCAACACTCTAAAGCAAGTTTGATCTGTCCTCTTCTCAAGTTCTTCCCTCTATGGATTTCCTTATTGCCTGTATTCATCACAATCTGCCCTCTAGGGACATTTAGCAGTGTAGTTTTAAAAGGACAATCACTGTCACTGTGGTTTTGACGGAAAAACTCTGAAGTCTTTCTGCTTTACACGAGGCTGGAAGGTTGTTTTGTATGTCAACAGAACCAGAATTTCTCAGGCAGGAGCTGTTTGGTTACATTCCAAGTCAGGGAGGCCGTGCAAAGGAATGGCCGTGGGCCTCGTGAAATACGAGACAGAAACAAGTTGTATATTCATCATTGATCATGATTTCTCTAACCATGGGATTTATGGATACTGTTTGTCTAAACCAGTGATTCTCAAAATTGTTTTTGCTACATGGTGTCTCCATCTATCTTAAATGGCAACATGAAATCCTTAAAACAAAGTTAATTTCCATTTATTTAAATTTTTAAGAAACAACTGCTTCCAATCTGATGGTAGTGCTTGCTGAAGATGATATGCTGGAGCAGAGATAGTGGAGTTGATGGGCATATAGGGTGGATTTTTTGAAAGCCAACAAGAAATAGGAAGGTGGTTCAATACCAAAAGGGACGTATATCACTGGCCCCACTTCCTTCCTATGACAGATTAGGTCCCTGATCAGCAACAGAGCAAGTTTCTAACAGCTCAAACCTCCAAAACATCTTTATCATAGATAGACATGAGGCCTGAAATTTCAGTGAGGCCATTTCCTCTGTCTTTACACATACTTAGCTGGTTTGGCTGAACCGTTTTCAGGGATGGAATGGGGATGTCTTTTAAAGAAGCATGACAAAAGAAAGAGTGATTGATTCAGAGCAAGAATGCCTCGATTCAACTCCTGACATGGACACAAAACAACTGTGTAGAAGCTGTGTGGATGCTTAATTTCTCAATCTAAGTTTTGTCATTTGAAATTATAACTGTGGGGGGCAGCGAGGTGGCACAGTGGATAGGGCACTGGGCTTGGAATCAGGAAGTCTCATCTTTATGAGCTCAAATCCAGCCTCAGACACTTACTAGCTATGTGACTCTGAAAAATTCACTTAACCCTGTTGGCCTCAATTTCCTCATCTGTAAAATGAGCAGGAGAAAGAAATGGCATCACTTTAGTATCTCTGTCAAGAAAACCCCAGAATAGGGTCACGAAGAGTGCAACATGGCTAAAACGACTGGACAAACAACAGTAACTGTACTTAAAAGGTTGTCATTAGAGAAGCAGCTTGGGAATTTATCATCATCTTTATCATCATAACCATCACCATCAATATTTCTGATGGTGGAGCTCAAGCAAGTATCTGAATATTCAAAATGCCAGGGCATTCAGACAGAACATTTTTCTTGAGAAGTTAAAAACTTTATGGGGCAGCATTCCAACTTTAATTATGTCACAATGAAGTCTGAGGTCAGGTTGGAAATATTTGACTCTCAGGGGAGCATGAGTACAGAGATGACCTCGTCATCCCTTGTTTAATTTGTTAAAATAAATTATTAAAATTACATAAGGAATTATTGTATGTATTTATACCTTCTAAAAGTACTTTTTTAACATGGTCTACATGTCTTCATATATTCATAATTCGGGACACTGAGTAAATCTTTCTCCCAAATTAACCTTATAGACACAAAATCCAATTTTTGCATACATTTGGGGGTCCTACAGATTGTTACACTAATTAGAAATGGAACAGAAACTCTATAACATATTTCTGAAATTAACAAAGAAGTGGTCATGTGGCATAGTGGATAGAGTTCTGGACTGAGAGTTAAAAAAAAGGGTTCAAATCTTTCCTTTGACACTTACTATGTAGCCATGGGCAGTCAGTTACATTCCCTGAAACAGTTTCATTATCAATAAAGTGGTTATAGCGATGTCTATAATGCATACCTACATAATAGCTTTCTTATGAGAATAATATTTTTTAATGTAGAACACTGTGAAGTCTTAAAGCACTAGATAAATGTCAGTTGTTATTAGTAGCAATAGTATCCCTATTATTATAAAGACAAATAACATGATATTGTGTTGTTGTGTTTCCTAGCACAAATGGGGGAAAGGAACATGAGAATTAAACAATTCTTAGACAACACCCAGCCAAAATGAGCAACAGCACCTGAGGATGAGCTGTAAATTCCTTTTGTTCTTTTTTTAATTTTTTTTTATTACTTAATATATTTAGTTTTCAGCGTTGATTTTCACAGGAGTTTGAATTACAAAATTTCTGCCCATTTCTACCCTCCCCTCCACTCCAAGATGGCATATATTCTGGTTGTCCTGTTCCCCAGTGAGCCCTCTCTTCTGTCACCCCACTCCCTACCCATCCCCTTTTCCCTTTCTTTCTTGTAGGGCAAGATAAATTTCTATGCCCCATTGCCTGTGTATCTTATTTTCTAGTTGCATGCAAAAACTGTTTTGTTTTTCTTTTTGAAGATCTATTTTTTAAAACTTTGAGTTCCAAATTCTCTCCCCTCTTCCCTTCCCAC
>CM053622.1:679177659-679206032 GCA_028646595.1 Phalanger gymnotis | reverse complement strand
GAGATTTTTCTTCCTAAGGGTTCCACCAGCGGAATAGTAGGCAGTTGTGGCAAAATTATCATGAGTTAACGCCAAGAATGCCGCTAAGGAATCAAGCCAATGTCCAAATGGAGGGAGCCAGAGAGAATGAAGAACTTATAAAGTCACAGGAGGATTGTCCGCTTGATTTGCTGTTGCCTTCTAACTACTTTCATTCATGTAGCACCTCAACTGGTGCTGATTCTTTAACAAGCCCTCTAATGGAGCCGTAACTAGGCTCACATACTAATGTCCTGGTGCATTAGTTCATGTTCTAATTTTATTTCATTCTAGTTTACCTTCCTAACCACATTGGGTTTATGCTGATATTGCCAGCTGCCTCCATCTAATAGATATCTGCTTCCCATATGAGACAGGAATTCCAAGTAGAGAGAATCATAGGCTTATAGTTTTCATAGTTGGGAGTGACTATAGAGATTATCTAGGGTCACTTCCTCATGGTCAGAGAGGAGAACCAGGAACGAAAGAGTTTAAACGTCTTACTCAGGGTAACACAGATATTGAGTATCAGAGCTGGGATTTGAACCCACGTCCCCTGATTCCAAACACACTATCCTAATTTGGCATATGCGGCTAACCAGGAATACATTTGTGAGGCCACAGCATTAAAGAAGCTGACCCTGCCTGCCATGTTCCAAGGCAGAGAAGGTTGGGAACAGTTCTACCTTCTATATTAAAATGCATCAAGTTGACCTCCTGCTCTTTGGACTGTCACCAGGATGATTTCCATTAAAAATTGCACTGTCCAGTGCCAAAGCCTGGAGCACACACAGGAGCATCCATTAGAAACAATTGACTATAGGTATGGAGCAGCACCTGGCAATTGTATCTTGGGAGGATCTAGCTAGAGGGGCTAGATCTCCAGAGCATGGAGAATCAGACAGATTGTTCCATGTTTGGCTGAAGGCAGTTGTTTCCTTTTTGATGATTATTTATTTCCTCTATTCCTGCTGCTCTTGCCAAGAGTTCAGTTTACATGGATGTCTGTACCATATGACGTGTTCTTTCTTTAATTAGATCCTTGCTATTAGTTCCCTGGCAAGACCCCCGGACTCTCACCCCTTTCTCAACTCCATGGACATTCCAATGTTCTTCCAGCCTCAGAATTCCAGCAGGACCCACCCAACCATGACAGAAACTTAGGGAAGGAGGCTGCATATTCAGCTCAACCATAGCAATAAAAGAAGCTAGGAGAGGATTGCTTCTGTTTTGTTTTTTTTTTATCTCAGCTTCCACTCATCTACTCAAAACCTACCTCAAAGTTCCAGTGAGCCTCTTCTGCCTGCTTTCCCCATTATGAATAAATTATAAGCTCCTCTGTTTAGCTTTTAGAGTCTTTCCTAACCTAGCCCCAAACTATCATTCCAACCTCACTATATAATACTCCCTCGTTTATACTCTGTGATCTGGCCAAACTAGCTTTCTCTCTCCTTCTCACTCACGATATTGCATCTCCCGCTTCCAAACCTTTGCAGAAGCCATTCCAGTGTCCTGGAATGCATTCCTTCCTCACCTCCACCTCATGCAATTACCCTCTTCATGATGTAACTGAAGCAACACTTCTTACAAAGAGCTTTTTATGATCTGCACCCCCCCATCCCTGCCTCAGCAACTCCTAATGCCCTTCCTCTAAAACTACCGTGCATTTAGCTGCTCTGCATTTATTCTTGCGCATTCTCTATATCTATTCTGTATATACTTCTATGCTTTTCTGCCCCCTGCTTTAAAACGTAAGTTCCTTGAGAGAAGAGGTTTTTTGTTTTTTGGGTTTTTTTTGCATTTCTATCTAGCAAATGATCTAACACACAGTAAATACTTTTTTTTTTTTTTTGAGATACAAGGAGTCCTTTTATGAGAAGCAATGTGACTAACTTACTCTGGGAATGGGGCCGTCTACTCTTGGGCTGGGTGGTGGGAAGCGGGAGGTGACCAGGGTTTATTTAACATGTGTCCTTTGGGGTCCTGCATTGCCCCTGGCCGGAATAAAGCTCTAGCTGGTTTCTCAAAGGGGTACTCGAGATCCGGGGCTCTCGACCGACTTCTGCTCTTTCTTCTTGCTCTTGGCAAATGTCTCTCAGGATCACCATCTCACCGTTTTCAAAGACCTCGGCGGCTGGCGTTGCTTGTGTTGCCCAGTGGTGGATATTTGGGTCACTGCCGGGCTCGTGGATCAGCGGGTCATGGAGGTTCCGTCACGTGGCGCAGATTCTCCTCCGCAAAGAGGCCGAGTGGGATGCGGGGGCCCTCATGGTTTCAATGGGTTCATCTGTTCGCTCTTCTGATGAGGTAAGGGGATTTCAGGCATATCCTCTGGAGAGTTTGGTGGGCTCTCCCTCGGTAGAATCGCCTGGACAATGAACTACACACAAAGGGAGATACCAGAGTGTGCCTGGACAAGACAAGAAGCCGAACCACAGGAGCCGCCGCCGCCGCCATTTGAGCTCAGGTCTGGCCGGAAGCGTGGCTCCCCGCCACATCCGGGGCCTCACGAAGGCCCCGCCCCACCCGCGGAGCCTCAGAGAGGAGGTGAGAGAGAGCGTATGGTAAGTACTTAATAGATGCTCAATCACGGATTGGTTATTCATCAGCTCTCTGCTCCAGTCTCGCTCTTCTTCAAGCCCCTCTTCCTTTTCCCTCAAGATCCTTTATGTTAGGCATCAGTGAAACCTATTGTGGGGAAGCGGTAAACATTCTAAAACTTTTAAAATATCCTCAAGCTTTGGACTGATTTCACATTTTTTGATTCCCCAATGACTTGGTTAAAAAACACATTTAAAATACAATTATATGCACCGCTCTGGTAATGTCCCTACTCTTTTTATAAAATGCAAATACCTTTGTCCGTTTAGTAAATTATAAACCCCTGTTCCTGTCATTCAAGGCTCTCTACAATCTGATTCCAACATACTTTCCATTTTTCTTTTCATATTATTCCACTCCTATTGGTTACTCTAATTTAGAGTCAAACTAGACAGCATTCATCACCTGTGATCATCCTGTCCTCTTCCAGCTCTGTCAAACCATTCCTAGAATGGAGTCATCCATACCTTCACCTGTGAGACCGCCTCGCTTCCTTCAAAGCTTAACCCTGTGGCATCCTCCTTCCTCCGACCTTTCAATGACCTTCTTCAAACATCTCTTAAAGAATTTTGCTTTGACCTCTCCTTTGCCTTTGTAAAGGTAGCCTTTGCCTTTGCCTTGTAGCATATTGCATTTTTGCTATATCTTCTCCCAACCAACTTCACAGGCATTTTATTAAGCACCTGCTATGTGGGAGGTGCTAAATTCCTGGTGATCCTGCCATGCCTATTTTTATCTCCTGGCACCTCACACAGTGTCTTACACATAGTAGTTCCTTGCTAAATGTTTTCCAAATTGAATGGATTGATAGGATTTAAAGCTGGAAATGACCACAGAGACCATTTTACAGATGAGGGAACTGAAGCTCAGAGAAGCTTAATTGAACTTTGCTCAGGTTCACAGAATCTGATGCAAGGTTTAAACCTAACTCTTTCCATCTCCAAGTATGGCTTCCAATCTGTGGCACTGTGGTGCCTCTTACTTAATGATATGACAGAATGATGCTTCTCAATTAATATGATATGGCAGAAAATGCCAGATTTAGAGTCGTAATACGTGGGTTTTAATCTCTACTCTGTCACTAATTACACTCACACACATACAGAAGTGTGTGCACATATGACCTTACACAAGTCACTTTACTTCTCTAAGCCTCAGCTTCCATATTTGTCAAAAGGGGCTTATATTAGGTGACCCTGTGAAGTCCCTTCCATCTCTAAATCTATGCTTTAATAAAATTATATGCATATTTCCATGTTCATTTCCATCGGTCTTAACTTCCTCCTTTAGATGGCAAGATCTATGGGAAGGAGAAGAGTGCTTTCAGACCCTACAGCAGATCTCGTTTCTTCCTCTTACCTGGGACTGTCAAGGGACTTGAGAGGATAATAAATGACCTGTGCAGCTAATGAACCGCACAATGGGCATTATCCAAACCATAAGGCTGGGCTGGACTTGAGGGTTTTTCCTTTTGCTCCATTGGTTTCAGCTTTAAGTAAATTTCAAAATGGCAAAATTAGCATTTCTGCCACTTCCCTCCAAAGACATAAATATAAAGAAGAGCCATCCCCATCATTGGTTTCTTTGAGTTGGCACCCACTTAATTTTCCAGCTTCTCTTCCTCCACACCCTTTCTTAATTACAATTGACAATCTTTTGGATTCCCTCTTTGCCACCACTTATAACTCACTACCACATGCCACAGGCTCCCTTGACTGTTTAAAAGGGCACTGCTAATTTGATAATGGATTCTCCAGTCTGTACCTTTTTTTTCTCTGTGTCATCTTTGGGCATTTTATCTCAGCAGCTTATGCACTGAAAGCCCCATGCATTTTCTCCAACAAATGAATCGGTGGCTGATTTAGCTGCAGCTTGAAAGTATATTCAGAATGTCTGTCTTGGAAGCAGGGCTCAGAAAGCTCCCAAATCCTTTGCAGTGCATTGCAGCCACACTGTCCAGGCTCCAAGGCACGTGGCAGGAGGATAATCCATGGGATAGGAAGCTTCAGGGAAACCATCTGCTCAAAGGGAGTCAGCCCATAGGCTAACCACTGAGCCATTATAGGGAATATGCAAGATAAAAAGAAACCAAGTGAACGGCAGACCTGTTCTTTCCTCTAAGCCATCTCCATAAGCTCATGGGAGACTATGTCTCTAGCTATTGAAAAGAGGAAATGCTTCATTCCTAACCTTGAAACACATAGTCACACACTTAGCTACTGAACAGTACCAGCATGAAACAATTTTTAAAAAAAGGGGGGGAATTATCATTCACAGGTATCATTGACAAATAAGCAAGCATTTATTAAGCATTTTCTGTGTGCCAGGTCCTGTGCTAGACACTGGAGAGTCAAAGAAAGAAAAGTCTCCAGAAATAATGTTTGCATGTATAAGTGGGGAATGACACAATGAAAGGAATGTGCCTTTTTTGAGTTATGCCCTTGGGATTATCAAGATATCATTAAATGCTTAATCAAATGTCTCTCAAATTTCAGCAGGATTTTTATCTCTGTGTACTGACTGAAAAGCAAGCTAAGCCCTACCTCTGAGCACATAGTCTTCTGTTTTCTTTCTCCTATCTTCCTATAGATCTCTTGTCTGATCTATAACTTCCATTTTTTTCTTTTTTAATTCACTCCTGGAGAAGTTCCTATTTAATTATGAGCCTGTAGGGTAAGGATTCTATCTGTTGACTAGGGGCATTAGAGCTGAAATCTGACCTCTCCCCACCACACAAACACACACACACACACACACACACACACACACACACACACACACGATATTTCTAAGAACTTGAACATGAGAAAATGGTAGCCCATCCAGGTTTTCTATTTATAACTTCCCAAACAGAGCAGAGTCTTTTATATGGTTGACTTTGTGTGATTATCTGAGTTCATTCATCCAGTCTCAGCATTTCTCTCAACCTGGTTATCAAAGCACTAAATATTTAAGCCATGAATGCACCTGGCCCATGTTAAGTACGTATCTTAACTTAAGCATATATGAGACACAAGACTTGTTAAGCAGAATGGAATGATCACCAAAACATGCAGCAGTCTTCTCAGAAATTCCTTAGTTAAGGATCAAGGAAAGGCAGAAGCTAACTCCCCAGAGAAGGACAAGTTTGTTAATTAGTAGACAAGAGTTGTGGGAAAACAATTCTAAACTAAAAGTCTGAATCCTACCTACAAGATTCCTCTGTTTGTGATACTGAGATGGACATGGAGTTCTCTTGGCCTCATTTTTCTGATAGGTCTCTTTAGTGAGCCAGCTCTGTTTATGACACTAGAATTGGAGTTGAAAGACTAGTATTCCAGTTTGAGCTCCACCACTTACCAGTCGTGTGACCGTGGGCAATTCACTTAACCCACGAACTTCAGTTATCTCACCTGGCAAATAGATACAATAATCTTTGCATGGCCTTCGCAGGGTTTTGTGCTGAACAAATGAGAAAATAGATAGAAAAGCCTTAAAGCATTGTATAAATGTGAGATATCATTGCTTTGAAATGGGGAGAACCTGAATTCATCAGCTAAAATATCATTATCTCTATTTGGCCCCATTATGATACCAAATGATCCTTGCAAATGGAAGTAATTCTTGAATGAGACAAAAATAAATAAATGAAATCCTAAAAGTCATAGCAATCAGACATGATGAAAAATAAACAAGGGGAAAAAACAGTGTAGCACATCTCCTACATAATTATGGAAATTTGGTATAGAGAGCCAGTTTTCCATCTATTCTTTAATCACTAAGGCAAATTCACTTTATCAGATTATGCCTCTGTTGGAATCTGACATAGAACAGAATTTCATTTTTTGCCCCACAATTTGTTTATTTTGGTGGGAGGAAGTGTAGCCTCAAGGGATATAAAGGTAACTGTTGGTCTTGTGATATATTGAGTGATTACCCATACACCAGCCGACTGGCTGTGCCACTGAGTAGGATACTGAATAGGACAAGCCTGTCCTTCCCCAATAATAAATTGTGATTATGTCCACCATTAGCACCAATTTCCTCTCCTCATCCATTAAGAATGCTTGTTGCTCTCTCTGTCCAAGACACACCCCCTACCTAGATCCTTCCTTACTGACCACTTGCTGACCTTAGCGGTATAAGTCAGAGTTGGAGCTAATAAAAGTTGACAGCTACCTAAACTCTTAATTGGATCCCTAGTATTTTATTGACTTTCTTTCCCCTCTCACCTTCCCCCTCCCCACAGTCTCTTTTTCTCTCCTTTTTTTCTAACAGAAGTTTTTCATTAGTGAATACCAAATATTTAGGTGTCTGACATCTGCAGAACAACAGTGATTGTATTATGCATTAGCTTAACAGGACTGAAGAGGAATAGATGCACTTTGGCTAAACCAGGAAAGCTGCCTGCTACCTAAATAACTAATTCATCTTCATGGCAGATGGATGTCAAGAATATTCAAGAGCAGATACACTCAAGGTCATGTCAATTAGTCATAGAGAGAACTGGAAGAGATAATGGGATGTATAAACAGTCTTAGCTCCCCATACCCCTGCCAACTCACGCTCACAATGAATCTATACATGTGGGGGTCGAATGTACCCTTCCAACTGGCTCAGTGTTAGTGAGCAAGCGAAGTTGGATACAGGGAGATGACCCATACAAAGACAAGTATGCTTTAAAGAATAACAGACTCAAGGAATCACAGAGCAGGTAGGGAACTCTGAGGCCAAATTATCTAACTGGTACTCCAACCAAGAATCCCGTATACAAATTTCCAAAGAAGTGGCAAACTAACTTGAAGACCTCAAGGAAGGGAGGTAGGGACCCTATTACATCTCAAAGCAGCTCATGATAAACCTTTGGATACCTAATTGTTAGGAAGATTTTTTTTTAACCTCTAAGACAAAAGCTGCCTCTAACTCCCGTTCATTGTTTCTTGTTCTCTCTCTGCATCTAATCAGGAGAGGTCTAAACTTTCTCAAACATGACAATCCTTCAACTACTTCTTCTCACAACCTCTCCAGACCTCACTGTCTTCTCTTCTCCAGGATCATGAGTGCTGTTTCTTCTAATACTAGACCAGGTTTTCTAATAGTCATGAGCCTATTCACCCTCTTCTGGGCAATTTCTTGGTTATCAGTGCCCTTCCTAATAGGGACAAAAATTATCTTCTCTTCTCTCTTTTGACTCTTTTACTACTAGCCTTTCTTTTACTCAGAGAGCACTAGATACACTACTATGTCCAATAGTGTCACTTATCATACTGACATGATGGAATGTAAGCTACTCTTATAAGTTTCATAGAAACTTCCAGAAACTTCTAGGTTTCATAGAAATGGCCTTGGAGAATGCTCTCAGAGTGCTGGAACTAGCTCACCCCAACTCGTGAGAGCCAATCATTAAATTTTCAGTGAGAGCATTTACATGTTGGAAATTCATAAATGCTACAAATTTGGGCTTGATTTACTTTTTTCATTGTCTAGACTTAAGAAACTGATAGAGAAAATATTAATGATGCAGATAAAACTTAAAAGTATGTCCTATGCTCATTTTCCACCCAGGAGAACTGGTTGTCAAACATTTACAGTATACCCTTAGCTATTACCTTCAGAAATCTCTTCTTAGAATTTGGACATATGGAAAAATTAAACCTTTCAGTCAGCACCACCATTGCCCAATATCATTAACATAGGAGAGGTACATGGATCTTCATCTTGTGAATTCCATTACTTTAAAGTTCTGTATCAGCTTTCCAAAATGGTCAGTAACTCATTTACCTGTCTCCACCCCCAGGCATAGAACGATGATTATTGTGTTACTGGGTTTTTTTCATAGTATTGCATATTATCGCATTTTACGTATGTGTCCTGAGATCATTTAGAGCTGAAAGGAACCTTAGAGGTCATCTAATCCAATACCATCATTTTATGAATGAGGAACTGAGACTCAAAGAGGTTAATGGCTTGCCCAAGGTTACATAGCTAGCAAGGTAATTTGACGGAGGTCTGTTGTTTCTTCAACTGCATCATGATAAGCTTTATGAAATCAAGGACCACATGTTACCTAAACTTCAGATCTAGCGTAGTATGGCACTTACTACAAGCAATTCATCAGTCTTTATTGAATTGAATTGAATTGATGTGAATTGCTAGTGATCAGTTGGGATTTGATTAGAATGAACTTGGAGAGTTTATACAAGGGGGATAGTAATAGACTTTGCCAAATCTTTCAACTAGTTAGATTTCATTGAAAGGCATGTCTAAATTGGGGCCTGTCCATCAGTGGGTGGATCTTCCAAGCAGAGGCAGTTCAAGAGGAAATTCAGAAGGTCTAGGCTCTGGAGGGTCTCTGACCATAGTGACCTATAACCTTGTCTGCTACTCCTGAGGTGATGGAGTTTATTCCAAAGGAGAAAATTAGAGGTAGCAGTAAAGCAAGTTCAGAAAAAGCATCTTCAATGTTCACAAACCAGGGTAATTTGAAATTAGAGACAGAGACAAGAGCCTCTGGAGTATCAGCACCTTTCATGGACTGAACAATGCTGTGATTGCAGCTAAATTCACACTTGCATTTTTCTATTTTGCTGGGAGCTGTGTTGGGCTAATTTGATATTTTAAAGCTCTGTCACCACTGTTCTTATTTAATAAGGAGCTAATCAGTTCTGCAGAGCTGCTGTGTCCTGCTGCTGCTAGCAATGCTAAAATGGGACATTTTGATTAATTTTTTGTTTTCCAGCAGTATGTTCTGATGACCCCTAATATATCTACTCCAGGACATTTGGATGTATATCCCAAGTCTGTTGTTGTGCCTCATGGCAGATGCTCAGTTCTGGAGACAATAGCAATCTAGGAAGAAAATGCCACTGGTATAGAACATGAACCTCCAAAACAGAAGATCTTGGAAAAATACTTCAGGGCTACCATATCTGAAAATAAAAGGTCATATGAAATTGAGATAGATTTTCTAAAGAAGAGCTCCAGCTGAAATATGTAGTATTATTCTTCTTTTTGAAAAGACTGGGCCTCTCTATCTTGCCTGGACTAATGGTTATAAAAGCCTGTTCATGGGACTGATCCCAATACTGATTGACTTATTCCATTTCTCATCTTTGCCTGTTCCTCCCTCCTGAGGCAATCCATCCCACTCCTGAGGGCTCAATATACTGCTTCTGGCCTTTTTGAGTACATCAGATCAGCTTATATCAATGAAGCTCAGGACTCCTCAGTTTAAGAGATCTACCAGCCTTAGGCTCCTTGGTAGCTAGGATTATAAGCATATCCTACAATGCCTGGACAGTACCCTTCCTTTTGTTCTCCGAGTTCTCTTTCATCTAATACAGTGACTTCTTCTTGACTATCTGCTGACTTCGCTGGCTTTAATACATTGTTATGAATTTTCTTTTCCCACTTCTAGACCAGCTGGCATTGGATGAGCCTATAACATTTGTCTTAACTCAGAACAGAATTCCTTGTACTCAGATTATGACTTTGCGCATGCCCTCTATTCCTTGAAAGCTCTTTCCCTAAATCTCTGCTAATTTTTCCCCTCATCATGAAAGTAGATGGACCCCATAACCAATACCCAGGCTTTTCTCCTCCTCTGATTCCTTTACCCCATACTCCCCTGTTACTCCCCTTTCCCAAATCTAAACTATCAGGATCAGATGGAAGTTTCTATTTAGAGTGGGGAGGGAAAAGGATATGCGTAATCCTGCTTTGTAAAGAAAATGCCCCAAATGTAGAAAATCCACATTGATCAAACAACTAAATGGAGGATTGATATTCATATTTTACATATTTCTTTGAATTTTCAAGCGTCACCACAATATTTTTAATATCTTCTTCCTCTAGTGTATTTTAAATATCTGTCTTAGCCTTTAAAAAATGAATCGATTGATAAACAGTCAAAAGATATGAACAGGCAATTTTCAGCTGAAGAAATTAAAGCTATACATAGTCACATAAAAATGTTCTAAATCACTATTGACTAGAAAAATTCAAAGTAAAACAACTCTGAAGTACCACATCATACCTAACAAATTAGCTAACATGACAGAAAAGGGAAATGATAAATGTTGCAGAAGATGTGGGAAAATTGGAACACTAATGCATTGTTGGTGGAGTTGTGAACTGATCCAAGCATTCTGGAAAGCAATTTGGAACTATGCGCAAAGGACTATAAAAACGTGCATACCCTTTGACCCAGCAATACCACTTCTAGGGCTGTATCCAAAAAAGATCATAAAAACAGGAAAAGGACCCACATGTACAAAAATATTTACAGGAGCTCTTTTTGTGGTGGCCAAGAATTAGAAACTGAGGGGATGTCCATCAATTGGGGAATAGCTGAACAAGTTGTAGTATATGAATGTAATGGAATATTATTGTGCTAAAAGACATGATGAGCAGGTGGATTTCAGAAAATCCTAGAAAGACTTATATGAACTGAGTGAGGTGAGCAGAACCAGGAGAACATTGTGCACAGTAATAGCAACATTGTGTGGTGACTGACCTTGACAGACTTAGCTCTTCACAGCAATACAATGATCTAAAAAAATGCTATACACATCCAGAGAAAGAACTCTATAGTCCGAATGCAGATTGAAGCATACCATTTTCACTTTTTTTACTTGTGGGTTTTCCTTTTTGTTCTTATTCTTTCACAATATGACTAATGTAGAAATATGTTTAATGTAATCGTACATGTGTAGCCTATATCAGATTTCTTGTCATCTTTGGAGGAGGGAGGGAAGGAGAAAGGGAGAAAAAAAATTGGAATTCAAAATCTTACAAAAGTGAATGTTGAAAATTAAAACTAAAAAATAATTAATTAGTTAAATCAATTAATGTACAGCTTTTCAGAGAATATGTATTCCACAAAGTATGGCCCACTTTGAGGAGGGACCTGATTTTTCAGTTGTTACCAGAACTAATAAGAGCACAGATTGATTCAAACAGGACTATGGACAGAAAGTTGGTACTACTAGAGGTCCAGAAACAGGTGGCATTTAGAAATATAAGTAACTGGGGCAGCTAGGTGGTACAGTGAGTAGAGCACTAGCTCTGGAGTCGGGAGGACCTCAGTTCAAATCTAGCCTCAGACACCTGACACACTTACTGGCTGTGTGACCTTGGGCAAGTCACTTAACCCCAATTGCCCTGCCTTCTCTCCTCCAAAAAAAAAAAGAAATACAAGTAACCGAAGATGGGAGTGGGGAAAAGTTTTAGCCAAGGCCTTATTTGGATCATGCCTCCAGATGTTCTAGTAAAACTCTAAACTCCACATGCCTATGTGTCATCAGTCTGGTTTTAGTTATATCAAGAATATCATTTAAGTTATCCAGGCCATTTCCCTCTACAATACCACATTTGTGATCATAGCAGCCCTTGGCAAAAAACTCTTAGCTCTCAAAGAACAAAACATTGAAATCATCGGCCAAATTGCAGTTAAATAAGGGATGCCCTAGGTTAAAGGATATATTGTTACAAGAAAGATTCACTATTAGAGACAAGGCAGAGAGGAGCAAAGATTTTAGAGATGGAAGGAATCTTAGAGGTCATATAGTCTACCTACTTCATTTTACATGTGAAAAAATAGAACATAGAAAGTTGAAGTAACTTTCTGAAGTTACACACACTTCTTCCATTGCCCATGCTTCCATTCCATCCCAAAGTCTCACTTTCCAGTAAGGAAACTGAGACCTAGAGGGGTAATAGTGATTTTCCCAATATCCTACAACTAGTAAGAAAGAGAATCGGGATTAGATTCCAGGTCATATTTAGTGTTCTTTCCACCATGGTTTTGGCCTTTTAGGATGGGTAACCAAGAAATAGGAGGACTATGGAAATCAGATACACACTTATGTTAAATAGGGTACAGAAGCCTTCAGAACCTTCAGAAGCCACTTCCTCCAGCAAGTTCTAAGCCATTAAAATAAAAGACATTGATATCATCATTTTTATCATACTGCAGTTGTAGTGAGGTACAGTAGAGACCCACAGAAATGAGGGCATTCAGTAGATAGTCAGGCCTGGAGTCAGGAAGACACATCTTCCTGAGTTCAGATCTGGCCTCAGACATTTACTGGCTGTGTGACTCTGACCTGTTTGCCTCAGAGACCCCGATGACCTAGGTCTGAATCCTGGTTCTACAGCTTACTAACGGTGTTGAGCTGGGGAAAATCACTTAGCTTCCTTGAAACTCAGTGTCCTCAAGTATAAAAGAGGAATAGTAATATAGTCACTCCTTTTTCCTAAGGCTATGATGAGGCTCAGATGAGATAATGGATGTTAAAGCACTTGATATCCATAAATATAATTATAAGCTGTTACTGTTGTTATCCAATACACCCAGTCCTGTTTGATCCATTATCTATAAGGACCATTTGGAAGAGTGAGATATTGGACAATTATTATGTACCTAGCACTATCTGTTGATTGATTGGTTCAAAAAAAAACAACAAAAACCATCTAGCATCTAAAAGGGCATTAGAGTGTAAAGCAGATGACCTAGACCTAGAGAAAAAAAGATGAAAGGGCACAAAGACAAAATAATATCTGTACAAGTGCCAAATTTATTCACCTTTTGTTGTATCTAACTCTTCATGACCTCATTTGGGGTTTTCTTGGAATAGATACTGGAGTGGTTTGCCATTTCCTTCTCCAGATAATTTTACAAACAAGGAAACTGTAGTAACCAGAGTTAAGTGATTTGTCCAGGGTCTGAGGCTGGATTTGAATTCGTGAAGATGAATCTTCCTGATTCCAAGCCACTGTGCCACCTAGCCGCCCATTATCAACAACAACCTAAATGCCAAACAGCACACGTATTCACTTATTCCTCATCATTCACATTATCATTATGAAAAGGAATTTTTCTTCTCTCTGCTTAATTTCTGCCGCCTCGTCCCCATCCCCACCCCCATCCAGCTGCTATATTTATCAATAGCAAAAGGAAGACACTTAAATCCTGACAAGAGAAGACGAAGTGGTGGGAAAATTGGTTATAAAGAAGAACAAGAAAAGAAGGTTTAACCGCTACCTACAGAACTTAAAATGCTCTTAAGTCTTCAGAGGCGCTCCTAAGAAATTTTTCATCTGCTTCTGGGGGTCATATGGGTTTCAATCTGCTCTCAGAACCATTGAGATCAGAAAAATCTGTATTCATAAGTAGGAGATTGGCAGAAGGAAAATGGTGTCAATATTATGGAACTAAAAATGGTATGAATGCATATTGTGGAAATGATGATGTGCAGTTGGATGTGATTCCAATAAAGATATGGTCCATCAGTACATATATTTTAGAAAGATTCTACAGATGGACAACGGACTGGGCCCAGAATTCAATAGGAGGATAAGAACAGTTTGGATGGCATTTGAGAAATGATGTAGTACTTCTCTCTGCAATAAAGATCCATCTTTTTAACACCAATATTCTCCCAGTGCTACTTAGCGTCTCCAAAGAATTAAAGTTGTTTGCTCTGTGTTGTAAAGTTCCATGATATATACTGTAAATTGTATGCCTGCAGCTATGTGGCACCATGACACAGAGAACACTGGTCCTGGCATCAGGATGATGAGCTCAAATCCAGTCTCAGATACCCACTAGCTGGGCGACCTGGGGCAAATCACTTAATTTCTATTTTCCCCAGTTTCCTCATCTGTAAAACAGGGATAATAATAGCATCTATTTCACACGGTTGTTGGGACGATGGAATGAGATAATGCTTGTAAAGCACTATACGACCTTAATGAGCATCTTGGGGGCACAATGGATAAAGCACCAGGCCTGGTGTCAGGAAGACCTTAGTTCAAATCTGGCCTCACACACTTACTAGCTGTGACTTTGGGCAAATAACCCAACCCTGGTTGTCTCAGTTTCCTCCTCTGTCAAATGAGCCAAAGAAGGAAATGAAAAACCACTCCAGTGTCTTTACCAAGAAAACCCCAAATGGGGTCACAAAGAGCTAGTATGACCAAAATGACTGAAAAACAACAAATATTAAATCACTATATAAATACTAGCTATTATCTTAGCGAGATCTCAGTTAGGATCAACTCTGGGGTTCACATTATTGGAATTTGCACTTCATATTTCCGTTGAGTTGGAGCTAATTGTCATATTTTATATAATTACAATTTCTAATAGTGCAATTTGAATACATGTGGATTTATTATTAATAGTAGTTATGACATAGCTATGCTATTATTAATCATATATTATCCAAAGGCTAATGGAGAAGAGGCAGGATGGCCTTGAGTAACTTGAAGCATAGCATCCCAGGATCATAGATGTTGAACTGGAAGAGAACTCACAGGCCATCTAGTATAACCCTATCACTACACAAATGAGGAAACTGATGCCTTTCCCAAGGTCATACATATAATAAATGACAAAGGAGAGATTTGAACTTGAGTTCTCTGAGTCTATCCAAGGTACCATGGTGAAAAAAAAAATTGCAAAATTGGCATAAAGGATGTCATTAGAGAAAGGTATGATCACAAAAGAAAGTGGCATGGGCAGTTAATATGATAGACAGCACATGCACTCTGTTATAAACAATACCAGAAAATCTTGAGAAAGGCCTCTAGTGCATCAAGTAGACACTTTCTTCCTTAAAGGATTTATGGGATTGCAGAATCAAGAGCCTCACATGACATGTTGAGGTAACTGTTTCACTGTGGGAAGTATTACCCCCCACATTGGTGAAGTAAAAAAAGAGATGGTTTTAGTATAATGTGGGTAATCAAAAACCACTGGTTGAAGATAACTATGAAGATTTAATTTTTAATCAATGAAAGAGTTAATGTTGTGCCTAGTTCTAAGCCAGGTGCCATGTTGTTTGTAGTTGGTCAGTATTGCCTTGGGTTGAATGACTAAGATTCTACTGGCTTGTAGACAGTCATACTACCTACAGTACCTGGCTGTTTGACAGCCTTTATATTTCACCTTCTAGATATGCAGATTTTCAATCACAATAGCAACAGAGATGCACTGTGCAAGTGCTTGGCACAGAGCATTCAGCAAAGCCAGGCTGTCCTCCAGAGAGGCATCTGCATTTCCTATGATCTGCTGCTCTTGACACCTCCCCAGCAGGTGTGCTTCCTCTGTAGCTGGCCAACCAGTCTCAAAGGAAGACCTGGGGAAGTTCCAGAATCTGGACCCCCACGCCTTGCACAGGTGTAGGTGCCCATAGGATCACTTGGAGAGCAGCAGCATTTTCCTGAGGCTGAGTTGGTAGAAAGAGCAGGAGAGAGTTGATTCTATTTGAAAAAGAGGAGCAAACAAGTTGCTACTGAATCCTACTAAATGACACTGGTGTTGACCTTTTAAGTATGCTTAGAATGGACTCTTAAGTTCCTATTAATAATAAGTATCTTATTTCTCTTTTAAAAAAATCTTTATAAGGAAGCAAAGATGGACAGCTCTCAACACAATGCATAGTATTTATTAGATAGGCTTTCTTGAAATGGAAATACCTCTCTGTATTTTGAGTCCTCTCTCATATTCTGCTATGCACATGGCAATGTTTTTTTTCCCTTTTCTTATTTTGTATTATTTTAATTTTCGTATTTCTTTTTTTCTTACTTTTGTATTTGTTTAAAATAAAAAAATACCAAAAGAAATTCTTTTTTGTTATAGTATAGGGAGTAGTTTCTCTGAACTGCCTGAGAGCCAGTCATATAAGATTAATGAATCTAAAAATCTCTAGGTCATGAGGGATTTTCTTCTGGAAACTGAAGCATGTTTTGTTCCCACTAGGGATACCTGTACTGGGTGCAGGTGAGCCGAGGGGCTCTTTATCTTTTAAATAGGGCAGTTCATTTCCTCTGACTGAACCTTGTGTTTCTTCTCCTTTTCTGTAATTGGCTCATTGGTGCAAGTAATGGGAAGGTCTTTGGAGTATATGTAATGGTTCACCTCTGTAACCCTCATATACAGCCCTTCTTCCTACAGACACCACCCCATGTCAGACTTGCAGCATCTGCACTATTTTAATAGTCTCTCAATTTTTCTCTCACCTCCCACCCCTCAACCCTGGCATTCATTCCCCTTCTCTCATGTGTCCCTCCATTGAGCTGACAAATTGACATTCCTACAGGTCTGACCCCTGCTCAAAAACCCTCAGCCGCTCCCCATTGTCTCTGAGATAATATACAAACTTTTTGAGTGGTATTTAAAACCCTATATAACCTCACTATCACTTATCTTTCCAAACATTGCATATTACTTCCCTTCCAGCACTTTTATTGCTGTTCAGTCTACACATGGCCCATATTTGGAATGTTCATCCTCCTCACCTCTGGCTCTTAAAATCACTAACTCCCTTTTAGGCCTAGCTCAGGTACCATTACTCATGAGTCTATTCCTGAATACCTCAGTTCTTACCTAAACAATCCTTCGCTCACTCCAAATTAATTTGAGTTTACTTTGTATCTTTCTTTAAGAAGACTTATCAGTGTACATGTTTTTTCCCTGTAGAATGGAAGCTTGAAAAGGACAGGGACTCTTGCTTTTATCTCTATATTTCCAGTACTCAGCATAAGGTCTGACACAATGGTAACTCAGCTGGGTTATTGAATTGAACAAAACCTAGGAATTTGGGGGTGAGGAAAGAGTAGATTCAAATGTCAGCTCCCTCATTGTCATAATAACCTTGATGAAGTTGCAGTGTAAACCTAAAGCAAGATAGACCTACCTCTATTTGTATGACAGTACTTCCTCTATTTTCTCTTATGTCTACTGAAATCATAGAATTATACATTTGTAGGGAGAGACAGAAAAAATTCATGAAAGATGGAAGGAATTCCGATGATATTATCTCTAGGTCTCAGCCTAATCTCCCAAGTAACAAACAATGGAGAATAAAAGCATAGGGGATAGGGAACTAGTATACATAGAAAATACTGAGTTCCAAAGAGTCATAGAATTACATAATTTTAGCCATGGACATGACATTTGGGATTCTTTTTCAGTATTTGCCAGAGTAGTTCACTTTTGTTTCTCTAGTTGTACGATATACCTTTTCTTGTTCAGTAGTTTCAGTCACGTCTGACTTTTAGTGACTCCATTTGGGGTTTTCTTGGCAAAGATACTGCCAGTCTGACATGGGGTGGCATCTATAGAAAGAACGGGTGCATATGAAGGTTACAGAGGTAAACCATTACAATATACCCCAAAGACCTTCTCATTACTTGCACCGATGTCATTTTACAGAGGAGGAAACTTAGGTAAACAGGGTTAAGTGACTGCATTAGCAATTTTGATTTGAAGATCTTTCCCACCCATTAATAGGCCACATGACTTGCTTACATCACAGGAAGCCTAAGTTACATGGTAGGAGGAGCTTCCTGACAAGAAAAGGAAGTTATGTCACAGAAAATGCTGAGAGAGAGAAAGATGTTATGGCTGCTGGTGGCTGCTAATGGCCGTCTTTGTGATTGTTAGAACTGAACAGGCTGACTTGGCTGTCCTGTGAATTTGTTTAGGGGAAGACCCCAGCAGGGGGTCAGAGAGATTTTGGGATGGCAAGGCTCCATATTGTGATATTCTTTATTGAATGTTTTGGGTTCCTTGCTGTCACGATGAAGTGGACTGCCTGGCTGTGGGAGCTGAGCATTTGGTTATGAGATATGGTTCTCTGGTGTCTGAATAAATGGTTTATTTCTCCTACTTTCTATATGGAAAGTCTCATATACTTTGCAATACAGAACTACACAAGCATTTTAACAATTATCATCCACATTGTTATTATTGCCTTACTGTTTCAGTGACTTGCCCAGGGTCACACAGCTTGTAAATGTCTGAGGCCAGTTTTGAACTTAGAAAGATGCATCTTCCTAACTCCAGGCCTGGTGCTCTACCCACTGCTCTACCTACCTGCCCATCATCACCTCCTTGATTGACTCGTATATCCATAGCACAGCACTTAGAATGTTGAGTTTATCAGGCAGTGAAGCTAATCATTTCATTTAGTCACAAAGTTGCATCTTGCTCTTCTGACTTCTTGCTAATTACCTCATTTTCTTGCATTTATGTGCCTTGATCCATATTCCTGTCATCTGTTTCAAGCCTTAAAGTATAAATGAAAAAGAGACTATATCTTTTATTTTCTTTCCCACAGTGCCCTACCCATGGGAATGACCAATACATATTCTTTGATGATGAGCAGAAGGAGGAGGAAAATAATGGTCTATCTCAGGAATAGCTATTGAGAATGAAGAGGGTATCATATATATAATGGATCTGAAGGTCTTCGGAACAAAGATCCTGAAAACACAGCTTTTAATAGCATTGCTGGAATGAAGTATTTTGTACCAGGAACATGAAGGGGATCAAATACAAAGCAACTTGGAATAAAAGGACATTGAACTATCTTTCAGATTTCTCATTTTGCTGTAAAAGAACAGGGAATTCAATATGCCAACTTTTTCTTACCATGAATAGTCCTGAAAACTTGTCAGTGAAGAGAAGAGGACAAGGGTGAGGTAATACACTTTCTTCTCTTACCTTATAGTCACTTCTATTGACATGTCACTGGGGTGGGTGACAGATTAAATTTGTCACTTCTAATTATCTAGGCAATTTAGGAAACCAAAGTGATCTAAGGGTCCCCTTTAAGTCACCAAATTAATCTAACAGCATAAATGAAAAGCTAGCTAGCTGGCTAGGAAATGTAACGATCTGTTAAATATAAACAATATTTTGAATGATCCAATATAAAGCCAATGATCAAAAAGATGTTTTGTTTAGTTTTTCTGTACAGGTACTCCATGCTCTAGATGCATTTTACACAGAGAATTCTGGGTGGGATAGATTGATGAAGTGCAGAAGCAATTCATTTTATATAACTGAAAACGTAAAACATAAGTACTATTTATGCATTTTGCCTATGATGATGGTACTGACTGACTTCATTCTGTAGCCATTATAAATGGCAAATATTCAATAGACACATACTCACCCTAACTAATGTCAGCCTGCCATAGAGCTGGACAATATTTTACCCAATTTTCCTCCAATTTTTTATGCTTACTCCATCTGAAAATTTGGGTTTTGATTTCCCTAAAACAAAAGGTTCCCAACCTGAGGCCCATGAATCCCTGGAACAATTTTTAGATCTATATTTCTTTGATCTATGTTTCTTTGATCATTATATGCTAATGGCATAGCTTCTTTCATATATGTGTGGAGGGTCCACATGTTGGGGTTTTATGTTTAAAAGGATCCATTATCCTCATAATTTGGAAACCAATGATCTAATCCATTAAGTGAGAAATATTTTGAAATCAATGTGATTGTTTGCTCACATTAGGGATTAAATTGGACAGGTTCTAAAGGAATCAACTTCTGGTACTTTTATGAAGTACTCAGGGAAAATGGAACCATCGGTGTTATAGAGAGAAAGTGGGGAGGAGTCGTTAGTATGGATTTGGAGTAGGGACCTGAGTTCAAATCCCATCTCTGTTACTCCCTGTATGATCTTAGGCAAGTGATTGACATCTCTGGGCCTCAGTTTTCTCATCTCTAGAATGATGCCTTTGTACTACATGGCCTGCATAACGTTCCTTCAGGTGCTAAGTCTGTGTTCTTGTAATCCAATCATCTTTAAAAAAAAAACAAAAAGCTAGTTTAAGTTTCATCTATAATTATGAAGCAGGAGTAACAAGCAACAATACAGAGGGCATCTCCAAAAACCAACAGTCACAGCAGGGCAAAAAACAAGAAGAGCCTATTTCTGGCCCCTTTCCCAGTCTTAGACCTTTTGATGTCTCCCACTGTGAAGTGTGGGATTCATCCAGCTCAGTCCTGCAGAGGATATTGGCAGCCTCTCTCTCTTCAAGGGCCCCTGGGGAATTAGAATCAGATGCAAATGGTTAACCTCCTACTGAGACCAAAATACCATTTCCGTAGATTATTAAGTATGATAAGATCACACAGGTTTCATTTTTAATTCATTTAGAAAGAGATTTCAATTCTCTCTTTCTCACACACACATTCTCCCCCTGGTTCATGAATATCCCTATTATTGTCATTCCTAGGGGGTTGGGATAATATAAATATGACTCACAGTCAAGTTAAGTTGGAGATTAAAAAAATGTAGAGATAATGAAATAATTATAAAGCCCATTCTTTGTGAATGGGATTTTCCCCATTTCCCTTTCTATCCCTTACAGAATAGGAAGGCCAGGCAATTGTATTAGATCTAGCTAAAAATGCAAAGCCTAAATGAAACTTTAAACCAACACTAGTGATCACACATAAAGCTTATTTAAAGCTGAGATTCCAGCAGAATATTTATAAATTGGGTTGAATAGTGATGAACTGGCAAAAAAGACAAAACTGAGCTAATAGCAAGTATAACAGCTTTCAGTAAAGTCCACTGATTGTAAGAATTTTCCAAAGGTCATTTAATCCATCCCCCTGACTTCATAGTCATAGCCTCACAAAGAAAACCATTCATGTATTTCTTCCTGGTACTTACTCAGATTTCTCTGTCAGAACCATAATTAAATGTCTTCATTTTTTTATCCTACCATTCTAATCTCAGCTGTATAAGTGGAGAAGCTATGATTTATTCAAAATGTATATTTTGAATATAGTGCTCTGTACACAGTAGACATTCTATGTATTTGTGTTTAGTGATGGAATGAAAGAACCGTAGATGTTACATAGAGCAATTGATTGCCATCTTCTACCAGGGGTGGGGAACCTGCAGCCTCGAAGCCACATGTGGCCTTCTAGGTCCTTGGATGCCACCTTTTGACTGAGTCCAAAATTTGTAAACAAATCCTTTTATTAAAGGGATTTGTTCTGTGAACTTGAGGACCTAGAGGACCACATGTAGCATCGAGGCTGCAGGTTGTCCACCCCTGAAAGAGTTTTTCCTCTGAAACTTAAGAATAATATGGCTAGCTAGATGAGGGTAATGATTATGATGATTATTATAGATAGAGGGATATATGATAGCAATATTTCAACATATTTTATAATCTTATGTATTTCATTATATGCATTGAATAATATCATTCTGATGAGTCCATAGTCTTTAACAGACTGCCAAAGAGATCCTTGACACAACAAAAGTTAAGAATCTTTATTCTAGACAGTATTCTTCCATGTGTTCTACAGACTACTTATTCATTTAGTGTTCATTTTTACAAGCATTTATAATCCTTCCCTCCTAATCCCTATGCACAATTTAAACAACCATAAAAGTAAACCCCATAACCAATATCATAGTCCAGCAAAACAAATTCCCATATCAGTCATGTTCAAAAAGGCACATCACCTTTTTGGAAGGAGTTGGGTAGCACGTTTCATTTTTAGTCTTTTGGACTTGTGGTTTATAATTTCACTAATCAGAGTTTGAAAGTCTCAAAAGACTTTTCAATATATTTCTCAATTTCATCCCACTGATTTGTGGGCAATCTCTCATTGCCAATCCCATCCCTTACAACTCTCTTAAGAGGAGAGCTCCTTCACATACTCTGCATCACCATGGTCATTACTTGAATACATGCTAAGAACTATGGGAAGATTTTGTTTCCAGGCTTGGGCATTCCAGTTCTTCCCCTCTTCTCTGCATTCCGGTCTCATGGTCTCAT
Organism: Phalanger gymnotis; assembly: GCA_028646595.1. Taxonomy (NCBI): domain Eukaryota; kingdom Metazoa; phylum Chordata; class Mammalia; order Diprotodontia; family Phalangeridae; genus Phalanger; species Phalanger gymnotis. The sequence goes on along the minus strand of CM053622.1, from coordinate 679,183,823 downwards.
GGGGAATAAAGATCCTTCGTTACCTTCTGCTCAAGAAGCACAGTCCTTCAGAAGCAGTAGGAAGATGAGGCTCCTCTGGGAGAAGTACAGAGAGAGTATAAAGAACAAGAAACCCTTTAAATACCTAAATCCTAATTCCATCTGGCTGATCATTTGGCATTAGCATCAAGTGGTTTGTTCATTACTTGGTCCATTGAGTTAGAAATGCTTACAGAACCCTCCTGTAGGCCATCAAGGATGGCGCTCCAGGGCATAGCTTTCCAGCCACACAGGGATAATATGAAAGATAAGGTCTTCTCTACCCAGGGTCCTTCTGGTAGATAATTTGGAGAAACTGTCACCCAGAGAATTTATTCAGGAACAAACAACAGAACACTGTCAGAAGATGAGAATGGATGTGAGCTCTAGGTTTTTTGTCAGAAACCTCCCCTAGATATAAGACCAGTATCTACGCCTCCTAAGGCCCTATGTACTATTTAGCCAGGAAGAGGAGGGAAGGAAGTTGGGGGAGGCAGAGTGCAGTAAGAGGCCTGCAGGGATGGAGATATCCTGAGGGTAAGAAGGCAGCTAGAAAGGAGTTAGAAAAGTCTGGAGAGTTAGGAGTAGAGGCCAGAGAGAAATCATCTCAGTCTATCTAACAGCAGACCTGCAGTTCCTTTGTGGCCTATCTCCTCACCTCAGTGCCAGGCCCTTCCCATAGTGTCTTTATGCAATGGAGGCTCCAAGGTAGGCCCTCTCCCAAGGAGAGATTAAACACCACATTTATTATGGCAACTGAAAGGATACATTATTGCTATTCCAAAAGGGAGAGATTTATGGCTGTACTTAATGAATGCTAATAGTTTTCTTATCAGTGGGTACCAATGCAAACATTTTTGTGTATGGTAAGGTTAAAGTAAACCTTCAAAGAGGCCTTACAGAACTTGAAAGCTGGTGATTAGTTCTTGACAAGACCAGCTAATAAGAAGCAGCTCCTGGAAGGCTGTGGTCTGGCTTAGCTAGAATATATTATGCTCCGGAGTGTTTTACGATTTCACATCTGTCCTCTCAGAACCGGGCTGTCACACAAAATGCAGAGGCTTTTGTGCTTTGCTGGAAACCCCAAGGCACTTGTACTCTTTAACCAATGTAATCTGGGAGCTGAGTAAAGGCGAACAAAAAGCTTTCTTAATGAATAAAAAAAATATATAAATGTCTGTGTTGCCTAACATAGCCTGACAAAAAAAGTACCAAGCAACTATGGGTCAGCAATGATGCTACTGCCTTCATCAGTCACCCTCTGGACATGGTCCATGGTAAAATGAGGCTGAGGACAACAAATTCCAACCCAGGAGGAATGAGCCACTCTCCAAATGCCTATGTAAGACCTTTTTTTTTTCTTCTCCTCTTTAGGTTCATAAAGAAGAGAGAGTGTGTATAGGAATAAAACAAATAACTCTGTAATGCAAATTCTTTATATTGATAAACAATATGCATGCTTATACGGCTCTATTAACAAGAATTACATGCTGCAATGAGTTCTAAACCATGCTCTGCAACTAATAATCAGAATTTTGGTTACGCAATCAGATGATCAATTCCATTGAATGAATGGTAGAGCAGTAGAAAAAGACTGCTGAACAGTGAGCTGAGAATTCTAATCTGTCACCTTCTAGCAAAGGGATCTTGGGTAAGTCATTTCCCTTCTTGGGGTCTCAGTTTCCTCTCGTATATAGTGAGGGAGTTGGACTAAATGATCTCTAAGATCCATGTATAGTACAATGGAAAGATCACAGTATTTAGCATCAGAGGACCTGGGTTTAATTCCACCTTGCCTCTGTCATTTATTACTTTTGTGACTTTGGATGAATCATTTAACCTTTCCCCAAATTTTATTCCTTCCTATTATTTTTTGGTGAAATTGTTCTGTTATTTCGGCCATGTCCTACTCTTTGAACCCATTTAGGGTTTTCTTGGCACAGATATTAGAGTGGTTTACCATTTCCTTCTCCAGCTCATTTTGCAGGTAAAGAAACTAAGGCAAAAAGGGTTAAGTGGCTTGCCCAGGGTCACACAGCTAGGAAGTGTCTGAGGCTGGATTTGAACTCAGGAAGATGAATCTTCCTGACTCTAGGTTTAGCACTTTACGCACTATGGCACCACCTAGCTGCCCCCTCATACATAAAGTGGGGACAGTAATATATGTACTATCTAAATTATATTTTGTAGACCTTGAAGAACTGGAGGTAAGATGGCATAGTAGAAAGAGAAATGACTTTGAAGTCTGAGGACCAAGGTTCAAATCCTTGAAAAAAACGTTTAAATTCTTTCATCCTCATTTTCCTCATCTATAAAATGAGAGGCTTGGACTAATTGATATCTCATTAATCAAAAAACATTTGTGATGTGCCTACTCTATGGCCAGGTGCTCTAACTTTTCTCCCAGCTTTAAATCTATGACTCCATGATGCTATGGTCTTATAGAAATGTGAGTCATTAACTTTGAAAGATGTTAGACATCTGATCAATGCGGTGACCAATCATGACCCCAAAAGACTGATGGTGAGGCATGCATCCTGCATCTTGGCAGAGGGATGATGGACTAGATGTGCAGAATGAGACATTCATTTTCAGACATGACCAATGTGTTGATTTCTTTTGTTTGACTATATTTATTTTTTACAAGGTAGGTTTTCTATCTAGAGGGGAACAGGAAGGGGAAGGAGAATTAATGGGCAATGATAGAGATGCATCAAAAAAGGAGAGAAAAGAACATCAATAAAACATTAAAAACACTCAAACAAAAAGAGGTCCAGAAAAGGACACAAACCGGCCTATGTTGCGGCTAATTTGTTAAATTCATGATATACTTTTAAAAACCGAATTAACAGAAGTTGAGTTTCATATACAGTCTTTTTTTTTGCCTTTTTTCTATATTGAAAATGTTCATTCTGCTCATGAAAGCTAAATTCATATTTTAAAAAAAGAAATTTACTTTGAGAATAAGAAATAGGCATTATTAGCCAGTCTGTTGATCTTCTTTCGCCCTTTCCCCTTCAATCCATCTGGAAGATACCCATCTGAAAATCAGTTGTGACATGCACACAAGTATGCTGTTAATGACAACTGGAATTAGCTGTCCCTCTACTCTGTATCTGTTGGGATAAAAACATAGACTAGCCCAGGGCTTCTTAAACTTTTCCACTTGTGACCTCTGTTTATGTTGTGCAGTGTTCCTTGACATTGTGTGTTCTGAGGGCGTGTGCAGTGCAGAGTTCACATGTTTTGTGTTCAGAACCAAAGCTGTGGTGAAGTTGTACTATGCAACATGGACGGGTACTGCCAGAAACACTTTAGATTCATAACTCTTTTGATTTTTAATTAATTTTTGGTCATCGTGTGTTCAGAAGCCTTTCGCTGTCACCAAATTCTTTGCAACCCCATGTGGGGTCACTGACCCACAGTTTAAGAAACACTGGACTAGGCTATAGTTGGCATTTTGGGGAACTGTAGTCATTTCTCTATGCCATTAAGAAGTTGTTGAAAATTCTGGACAGTTAAACCTGAAATGGAATGCCCTTAAGAAGTAAGTAAGTTTCCCCAAGCAGTCAGATACCTATGGACTCAAGGGGGGAGATATACTTAGACTGAGATTCCTCAAGGATTTCATCAGAAAATTTTGAAGTTGGGAAGAACCTAAGAGTTCATCGAACACAAACTCTTCATTTCATAGAAGGGGAAACTAATACCCTAAAAAGTGATGTCAGTTTGTCGAGGTTTAGTTTCTGCCCACCTAGGGCCCAAAACTTGCGGTTTCATGATGTGTTGTGGTGGAATTGTCTCAAAGAATTCAGAGTCAGACTGCCTCTAATCCAAGTATAGGCATTTATTGAGATTGACAACTCTCATAAAGCGGGCTAAGTTCCAGTAGGAACCAGCAACTTCAGAGAAAGCGAGATGGATTTTTAGAGAGTAAAGATGCTGATTGCACAATCAAAATTTACATAGAATATAGAAACATGACTAAAATTAAAAAGGCAGGATGAGTTTATTAAGGGATTAGGTAATGGAGGAGGGGGTCCCATCTATGGTTCAGTGGTTAAACATTCTGGTCATACTGCCTTCCAATTGGCTAGCTACTGTGGTTCTGTGTGGTCAAGATAGGTATTGTGGTACTGTCTTGGGCTAGATGGATGATGTGACTGTGATTGAATAAAAGAACACACCTGTTCAAATATGTGGGAATGGATCTGGGGGCAGAAGCTAGGTAGAGGCAGTGGCTGGGTTCCCATCACATGGACATGCCTGCTGTTTCTGTGGGAACTAAGAGTTCTGGGATACACCTGTTGTTCTAGTGAGCAGTGAGGCATAAGTTAGGACATTGGTGGGAGGTGGGGAAAAGGGAGGGATAGGTAGGTACAATGGGCTATAATGAAGTTAGAATGTTGGGGCTGGGGACTCCATCTATTAGGACTCCATCAAGTTGCCCAAATCATAGCTAGTTAGTGGATTTCCTGACTCCCAAAGTAATCATCCCACTACACTATATTATCTACCATATTCTATTATTTACACCACACCTATAAGGAGAGGTATTTTTTTTCTTGAGTCCACATTAAGATACCCAGCAAATATATACATGGTAGAGAATGTAGAATTTGAAGATTAACATCTCTTAACACCACTCTCACTCCCAAAAGGTAATGGGGAAAAAGAACAAATGTAAACAATAGGAATCAAAGTAATAGCCAGATTTACAAAATGTCTCTCAAGACTCTGTCCTTGGCCCTCTTTTCTCTCCCTGCATACCGTCTTAATGACCTCATCAGGTTTCACAGGTTCAATGACCATTTCTAAGCAGTTGACTCCCAAATCTGTATATCCAGTCCTAGTTTCTCTTTTGGGCTTTGGAATTAGAAATGCCTGTCTGCCTGTCTGGATAACCAGCTGCTGCTGGACATCTATAGGGCAGCTAAGTGGATAGAGTGCCAGCCCTGGAATCAGAAAGACTCATTTTCCTGGGTTTAAATCTGACCTCAGACATTTACAAGTGCTATGACCTGGGAAAAGGTACTTTTTACCCAGTTTGCCTCAGTAAAAATGAGCTAGAAAAGGAAATGGTAAGACAATCCAGTATCTTTTTTTTAAATAATATTTTATGGGGAGCAGAGTCAAGATGGTGGCTGGAAAGCAGGGACTTGCTTAAAGTCTCCCCTAAATCCCTCCAAACACCTGTAAAAATGGCTCTGAACAAATTCTAGAGCTGCAGAACCTATGAAATAGCAGAGGGAAGCAGGTCTCCAGCCCAGGACAGCCCGGATAGTCTCTGGGAAGGGTGTATCGCATAGTGCTGGTAGCCGAGTGCAGCCCAGCGTGGGCCGTACCAGAACCAACCAGACTAGAGTTGAGCGGAGCAGGACTGAGGGCCCTACAATTGAGCTGTGGCAATTACCAGACTTCTCAACCCACAAACCCAAAAGACAAGTGAGTAGGTTAGTAGGAAAACTGCTGGATAGGGGCAAGAGCGATCCGGCCCCAGCACTGGGGGTGGCAGAGGTGGCATGGTAGTGGCAGCAGCAACAGGAGGAAGCTCCTGCAGCTGCTTCCAGACCTCCAGCATCAGGTGCTTCTGGAGTTCCTGGCTGACATGGTGGGAGGAATCAAGTGGCAGATCAGAGCAAGAGTGCAAGGAGCACAGAGGCACATTCTCTTGCTTGGATCTGGGTCGAGGTCCTGGTTGGCAGTTCTTGGGGGAGGAGAAGTGCTGCTGTGGCAGAGTTTGCAGTGAAGGTGGAGTACAAGTAGCTCTGAAAACAGCAATGTAGCACCTAAAGCTTGGAACAAAGTACTCTCTATTCTACAAACAGTCATACCCTGACAAAAAGCTCAAAGGTCAAGTAGCTGGCTGGGAACGTGAACAAGCAATGAAAAAGGACTCAGGCTCAGATTCTAGAATCTATTTTTGGACAAAGAAGATCAAAACATATGGCCAAAAGAAGTCAACAAAGTCAAAGAGCCTACATCAAAAGCCTCCAAGAAAAATGTGAATTGGTCTCAGGCCATGGAAGAGCTCAAAAAGGCTTTGGAAAAGCAAGTAAGAGAAGTGGAGCAAAAATTGGGAAGAGAAATGAGAGGGATGCAAGAAAATCATGAAAAATAAGTCAATGACTTGCTAAAAGAAACCC